>OX596170.1:10000000-11200000 GCA_951394245.1 Cyclophora punctaria | reverse complement strand
ACCAGCGCTGGTAAATATTTTTTTGTATTCATTCAGCTAACATGGAAAGTCAATATGCTATTAAATATGGAGGGGACAAGGACCTGGCAGAACAGCAACTTGTGGATTGCGATGATAAGTCGATGGGTTGTCAAGGGGGCGCGCATGTCTACGCATTCAAGTACGTATTCCCAAACTTGACTGACTGAAGAGCTATCTGAGTCCAGAAAGTTCATCATTTATTATTAATAGCTCCTTAGATTTTGATTTATGCATCTCCTTACAGTGAATTACAATTCTTACTAATCCCTACTTAAATGATGCGAAAGAAACTTTGTCCTGCTATCATAACTCACAGGATTGTTTTCTTATGTTCTGGAAACCAAAATATACTTTCAATTTATCCTTAGACACATTATGAAACAAAACGTGACTGAAGAGATCGTGTACCCCTACGAGGCAGTAGATAACAATGGATGCAGGGAACGTACAAGACATTATGGAATACTTACTGCGGATAAATGTTACAACACATATACTACAGATGAAGAACTTATCAAAAAACTTCTCTACAATTATGGCCCCCTGTCGTTTGGTCGGTATTTGACTAATACATATTATAATGGTTTCTTACTTAATGTTTCCTTTATTTAGACCAGTAATAGTGCAATGCTTTTTTTCAAATTTAATCATTATCGCTTTGACCTATTGAACTTTTTCTGCACCATCACAAATTTTAAATAACGGCAACTTATTTTTATAATATACTAACAGTACCTCGTGGTTTTACCCGTGTTGTATGTGGCCGTTTCGGAGGGAATTTTGGCATGAAAATAGTGAATAACCTTCCTCTGGAATAATTCTGTATGTTGGTGTCGAAACCACATGAAAATTCGTTCAGTAGTTGTTTAAATCAATTACATACAGATTACAGACAGCTTTTGTTTTATATGTATAGAAGAACATTATGTAAGTTGCTTCTCTGTCATGTATAGGCTATACTTGTCTTTTCTATTTTATGATAAACTTATGAGTAATGTAAAAGTAAACTGTTACCCTGTGATGTCATTTGCTGAGCAAATGCCTTTGGTCCCACTGAATATATCATGAGGAGTAGGCATCATCACTACGTTTGCTGGTAATCTTAATCCGATCTAAAGGCGTTCAAAAGGTGGCGTAAGGAATGATAAACCTAAAATTTGATTGATATTTGTTAAAATAATTGCAGGTATTGATGCTTTGGCCCTCAAGGAATATAGAAATGGGATAAAAGAGTTTTGTCCAAACCCTGTTGTCAACCATGGCGTACTTCTGGTTGGATATGGAATAGGTCAGTTGAACAATAAGGAGATAGTAGTAAATAGATAGTAAACAGCCTCCGTGGTCTAGTGGTTTGAGCGCTCGGCTCACGATCCGGAGGTTCCGGGTTCGATTCCTGGTGGGGATATCTCACAAAAATCACTTTGTGAGACTGTCCTCAGTTTGGTTAGGGCATTGCAGGCTGAATCACCTGATTGCCCGACAAGTAAGATGATTCCGTGCTTCGGAGGGCACGTTAAGCCGTCGGTCCCGGTTACTTTCTACGGTTAGTAGTCGTTACATGAGCCATGTCAGAGGCCTTTGGCGGCTTAATAACTCTGACACCAGGATTGGTCAGGTTGACCATCCACTCGATAAGAAGAAGAAGTAAATAGATCGCCCTGCAATGAAGTAGGAATATTTCAATACAGAAAAAAATAACACTAAAACCTTGACCGTCTTATTAATAAACGCTATGTAACTAAAACACTGTTACAAGTGTTTTGTCTCTTTTGATGAAGTCCTGTTATCCCTCATCAGGGACATAGGGCTCGCAGAAGAGATCTCCACTGCTTCCGATTTTGTGCGGCAACTTCCAGGTCCTTCCAGCCGAGTCCAGTCGATGCAGCCTCTTTATCAACTGAGCGCCGCCAGGTTGTGCGGGGGCGGCCAGGCCTTCTTTTTCCTTGCGCTTGCCACGATAACCCTTGCTTGGACAGATGATTGTCTGGTCTCCGCAATACATGTCCAATCCAGCGCCATTTTCTTTTTAGGATCTCCTTATCGATGGGTTCTTGGTCAGTCATCTCCCACAGCCTTGTATTGGAGATAGTTTGTGGCCAGTGGATTCCCAGTATGCGTCGTAAGCATTTATTTACGAAGACTTGCAGTTTACTGGTTATTTCTTTTTTAACCAACCACGTCTCGCATCCGTACAGGAGGACTGACTTGACATTGGAGTTGAATACTCTGATCTTTGTACGCCGAGTGATTATGGAAGATGTCCAGACAGGTTTCAGTTGCGCATATGTGGCTCTGGCTTTATTTATGCGCGCCTCTACATCCGCTTCTGCTCCTCCTTGTGGGTCCACAACGCTACCTAGGTATATAAAACGCTGTACCTGCTCGACAACCTCGCCGTTAATGCATATGGGCGCTGTATCATTGGTATTTAGGCGCATGTCTTTGGTCTTGCTACAGTTGATGCGCAGGCCTTCTTTAGCAGCTTCGTTTGCGAGGTCGTTAGTCTTGGACTGAAGGAGGTCACGGGATGTGGAGAGTAGACAGAGATCGTCCGCGAAGTCTATGTCTTCGAGGGTATTGCCATGTAGCCAAGGAAATCCTCTCTCTTCTTTATTGGTTACTCTGCGCATCACGTCATCCAAGACTATCAGGAAAAGCAGCGGTGACAACAAGCAGCCCTGTTTCACTCCGGCAGTGACCGTTATTGGATCAGTTAGCGTGCCTTTGTGTATTACTCTGCAAAAGGAACCCTCGTAAAGGCATTTGATAATTTCTATGATCTTGACTGGTATACCTCTTCGCTTGAGAATTCTCCATATACTAGACCATTTCACTCGGTCAAACGCCTTCTCGAAGTTTGTCTCTTTTGCTCTTCGGAAAATTGCGTATGACAGAAAGTGACAAACCATTAGATAGCTAAAATGTTCCTGATACGCTTTTATTAATATGTCCCTGAATGATTAGACTAAATAACATTATTACAGAACATATTAGAGGAGTAGATCACCCCTTCTGGAATCTCAAGAACTCTTGGGGCAGTGACTGGGGCCATCAAGGATACGCAAGGATCGCCAGGGGAAGCAATATATGCAACATGACCGGAGCTGGATTCAGCGTGGCAACAATAATCGGAGGCTACGGCTTTGAAAACTCCAACCTTCGAACTTAGCTGAATCATATACACCAGCCTCCAAATAAGTCCACTACGTCATCTACGCCACTACGCCAATCGAAGCATCTTGTATCCCATATATAAGTATAGTTATATCGCATAGATGCAGTCAACAACGGAAGGGAGAAGTTGTTACTGCGTGACTTCTCAACCCATGAACAAGTTTTACATACCTAACCTAAACCAACATTAGCATATTCAAACTTTTATAATACCTACTATTTATAGCATTTATATACTTATAGCAAAAATAAATCTGTTGCAGTCAGTTACGTTTGTTTGTCAGAATTGAACATTACGTATTTGATATTAAAAGGTAAAATTTGAATTACGTTTAATATATTTTTAATTCATACAAATGTCTCAGCAATCAAATATTAAAACATAAATATTTTCAATGTTTTATTTCATTACAATAATCTTATCATCTTAAGAGCGGCCAACCCGTCTTACTTTTCATACAAACGCTGTTACGTGATTACGGCGTTGTTATAGATCTTTCTTTGAAAATTTTTAGCTAATAAGTATCTTATGCACTATATCTAGGTTTCTATCATAAAAGAAAATCAAAATTTTTAGAAACAAATTCAGTATAAGCCTCCGAAAACCGGCTTTTTTGCACAAATTTTACCTGAACTTTGGGCGGTCATATTGTACTTATAAATTGTAAAATTAAAGAAAATATTATGATAGAAACATCGTAAATATAATGGAGATTTTAAATAACAATCATTTATTTTACAAACATGCAAGGTTTATTAATAAACACGTATATCCTGGAACATGTTTTATGAAGATTCCGCACACTATATTTTGTTCAACGTTATCGCGGTCTCTCTTGCTGGTTGACAAGTGACGGAAAGAGGTATGCGGGGGACGAGTCTATCTATGAATGGCGCACTCGCTCGCTAGCTCGCTAGTTCGGTCGCTCGCTCGCTTTGTATAGAACGTTCTTCGTTCTTTGTATTATTGTATTGTGCCTACGATATATTTACTAGCTGCGCCCCGCGGTTTTACCCGCGTTGTGCCCGTTCCCGGGGAAATTTAAGAACCACTCGACCGATTTTGTGCAAACTTCACATAAACCATCTACTAAATAGTCCGAACAAAGCCTAAATATTTAGTTTGGATAGGTCAGCCCGTTCACGAGTTATAAAATTACAACGAAAAGTGGCATTGATTTTTGTATACCTATTTCCATAATATCCCACACGTATGTTCTCTCGAACTTATTTGTACGCAATAATGAGTACTTTGATTATGTCGAACAATGTTTTTATATATCATCAATAGATTTAGCAGCGCACACCAATAACCAATTTTTGTGGGCATGTTTTTCATACCTTTTGGGTAACATTATTCCAATTTGAATACGGATCCCTTTTTTTAAAAAAAATACCTCGCCTAAAAATCAAAATCAAAATCAAAATCATTTATTGCTTAAAATAGGTAAGAAAGATGATAAACAATAATTTGGGAGTCACTTCTATTTTACTGAGATAACTCAGCATGCAACATGTACTTATATGTGATATTAAAATTACTTATTTATAAATTCATTTATGCTATAAAAACATGACACTGTCAACCATTTCTTCAGTTTGCGACACATAAGTTTAAAGGGGCCATCTTTAAATTGTTGTGGTATTTTGTTATACACTTTCACGCACATACAGTAGCAGTTTTTTTGACAAAGTGATAGTCTAGGACAAAACCCAATTACTAGTCTGTCAGGGAATCTTTTGTTTCGCGGATATTCCTCTATCGCTTTTTTAAAGATATTAGGATGTTTTTTAACAAATTTAAATACCTCAAATATGTAGATTCCTGGGACGGTCAGGATATTTAGTTTAATAAAGAGCGGTCTACATGACTCATACGGTCCCACTGAGCAGATGGCTCTTACGCATTTTTTTTGGGCTATAAATACTTTATTAGCTTTAACACTATTGCCATATAGGAGAAGTCCATAGCTTAAGATTGAGACCACATACCCATAATATGCATTTAACGTTGTACTCAAATTGGTAATTTTAGAAAGCCGTCTAAGGACGAACACAAATCTGTTAATTTTATTGCATACTTTATTAACATGGTCACTAAATGTCAACCTATTGTCAAGGGTTATCCCCAGAAAACAGGTGCTATTCACCTCCTCAATCTTTATTCCTTCGCGGTGAATGTGGAGATTCATTGGTTTTTGTCCTTGAACATTAAATTGTATATAATTAGTCTTACCTAAATTTACATGCAGATTATTCATGTCAAGCCAGTTTATTACATTATTTACAGTAGTATTTATGTCAGATTCATATTCATTGGTATTACTAGATTTGTCAGATTTAATTATAATTGCAATGTCATCAGCGAATAATGTCGATTGGTGTTTCGTACTCACAGGAAGATCATTGATGTACAGAAGAAATAATAACGGCCCAAGGATGCTACCCTGGGGAACGCCATAGTTATTGATTTTATAGTCCGAATAATAAGATTTATATACATTATGTTTATCTGAATTAACTATTTCAACACATTGTTTTCTATTGTATAGATATGACTTTAACCAAGATAGAGCAGGGCCACGAAAACCATATTTCTCCAATTTGTTCAAAAGTATCTGATGTACCACGTGATCAAATGCTTTAGTCATATCAAAGAACAGAACTAAGGCACGCTGTTTCGCGTTAAGTCCAAGTAAAACGTTGTGGACTAGATTAAACCCCGCAAGCGTCGTTGATTTTCCTGCTTGAAATCCGTTTTGTTCTGTTTTTATAATATTATGTTTCAAACAAAAAGAAATCATTCTTTTTAGCATACATTTTTCAAATAATTTAGATATTACTGGAATGAGTGTTATAGGTCGATAGTTCTCTACACAACTTTTATTTCCTTTTTTATGAATGGGTTTTACTACAGATAACTTAAGTGCCTCTGGAAATGAACCTTGTTCGAAAGACAAGTTAATTAGGTGCGTCAATATCGGAGCTAGTTCAACTCTACAAAATTTTAAAACTTTAGTGCTTATCTCATCATAACCAGTCGCATTCGAGTTTTTCAAAGTTTCTATTTCTTTCATAACTTCGGATATTCCAAAAGGTTGGAGGAATAACGATTCGGCTACAGAATCAACGCCTTTTAGTGTTTCGCAATTGCCAGAGTATGTATAACCCCCCGATAAATTGGTAAAATAATCATTAAATACTGTTGCAATTGTCGACGCATCGCGTATAACAGTACCGTCAACCGACAATTCGGTAAAGTCGTGTGATTGTGTCTTATCCTCAACTTCGTCTTTAATTATTCTCCATGACGCTTTACAAATGTTTTGACTTCCCTGTATGTATTTTATGTTACTATTTCGTTTAGCAGTTTGTATGCATTTTTTTAGGAGTTTAGTATACTTTAGATATACATCTTTAAGATTTTTATTTTTATAATATTGAAAACGAAGGGATCTTTTGGTATTGCAGCATACCCTAAGACCCTTAGAAATCCACTTCGGTTTAAAGGGTTTGTTACTCTGTTTAATTTTTATTTTTGGAAAACACAGCTTATATAAAGAGCATAACATTTCATGAAAGTCGTTGAAAGCCTTATTTAACTGGTTTTCTTTGTAGACATTAGAAAATGTAAGCGACCGTAGATGATCTCGAAATTTGATCATGTTTTCCAAACTTAGATCCCTTCTGTAAATAAACCATTGTTTTGGCTTAGGTTTGGCTTTTATGGGAAATGTTAACACTTGAGCAGTGTCATGGTCCGATAGTTGCAATGGCAGAAGCGAACCCATCCCTTTACGTATATTGCTTAATATATGGTCAATGCAGTTATCGCCTCTGGTGGGTTGATTTATATGAGATATTAAATTATATAATTTTGAAATATCTTTTAAGTATGTGCCTGCTTTTGAGTCAATCAGTGTGTTTATATTAAAATCACCTGTAATAACGATCTTTTTACTTTTATTTTTTTTTAATAATTCATGTAATAAAGCCTCTAGTCTGGTTAGAAAATTCATAGCGTATTTATTGTGAGAAGTATAAAGACATAAGATTATTAAGTTATGTGTTGGTATTTCTAATCCACAACACTCAAATATGTTAGCTACAGTAAATTTTTCGAATTTAAGTTCTGTGAATACCATATCTCTCTTTAAAAGGATACAAGTACCACCACGTTTGGTATCTCTAGAGTAATTTGCTGCTAGTATATAGTTGGGTATAATAATGTTTTTCTCGTCACCTTTTCTAATAAAAGTCTCTGAGAAGCATAAAGCATCAGGCTCATTCCCGAGACGCGACATATCAAACAATGTAACTTCTAACAAGTCTTTTTTTGACAGTATTCCAGATATATTTTGATGTAATATCTTAAAATTATTATTGGTTGCGAAAATACTCCACTTTTGTATTATCTTTGTTTCCGGAATTCATACATTTAATGGAAGAAAAGTAATTAGTGATTAGTTTCTGTTCAAGTTGTCTCTTCTTAGGTGTATTTACTAAATTAGTTACTATGTTTGTCTTGTGGATAGAACTTGGAGTAGTATGGCTCTCGATGTTAGCATGTATTTTGGTTATAGGCACATCAATAAAATGTTTTTTATAATATCTAGTATCTATTTCTAAACATATTTTTTTACACATATCTTTAAGCATAAGAAAGCGGGAGTTATAATAGGTTCGTACATCAATAAAAGTACTATTACTGTTTAAATTACAAATGTTATGAATTGAGTTGTTTAACTTCACCTCATTAAGATAATTGTTACTTACTATCCCTAATACAATTACATGACAGTTTTCCAAGTATTTTAATGTAGCCGAAAGTTCATATAAGAGCCGGGTAGGGTTTTTGTCATTTTCACCAACACATAATATTACTTGATCACGATCTGGATTCACGGGAAGAGTTTGGCAGTCTTTGAGAAGCTCACGAGAAACGGCAAATGGCTTAGTAGAGCCGGAGACTTGAAAATGTTCAAATTTGGTGTTATTTCTGTACTGAGCTAATGTGCTTGCCAAGTCGATACATTGCTGGCTTCCTATAATAAACAGGCGGGGTGTCGCAATATCTTCTTTATTTTCTTCATTTTCTTCTAGGCTTATTCCGTTATCTGTGTTAGGAACATTGGCCACTGAGGGTTCGGGTTCAGGGATTTTTTCAGCCTCTATAAGTGACTGTGGACATATTGTGTCGTCTTCGCGTAGTGATAGGTCAATAACACTGCTGTTCATCAGTTGAGCTGTACGACGTCTTTTGTTTCGACGTTGGGTCGATGTTGTTGAGCTACTGGTCGGGTGGTAAACCTTTTTAAAGCAGTTTATTGTTTTATCTTTCTTAGTCAATTCAGTTTGTAATATTTTATTTTGTAAAATTAATTCTTCTATTTCGTGATGAGCGCTAGCTAGTTCTGTCCTTAATTTATTAATTTCAAGATACAGTTCATCCTCATCGTGAAAATCTGTTGAGAGATCAGGCAAACTCTTTGCTCTCTGGTCTGAGTATGTAGACATCATTGAGTTATTGAAAGACTCGTTTGATAGTTGCCGGCATTTGTTTCGAACAGTAACATTTGCACTTTCAGAATTCATTTTTACGATTGTTATTATTTGTGTAGTACGTACGGTTCGGTGGTTGCGTTCAAACGGAGCATCGGAGTGTGCAAGTGCATATAAACGAGGCACGGCGCGGCGGCCGCTGCAACAACGGCGATGACTCACTGGTATCGGGTGCACTGCGAGTTGTCGTAGGTCAGGGTTTGCAATCGTTATTTAAATTTTTTGAATTTAATTTGCTTATAACTTCTAAACCACTTGAGATTTTAAGATACGGTTTTCACTGTTTTTTAGGCCACTTCTTTACACACTGATATAACATTTGATTGATAGCAAACTTGTGGTTTTTATCACTAATATAAGAGAAAATAAACGGAACGAAATGATAAACGTCTTGCTCGAGCGCGGGCGGTCGAGTCTTCACCTATGTCCGTACCTAAAGTGTACGAGTACTTTACCAATAGGTGAAAGAATTCAAACAAACAAACAACTATACAAACAAAGTTACAAACTTTACATCTTTATAATATTAGAATAATAGCAATGTGCGTGAAGCGAGTAGCGAGTATCGGTAGTAGCGAGGTAGTGAGGCGCGTGTACTAGACCATATCACAGTTTAAATTAGTTTCCAGTAGGTATTAAATTAATAAATTTGAATTTATATACCTATGATTTTTGAAGCAGCGTTTTTTGCATTAATCGATTATATTGTGCTGTTTTTGGTTGTTTGAGTTGTTCATTAACTCATTCAGAGATAAAATTTTATAAATTACCGGGAATAATTAAATCTACTTATGAAAAAAACAGCATGCATATTTATTATACACTTAATGTTTCATTTAAAATTAATTTTATCTACACTAATGTTGTAACATTCTACTTATGTTTCCAATACTTGACTTATAATTACTACTGTTATAGCGCAGACAACTAAAACACTCAATTTAAGCAATTGCACATGATGTTATAATATCCACATCGATATCGTAAAATCTCATTATAACATCGCGCCCTGCGCGGCGCGCGCCCTGCGGCCCTGCGCGCGCAGCTGCGCTCTCATTGGTTAGATTTTAATGGCGGCAAGTTCACTGTGACAATACACGTACGCGTGAATTTAATGTTTCGCAATGTGTTTTGTTTTTAAAATTTTGTTTGATTAATTGCATTAGTGAAGATAAAGTAGTGTATGCAACTGCATATAACACGGGTATTAAAACACTCGTTACTATTATGAAACTCGCTGCGCTCGTTTCATAAACTCACACTCGTGTTTTAATACCCTTCTTTATATGACAGTTGCATAAACTACTATTATTTGATTGAATAAAAAATACTCACAATCAAAAACTAGAAGAAAATATCAAGTAGATGTAAAAAAATATCAAGATGCAATTAAAATAGTCTAGGCGGGCAGCCCTATCGCATCTGTGCGTTCAGCGCGTGTGTAGGTATCTAACTGAAGAACAGAGCCGAGTTACATTACTGCTATTACTATACTGTGATATTATCATGAATCTCATCGTACGTATCGTCAACGGCCGTCCGCCCCGAGTGAGCGACGAAAGTTATCGAATGCCAAACGAGCGCTCAGGCGCTTTCTCTCTCTTTTCGCAGTGCCTCTTTTTCTGACATTGCGCTAGTTGAAACAACAAGCTTTTCAATAATGTTCGCGTTGGAGATAGACGGCCCGGGAAGGGCCCTCTTAAGTTCTTAGTTTACAGTTGTCTTTTGTTCTGCTTATATGCCATGTAATTAAATGTAATACCAATCCCCTCTAAGGGTCAGTTCACACCGAGACGCGACGCGGCGCGACGCTGCGCGCACATTTTTCATAGAGCGACTCAGAATATACTTTATTCACTACACGAAAAGATACACATTACATTGTGAGAATTCAGATTACGTTGCACCACGCAGCACTGCGCCTCGAGGTGCCTCGCGGCGTAGCGCGACGTATCGTGACGCAGCGGTGCATCGCCGGGCAGCGAGGCGTCGTCCTGCTACGATTTTAAGATGCGCCTCGCGACGTTGCGATGCGTCTCGCGACGACGCGCGGCGTAGCGCGAAATCATTGGCCTCTTTGAGTATCGTCGCGTCGCGTCGCGTCTCGGTGTGAATTGACCCTTACTGGCAACTTTTCCCCAATTAGTGTGTCCGTATCATCTCTCGGAATTCAAGATTTTTCCATGTTTCGCTTGTTGAGATCGACCTATTCCAACCTGCGAAAAAAATAATATTATAAAGGTTTGCGTAGGTAAAAAGTATAATTCTAGAATATCCTCTTATAATGTAAAGTAGTATTAATATAGAAACCACTTATGTATATTCCTTATGGCGTTAGTTTGGCCAATAACCTACACAAATTTAATTACTTACTCAGTAAATGGTTACAAACTCACCATTGTTCCGCTTCTTAGATCTGGCTATGGAGGCTGCTTCAAGACCATTAACCTTTCCCGGCACCAGTGATTCCAATATGTATGCCATATTGGTGCATGAATTGATTAAACAGATTCCTTTTTATTCCCGAAGATTGTTTTCTCACTAACTCATACTGTTCCTGCTCTACTCAGTAATCCCATACCGCTGAGCAAAGGCCTTCCTCAACTTCTTCAATGTTGCTGTCTTCTTCATCTTCAAAAATGGACCAAATTGGGCCAAATTGGACCACCTCTACTGTCCTGTAAAGTTTTATGAAAAATTAGATTTATTTGCTTTTCAGTTCCCTTGCTTATTTTCAACATTATTTGTTTGTTAGTTCTGTAATCTGAGACTGTAAGTTATTATAGTTCAGTTTAATTAACAATATAACTCAATGGTTTCGCGTTGAATTCCTAAATTAGACACAGGATCAGATCGTGTACCTACAGCCCGTTTCATTATTTATTATATAATAGGTACGCCTCAAGATGGCCTCAAGTATTATTTTCTTATATTGTCTTTGGATGACATAACTTTTCATAAAATCATTTATATAGGTAATCAGAAAAGAGATTTAATTATACATAATCTATACTAATATTATAAAGCTGAAGAGTTTGTTTTGTTTGTTTGTTTGTTTGTTTGTTTGTTTAAACGCGCTAATCTCAGAAACTACTGAACCGATTTGAATAATTCTTTCACTGTTAGATAGTCTATTTATCGAGGAAGGCTATAGGCTACATTTTATTTATCCCAAAATTCCCACGGGAACGGGCATAACGCGGGTAAAACCGCGGGGCGCTGCTAGTAAATAATATGAGTAGAGATCATGGACTTATAATAATAAGTCCATGGTAGAGATAAATTTCTGAAAATATAATAAAAATTAATCTTTTGAGCTACATATGTAATCAATAAAAAACTTATTCTATGCTCAAAATAATAATGAGTTTTTATCAGGTCAGTGGTTTTTATGAAATACTTAGATTAATTTTTATTATATTTTCAGAAATAACTCCCATAACCATAACTTTACGAAAGGGTACTTATTAAGTACTGCCATGGCCATGGATTTCATATACAAACTCCTTGGTTTCAGCGCTCGCCACAGAAGATACATTGAGACCATAGATTAACACACTCGTTCGCTGCATCTAGCTGTATCATATAGTCTGTATTGCAAAATTTTAGAGTCGTAACCTGTGCCTACCTAATAAGAGAGATGCCACACGGGCGCTGCCGTTGTTGCGTCGTCGCTGCGACATCGCAGTGTTGACGCTCCGTATTTCTACATACAAATCTGGCCGGGCATGCCACACGGTACGCTGAAACAACGTGCGTCGAAACAACGCACTCGCAGCGCACAAGGAGTGAGGGAGACGAGGCGAGAGGAGTGCTGCGGTGCAACGACGCGCGCTGTGACGACGCAGGACAGCGCAGTATTATTTACAATATCGAAGCTGCCGTTCAAAGACTACATACAATTTATATACACCTACATCTACGTCGGCGCTGCGACGTCGGAGAAAACTGCGTTGCGTTGCGTCGTCGCAGCGCTCGTGTGCCACAAAACTGCATTTGAAGTCACTGCGTTGCGAAGACGCAACGCAACGGCAGCACCCGTACGGCATCTCTCTTGAGTATCATAAAAGGATATTACTCAGTATTCCTGCTGCACCAACTATAATGTACTAAATTCCTACCAAACGGGCGGCGGCGGAGCTCATTTCACACTGCTTAAGTAAATTCAGACTTATATCAAAATGTTAAGGTTCATGTTTGCATAGAGATTACGTTGGAATGAGTGCGTATGCCGCTAGCCGGTCGGCTCCTACCGTTGGCGGCCGGCTGCCGGCCCGTGTTCGCGTATCCGCTGCGACTACGCGCCGGTTATGATGGGAATTGTTCTTCATATTCCCTTTGTCCCTTAGTTATCCCTATCGCTTTATCCTTTTAGTCTATTCCGAGTATCTGTTGAACCCTATCCAGCAACCCATTACATAAAATACAATTTATTACTAAAACTATTTTATTAATACATAATCTTCTAAACTATAAATACGAAACACTTGTAATAACTATTAAATTATAGCATAAAAACGAATATTACACAATTAAAAATACCTAGTAATCTATACTAATATTATAAATAGGTAAAATATGTAAGTTTGTTTGTTTGTATGTTCGGGGTAATCTTAGGAATTATCAGTCCGATTTGATAATTCTTTTTGTAATGGATAGCCACATTAAAAGGGAAGGTTATATGCTATTTTTCATCCCGAAATTCCCACGGGAACGGGTACAACGCGGGTAAAACCGCGGAGTGCTGCTAGTAAATAATGAGATTAAAACATTTACGCTAAATAACATACAAATCTTAAAAAATACAAACTAATGTAGAGTAAAAACCTAAAACTATGGTAATAGTAGAGGAGCCCAAGAGGGGATTTCGGGATTTGCTTAAAGCGCGGCAGATTAATATATGTACTAGGTTAAGTTCTTCCATCAAATATGAGCCCCATATATTAAAAGGCCGCCCGTGAATTATAAAGGATCAGATTAGTAAAAAAAAATATCAGACATTCTCGAACGCGTCAGATTATGGTAGGGTGAGTTCATTACATGCTAAAAAGTGTATATTCCACTAATCTGACAATTTGAGACCGACGTACATCGGAGGGCAGCAAAGTTGTATAAAAAACGTCATATCGAACATTCTCGAGCGCAGTTAATTTGTTTTTTATTTTTAATGAAATAATCTAAGGATATCGAAAAATATATAACCTGGCGATTCAACAAGCTGAAACCACAAGCAAGTCCCAACACTGCAAGATCTCAAGACACTGTTAGCTCTTTTTGCGTAAATCGTAATGTTCCTTATCTATTAATTAGGTTTAGATTAGGCAAACCCCTCCAGATAATCTCAGATTATGAGACTGTACGTCTAGGACATAAAGATTAACTATATGTATATCTTAATCTGACGCGCTCGAGTATTTCAAAATGACGATTTTTTAGCAAATTAACATAATGGCCGCGAGTTTGCGTCACATCGAAATCCTCAGATTATTGAATGAGAGCTTTTTTTTGTTCACTTAACACCCTCTTAGAAAATCTGACGTGCTGTTTTTTTTTCATTTTCAACCCTTACGCGCAACCACCCCATCTTTCATACATACATTATTACAGATATATAGGATATTGGTGGTATCAATATCTGACGTGCTCGAGTATGTCCACGCAACAGTTTTTTTTTTACATACATATTTAAAAATCTATAGCCGCTTTCCCCATTGATGAAAAGATACAGTTTCTATAACATTTTTTCTTCTTATCATCTAAGCTTTGCAGTCCAATACGTCTCTATGACGCTCGAGCAAATCCCCATTTAGCATCATGGGCTCCTATTAAAATGTCATTTTACTCCCGATGTATTTGGATGGATTTTTCTTTCGGTTTATTAAATTTGCTGTATTAATTGTTAATCCTGCTTCTAGGATTTCATTGATTTCTGCCAACTCATCGCAATCTTTAGGTAGATAGTTACCTTCTAGAACTACATTAATGAGACCCAGTCGACTTTTCTGATCCTTTTGATAAATCAATGTTTTCAGCAGTGCTACTAAAGTAGGGTACGTGAGATTATTGTATGCTAAATTTAAATAACACAAGACAAAGTTGCCAGTACAGCTAACAACGTCATCTTTGACTATAGTGTTTTCCCTCATAAATGGATCTTTAAATTTGCCCATATTGCTTTCGACTAGAAGAGTGGCTTTCTCAACATCACAATCTGAGCCTTTAGGGCCATCAAACTCTTTACACGAGACCTCTTTTTCCATGGGTTCCTTCTTATTAAGCTTAACCTTTTTCTTCGCTGGACCATCACGCCTTTTATTAGCTTTCATTTCGGCCAAATATTGCATAATCAAGTCAGTTTTACTTTTCAAAAATTCAGTGTATCTCCCTCTATACGCAAACACTTCATTGTAAGTGAGCACGAATTCTGATAAAGTTGATAATATGAACATGGCGCCTTCGTCCTGTATTCGGTTGTGGCATAAATTCAAGTAGGCTAAAGTCCTGTTGGACCGTAGTGCGTCTGCCAGGTATTTGGCTCCAATAGCAGATATAGCATTCGAAGCTAGATTTAAGATGACTAAACTTTTGCTTGCGTGTTGCGGGTGATACAACTGTTCTGCTATATTCTTAATCATATCATCATTGATTTTACAGTTCCTCAAAGACAACTGTTTTATCTTGCACGGTTTTTCCAGAAGGATGTGACAGTTTAGTTGACACAAATTAGCATCATCGAGGCAGATGTAAGCTATGTTCGATACCTTAGTGAGTTTGTTTAGTTCATATAAGTTATATGCGTCAACTCCTTTGTTGATTTTGATGCTAACTAAGAATGTATGAAATTTAACGATTAGGGCCAGAATGATCATAATTTCTCTTGGTATTCCTTCCTCTCCACTAAATTGTAATTCGGTTAATTTTTCATTTTGATCGTAAATAGTGGTGATCTGGACACCTTCCGATATTTCCTTTGCAAGAGATCCCAGGTCTCTGGCCCGTTGTTGGTTGGTCACTGATACACTTTCGTTCTTCACTGTCATGTCTGATTTTTCTTTGTCCTTTTGTTTTAATGCAATTCTGCTTTTCTTTTGATCAGGTTGATATTGTTCTGAAATGAATAAAAAATACTGCTTAATTTAGACATATTTTTGTTATTTAGCATTGAGCATATTATATTATATCTGGCAAGACCGAAGTCCTGGGTCCGGGACCGAGTAAAACATGTTTCTAGTTTACTTTCTAAGCGATTATTTCACTTATTTGACCAGTAATACCAGGCCACTAACACTGTAATGTTCAATTGACTGTCTACTCTGGCTTTGACAGAAGTCTGTCTCAGACTAATTTCAGTTTACTCCCACCTGTTCTGTTGACTAGTTCTGTTGACAGAACTACTGGGACTTTTTTTACCATTAGTTTTGTCCTCAAAACAATTGGGAATACAATTCTCACTTGTTCTGTTGAGTAGTTCTGTTGACAATACTAACTATTCGGTAGGTTAGGGTTTTTTTTTTACTAGATAAAAGTCAGGTGTAAAGCATGGTCTTTTAAGTCACAGAACGAATGGTAAAAAAGTCCCAGTAGTTCTGTCAACAGAACTACTCAACAGAACAGGTGGGAGTACACGCTAATTTCTCCTAATATACTGATATCCTCAGTGACATCAAAGTCCTTAGCCCAGCTGTTGGATATAACAGGCTTATTACTTCGCTTTACTTTACCTTTACTTAATTGCGTGCCTACTAATATTCTTAATTCTACTCGTTTTTACGCCCTGTCTACGTACATTAGTTATTTTACGACTTTCATTTATGCGACTGTGTGGCAGCAAAAGATGCTGTTCTCACTATTTTTACCCATACATTGAGCTGCGCGCAGACATAAGTTGATCTACCTAAACTAATATAACAAAGTTAAATGGTGTGATTTTTTCGTTCGGATTTTGTAATGGATTGCTACAATTTCATGTTAAAATTCCAATGGGAAAGCGGGTAAATAGAGGACCAGTCCAATACCAGCAGGCCTACTATCAACGCTTAAAACGATTCAATTTAGGACCTAAACTGAATCGCTTTGCTATTTCGTACCATCAACTTCGTTTTACGAATCAATTTCGGTCGACACCTAAAAATAATCGCATTCTAATATAGTTCACTCTTTTTAGAGGTAAATCCGTACCATCACCTTACTTTAGCTGGCGTTCGAGCCTAAACAAAATCGCTCAACTGTCAAAACTAGCGATTCAAAATAAGTTAGTAAATTTGTTGCCGATTTTGAATCTTTTGTCATTAATTTTTTAATTTTTACTTGGTAAAGTCAGAAATAGCTGTGAATTTAAGTGTTGCGAGGTAAAACATTAATTGGTATCTAAATAGCATTGATTTCGATAGTTCCACAAAAAAAATTAAGTGCAGTATTATTCGTAGGATGTGTGACGACGAATTGATGCTTTTTGAGTTCACGGAAGCCGATAGTGAGGAAAACTCCTTGAGGAGAAGGAGACTGGAAGCTCGAGACCCATTCGATTTGGAAGATAATGAGTTCATAAAACGTTATCGTCTTTCCAAGGAATTGGTAGTCGGATTGTGCGACCATATAAGAACGGCGATGAATGCACCAAGGAGGTCCACAGATATATCTGTAGAAACAAAGGTAAGGACTCAAATATGCAATATCTATGTCACACAATTAGTTGCTTTAAATGCTTCCTTTTTCTTACTTTGATACATAATAACTTGATATTATGTAATATCTATAAACCAGTAAGTACTATTTTTTTTCAGGTTTTAACAGCGTTATCATTCTATACAACCGGCTCCTACCAAAGACCCGTAGGAGATATAAGTGCACAAGTCAATGGCACAACAGACTGTTTCATCAGTGATAGCTCAAGTGACTGCATGTATAGATTCCATTGAAATGCGAAGAAAATACATCACTTTCCCAAAGAGCAATGACGAAAGGAACAAAATTAGAGCAAGGTGAGTAAATAAATACACATTTTACGAAATAAGACATTTATAACATTTTAAATATAACATTTTAAATTAACTAACATATTTTACAGGTTTTATAAAAAATTTAGCATACCGGGTGTTGTGGGATGCATTGACTAATAGCAATAGTCAGGCCAAATAGAAATGAGGAGCGTTATTTTTGTAGGAAACACTATCATTCCCTAAATGTCCAACTTGTAAGTAATACCATGTTCTTCATAAAATATTTTGTTTCATATTAGTACCTTAAATAAAATAACAAGAACTACAATACAATAACAACATACACATAATGTAATGTATGTACTGAATGTATGTACATTATATACATACATTACAATAACATTTACTTAATCTTATATTTACTTACTTATGTCTTATATTCTATGAAAAAACAATCTCACCTAGTTTAGTTTCAACATATTATACAACAACAATAACAACAATAAAACATCATCAATTTCACTTATATCTATTCTATAATAATACTTTGTATAACAAAACTAATATTAATTTCAGATCAAGCAGTCAAATTATCAATTAGAAAAACAATTTGCTACTTAAAAAATCTTACACAGGCACATAGAAACAGCATACAATTATACACACTTTCACATTTACATTTAACTAGCAGCGCCCCGCGGTTTTACCCGCGTTGTGCCCGTTCCCGTGGGAATTTCGGGATAAAATGTAGCCTATAGCCTTCCTCGATAAATAGACTATCTAACAGTGAAAGAATTATTCAAATCGGTTCAGTAGTTTCTGAGATTAGCGCGTTTAAACAAACAAAACAAACTCTTCAGCTTTATAATATTAGTATAGATAGTATTAGTTCATCAGTGTTGTAGAGATACATCTTTACACATTCAATAGTCTGTTGATTTAATAAAAACCTTTAATTTAGTATTTTAGTTTGAATTACAGATTTGTGATGCAGATATGCAAATTACAAGTGTGGACGTAGTAGAGAAATAATGCAGGAATCACAGATGCAATTAGGTGTGGCATTTGAAGATCAGCCAAATACCAACAACCAGGCACTTCAACAAGGAGTTTCTACGAGGAACCAGTTAATTCTTCGGTTGTGGGAAGCTCGCCGTATCTGAAAAATATGAAATTTTAATTTATTTTTAAATATAGTTTTTATTTAGGTGTATTTATTTATATAGTTTTAGTTTTCAAATGTTTATAGAGTGTATTAGATACCGGATTTTATTTTCTCTAAACTTAACAATATTAAATATGTATTACCGTGATCGCAAAACTTCTTTTATTTCTCTGAGCTCCTGCACCAATAGCTCCAGTAAGGTGTTCCTGCGCTCCTCCATTTCAGCTCGTCTATTCGCTACCTATTTGCACAAGCTGCCGACGAGCTGCTTGCTGAGTCACAGGTGGCTCCGCACGCACCCTCCGGCGCCGGGGGGTGGAGACTGTCCGCGGGGGGCGGGTGGTGTATTTTAATAACTTACGCCATTACATATTTAAAACCCTGAGTACTTTTTAAACAAAAAACCACAACAAAAAGTAGGCACTTTTGTTTACAAACAAAATTTCGAAGCCGGGGCCGCCACACTCACGTCACGAACTGTCACACTAGGCACAACGCACGTTCGAAAACTTGATAAAATATTGTTTCTGATACAACAAATACATTATTTGAAGTAGATAATTGTAAATATTTTTTTTCACAATATGATCATTAGAAAATTTGTTTCACTATTTCATTAGAATTTATAAAATAAAACCAACAGTATACAGTGATAAGAAGAAGTAAAAAGTTATTATTAGTAAAAATAAAGTTTTAGAACGCAACATTCGAATCAGGAGAAACAGTATAATATTCGTATAGCGTTGTCTCTTTCATACTTCGACCTTGGCGTTGCGATTCAGAGACAAATGTATTTATTTTTTAACGATTTCATTCGTTCTTTTCGCATCTCTAACGATTCAATTGAGGTGCTGTTCTATTAAGGTGATGGTACGAATGTGAGCGATTTTGTTTAGGAACCTAAAATAAACTGCTCTGAATTTGAATCGTTTTCTAAAAGTTGATAGTAGGCCTGCAGTAGTACTTAGTACCACCTTGATGATAATTATATCTGTTGTTTACCACTCACATACTCAAAATTCATGTTTATCAAATAAAATGATTCTTATTCTAGTGTTTCTCCTCGGAGTCACGGGCCAAGCCCGGTACTTTTGAGAGGCATGCGATATACAGATCCAACTCGAAGAGGCCACGAAGAGATCTTTAATGTAATAGATTACAACTGCAGAGACAGAGTCCCGATCACATCAGTATAACGTATCCAGGAATGTACCTGTGTACTGTAGTAGTAAAGACTATTGCACGGAATTGGGCTCTGGGCTTAGGCTATGGGTATGAAGTTTGGATGGACTAGTAATGGGTTACAGCAAAGGAAGCGGCACCCGCCATAAGAAGTTAAATTAAAGATACCTGTAAATTATTTTTAAACATATTCTTACCTCGAACTAATCTGGTGATGTTAATTTCCACGGGAACCTGATACTCCATGCAAGCGAAGTACAAATACTCGTCAAACATCAGCGGAGTCAATGTATTATTTGCCGACACCAGCTTCCCTTCACTGTCCTCAGAATCCATTGTAAATAGTTAAAATGTTTGTAAAAATGTTGAAAAATTATATTATATATTGATTTGTTCAAACAGATTTGAAGTTGTATTATTTTGTTTTATGATTGTTTTTTGTCAAGAAAAGAATATACAAAAGCCATAGACACGCTATACCAATAGACACAGAATAAATAAATAAATAAATAAACGTAAACCATGGTCGTAAATAGCAATTTATCTTTCATTCAATCAACTTAAATATTCCAACTACAAGAACTTGTATACGAGTATTGCCGCCTCTACACATAGGCCAGCGCATTCGCCAATGCGCTGGCGGCTGTCCTTTGATGTTGCCGACACCGCGCGGCAAGCTCGCAAGCGCGCCAACCACCGGCGCCAACCAACGTTCAAATACCTACCGCCATCGCCAGTGCGCCAACGCCCCTACTACACATTGGGCGAGTGGCTTGGCCAGCGCGCTTGCCCAACGCGTTGGCCTATGTGTAGAGGCGGCATATTATGTTACTTGCTGTTACGGGACCCTTCACGGGCGATTTCAACTCGCACTTAGCTGCTTTTTTGTTAGGACATGTTCAATTGTTCAATGATAGCTATAAAGCTATCATTTGCTATCATTGAACAATTGAACATGTCCTAACAGGGCTCAGTTTAAAATCACCGAGAGGTGCGTAAAGTTGACCTCGATGCTCAAAGCACATTATTATTAGAGACGTAATGAACCCTATACAAGATTACTATTATAATAACTAATTCTAATCAAACATTCGACAACTTCATAATGGATTTGAACTTGACTATTAACGTAAAGGGACATAGAATACCCATCAATAATAAAATTCAAAATTTGCATGCATACTCTTTAATTTATTTATATTGTATCAATTACAGGATCAATTACCGTTATGTATGGTATAGGAATAGCCAATAAAGGAGCACTGAATGGAGTTGCCATGACGTTGCAGGTATTGTTCCCTCGTTGGATTTTCACATATCCTTCTTGACCCCAGTTCTTGTCCCAAGAGTTCTTGATAACCCAGAATGGAATTCCACGTTCTAAAGAGTTTGAAAATAAGTATTACTTTAGTGTCACGTTGGCTTGTTAATCTGCCCAGTTAAAAAGGCTCTTTAAGGTATTTTGGAGTCTCTTAGTCAAAAGGAAAAAAAATGAATACATTAAGTACCTGTTCCATATCCCACGAGCAGAGCGGCGTGGTTCGGTTCTCCTGATGGGCATTGTTCTATGACCCCCTCAGAGTAGTCTTTGAGGCCCATTGCGTCAAGTCCTGGAAATAAAATTATAATTATGTTAATCTTATTGTAGTATTTTTTATTTCATGTTATTAATTTTCCGGCTTCAGAAGTATATTAAAATAATAAAGAATTGTACAAACCAATCGACATGGGCCCAACATTATAAAGGATTTTTTTCACCAGTTCTTCGTCATCAGTATTTATGGACTCACAGACAATCAGGTATGGGATGGATTTACGACCATTTATCCTACAGCCGTTCATATCAGTTTCTTCATAAGGATAATCGTTTTCAAAAAAGAGAGTTTGAGCGTGGTAAAATGACCTGGAAATCCAACCAAATGTGTATGAAAACCTAGTACGATTGTATATTCAATTGATCAACGTTAAATTTTGAATAATACGTACATATACCCTGAAGTAGGCGAACCTCCTTCGCACCCATTTGACTCAGTGTCGCAATCCACAAGTTGTTGTTCAGAAAGATCTATATCATGGCCATAATTTTTGGCGAACTGACTTTCCACGGCAGCTAAAATTAATACAATCATTGAATGACTTACATCTCAGTTCCATCTTTATGTAAAAATCCTTTTGTTGATCTGACTCTACTTCTACCAACTGCCGTCGCTTAGAGAGCTAAGAAGTTTCAATGAACCTAATTTGGAAACATGCTAATAAAGTTAAGTAAACATTAGAAACTTCTTCTTCTCGAGTGGATGGTCAACCTGACCAATCCTGGTGTGAGAGTTATTGAGCCGCCAAAGGCCACTGACATGGCTCATGTAACGACTACTATCCGTAGAAAGTAACCGGGACCGTGCCCTCCGAAACATCCGGAATCATCTTACTTTTCGGGCAACCTGTCTAGAACTTTTGACAATTGTCGAGGCTTTTTAACTTGTTTGTTAGATTTTTACATTAGATTCTGTTATATTGAGTCTGCAGCTTCACAAAGCTTATTTCCATAGCACAAATAAAATATACGCAGCCGTATATGTATTATTATTTACCTGTCGCAGAAAAAGCCCAGCTGGATCTACATGTTCCCTGAAATTTTACTGGAGTGACTGCATCTCTCATTCTCCAGTCAAACTCTTCAGGAGCGTCTTTATAATCAGTTGTATTGAATTCAAAGCAATGGCGAACCTCCGCCGGTGGGGCAACAAGTCCAGTATACGTCTCCATGAATTCTTCCGTTGTTATATCACTGAATTGGTTAATTCCTGCAAAAAAGTGAAAATCAGCCAGATCCAAATCCAAGATTTCTTTTTCGTTTTTCTACTATAGTGATTAGTTTAGTAAGTAACATATCTTCATAGGAAAATGATTGAAAGTCTTGAAAGATTTGAAGAAAGATATTGCATTTTCATCATAATTTTATTTTGTGATAGTTATAAAAGTCACTGAAGGCCGAATCGGCTTAGCCGATTGAAATGGTAATTTTAACTGATTACAACTGCGACACTCCGGACACATTTCAGTACAACTTGTGCACAAACAGTTCTGGATAGATTAAAAATAAGTGTTACAAGAAAAACTCATTCAGGTAACTCATTCAAAGTTACTTTAATTAAATTTGTCTTACCGAACTCAGCATCTTGATCGAAATTTAGTTTGTTTAAATTCAAGACATTGTTTTTGAATATCAACTTTCTGTCAACCTCAGAGTCGTAATCGCCATAGTTTTTATTGTACGTCTTTTTAAATTCTTCAAATAAAGTTGGAATTCCTTCGGGAGTATAAAATGGCTTTGAACGTCCTGAAAGACTATTTGGCAGAAAACTGCCAAAGAACAAGAACAGAAATACAGCGCGAGTCAACATTTTACTTAATGTCTCTCGATGTTATGATATCCTTTCGTGTTGAGCAAAGTATTTATACCAAATAGGACAAAAGTTATTAAATATTTTAAGTACTTTATAGCAATTTTACAATGGTTTGAAGGTTATAAAATGATAACCTTGAAATTGTTTAGTAATCATTCAGTAAATTCTATCATTTATTGAATGTTTTTATTTTTAACTATTACGAACATTTTCAAAATATTTCAGGTAAAACATTGTTATTTTTAATGTTAGTTATGTACTTGTTGATAAGTACTTTAAAAGTGGGTATACTTTAGGCACCTACATCGAGGACCTGGCTGCGTAAGGATTACTTGGATCACGCGGGATGACACTGAGGGTGACATCATCACTACCACCAAAGAAAAGGGCCAAAAGTCTTATGAAGAGTCCGAACTGACCCAACAGATTGGTGTTGGTGTCAATTTCAGGGTGAAGAAAAGGCTTTTGTTCTCGTAGATGGATCAAGTTAGAGTAAATTTAACTGTTTAATGGTTGAGGAAGCTCTCGTCATGGCAATCAAAGTCATATTATTAAGGTAAGGCCCAACAGGTCAAAGCGTTTTCGGCTTAGTGCCTTATTTATAAGAGCCCCGCAGTTTTACCCGCGTTGTTCCCATTCCTGTGGGAATTCCGGGATTCAAAATATCCTATAACCGTTCCGATAAAAGATTGAATGTACTACCTTCCGGACTGATAATTCTAGAAATTATCTCGAAAATACAAACAAACATATAAACTTACAAATGTTGCCTTTTTATAATATTATTATACTCGTAGAAGTACCAAAGTAGACAAGTCAAATGGGATTGGTAGTTCTCAGACAAGCGTGTTTAAACTAAATAAAACAAACTCTTAAGCTTTATTAGGTATATTAGTACAGATAAGTAATATCATCCTTAGTTTCCTAACAAGTAGGAGACAAGCCGGCGGGCTCGGTCTGAAGCGAGCTTCAGGGCATAATGTGAAGGAGCTATTCTAGTATACCAAGGTAGTACATATATAATTTTATAATGCCCCAAATAGACGACAGTTTAAAGGAAACGTCATTTGTATTATGGAAATATTTAGGCACTAAAAACTAAGTGTACTTGTGCAATCCGCCCTAGATCTGTGCGCTTTCTATTTGTAATATTTCTTTGACCATTATTGTTTCTAATTATTTGATTTTCTTTGACAACTTCCAGTTCTACTTTTCCAATATATTTGTCAAAGTCGTTCAACGATGACTTTGCCGCATTAGCAATAAAGGTGATATTCAAATGTCTAATTTATCTATCCTAGGTATAAATCCTATGTTTAAAAAATTGGGCACCTCCAACAAATAATTTTAGTATGTAGTAAAAAAATCGACATTTTTATATTAGGATCACCTAACTTATCCTATGGTCATTAAGGTTCATTTTTAGATTTCCTATATCTATCTATGTGAGTGAACCTAGTGCATTTGACGAAGTTTAAAACTTGGCTCTAATGCATATTGGGTCAAAGATTGGAAAAGTGAAATTTAGAAATTAAATAGCTTATACAGCTTATGCAGTTTTGTTTCAATATGAGAATAGAGGAACTATTAATTTCATCTATGTACATAGGTCGCAAGGCTGCTGAGCTAAAATAATTTTCTTTCCAAGAAAATAAAGGCTATAAGAGTGTTTGTTTAGACCATTTATTTCCACACCAAAAATATACAATTTACAGAATGACAAAACAAAACAGTTGATGATGCATAGGAGCAGAATCAGTTGACTTACTTATTTATTAAGTTGTATAAAGTTAAAACCCTTCTTTTTCAAGTTTGTAGACCTAAGACCTAAAAACCCCTGACAAATACATACGATAAACGAAAGACATGTGAACGATAAGCGAATAAGCGAATTTAATATTATTACGATCTGCTAATACTCGTAATTTACCTACTTATCTTTTCTTTAAACAACATATGAAATGTAAGTAATAAGGTTCAAGTTAAAAAAGCGTACTAAATTAATAAAGTAATTAAAATGTAATCCTCATCATTCTTCGTAGAATCAGACGGTAAATTTTTTCGTTCATTATCATTTTGGATATTTCACCCAAAGTGTTACGTCATGCAACATAGAGAATTAAGAATGCCGAATGAACCCATTCAGCAATTTTATCACCAACATCTCAGTTTTCTGTGACCACGGTTCCTGTAAAAGGACCTATCCAAAGATATTTTCCTTCGGTATCATTTATAGGTATCAAATTTGAAATGTATAAAACATTTATGCCATGTGGGGAGAAACTGCAGATGAATGTTCATTCCTACGTCTTTTCATGTCATTGCGGCTAAGGCGTGTGATCACGGACAGAAATAAAAATGAAGCAATCATTTGAATGAACGAACCTTTCAACTACTTTAGAGTATCTTCACAATGTCAAGAAGTTCGATTAGAGCCTTAATGATTCCTATATAGTAGTAAGTAGACCTGAAGGTGTCGATAAACATTAAACACACGTTAACTCCATAATGGAGTTACTTCACTTTAAAGGTACTAAGGAGTGTCATTTTTATCTAGGAATGGATAATAATAAACTTTCGTTTGCATGCATATTCTTTAATTATATTTCTTTATATTGATTACAATTTATACACCACCCAAAAACCTGGGAACACTGAATGGAGTTGCCATGACGTTGCAGGTATTGTTCCCTCGTTGGATTTTCACATATCCTTCTTGACCCCAGTTCTTGTCCCAAGAGTTCTTGATAACCCAGAACGGAATATCATTTTCTAAAAGTTTAAAAATAATTATTATATTAATTTGGTCTCATGTTAGCTTGAATCAGTTAATTAAATGTCACAGTAACTGCTGCTGCAATACTAAAAGGAACGAATCAAGTGATTGATTGGAAATATTATGAGAGCATTTATCGGATTACCTAACTCTCCACAGCACAATTGTAAAGTATATCACATATTGGCTCAAATTAAATTAGCGCTTCGGGTAAAATGTTGGTCTGACTCCGGTTAAAATGCTTCTTTTCTTGAGTAAAAAATAATGGATACTTTACCTATTCCATATCCCACGAGCAGGGCGGCGTGATTCGGTTCTCCTGATGCGCAGTTTTCAATGACCCCCAGGTGGTAGTCTTTAAGGCCCGTTGCGTCAATTCCTAGAAGTAATAGTATACGTTAAACATGTTTGTAGTACATATTATTGTCTTTTTTATTTCAAGTTATCAATTTTGAGCATTGTAAGGCTTTAAAAGTAGAGTAAGATAGTGCAAAATTGTACCAACCAATCGACAAGGGTCCCACATGGTAAAGAATTTTTTTCACCAGTTCTTCGTCATCAGTATTTATAGACTCACAGACAATCGGTACTGATGGTTGGGCTGGATAGGGACGTTGATCTTCCCTACAACCGTTTATATCAACTCCCTCATAAGGATATTGATGTTCAAGACTGAGAGCTAAAGCGTGAGATAATGTCCTGAAAATCCAACCAAATGAGTGTGAAAACCTAGATTTTAGGTTTATTTCATCAAAATTATTTTTTATTAATAATACGTACATATACCCTGAAATAGGCCAGCCTCCTTCGCATCCCGTTGACTCAGCATCGCAATCCACAAGTTGTTGTTCAGAAAAATCTAAACCAGAGCCATAAGTTATGGCCCATTGACTTTCCAGGGCAGCTAAAATTAATACAATAATTGAATGAGTGGGCATATCGCCTCCGGTTCAGTTGGTCTGACTATAATACTAACGATCACCTTCCTTTCAAGAAATAAACGACGATTCTAATAACCTATTTTGGAAATATGTTGTAAAGAACTAAGTATAACTTTGGATATTGTTAGTTGGGGTAATATTTTTCGTGGGCTTCAACACGTGATGTATGTAGCTTCACAGAACTTATTTTCATTGCATATACAAAATATACGCAGCCCTATGTTTACCTATTGCAGAAAAAGCCCAGCTGGATCTACATGCTCCCTGGAATTTTACTGAAGTGACTGCATCTCTCATTCTCCAATCAAACTCTTCAGGGGGCTCTGCGAAATCAGTTGCATTGAATTCAATGCAAAGGGGAACCACATCCGTAGGGGCAACGAGTCCAGTATACATGTCCAAGAATTCTTCCGTTTTAATATCACTGAATTGGTTAACTCCTGAAAAAAAAACAAATTCTATATAATACTGGGAAATAATTTAGAGCGGTAGCTTACTTCAACTCTTATTATGATTACTTTAGTTACAAACATATCTCTTAATCGTCATACGAAAATGATCCTGCGTCATGAAAATGTCAAGAAAAAGTGTTGTATTTTCATCATTATTATATGTCCTATCTGTTGCCCGCCCTGACTCGTAGAGGTCCCTACTGTAGATTCTTATTACAACTACAGGGACACTCTGCCGAGCACATCAGTACAACGTGTGCGTGTGTATGAAGATTTCTGGATGAATTAAAAATATGATTCTGCTAGGTAAGTAAGAACACTGTGTTAATAATTTCATTTGTCTTACCGAACACTGCATCTTGACCGGAATTTAGTTTGTTTAAATTCAAGACATTGTTTTTGAATATCAACTTTCTGTCAACCTCAGAGTCGTAATCGCCATAGTTTTTATTGTACGTCTTTTTAAATTTTTCAAATAAAGTTGGAATTTCTTCGGGAGTATAAAATGGCTTTGAACGTCCTGAAAGACTATTTGGCAGAAAACTGCCAAAGAACAAGAAAATAAACAGAGCGCGAGTCAACATTTTACTTGATGCCTCTCGATGTTATGCCTTGATTCTTCGTTTTGCAAAGTATTTATACTAAATAGAGCAAAGTTAGGTATTTTAGGTATATGTGCAACAATTGGAGGGTAATTAATAGGTATGACCTTGAAATTATTCAAAATTCATAAAATAAGTTATTCTTTTCGTTTATTAACTACAGACATTTTAAACATACTTACGATAACAATGAATATTTTTTTTATATGTACAGATAAGTACGAGTATCGTCGTGATTATTTGCTCTATAATATACCTTTACTTTCATTATTATTAAATTATTTGGTTGTTCAAAAATCTTCTAATTATTAATTTGCAGCATCATACACAGGTAAGTACTATCACACACCTAAATTATTAGATTGATATTGCACCAAAATTATACGTGAAAATTACGTTAAAATTGTGAAATTAAAAAGTGCGAGTGTGATTAATTATGAAACGATTCGAATTATCTACAACTATAATTATAAAATGAAAAATGTCAAGCTTTCCCCTCTAATTTCAAGTATTTTATATTTTATGGGTTTCGGCTCCAATGGCGTTTTTATCATATTATTATTCTAGTAATGTGATTTTATTGAAATGTTCTACATCATTTTCTGACATCATTATGAGTTACGACTTTTTAACGTTATAAAATGTACGGAACGCAACTAGACAATCTCTTTGCCCCTGATTTTATTATTGGCATCATGTTGCATTGTTTTATTATTTCCCTTTTCATTCAGAGTGTTTTCTCATTCTCGCTATTTGACAAGCCTTATTATGATCTAGATTTAGCGGAAGAACATTTCGAAATTTTTATACAAACTTATAACAGGAATTATTCTCCAGAAGAAAAAGTAAAAAGACTTAGTATATTCAAAGAGAATTTGGAGAAAATTAATCAAAAAAATATTAAAACGGAACATGCTGTGTTTGGTAAGAAACTGTCCTGAAGCTAATATTACCCAAGTTTTAAAATACTTCACTAATACTTTTTTTTTTGCTTTTTATAGATATTAATAAATTTACCGATTTGAAATATGAAGAGTATAATGGCCATATCGACTATAATCGAACTGTTGTTAAAAATTCATCTTGTGTTCCATTTGATCTGGACAATTTGAAGGATGCTCCTGATTCGTTCGACTGGAGGGACCAGAACATTGTGACTCCTCCAAAGGACCAACTTAATTGTGGATCCTGCTGGGCACAAGCTGCTACAGGTACTGTCTAATATAATAATTATTTATTATGGTGTTTATTTCCTTGACCCCTTTAGGAAACAAGCAGCTGTCCCAATGTCGATTCCTAAGTATGTCAAAGAATCTTATGGAAACATTTTTTTATTGACAGTCTGAACTGTTTGACTTTAACAAAATCTAATATAACGGATGCCCTGATTGATATATCTGTATAAGATTTAATATAGTCCTATAATCACTACAGTGTAAAACAAAGTCACTTTCCGTTTTCTGTCCTATGTATGCTTTGATCTTTAAAACTACGCAACGCATTTAGATGAGTTTTAATCGTTAGAGTGGTTCAATAGAAAGGTTTATATGTATAAAAATTCCCTAAATTTCCATGGGAACGGACACAACGCGGGTAAAACCGCGGGGCGTTGCTAGTGTTAGTATAAAATAAGTTTATCGATTTTATTGTATTTTAAGCGCGAATAAATTAATTGATTACCTTCTCTGGAACAGGTTGTATAGAGAGTCAATACGCAATGAAATACCAAAAGCAATTGGATTTATCTGTACAACAAATGATAGACTGCGATTCAGTTTCGTATGGTTGCAGTGGAGGGACGTCTGCCAATGGATTTAGGTACAATACTTTCAGGTTGTTTAACTCATTATTAAGTTGTGTGATTGAGCTCACGACACATTATACGGGTGCGGACCGGGTGTGGGCCGGGTGGAGGTCACGTGACGTTGTATTCCCTGTATTTGTATGAAAGGTTTCATACTGTGTCCGGTTGCGGGCCAGTGTAAAAAGGCACGCGATCCAGTCAACCAGTCCGCACACGCACTATACTATGTGTCTTGCACTTTAAAAACACTTCCAAAGCCAATTTGTTCCTTGCAGGGCATTGATAGATGAAGGAGGCCAGATGTCAGCCGCGGATTATCCATACGCAGAAAGAGACAACTTACCTTGCAGAACCGATGTCAATAAAATAAAAGTTAAAATAACTGGTTGTTATGCTAGCGAGTTTAAGGATGATGAAATTATCAAAAAGGTGCTGTATAATTATGGGCCGTTAGCAGTAGGTACGGTATTAAATATATTTTGTCTCATAATGGCCTAGTTAAGTATTAAATTTGAGAACTACCCTAAGTGATTATATCAGTTCTGACAATCCCATACAGAGCGATTCCTAATGGTCCCAATTTCTTGCGACAATAGACATTAAATGGATTTTAATACAATAAAGGTGGATTTAAAAAAAACTTTCGCCACATCCTAATGAAAATCCGTTACTTTATCATTCTAATCTATTATTTGTCTGTGCAGGGATCGACGACTCAACTCTAGACGGCTACCACGGAGGTATTCTAGATAATTGTGAGGTCAATGGAGAAGTAGGACATGCCGTGCTTTTAATTGGATATGGAACTGGTACATTTTGTGCATCATCTTTATATTCGTAGTTTAGTGGCTAAAATACCATTTGTAACATTAGCCTATAACATAGTTTATTTAAAATTTAAGGAGTAGCTAAATATTTGTGACACTGTCTGTAATCTGGAATCTAATTATAGTATCTATTTTGTCATCCTGTGTTCATTAGACTCTATTCTTGTAATTTTTGGTTGCAGAAAATAATGTTCCTTACTGGATACTGAAGAATTCTTACGGAAAAAGTCTCGATGAACACGGATATATCCGAATGTTGAGAGGACCCAAGGATTGCTCTATGACGAAAACCGAATTTACAGGGGCTGTTATAGAATAAGTTTTCAAAGTGTGAAATAAATAAAATAATCCTTACAATTTCTGTTTTTCTTTTACCTGGCTACTGAATCTTCATTATCTAAAATTGTTATTAAAGCAGCACCTGTCCCCATTAAAGCAGCAAAACCAAATTTGCATACGTACCGGTTACTGTTTCCGACTTCAACCTATCTTTATGCCAAACATCGAACCAAAGGGATTCGAAATCCATGACTGTACCTATAGGCCCTTTGCCCTTTCAGCGATCAAACGTACATTCCATAGTGCGTTTACACTAACATTTACACGGGTCACTAATACTGCATGCGGCTTGCGAGCCTTGATTTTTACAGACGGCTGAATATTGACCTTTAATTTACCTCATAGGCCACCTTGTGTAAATGCCTCGTAAAAGCTCAAAAGGATCGCAATTACTGATTAATATGTATGTATAATTGTATACCTATAGCCTATAGCCAAAGTTTTCATATATGTACATCAAAACCTGAGCATACTCTAGGGATTGCGTCTGAGTTGTTAATTAAACTAACAGTAGATGTCGAACAAGCTCCCCTAATCTAAAGACTGTCGTGACGTGGTTCTCAGGCTGCTGACTATGAAAACATGCTGCGACTATTGATATCAGGCTAGCTGCAGTTAAAACCGCAGATTTTAAATGTAATACTGGTAATAGTAACCCCAACGCGAGCGCATGCATAATGCATTTGAGTCATTCAAGTATTCAAAATATCTATAGTAATTAAAAAAGTTTGTGTCCACGTGTAATTCCATATTTATCTAAGTTATTTAATTCTGTAATCTATATGAGTTATTACTTTCTAACCTTTATATGTGTAGGCGATGTAAATAGACGATTTATTTGATCCCTGATTTTAGTGTCGGCATTATGTTGCGTTTAATAGTTATGTTCCTTTTCATAAACAATGTATATTTATACAAACTGCACGACAAACCTTATTATGATCTAGATTTAGCGGAAGAACATTTCGAAATTTTTATACAAACTTATAAAAGGAATTATTCTCCAGAAGAAAAAGTAAAGAGATTTAGTATATTCAAAGAGAATTTGGAGAAAATTAATCAAAAAAATATTAAAACGGAACATGCTGTGTTTGGTAAGAAACTGTTTTGAATCTATTACCAAGTTTTAAAACTGTACTTAACTAATCCTTCTTTCTTGTTGCCTTTATAGATATTAATAAATTTACCGATATGAAATATGAAGAGTATAATGGCCATATCGACTATAATCGAACTGTTGTTAAAAATTCATCTTGTGTTCCATTTCATCTGGACAATTTGAAGGATGCTCCTGATTCGTTCGACTGGAGGGACCAGAACATTGTGACTCCTCCAAAAAACCAACGCCAATGTGGATCCTGCTGGGCAGAAGCTGCTACAGGTACTTAATACTATGTTTGTTTTATTTTCTTGTTTATTTTTTAATTTTCGACATTTTTATTGTAACCAATATTGAAACATTTGTTATTATAAGTTGAGGATGTAGTTATTTGTAAAAATACCGAAAAAAATATTGTGAGTGTAAATTACGAATTTATGACAGATCTACTATCAAAGCTTATATTGTTAATGCCACCAATTGTTTTACAATAACTTATTTTTATTCCTTGCAATAGGAAGTGTTGAAAGCCAATTTGCAATGAAATATCAGAAGCAGTTAGATTTGTCTGTACAACAAATGATAGACTGCAATACAGATAATTCGGGGTGTGCGGGGGGAACAGTTGTAAGTGGATTAAGGTACGATTTATTTAACAAAAACATTATTAACATTGTATAAACCCATCGTGCCAACACTCACATAATTACTTTTTCAAAAGAAATAATAAATACCCTGGTTTATCACTTTAACATTCGTCATTTAACATCGTTTACTTAATTTAGATCTCGATTGTGCACTAGCAGTGTTTATAACTTCTATTAAGTTTACATGATTTCGATTTGGTTATAAGTTGAAATTACGAGTCGAAATAAATAATTTAAAACGCCTTGGTTCATATTTAAGCATATATATTAGTCTACCAAAATTCTAATATATCTTTGCAGGACAGTCATAGATGAAGGAGGTCAAATGTCAACAGCTGATTATCCGTATGAAGAAAGTGACCATTTGCCCTGCAGATTTGATGTCAGTAAAGTGCAAGTTAAAATAACTAACTGTTACGATAGCCCGCTTACAGATGATGGAATCATCAAAAAAGTTTTGTATAATTTTGGGCCGTTGGCAGTAAGTAAGTATCTTCCAATATATTATTATGTTAATTTAATTATGCAACTCAGGTCATTGCTAATTTGTTTTCAACTGATTTCCTGGCAGCATTAGTATAATGTCAATAATAGCCATTGCTTTGAGAAACTTTTTACAAATTCTTCTCAGGTATGGACAGTAGAACTCTGGGACACTACAAAAAGGGTATTATTGATGATTGTGAAGTCAGTGGACAATTGACGCATGCAGTTCTTTTAGTTGGATATGGAACAGGTATCATACAACTTCTGTTTTCTTTGATTTTCTTGCAAAAGAGGCCTTAGAAAAATGGCATTCCGCTAGCAAAATCGCTATTCGATTCGTTCCAAAATGTAGAGATAGGATTGATATAAGGTATCATATCACGGGGTACGAATCGTGCGTTTAGAAGAAAAACGATGAGGAAACACACTGCCACTTATCTATTGGGGCTGGAATATATTTACAAAAGTTATATTTTCAGACAATAGTGTACCCTACTGGTTAATGAAGAATTCTTACGGTCCTGACTTCGGAGAAAAAGGATTCATCAGAATACTACAAGGACCCAAGGATTGCTCGATGACAACCTCTAACTTCACGATAGCTGTTGTAGAATAAGTCAAGATGTATGATTGTCCTATGATTATGAAATAAAATGATATATTTTCAGATTTCAGTGTTTGCTTCAATATTTATTTTACTTTAACTAATGGTTCTGACACCATTGCCGTAGAATGAATTCCAAGTGGTCTACATTTTTTAAGGGTGCGTGTTCATTGAAGCGACGCCTAGCGGTGTGGAGTCCAATTGACCAATCACAGTACATTGAAATTGTCAGAATCTCTTCGTAATGCGCTTTAATTGGTCAATTCATTCCGCTCCGCTTCAAATGGAAATGCACCTTTACCTTCAAGTGGCATCTTAAAGAATATTATAATGTCCTTTCTTATTAGCCTTTTTAGTACAGAAGTTTTGTTATCCATTTTATTAAGTACTTATTGTTTAATGTCATGATGGAGTTGGTTGGTTCCTTTGAACGATATTCTTAATAGGGGATTATATTAAAAAATACCAGAAATAGATTGCTCTTATTTAATTAAGTTCACAAAGAGAATACAGAAGACAATTCATTTACATTAATTGATAAAACTTTAATTGATATGACATTAATGGATAAGAAGTAAAAGTTAAAAAAGTAATAGCTTTAATATCCCACTTTTGGGCAAAGGCCTCTCATCTCACTGATGATAATATCAGATATGAAGAATAAACTTAAAATCTATAAAGCCATGTCAGATTCTATTTTCCTTTCCTCCTCTTCAACTTCTTCTAGGCAACAACAGCACCAAAGAAGCCGTAAATCATCATGCCGCAAGCACCGATTCCTCGAGGAATTTTAAAGAATCCCTGCTCGCCCCATGTAGGTCCATAAGAGTTTTTCACAAGCCAGTATGGTTGGCCCCCATCTGCGAATATATTGAAATATATAGTATTGTACTTTTTGCAAATGGATCATCTACATGAAAAAAGTACTGATGATGACTGACTTATCAAAAACGAAAAATCGGTATTGTAAAAAGTACGAAATGTGTATTTTATCTTTTACGTCTTGGTGACTTCGAGATTATTTCAGTATAATTCAAAATAAACAAATGATTACCTGTGCCATATCCAACCAGCAATACAGCATGATTCACATTTGTCCCACACCTGGAAAAAATACCTCCTCCGTAAGAGCTAAGGTTGCTTGCGTCCAGACCTGTTACATATTGATTGATGATTAGTAATGGTAAAAAAATTAACGTTTTATTAGTTAACTTGAAGTAAAGTATTGTAAACGCGGTGGCGCTGGCACCTGTACGTTCAAATGAGTCTAATTTAGAGGCCAAAACTGAAGTATAATAAGACGGTATATTATTAGAATTACATATATATATTGCAATCTATGACAACATAATAACGTACCAAATGATATAGGCCCTTGATTAAATAAAATGGACTTTACAGTCTCTTCATCAGGGATAATTTGTCTGTTACACGCGGAAAGCTTGACTTGGGCCTTTTCCGGGCGGAATGAGCAGCTTCCTTGAGAATTGTGATACTGATAATCAGCTTCAGACATTTGTCCACCTAGTTTGACGATGGAACTGTAAAATATTAAACCCAAAATTAGAAATTATTTTGAAACACCATACGGTCACTAATAAGTAAGTTCAAGTAAGTAAGGTTAGTGGTCAATACATGGCCAACCCTGGCGCGTCTCTTTTGTCTAAAATTTTGGCACGCATAAATGTTCTCAAACTGACAAAACAATTTTCCTACGTCGAAGTTTCATGCAGCTAAGTGCAGTTCTATGTTTTGAAATGTTATGAAACTTAAATGAGTAACCTTAAGGCAAAGTATGGCCATCCTCCTCCGCACCCATTTGAATCAGTGTCGCAATCGATTAGCTGCTGCTCCGACAGGTCCAGCTGTTGTTGGTACTTGATGGCATATGCACTTTCCACGCAAGCTGAACAATTACGGGATCAAATTAATATGTTGTAATTACCGTAAAAATAATTTTAAATAGTCCGTTGCACTGTGTTTTTCTACTCAATGAAGAATTAGGCGCGATCACCACGCTTGATGATTTCAAATGGAAGTCTTGTAAGACAAAATACTTTACTATATATTTTGATTATAAAATAAATTTCACCTGTTGACGAGAAAGCCCAGCATGATTGACACGTTGATTGGTCCTTCGGCGGAGTCACAACATTTTGACTTCTCCAGTCAAACTCTGCTGGAGCTTGCATGGTGCCAGGACCGAACGGTACACAGATATCGTCAGCAGGCATGCGTTCAGGGTTGAACCCAGTATACATAGAAGTGAATTCTTCCGGCGTTAAGTCAGCAAAATGGTTGATTACTGGAAAGAAGATAATGATGGAACTATCGCAACTATGGAAAAATAAATAAATAAATAAGACATTCCTATTATTAAAAGTTAGGCTTTCTGAAGCTTGGTATCTATCAGCCATATTTATAGAAATGTACCATTGTAAAGTTACATTAGAAAATGCACCGTTAAGCCAAAACAATCAGTTTGATACTTACCATACACCGTATTGTCACTTTGTGTATTCATTTCTTGAATTTTCCGTACATTTTCATGGAATATTGAAAATCTAATTGACTTTTCTTCAACAGAATAACTCTTGTTGAATTTTTCAATGAACTCCTCGAAATGAATTTCTATGAGGTCCAGGTCATAGTGAGGTTTTGTCAAGACGTTGTCTGATAAGACACTGGTGAAACACAGTGCAACAATTAATGGAACAATCATGGTAATGGTTGTTTTCTTAATGATTACCTTTGAGGGAACTGTCGTATATAAATAAAAACGGTAACCTTCATTTGTTTAAAACTATGTTTAAAAGCAATAAACAGTTGAATTCCAGATATTTATTGCGCACCTAATGATAAACGCAGGATTTTTTTATGAAGCCCACGTATACTCGTATAGCCAATAATTTCTAAATTCTTTTGCTATCGGTGTTGTTATCGGTGGGTACATATTTTTTTTATTAGGACCACCGTTAGTAATATTTTCGATAAAGGTAAAAACGAAAATTATATGTTAATCTAACTCAATAATCTATCTATCTAGAAAGTCATGTTAGTTACACTATTTGTAAATCAAGAACAGCTCGACCGATTTTAATGAATCTTTTTTTATTTAATTTATCTAGGTCAGGAATAGGATAACAAGTAATAAAAATTCTGAAATTCCCACGGGAGTGAGTGCGCTGCGGGTGAAACCGCGGGACACAGTCAGTACATCTATATTACTAATATAATAAAGCTGAAGAGTTTGTTTGTTTGAACGCGCTCAGAAAACTACTTGTCCGATTCGAATAATTCTATTTGTAATTGATAGCCAGATTCAACGGGAAGGTTATAGGTTATTTTTCAATCCCGAAAATCCTATGGGAACGGGCACAATGCGGGTAGTAATAAAATAACCGTAAAAATTTAGCATTCATACAAGAAGACTCGTCAATTTCAGGGTTCAGGTTTAGTCGTCCGGCTACGCGCGGCAATAGTGCGCGGTCATCCGGATGCTACGGATGTTCTTTTGTTTTTCATACAAAACGCTTTATTTGAAAGATCCTTACAGCTAACTAGTCCACAGTCTTTGAACTGACTTGTTCCACGCAGTCATCAGTCAATTCTAATATGTCAACTCTGTATTCGGTCCTAAGAACAATAGTTGGTCTATTTACTTTTTGTTTGCCTAAGGAGTTTATGGCACTGACTCCAATTTTTTTCAAATAAAATGGATGTCGGTTAAAAAATATTTTAATATTTTTAACAGATCTAACCGACTTTAATACTAGTAACTAAAAAGCATATATACGGGCGGTCTACTTAAGAAACCTCGTCCTTTTATTAATTCGGTTAAAAACACTGTTGTAAATATAATTTAATAATTATGTTTTCATAGACGAGAACAAAGGCTCAAGACTGTCTACGGAGGCTCTATTAATACATTTCCTTTTTTACTGTTTTAGAATTCTGAACTATTATTTACTTTCTATGTCCTCAAACATTCGCCTTAACTCTTCGATGAGCGCACTCCTAAGGAATAACTAATATTATAAATGCGAAAGGAACTCTGTCTGTCTGTCTTTTACGCTTTCACGCCAAAACTACTGAACCGATTTGAATGAAATTTGGCGCACAGTTAGTCCAGAGCCTGAGAAAGGACATAGGCTACTTTTTATCAAAAATCCCGCGGGAATGAGTACAACGCGGGTGAAACCGCCGGGCGCGGCTAGTATGCAATATATTTTCATGATTTCTTATGTTGGTAATATAAAACTTAGGTATTTGTCAATCAAGGCGTTTTAGTGCCGTTTCTGACTGCACAACTGCACTAGAACAGAAATCGACTACATTGAAAGAACATTTGTCTTATTACTAGTTACTATTACTACTTAGTATTAATTCGAAAGTTATCATAGATATTTGAGGTTATTAAAAACGATAAAATTCAGACAATTACTTGGTTACATTTATTAATTCTTGGAATATATTTAATTAAAGAAATATGCATGACAATAATTAGTATTTTAACTAAGTATATTCAAGTCCTAGAAGTCCAGCCAGGTCGGTTAATATTCTTTCTAGAATCTCTTTTTTTCTAGGCAACAACAGCGCCAAAGAAGCCGTAGTCCATCATAGCGCAAGCATTGACTCCTCTTTGGATTTTGACGAATCCTTGCTCACCCCAGTCACCTCCCCAAGAATTTTTCACAATCCAGTAAGGATTGCCGTTTTCTGAAAAATAACTAGTATTAATTTTGATGAAACCTTTTTGAAATAATCTTTCCTTCCTTTTTTCCTTTATTACTTTCTACATCGATCTACAAAAGCAACTCTCTATTACTCTTTTTCCTTTATCCACGGAACCGATGTTGATGAATTTTGGCATAGTTAAAGATTCGATTTTGGAATAAGACATTATTCTAAAATTCCCACTGGAATGGATTTTATGAATTTGTACTAGTGTTTCTTATAATAAGTTTGTCGTATACCTGTGCCATATCCTACCAACAGTACGGCATGGTTTATTGTGTTCTCACAGTTGTCCAAAATGCCTCCAGAATAACTGCCAAAGGTTGATGCGTCGAGAACTGTAATACAAACAACATAATTATCATTGGCATCAGAATGACAGAATTCTATGAAAAAAGTAGACCAACAAATATTAGTATATTGGCCAAATATTTACTAATATAACCGGGGTGATTATGCCTAATCATCTTTGTACTGATATCTTCGGTGAGATGAGAAGCCTTAGCCCAGCAGTGGGACATTACAGGCTGGTTTCTTATTTTAAATTTCATTATATTTAAAATAAGAAATGATAGAGGAACAAGTTCGTAAAGTTCCTAGTTTTCTAGCTCCTGGGCCATCAAGAAATCTGGTGCCACGTTAAATGGCTATACTTATCCAGCCAGATGTATCTTGAGCTGGCATCACACATTTGCATTTTTATTGCCATGCCATTTTAATTTCGACTATTTTTTCTTAAACTTACCAAAAGACAGAGGACCATGGTTCACTAATATAGACTTGAGAGTTTCTTCGTCAGGGATATTTTCTCTATTACAAGCTGATAGTTTAACCTGTGCCTTGCTAGCATCAAAGGAGCACGAACCATCTCGACTTTGATAAGGATAATCTGATTCGGACATTTGCCCGCCTTGTTCGATTATTGAACTGAAAAAAATAAGCTGGATTACTTGACATATTTCAATACGAAATGTGGCGATAGGAAATTATAAAGTAACACTTGATGTATGTGGTTAAGAGCTAATGTTAGTTAAATTTATTTATTTACAGCTTTCGATGGGAGCTCTTAGTATGTTACGTTCTTCTTTGTATTGTATGAAAAACAAAAGAACACCAGTGGACGGTTGCGGCTGCGATTATGCATTTTTCCTTTCTTATTTAATCCCAGAACACACAACAACGGCAAACACAAGAGGTATCTCGAAGGAGATTATGGTAAAAACTCAAATTAGCTAATTGTTACAATGTCGTTGTCTTGTCTGTTCCAGGCCTTATGATTTGCATTTGGCATATGTTATGGGTTACTCTAGTCACCTCAGAGCCCAGTAAGGCCAGCCTCCATTGCAGCCTGATGAACTAGAGTCACAATCAACTAGCTGCTGCTCCGAAAGATCCAGTTGTTGTTGATATTTAATAGCATACGCACTTTCCACGCAACCTGGTTCAAACAAAAGGATTAAAACGTTAATGGCGTAGTCTGAATAAGCAATGTTAACTTATCGCAATTGTTAAGCAACGAGCTAAAAGGATGGGATACTTGGATGGGTGGACGATTGTGTAGTTTCTAAATTAGCGCAACTATGCTTTGGAGGACGCGTTAAATTATCGGTCCTGGTTGTTGCGATCGTTAGAACATGCTGTACAGATGATTTCGGAGGCCTTTGGGCGGTCCAAAAACTCGGACACCAGGGTGGACCTACTAGAACTTACATAAAAGAAAAGATACGCAATAGCACTTAACATTTTATACCTCATCAAGTTAAAAATTAATTCTTCTTTCCACAGGTATAACTCAATCTTACCAGTGGTGGAGAAGGCCCAACAAGAACCACAAGTTTGCTGATTCTTCACTGCAGTCACAGCATTTTGATTTCTCCAGTCGAATTCTTCAGGAGCTTGAACACCGCCAGAACTAAACGGTACACAAACATCGCTAGTTGGTATGTCTACAGGTTTCAAACCAGCAAACATAGCCATGAATTCTTCATGCTTCAGGTCGGAGAACTTGTTGATACCTGAAAATATTTCTTATCTTATCTCTTACTAACATAATAATGGTGCATTTAGATGTGCGGAGCCTTATCGACTAATCCCAGCGCATTACGAAAATATGTTTGAACTAGCCGCGCCCCACGGTGTGACCCGCGTTGTATCGGTTCCCGTGGGAATTTCGGGATAAAATTATCGCATGTGTTATTCTGATGTATAACCTATATTACTGTAAAGTTTCATCCAAATCCGTCCAGTAGTTTTTACGTGAAAGAGCAACAAACATACATCCATACATACATCCATCCTCACAAACTTTCACATTTACAATATTAGTAGGATGATAATGTTTGACAATCTCAATGCGTTGTGATTTGTTGACTGAGCTCCGCACACCTCCGCTCCGCTTCAATAGCAGCTTAAGTAAGTACTTTGACAGACTTTGACTAAAATATATCCTGCTCGTAGCAAATTAATAATTTATAATAAATACCGTCTGTTGATTGGTGGAATATTTTAATTTCAAATATTTCACCAATCAAAACTAAACAGTATCTATTTCATCAAAGTTTGTGAAAATAATCAACAATCAATCAAATAATTCACTTATTATGAGAAAACATTTGAAACCATTATTTCCTTACCAAACACAGCAGTTTTACTTTTCGCGTTCATTTCGTTAATTTTCTTGACATTTTCATGGAAAATTACAAATTTCTCTGCCCTCTCTTCGTTGGAGTAGCTCTTGTTGTATTTTGTGATGAATTCTTCGAAGTAGTTGTACATTAAGTTCACGTCATAGAACTGCTTCACCGGACCTTCGGAGAGGACACAGGTGAAGCAAAGTGCGATTGTGAGAGGAACTATCATGATGACAGTAGGGTAGTTAGTGAATAACTGTACAGTGTTTGGAAAAACTGTCGTTTATAAAGGAAAAAGTAATGCCAAGAGTGATTGGAATTTTTTACCGTGGGTTCTGTATAAAGAAAAGGAAAATTATGGTGGTACTAATAAGGGGCATTAGAGACTATCTTGATATTGTCAGTGATGATAGATTATTTAGGAAAAAATAAACTCCATCACCAACATTTCTAAGTTAACCCTTACCATATACAGTATAGGTATTTTTAGTAATTGAAAGAATGTCACGTGTAAAGATACTTAATATAGATTTTATGTGATTCAGCGCAACCCTAAAAGTAATTAAACTTTCAAATTCAAATAGTTCTGCGTACATTTTATCAAAATATGAAACAAATGTTAAGAATTTTGTTATTATCGAAAATTGTAATTATAATTTATGACATGATAAACCTACCCTTAAAATTGCAGTTCAAATTCCAAGACAAAATAGAAATTGTTTATTAAAATTCTTAGGTTTAACGCTATCTATATTTATCTTCTACCAGACCTCCTATCTAATACCAGAGAGAGAGCAAACTGATCAATGAATATTAGGTAGACAGCATGGCCGAACATTTCAAGCGGAGATGAATTCTCAAAACCATATTTCCCAAATCATAAAGAACAATTCAAACCCCGCGGTGTGTTCAAAGACTCCTCCTCAAAACTTTCAATTCAATATTCCTATTAAACTTTCATTTACGACTCACAATACTTGCCAAACAATGGCACACGGTAGTTCCTTTCTACATTCATCTTTATCCATAGTTTGTGTATCTGTTTGTGTCTCAAGTGTAATGAGAATCAGTAGTACTGAGAAAAGCGCAAATTTCACGGCAGCTTACCTTAAGTCCGTCCGAAATCTTTCCAAGAACACGAGACCTATTCTTCTCTGCGTTTCATTGATGCCTTTTTTACCTCGTCGACTCCACCCCGCAGTCTTTTGTCACAAAAGCGGTGGATATAAATTTCCTCATAGTATTTTTTTTTCTTCTTTCAACAATGAAGTGTCATTGTTATGTTTTGTATTTTAATATCGCGTCGAACACACGACAAAATTGGAATAGAAAAATGTATGGGTTTTTTGTTCGGTGGTTCCAGATAGTCTGGTGTTGCCGGTCCACTGTTAATGGTTAAGGATTGCTTTCATTCATCATTTGTGGAGGCTGTATGTGGAATATATACGTCATATTGTACGAGGAGAGTGCGGCCACAATGCCCTTTGTGACAATTTAAACAGCGAATTGACGGGAAAGCTATTTGAGTTGTTCGGTACAGTTTGAATGAAATATTTTGTTTCAAGTTTGTGTGTTGGAAGTTATTGTTCAACATTATTTAACTAGTCTAAACTAATCATAATCATAACTTGTACTAAATAAACAACTAAATTCAAATTCAAATCTCTTTATTATATCAGATGACTTCAATCATTTATTACTCAGATTAAAATTAAGTTAAGTAACCTATTAGTAACTCTTTATTGCGCTTGATTAAATACTTTCCAATGGAACTCTTGCTTGTTTTTAAAAAAGGTACCTTATTAAAGAAGGTAAATTATCTCTTTACCTATAGAAACCGAAATATTTTCAACCCGACAAACTGGTGTCGTCCGGGGTGTGAACCCGCGCCCCAACAATGGGCAGCGATCACATTACCATAGCGCATCCTGTGCCCGCCTACTTATGTTAAAATATTTATCGTATCATTGAGACGGTACAATAGACACCTTCACTTGTGATGTAAGGTGATAGGATACTTTGAGATTCCATCTTATTCAAGTCAATACGGCAAGAAGCTATGAAGATTAACCGATTGTTGGAAAATAATATCGTGATTACTTCAGAAGCACCCCTAAAGCGGTCGGCGATTTTGCTCTTGAATTAACTTCGGCCACCGAATTTCATCATTGTATTAGTTAGACTGTCCGCCGACTGTGAACACCTAATTAGGTTACTAACACTGTCACTCTCCGAATGCTGTTGATTTTCGCTACTATACAGGACTAAATCAGAATCGCATGTCGCTGCAGCAAACAACTTCATAATAGGTAAAAGTAAAGTATGAGCCTGTAATGTCCCACTGCTGGGCAAAGGCCTCTCATCTCTAAAGATAGGCATAACCGTGATAGGTAACTAAGGAAATATATTGATACAACAAATGAACTGCATAATGCTTTAATCATGACAATAAACTAAAAATTAAAGATAGTAGGTAATGTAGTAGTAACAGAAAACCTTCAACTAACCCAAATTCCATCACCCAATAATAATAAACCATAATCTACTGGAACTAACTGCGGCATAGAAGCTCGAATAGTTAACACAAACCTCATCGTGTGACAAACTGACCTTCAGATAGAAGACAACAGCAACAATAGGGGTGTTCATACATTTATCAATGTCCTAATACCCCTAAGTGTTGGACCATGAAAAATCTAAAACCAAACGGCCTGAGGCGAAGATTAGATTCACTACCCTTTTCTAATGTATCGTCAAAGATAGAGAGAGAAGTAAAGTCAGGGTGGATTCAGGTTTGGCATGCCGTTCGACAGGTTTAAAGGACGTGGGTGACCATTTATGTCCCGCTATTGTCCTGACAGCAAGTCCGACTGGATTTATAGGTTATTGTTAATATGTTGTTATAAATAATAACAATTATGTACACTTGCTGTTTGCTGATGTTATTTGTAGGATGTGATAAGTTTTAGGGAACTCTGTTTCAACTGTAACAACTACAAATATTACAATGTATGGTCCTTAATTGTAAAATAATAGGGCCCATTTTCCAACGAACGAAAATTAACCTTTTTCCTCTACAGAAGGAATTATCTTGTAAATAATATAATAATATAACTAACTTAATATGACATAGTAAATCTGAGTGTACTATATTATACATACATTTTATTCATTTTCAGATTACTCTTTCAAATATTACTTTATTCGGTAATTCTAACCAAAACCAAACACATAAAAGCTATAAAAGCCTTTAACCACCAATTCACATAAAAGAGTTCAGTTACCAATAACCTGCCACAAATTACAAAAAGCTAATTTCTATTTGAATATCAAAGAATTTGTAAGAGCCTTTTCAGAGTCAAGTGGCCGTTTGATCTCGTATAAAATCCATCGAGTTTGGAACAAGGTAGGATAAAGCCAGCCAGAGGGTACTTGATACATGCATAGCGTGGACTATGCTTTGGTGTCCACTTTTGATGCCCACCGGACCGTACACGGGGACTTTTCTGATGTATGAGTCCGAAATTGGCTTTCAAAAGCTTAAAGCGATACATGGTACTTTGAGGTTATGAGTGAAGGAAAAGAAATGGTACGATATTTGTTTTTTATTCAACTCATTCAATGTAATGTGCCCACTACAGATGAAGTCTACATCTTTATACAAAATGCAAATCGCGGGGGCTTAAAAAGTTCTACATATTGTGTCTAGTATGCGCTGGTTCATATGTTGTCGTAGACCGCAGGACTATGCATATAGGCGCTCAGACTGTAGCTAGACAAACGCCAATGTAAGGTAAGACAGAAAACGCTAAATCTAGACATAAACTTGTACTGAATTTTAGTAAGGCTGTTACGTATTATATTCATACACATTTACACCAAATATTCAGACTATATTTATTTATTTAATAACAACCAGTGAGAGGTACATTAAAACTATAAATAAAACTTAGCACTAAATTAAACACCTAAATGCACTCTCTATAGGTGCCACAAAATGCGTAACTTATTAACTACTTAACACTACACTCTATTTTTAGCCACTACTGAATTAAGGTTAAGTTCTGTTAAGTTAAGTTCTACCTACATAATATCGTTAAAATGTAATATACAATACAAATAGAGACATATGTCGTATGAAATCAAATTAAAGCATGGACACAACATGTCGTAATCGGATGTAACACCTAACCCCGCACATCCGCCCGATTCGATAGTAATTATTATAACATCGATTAAATAATCGAATTGATTTGTAACGTTCATTATCAAGGGAAGTGGTGAATGAGAATTAATAACTTAAATGGTTTATCGTCTCAAAAGATACAAAACAAATTGTTTTGAAAATGTTTATGGGGTTTATAGAAAAACTGTCAATAGATAAGTCAAAGTCAAAGTCAAATATTTTTATTCAGTTTTGGCCCCATAGAGGCTCTTTTGAACGTACCAGATATACCCAGATATTAGTAGGTATGTGATAACCAAAAGATTTAAAACATAAAGACTAAAAAGAAGCAAACATTTCAGTCCAGCCGTCGTATTTAAAATTCCTCAACCATAAAAATAAAGATATCGCATCAAAATCGGAATCTCAAAATCAATTAACGAAAACACGCGTTATCATCTAGCATCGATTCAAAATCATAGTCAAATCAAAAAACATTCCAGAATTTTAAACTGGTGCCTCTATGTCTGGCGCGGCAGACACCCCGGCACCTACCTGACGGTTCCTCCTTCCGTCCTGCTCGCACACATAGTGTTATACAATAGAAGGTTGAGATAGCGATACTCCATTCCTCCGATTTGAATGAGGATGAAAAAATATGGCTCGCGTATAAACCCTGTTTGTTCTAACCGCCTTCACTGACCCACATCATTATAAAGTGTTATCTCCGATGAGAGATATATTTTTAATGCCCTTTTTTACCTTTTTCAATGTGTGAGGAATGATATTTTATGAATATATTGAGTATAACGATGTAGCTTTGTGTTGGGGATAGACGGAGCTTTAAAGGTTTTTGTTTTTGTTGTTTTGATATAAGAGCTTTAGGATTTTGGTAGAGATTTTGAAAGATAAAATTTAAGCCTTGGCTAGTATCAAACTATTATTACAAGGTTTTCTAACACAAATTATTCTACTGATACTGATACTGATACTTCAATATGATGATGATCAATGCTCAGTTCAGTTACTCTCACTCTTATCACTTTTCAATCAAACCTACTTTTCCGAACTCAATCTGCTAATTTCCCATGTCCTACACCGTCGCCTGCGCATCGCGAGCGCTCGGGCATCTTTTTATTAAAGGTTTTATTAATGCAAGGGACTGAGGCATTTTTATTTCCCTACTCGCTCCCGAAACCTCGACGTGGGAACTTGGCCGGTGACTTTTCATTTTTACCCATTGTGTCATTTGAAGGTATCCTTCGGGTTGTTTATTTAATATTGTGTAGTGATATTTTTTGGTTTAAGTAGGTGAATCAGGCGGCCGCGAACTGACGTGACTCAAAACGAACGAGTGAATGATAATATTGATTCTTCTGTTCGGTCTGAAGTGTTGGAGGTTTTATTTTAAGGCATATGGTAGCTGATGATGTTTGCATGCTTGTTGGGAAGTGATGTGACTTCTTTATTACCTACCTACTTTACACCTATGTATTGTAATTATACTTTTTAGGTAATCAGTACTGCAACAGATACTTAATTATTGTAGAGCATAAGTATTCTGCATAGTAGCGGATTCATTTTTGTTGAGGGCCTGAGGGCTCAGAGTGAAACAGAGCGTGAGGCCCTAAGTTGCCCTGATTCGGTACTAAATAACAGTTAATTAGAAAACTCTTTTCGACTGAAATAGCAAAATTAACTTAAAAATGCATCATTTCTATACAAGCAAAGCGGTTAAACGATGTTTCTATCTTTTCACTAGGAACTGACATAAAAATACCTCTACAAAACAATTGCACCCAACTCTTAAACACAATAGCACATAATAATACTAAATTAAACCAGCAATAGAACTCAAAAACACCCCTTTGTCATTCCCCTAATCTCTAACACTTAAAAATGACCAGGCGTAAAACAACCCCTAATGATTTATCTAGTCCAAACTGGATAGAACCGGATATAACTGGACGTCACCTGCTAAATCACGTTGAGCTTCGACCACAGTTCCCATAAAATAAGATTTATAAACAAGTACAATAAATATAGCTTCTCTATGTTGTATAGCCGTCGATTTAGCACGGTTAGACTCGCAATGCGAAAGGGGAAGTGATATTGTAAATTATAAAGATAATTGTCCGATTGTTTGCAACAATGGCTGTTTTAGAATGCGTTTTTTTTAGTTTTTTAATTCACGCGTTGTTAAAGTGTATTTATTGAAAGGTAGAGTGTTTGACTGTAATGTCCCAGTGTTGGGCAAAGAAATAAATAAATCTGTTTAATTAATAAGAGAATGAACAATACAAGCACTATAATTTCTGTAAGGATCATCGCAAACATCTTTATTAGACTGATTAAATCTCTCTCCGTGAAGTCGAATCTGACTTTTGGCAGTCTAACAGTGACTTATTTATTTATTAATTCTCACCGAAGATATCTGAACAGTGAGGATTAAGTATAATCACCAACCACACTAAGCTTGCTTACGGCGGGTAGTTATTTCAAACCCGAACCATGTTTGAAAAGTAGGAAACATAAAATGTTATCGCTGGACCCGGGAATTGAACCCCATGTCAGCAGTGTACTTGACTCTCTTATAAGATAAGTCACATAAGACAATTAAAGGTAACAGAAATTGTTCCAAAAAGATTTATTTGCCAGAATGAAACTTTCTTAATCAGACTATACTTACACTAACTCTACTTCTACTTGTTCATAAGTACATACTTACGTGAGGTCTTGGGCTTACAGTTCTAAGAATATTACTGAAGCTGGATGTTTTTGGTTTTAACTAAAACACTACTACTACTAACGTACTAACGTACTATTAACGTACTAACGTACTATTAACGTACTAACGTACTCTAAAACTAATGTTTTTTCGAGGCACGAAATATTGTTTTGCTACTAAAAACATTCACTTTTGGTAGTTGAAAATATTTTGACTATAACCAATATTGTTCAATCCTCCTAATAAAATGCTAAATCAAAGGGCACCACAATCAGCTTTCATGTATGACTAAGCGATGTCAATTAATGTCATTTGTTAAGCGACGTGCAGTTCGGCGACAACTTGGAGTCGATAGTAGCATTTATGAGCAATAGCGTGCTTTGTATAGCATTTTTTTAAGCGCCTAACGCTTTTCTTAAACCTACCTAGTACCACAAACGTAGTAAAATATACTTTCTTACGATATGAATTAACAACTACCGCACATGATAAAAGATAAAACATCACACGTCCTAAGTTTAATCAAAGCTACACTGTTGCAGGTATAACTTAACTCCAGCAGAGGAATAATAAGAAAACATCTCACATTCACCACCGTGCTACGTACCAACTCGACAATAAGTTAAAATATCAAATAGCCAATAAAAATGTCAATATTAACTAATGCAACATTTAAGGGTGACAATAACACATGCAGCCATTATCTTCCACACAATTTATTAAATTTGACATCCAAGAAACGCCTACTTTAACCCTAACATCGGCTATTTAGTAATCACCCTGTAATCCATGGGGATTTGCCCCTCTCGCTCTTTTAACCGTACAAGGATAAGGACAGAAGATACAACCGCCCTTGAAAGTAATAAAATTGTCAACATAATGTTTGTGAAATTGACAGTTACTGCGAAATTATACTGAAACTGTACGCTTCCTTTACATCTACAACTTGTTTATTTGAATGTCTGCATCTTCTGTATTTGAAGAATAAATATTACATTTAACGGGTGATCTCTTGTTGTTCGTACTTTGTTGTTGAAATGTGATCCGATACGGAGAGCTTTTAATGAGAAACAAATGAGAAACGGGACATCGCGATTTTCATTTGTTTTTCTATGGCGTACTTTTCTACCTCCTCATATTATTTAATGTACTAGATTAGATACTCGAAAGTCTCACGGTACACATTTATTTGTAAACACTGTTGCAGTAACACGTTGATAAGTAATAACTTGTAACACGTTGATAACTGTAAACATTTTCGTTGCAGTCTGTATTTTGCTCGGCAAGTCTCAACAACAAAACGTGTTGCAGTGAGTGATTATTGCATGTTCAAATGTTATACTTAATGAGAGGGATCATATTTTGCTGTTGCGCAACAAATGTTAACCTTCAATGGCTTTAGTGTCAAAAGGGGTTAACAGTTTTATAGCTAGAAGTCGACTTTGGGCGGTCTATAATGTTTAAAAATTAATAGGCTATTGCATTAACCTATTCTTAAATCACTCATTTTGATCAACACGAATTTAATAATGCAATAAGCAATAATAACTTTTACATAACGTCAATTATCGAACTTTAATTAAGATTCCAATCTATTTATCTGAAGATAATCTCAATTAAAATATATTTCGGGTCCATTAAGCTACCGGATTGAAGAAAGTAGGCTTAGTTAAAAATAACATTTGAAGAATTACAGCAGTAGTCAGTAGCGATATCCATATTCATAAGGAAACAGGTTTCTTACAATAATTATGTATATTAAAATGTTATAAAACGTATAATTTAATATCAATCTTAGATTAGAATCTTGATTCTCGATGTTATTGGTCATTAAGGTTTGGGAAGTTGATCTATAAAAGTTGTATGAAAATGGTTTGATAGAAAACTTTGTATGGTTATTTTGGATTGGTTACGAGTTTGATTTTAATTGACAATCATAATTACATCACAATTTTGGATGTAATAGTCAGCCCACTCTAGACAAGTGGCAATCGATTCGCATTCTAATTGGTATACTAAATATTGTCTAAATATATGTATAGGAATATCACGTGATCATGACACATTCTCCCCCATTTTGGGTAACAATTTTGTTACCATACCATATAGGCATGTTTCAATAACCATAAGTCGTAGTATCTTTTAATCAAAATAATTAAAGTCGGTTCTCGCGTTAAGGAGTAACGATACAGAGAGACACAGAAGCACTTCAAACTGCAAACTACTAACACACTTCAGCATCAGTGGTTAAAAATGAGGTGTATATAGAAACGAATCAAAATTAACCATTAGGTAATTAAAGGAAGTACTGTTATAAAAAACCTATAACTCGATACTTATATGTGTTAATACTCATAACAGTCATGTCTGTCATAATGACGTAACCACTTAAAACAGTAAACATTAAGCCCCACTTTCGATTAACTCTCGATTCAAAACGAACATAAATTACTAGGGATTAACTCCCTTATGTGAGATGAATATCCTGTTTGGCGACAAACAAACGAACACACGATTCGCTATAATATTAAGTTTTGTATCAGTAGATTTTGTTTGTTTGTTTTATAAACTCAGAGATTTCAATGAAACCTTACTATTTTCCATAATTATTCGTGTCAAAAATCATTTCATGTCTCAGTACGACGGTTTAAATTTTATCAATTATCCGTAATTTATCGTTTCAATAATCATTTGTCGTCTCTAAGTATGACGGTTCAAGTCTCACCGAATGTAATTTTATTCGAGGTATAAAGTATTCTTAGTATAATTTTGACATTATTCCCCACATATAATTGGACAGTATTAACAAATTTGGCATTCCTTATTAAATTAGAAACTACTTTTACGTTTTAAAAACCGTTGGGGGTCGTAAGTGAGCATTAGATATTTTTCTGATTTTCTCCCTAAGGGAGTGCAATGGACAAATAACCGTTGTATGGAACTCCTTCATTTTAAGTGGTGGAGCCATGGAAACCATCACACAGATTCTCCGCTATGCACCTAAGCTGGCATCGACCTCACAATTTCGAAAGATAAGCAAGAAATGCTCATGTCTTACGCTTGTCTAAAACTTTTTTACTATTAATTGAAACGTACGTTGATGTCATTATTATTTGTTGAAACGGGAACTTACGTACGCGGAGGTTACTGTTGAGTTGTCCCTCAACACGTTTCGGCCGCACTCAGTGCGGGGAGAGACGCTGTCGCGAGCGCTTCACCCACCTCCTGATGAAGGCCACCGTATGTGGCCGAAACGTGTTGAGGGACAACTCAACAGTAACCTCCGCGTACGTAAGTTCCCGTTTCAACAAATAATAATGTCTAAAACTTTTTATAAATCTTATAAAAACAGACAGATATCTAATCGAATTTCACCGATTGTCAATTTCCAAAAAAAATAGCGAACAGATGCTTCTTACAAATAAAAGAAAACCTCTAGACAATCACTAGAATGGGACTGTATTTTTTTTCAATTTGTCTCGTAACAATCGATCCCCAATTGAAGTAAGATTCGATATTAAATTCAAAACCCTTTTAAATACAATCGTATGATATTTATTGATGTTTTTTGCAATCGATTCCGTTTTGGTGTCGTTTTGCTGAGGACAATGGTTCGGATCCAATCTGAGGGTGCGTGATGGGTAACTTGAGGTCATACTCACTCACACCCCTGTACTTCCTGTTTTAAGATTCAGGGTTGTCAGGAAGTAGTTTTAACTGGCGGGACAACGTGGTTTTTAATTGGGATCTCTTGTGTGTAAAAATAAAAATGGCGGATATCCTTGTGGAACCTAGTAATTCGATGAAATATAAAAATATTGGTTTGAAATACTTAGTCATCTTCAAATAAAGTTGAAAAATATAGCGATTATACATAACAGATTATTCTAATCGTAATCAAACTAAAATTTATTTGACAGTATTTTTATAAAAGGTAAGCTTTTTATGATTACACTTTTTGTAAACTAATAAGTAAGTAGATAATAGTAATAACCCAAATACTCGATTATTACTTTACATACAATAATACATCGAATAACTCGTAAACAAATATAAATTCTAATTCAAAAATAGATATTTGAATGTTGATGTGATATTTAAATTACTCAATTGTGTAATAAATTGAGGATTTCATATTAAATTATTAATCTGTCATAATATACATAAATCAAGTTTTAATTCCGATTAAAAGGTTATTTTTCTTTGAATTTTATAGGTTTTAGTATTTAAACTACTTAATACTTATCAGTTGGATATTAATAAAAAACTATTTGAGATACCTATTAAATCTCATCTTCAAACTAGCTTATTTTCAAATGCTAATTCAGATGCTACCGAAACGGTTTCATTTTTGCTATATCGGTTTAAAAAGTTAGTAGTTTTAAACCATTTCAATTTATAAATGTCTACTTATTTACAAACCTCTCTCAGCAGTAACCAACAGACACTAAGAAAAAGCATATATACGGTTTTTGAAGTCGGTTAAAAAGTGAAAAAATCATAAATTTACAAAAAACAGCAAAAAAAAATTCTCAACAAAAAAATACATTTTTTTTCTCAACAAATCAAACTAGTGCAGTGCCAACCCTAGCCGAATCGCACATCGCGACAGGTCACAGTTCACCTCATAAGTTCCGTGAGAATGATCGGTACGTCAGTGCGCCTGTCAACGGGTCGCAGCTGATGAAATCCGCACAATAATCATTATTGTTTGTCACATCGAGAGCTGGGACAGATTTTTTGGACTTAGAAATTAGAATGGGTAGTTGAAATAGGATTTTTTATTCCTAAAATAGTCAAATTTCAGTAATTTCTCAGGCAATGAAATCAAAATAAAATAGTACCTAAAGAAAACATAATTTTTCCTTTCGTGACAGTCCGGTAAAATCAACATGCTGCTTCAATGCTTCTACGTACTCCATTGATAATACCAACGGTACAAGCTGTTTGTGTCAACCGTGTGCTTAACTTTAAAGGTACAGCCAACAAAAAAATCTATTTTTATGAATGACAAACAGTCAAACACACGTTTGGACTTAACGTTATTATGTTATTTCCACTTGACTATTTCCCACTTCCGTTCACGGCGCAATACTAATCATGAGATACAATGGCGATTCTTCCCCTGAACTAAGCCTTACCGAAAAGGCTTCACACTTTAAATAAATGACACCTTACTACCCTTGAAATATGATAGAAAATTCTTTACCTCCTGTGGCAGAGATTATCTCAGCCTGTAGTTAAACCTTAAACGTCATTGTTAGTTAATCGAGATTTTATTCCGTAGAAAATAAGAATGAAAATAGCTTGAAATGTAAAGTGGGATGACCAAATTGGAGTATCCATGTATTCTTTCACACTGAACTAAAGGCTGCTCAGACGAAGGACTTGAGTCCGTGGAAGACAATATGTCGTGAATTCCAACTTTGTCTGCGTGTCTGTTTGTCCTTGGTTAATGAAATCCGTTTATTAGGTACATTTATTATAAAAAGTACTACCCTATATTTTTCTTCGTCTTTCGACCATTAATAACAGTATTTCATTATAATCTGTTTAGTGGTTTTGTCACAGCAAGATAGAAAGACACACACATATTTGTAATTTACTAAATATAATTATAATAGCAAGTAAGGGCGCAAAGTAAATATTTCGTCCAGCAATAAAATTCTCAACATACGTTACTTGATTGATAGTCCCCAGTCTGCACAACCCCAGCAGTTTTTTCAATCTCGCTGTTACCAGTAATCTCTATTTACATTAAGTAACGCGTGGTCGTTAATAAACTTGCCGACAGTACAGTCTATTAAATTGGATGCTCTTGATGCTTTTGATGCCCGGATTTGGATGAAGATGAATTGAAGACCTTTAGATGACGATGAAACGGACATTTGTTGTTGAATGGACATTGAGATAGACTTAGTTGGATGACTATTTGAACACGAGAAAGGTACAAGGTGTTTTAATTAATATGGTAACTGTAAAGATGGTGCAGTATAGAGCTTTGGGAATTGAGAGCTATAGAATAGAAAGAAAGGTGATTCAGAAGGAAAAATGGACTTATATGTATAATGAAAGACTACGTCTGATGGTAGCAGACAAAATAGTTTTTGAATTGGGTTCTTAATTTCTAACGGAGATATCGTACTAATCCTATTAATACTCGTATCATAAATGCGAATGTATTTGTGAGGATGTAGGTATGTATGTTTGTTACTCTTTCACGAATAAACTAATGAACGGATTTGGATGAAACTTTACAGTAATATAGGTTACACATCAGAATAACACATGGGATACATTTTATCCCGAAATTCCCGCGGGAACGGGTACAACGCGGGTAAGACCGTCAGGCGCTACTAGTGAGGTAAAACGTTTTTGACCATTATAGAACACACGTATTCGTAAACTCTGTGTATCCTGTTTTTAATGTCGGTTAAAGCAAAAATGTAGTCCCACGAATCTTAGGCATAACACAATACGAGCACAATTTCAAACCCATGTCATCGTTACAAAAAAATCAGACATTTTGTAACCCTACTTCTACCAAACTAAGAAGTTCTACCCTAGTTTCTCTAAGAATCTTGTCTGACACTAACCACTATCGTAAATCCTGTCTGTTTCCAAACTATCCCTTGTAGTCTGTCCACCACAATACATCAACGAGCAAAAACACCCATTGATACGGCAGACATTTTCCCACAAACTTCAATAAGTATTGACATCCGTACCAGACTATATTGACCAAGAGATTAAAAACTTTTTAATTGTCAGATTAAGTGGCATACATTTGTAACTATTCATTGCAAATCTGCATTCAAAATTAGATTGTTATCTTACGCGGCCTTAATATAGACAGTTCTTACCGCATCCGGTTTTACGGTGACTACCAAAAGCCCTTTATAGTTAAGATAATAAGGTTGAAATTGGACAGAAAAAACTCAATTGTAGTTAATGAATTACCCGTTTGTTGTGTGAAAAAAATCTGTTACATCTGCTATCGTTTTGTAGTAACAACTCTATACAGATAGTGGTCTGTGAAGTGGTATTAGCGGCTCTTTATAGATTTTTTGTGCGATGTACTTACTTACTTAATTTTGAATTAAGTAGTTTATTGGTAGCGTGTGTTTGCTTTATAAACTTTTTTTGGGGTTTAACGTTGTTTGGTTCACAGAGATTGATGTCGGCTACCTCATATTAAGTAACTAGGTACATAGTGAAATTTTGATACCAACCCATCGCTTCAGTAACCTACTTACTACTTACCACAATGTAAAATAACATAATATTATGGTGTTCTGTGTTTTGTGTTTTTAAACTTTAATTAATTAATTTCGAAAGTAAGTGGCCAACCTTGCTGTAGAGGTTTTACACCGCCCGAAAGCCGACATTAAAAACAACCGGGACCGACTGTTTAACGCGACCTCCGAAGCACGGTAGTGCTCAGACACTAGTAGTGATTTCGCGCGGTATCAATTGTAGAGTGTATTTCGGGTATTTCGCGTTCACCCATGGGTATTTCGCGTTCGAGAACTATGATGCCACTGACAGACAGACACGTCAAACTTATAACACCCATATGTTTGCGTCGGGTGTTAAAAGATAAAAGAATATCCATTGATACTAGGTAGGTATTTGGTTCATCCACTAGAATCATAAATTATAGAATACTATTTATATACTTATTTTGGACAAGAATACTATTATTTTACTCGAAATGTATCGATAATGAGATCAACATAAAAATGTCCCCCCAAAAGAGCATCTCAAGTGAAGTGGCTCAATCACCCGCGCCGTCCACTCGATGCCATTAACATTACATCGATACGTCCCATCCCTACGTGATGTCATCGGCATCAGCGATAATCAAACAATTGAGATCACGTCACTAGTGCTGTGAGAAATGTAAATAAAACAAAACGCAAATTGTCAGAAGTAATGTAAGTACCTATATTGTATAAGTACCTACTTAGCAATATAGCTATTAATATTGCTATAGGTATGTAGGTACTATAGGTTCGTACAAAAACTACCTACTTATTTAGTTAAGTGGGCAACTTAGAAAATATTACAATAGATCATGGAACTACCTAGGTATATGGGTTATAGTCGTAAGTAAGTAATTATTATTAACGGTTCGATAATCTAGAGTCGAAAATAACCTGAAATAGTCCTAACTAGGTCATTATTAACATCACTACTGAGTACCTACCTATTTGAAATAGGAACTTTATTTCGAAACTAAAGAACTTCCAAAAACAAATGAAAGAAATAAGAAAGAAGGCCAATCTACATTTTCGGTTATAAAACAAAAGATCACAATTGAAAATCGAAACGTCAATCAATTTAAAAATAAACCAATCATTATTTTACAAGGGACACCTTTATGCAACAATAGCAAACAGATTCTGTATTTAAAAATTAACATGAAAATGTAACGGATTTGTGTTCGATACAAAACTATGTACAATGCGTGACAAATTCGCGAAATGGAATCGGTATCGACCATCAATCGTATTACCATATGACAGTGTGATTTGAACGCTTTTATGTGCTGTATGCTAATGTTACTTTATTGTGATACGCGTGTTGAATCGAATTCATCGATCGATTTATTTGTTATTTGAATCAATTTTGCAGAAAATCATTGGTTACCGTAATGTTTCTTGATGCGCGTATCGATTTGTATACGGATTTAATGAAACGAATTATTTATTTATTCCTTTCATTATGTGACACATTTTGATTTAAGATTTTTTACGGGTATGAGCTCAGTATAAAATGCGTGCATTAATGCATAATTTATATAATGAGTAAATTGCCCTTTCAATAAAAAAACGAGTACAAAAACAATTACTAAAACATTTAAAAACTTTAAAATTTAAAGAATCATTAAAGTCGATACATTATTCTAAATGCCTATAAGCCGATACATAATAAATTGTATTTGATCGCCGAAAGTGTTAAATATATAAAAACTAGTTCATTGTTAATTTAAACTTTTGTAATAACAGTATTTAATTACCCCAATAAAATCAATACCTCATTTCGATTGTTTTATTCAAACAACATTTATCATTACCGAACAATAAATATTCCATCAAATAATAATTAAATCAATTAAGCTGTTACATACTTACCTACTTTGTACATAAATCGAGCCAATACCAACTCCGATATGACGCATTTCACCTAATTGAACGCAATGTTTAGTCAGTTGTAAAGCATTAGCATTTAAACCCATTTCGGTATGAAAAACCATTTACCATTCTCTAATTTAAGTATTTATAGCACTTGCCAATAAATGGATTTGTAACGGTCTGTTAAGTTCAGTTGTGAGCTAGACGAGCTAATTTGAATGACACAAGCCGAGCCAATAAAATCTCAATCTACCTGTATTTGTGCACATGTTATAAAAATCTACATGACTATTAGATTTTCAGAGGCGTGCCCTAGTCATATGCAAAAATCATTTATCGACATTTAAAATTTCTTTATTAACGGCACATGTACCGGGTGTAAAAAATTGTTGAATAGATTCTTTTATTGCCGATTAAAATTGTATGCGTAATTTGCGTATGTTGCATTGTAGACCGCACATTGTGATCACTATGTTGGCAGCATTGACGGGCATGGGGCGCGACCCGCTGCCCTCGTGTCGCCAACATTTCACACAACGTTACAATTCAATTATAGAACGCCTCCATTGTGACATATTCATAAACATAACTTTAAATGGCATTGCATTTTTCGGTGGCCATGTCGATTTCGTGACAATAACTGATTTGAATTCCAACTGTTAGATTGACGGATTTTTTTACATTTTTCTTTGCTCGTCTTCCAGTATCGCTTACGTAATTTGCATTTGCAAGTGATACCTATTGTTATTTTATTGGATCATATCTTAGATGATAGACGTATGTTAATTTTTTGATTGATTTTTTGTATAATATTGTAACCGTTTGGTATTGAAGTTGTAGTTGAATGCATGTTATTCTTCGATCTAGCTTCCGTTACGATTTCTATTGATGTGAAAATATGATATTCTTTGTGTGAGCTCTTGACCTTAAATTATTCCAACGGTTGGTCCTGAGAAATCGATATTGTAATCTGGAGGATAACACAAGTATGATGGGATCAATGATGTGAAAACGAATCATGAACATTACATTATTATAATGTACAGAATCCGTTGACTTCGTTATTGGAATCTTTAACTTTGGCAATGATGCCTTGAGAAATAAACGTCAATGTCCTTTTGAACACATTGAAATGTTCTACAGATGTAATAATATTCTGGTTTGATAAATATAAAGAGGATTTAAATATCCTTTTTATTTTAAGAAATGTAAATATTGCAATAATTTACCTACGTAATATTATTATGTCAAAAAGACCTTAAAGTCATTTGATGTAACAAGGAAACTTATTTAGCTAAGCTAATTTGCAAGCTGCGAACTAGCAAGTTCAATATCACTCGACCGAGCGGGAGAGTAATTCAACGTAAATTCAATAATTTACGTTGAATTACTCTGCCGCTGCCAGCTAGTTCAATAACTAGCTGGCAGCTTGTAAACTCGCTAAATCTGACCATCACTTAAAGACATGTAAGCATTACCTATGTAATCAAGAGGCCAACCTTTCATTTAAAAAAATTAAGTCATTTTATTCTACTGTACAGTAATTGCACAGAGTTCTCCTTGTAATTGGTAAGTACTTTAATGTAAAAAGAAAATTTATTGGTGAACGGCCAAGAAGCACCGGTCTCCGAAACGGAAGGTGGCTTTTTTCAATTGGCTACCACGTCTTTTAATATAATAGTGAATTAATAGGTACTAATTTATTGAGGTAAAGTGCTCTCATTCAGAATACTTATGTATTTTATTTTTTATTCAAATGAACTTATTACCTATATCTATATATATCTATATATATAAAATTCAAAGTCTTGACTGACTGATAATCAACACACAGCCTCAACCGCTACACCTAAAAACAAGAAATTTGGCAGGAAGGTTCTTCAAGTGACGTAAGTGCACACTAAGAAAGGATTTTCGAAAATTCCTACGGGAACGGGCTCAACGCGGGCAAAGCTGCGGGGCGCTGCTAGTATAATCTATAAGTGTTTTCTTTCATCTTTCATTCCATATTTGATTTTTTTGATTTGGGAGGCATGTGTGCGTATGTAAAGTTTTTGATATTTAAATATTTCCAGTATATTTTTACCAGTGCAGTTACTAAATTCCAATGTAAAACATTAACTTAGAATAATATTTGCAATGTACAACCTTCTTTGATCAATAATAACATTCTGAGCTCAAGTTATTTATTAAAGCGAACATACAGAAATACATTCGTACATAAAACGTGGCAATAAATAAATTATTCGCTTCATTTTAACATAATTCATGAGCATTGTGATGGCATAACGCTAAGTGGCCGTACAATGGTCCAAGTGAAACGAACAGAAACTGTCATGCTTATTCTTGCATCATACAATCCATCGTTAACAAAAAAAGAAGACAACAGGGCAGCAGAGAGAGACCACGCCGTACAACGCGCGCAACCAATTTGCATTGTACGCCCGGCTAGTAAACGTTAAAATTCTTACTTCGAATTTCGAACTGTGTTGGTCTCGTTCTGCATAATAACATCCGTAAGGCAATGGCAGTTGCTTGGCCAATCAGAGCGCGCGGCGGGCTTTCGTGGGCGTATTGGCGCGCTCCTATTGGCTCACACGTTCGGATTTATCACTCGATTTGTTGGTAGCGCTGTCGCCGCAGTCTCGCGGCACGATTGTCGATTGTCGCCATTGTTGTACCGAGCGACGGACGCGCTGTGCCGCTCGATTCGCATTCGATATTACGATACGATAACGTTCTCCGAATAATCGATCGTGTAATGTCACAATTTATATAAACAAACAATGATACAGTTGTAAAAAATTATTTTATTGCGATTTGTTTGGTAAAAGTATTGGATATTTGTGTGTGTTGTGCCGTCGGACATTTGTTCGAGACTACAGTTTGTGAGGCTTCAAAGTGGAGCTGGATCTACATCAACGTGCCAGCGGTCACTTTATGAGGTAAATATAGTATTTAAAATCCGCATTTATCTAAAAAAGTTTGATAAATGGTTATGGTGCGTCCGTCGGGCGTTGGAATTTTAAGGTCATCACGAATTGAGTGTCAACGAACTTGAGTTTCAAATCGATTTCACGATTGGTTTTGCTGGCTGGAGCGGTGACAAACAGATGACAATCGAAGCGGCGACTGCCGAGGTTATTCTATGTTTCATTTGTCTTCGAATAAGATTTGATATTAGCAGTAAATAATGTGCTTATTGGAATTAGGGATAGGTATGTAGCATGTAGGTAACGTTTAATTATCTAAGGGAGTTTCCTTTCTCAGAAAAAAATATTATCCATTCACATCTGAGAATTCTAGGCTGGTTTTGATTTTGAATTTAAGGAACCTACCTCCAAAGATACCCCATTAATCTATTAATCAAGTATACCTACATAACATAATATTTAAGGTACCTTAGGTAGATACCTAACCTATTGAGGTGTTTTTAAAAGCTATGCATAGGTATTTCTTTCCAAACATTTTGACAATTTCTTCAAATATTACCTACTTACCTATAATTAAAAGAATATCACGAAAACGCGGAGAAGCCCGCGTTGATGTCTTTTCTTAAAACAATAGACACAGTAGTCAGTAGGTACCTACATAAGTGGCTACTATAGAGTTGTAGGTGTAGACAGACGCATAGACAAATGTTGAAACCATTTTACTTTGACTAGTCTCCTATCCCACATATTAGTTTAGTTAGGTACCTACCTACCTAATTGCACTTGTTAATGCTTTATTGTAAGTATCTACATAATATACCTACCTGGACATTATACTGACCTACCTGTAATTTCGACCGAATTTCAACGACGGAGACGATACCTATAAAACTACCTATTTATCTATTAACTATTTAGGTAGGTACCTAATTATTAAATTTTAGTACCTACCCATTCTTAGGTACTTACACCTACCTACAACTTACCTATAAGTACCTATTTAACATATTTAAAATACACCCACATTACAAGATTTCGCATTTTCCAATAAGAATATTGACAGTGATTAAAAAATATTATTTATTATCTAGCACCTTGAATGACGGTCATTTATCGAAATGACCAATAAAACAGAACTACTCCGGCAACAGGATGCTAAGATTGGCCACTGAAATAAAAACCAATTAGGCACATTTCAAACACTAATGAAGGTACAAATAAGTCGGTTTTATTGTAGTGCTGTAAACTTAAGGAGGGGTTCTTTTGATGGAATATTCTTGGCGGATTTGTTCGGAGAATGAATGGACTTGATGCGAGATTGAGGGGGAATTCATTATTCAGAATTACCGAGTGTTTTACATGTATATAAATCTTGTACCTGCTTATTGGTATTTAAATACCTACCTACCTCTTTTATAGACAGGGATTTTTCATCATATTTTCGATACCACAATCAATCCGTGATAGTTGTAGGTATACATACCTATAGTAAAATAAAATCAAAAGCCTACGTTACTAATTAATGTTTTAGTAAATTGTCCAGAAAACAGAACACCTAGGTTTTAAATTGGTTATACCTAGTAACTCCTGTAACAGGATTGAAATATGAGATTTTGAGTAGTTAGGTAAGTAGTTCGCCCAGAGGAACAACACCTTAACGTTTATAGGTATTTACTCTTTTACAACAGCTTAGTCTTTGTTGAGTACCGACGGTGTGTGCCTAAACTGTGTGCCTAGCAAGTCGGCACGTGGTCAATATCGGAATCAATAAAGTAAATAGGTACCTAAGTAGGTACTAAGTTAGGTACGAAATCGGATTTTTAGCCAAGTTTTAATCACAGTAGGTTTTAATATATTAACTACCTGGCCACTTAGGTATGTACCTAGTTAGTACTTTTATTTTACTGCAAGTTTACTTGACATACAGTTTTTACTTATGTAGGTAAGTACCTACCACCTACTTAAGTAGCACCTAGGTACTTACCTACTTTATTGTTTTACTTATTTTTCCAATTATTAGCTAAGTGGTATGCTCAAGAAACGCTCACCTTACTTTTAAATCACAATTCACTAGGGCTGCGTTTAGCCTACTTCATCTAACAGTAGGTGGGTATGTAGGTACTGCGAAAGTGTTGCTAAACAAGGAGAAGGCATTCGTTAACTAACAAAATGTATTTGGCGGTAGCTGCGATATTTTTACTTTTTCTTGTATACACGCATAACACCTCAGTCTTCTGTGACCATGGTTCCTGTAAAGGGGCCGAAACGTCAGATAAAAGTGTAAAATAAAAGTGAAGTGTATGGAAAATTGTGGTGTAGTTTTTGCAAATTACTTATGATTTTGACCTTGTCACGACACTTATTGATCGAATCTCTAAGTGTTCAAGTGTATTGTAATAATGAATGTGTTCATTAACTTCTATAGATGACTGCTTCCTAGTAGGTGCATTTCTTCTGGACCAGTTTTATAACAAGATTCGATAACCAAAATACTCTGATTGAAATAAGTTCATCGACTTTTATAGGCGAACGACTTAAAACCAAAAAATAAAATAAAATAATAAAATCTCATTGCTCTCTTTTGGCAGTTACCCTGAAAATCTCTGAAACCTTTAAGATTACAAGACATTAAAAAGTATTCATACCTACTTTTTTAACTCACACGATTTGCACTCATTATAGGTACTAAATGAAACGGGTCTGTATCGCGTTAGATAATTTAACGTACCTAACTCGTGAGTTATCCCGTGACCACGAGCGGTGTAATCCGCTCAAAACGTCGGGTACGTATTTTAGTAAAATACGTTAAATTATCTAACGCGATACAGATCCGTTTCATTTAGTATAATTAAAAAGTATTAATACGGAGTTTTTCGCGGCACAAACCTAGCGAACTCAAAAGTACAGCACTTGCACGTGAGTTTGCGAACGTTTCGACTGCACACTTTTCCGGATTGCTTTCTTTACATTTCCAGCTACGAAGGAACGAATAAAAAATCTTCCTACCTTATGGCACCTACATATCAATAGATTATTATCATATACAACAACATTTTAATAATTCCTCCTTCCACATCTTCAAAGCTTCCCAAATAATTTCAATGTCCCATTACCACTACATACATAGTAAGCACAGCCCTACAAATTCGTACCAGTATAATGCACATAATAATTTCCTCTGTTCTCGCCGCCGAGTCAACATTTGATGGCTGCGTTTGCGCACTCGTTTAGCGTCCCTCCTTGCGCCCACGATTTCACTCTACTGTGACGCCGAGTTTTACCTCAAAATATGTGTTTTTCATACTAAGACTTGTGTAATTAATTGTTTGCTTTGAAAAATGGAGGTTTAATGAGTAACTTATTGTTTAGGTATTTATTTATCAATAAACTTTAGATATATACGGTGATAGGTTGGTATCTTATCTACCTATGCCTGCCAATTTACTGAAACTACAGCTACTGCTATGTATTTGGTGAATGAGTTGTACTCGTATAGGTATATCATAACTTAGCAATGGGATCATAATATTGTTGACATTAGGCGAGATTACAAGCTCCGTTCCGGCGACTACCAAAGTCAAAGTTCAAATAGACCAGTGTTGAAATGAGAAAAGTACGATGAAGCAACCAACTTTGTGTCTTCAATTTTATTATTTACTTTTTAAATGGCTCGGCTTTGAGATCACCAGCCCGCATTAGGCAAGCGCGTACGTACAGTAAGGACACTGCTTCTGAGTAAGCTGAAGTGCCTTTCGCCTGCTGTTCGCGCCAGCTTGCAGCTTATAAACTCGCAAATTGCCGACGACACTTAACCTATTACGTCATAGTTATCCCAAAAACAACTATAGGTACTTCAAACGCCATTATTTTTTCTAGTTACGCTTTGTCCAAACGTTTGTAAGTGAGGTAGACGTGTCAGATATCTACGACATTTCGTGATCGCATGCTAATTGCTTGTCCAAAGTAGGCGCTGTTTGTTTCGGCGATATCTTACGTACGGTGTCAATAAGCCTCCAAAAACATTATTACTTATTTGTAGTTCTCGTAATGTTTTAGTTATATGGCCGGAGAAACCTTGGGGGAGGGGATTGTCGTTTTTTGCGAAAAATCATCAACTGAAGACTGAGATCGCTTTGCTTTTCTGAATGAAATTCAATGCATTGTGAAAAGTACTTGTACAAAGACTATACGTTTCAAGTTTGCTGAATGGTTAGCTATAGGTAGTAATTTATTTTACATCGTTGTGATAATTTAGTGTTGACATGATTGCGCTTTTATAAAAAGAGTAGCTATAATTAACCAATTTCTTAATTAGATTTCAATGATCTTGGAGTTTGGTGATATGGCATTTAATACAAATTTCGATTAGTGTTTATAAAGTAAAAGTAAAGGGGTGTGATATCCCACTGCAGTGCAAAGACCTCTCGGCTCACTGAAGATATCAGTACAGTGAGGAGGACTCGGCCATAGTCAATAACTAGTAGAGGCCCGCGAATCTTCTCGTTTCAAATCCTCTTCATCTTTTTGCACATCTCCTGCTAGAGCTCTTTGAGACCATAACCGATTATCTATGTGCAGCTTCTATCCCATAATCACTGGGTTACAAATCGGCTTTAGCAAATTACATATTTTGAGGTTTCAGACATTCTACATATATAAATGCGAAAGTTTGTGAGGATGTTTATGTATAATATGTACTCGTATGTATGTTTGTTACGCTATCACGCAAAAACTACTGAACTTTACAGTAATGTATGATATACATAAAAATAACACATGGGGTACATTTTATCCCGAAATACCTGCGAGAGCGGATACAAGACAGGTAACATCGCGGGGCGCGGCTAGTAATAATATAATAATGCCGACTGCAGTTATACAAAACATATTCTGTTGTAGACCTACGTAACACCAATTCAACTGGACCCTTCCAAGACCAGTGAGTTACGAACTTACGAGCTGGATTGTTCTCAAATATTTATTTTCCGTTTCACGGGCTACTGTCAAATCGTTATGGCGTCATCCGCCGGCGTCTAACTAATGTTTGGACTACATAGTCTGAGAAAAGGCCTACGCTTCGGCAGCGGTGTCAAATGGTTTTTTGAGTTGACCAAAGTGACATTTATGGTGGCAACAAAACGTATTGTAAGTTAATGGCTGATATCGGGAAGATACGGAAAGTTTGTAAGGTTGTATGCCACGTATTAGATGATGCCGAAATCGAAAAAAGACTAAGTTTATAGGCACTATGTCGGTAATATATACTATGTTAGGTAGGTTCCTACATTTTTGAAATAGCGCTGAAGGCAAAGTTTAAGCTTGTCGCTTGCAATCTCACTCATTGATCTTTGCTTGACAGGGGATGTCTGTTTTGTATTGTACCTACCGCGTACACATTGCGATTGTTAATTAAAAGTGCAGCTCGACCACAACTTGAGTTGAGGATAGTGGCATTTCTATCTGAGCGCTACCGTGCTTAAGCGCACGTTAAATTTTCGGTCCCAATTGTTTCAAACGTAGATAATGTCGGAGGCCTTTAGGCGGTCTAAAAACTGCGACACCAGGGTGAACCACTATCCTACTCGAACTTACTTTGCAATGTCTGTTAATTATAACAGTAAGTGTAGGCAGTGGATTACAAACCGACTTACAATGTTTCTGTCATTTGACATTAATTCCTAATTGGGAACATGTAGGTAGGTGCCAATGACATTATATTATCATAATGACATGTCCTGTCTATCCAACCAGACAATTCACTCCACTTAATACACCCATAACACATTCTAATAGAAAAATAAGGGAGCATTTTACCATCAGCACAATAACAAGAAACTCAAATATACGACGGACATTCTGCCTTGTGACAAATATTGACACTAACTTACTGTAGACAAAAACTCCCTTTTTGACCCAAATAAGCACTTCCCGGAATAACAAGACGTGAAACGTCAAGTTTTGATGTTAAAAAGTTGTTTAACGATGCTAATCCTCACTTGGAATTTAATTAGAATCACCCTAGTTACACACACATACACAGATTGATGGAGCTTATGTGTGGGGTGTAACGTATGTAAAGAAGGTGGATTTTTACTGGTAACTTTGTAATGTAACTTTTACTGTGATTGTGTTTTATTTTAATTGGATTTTTCTACCAAGTTTTGCTTTCGCGATTGGGTAGGTATGTTATTTCTTATAAAAATGTTGCTTATTTTTAATAACCATGTTAGGTACTTATACGAGGCAAGCAGTTAATTATTTGAATGTACTTATGTAATAAGAATGTACTTACTGTTTTTTTTAAAAGTAATTTTTGACCACCACTTAAAGATAGGAGAACTATAGTGAAAGTTTAACAGTACCAAAAAGCGCGCTGGCTACCCGTATTAGTGCGTGAATCCCACGTCCCACCCAAAATTGGTATAATTCAGTGACTACTCTGTATCTATTCTAGTATCTATCCACGATTTGGTCTCGTTCCTGATTCAAAATGATCATTATGGTACTGCTATCCTACGATATCTTGTCTCCGTAAACGACACTCTTACAAGTATATTTGCTCCATAATTTAATTTCCTTCCTACTCGATTAAGCGATAGTGTCGTTATTAAATGCCAGTCTTTATTATAAGACTAGCAGCGCCCCGGTTTTACCCGCGTTGTGGCCGTTCCCGTAGGAATTTTGAGATGAAAAATTGCCTATAGTCTTCCTCGATAAGTGGACTATCCAACCTTGAAAGATTTTTTCAAATCGGACCAGTAGTGTCTGAGATTAGCGCGTTCAAACAAACAAACTCTGCAGTTTTATAGATGATTCCATTTGCTTTAAATTTCGATGATTTGCACCACTCGGAAACAACCTTTTGTTTTTGACGAACCACATAACATAGAATCAATTAATTATCTATCAAGTTAGCCACAAACAAACTCACTCGTATTTTTCTACTAATCCAACTTCAAATTACTCACACCACCCTCCTGACACACACATATGTTCGACAATGTTGCCACCTCCACCCTTGTGGTTTACATCAATTTATAACTAAATCGTATTCCGATGGATTTGTTAGTTCTGACGTGAGAGTTAGTTAATTAATAGACAGGTTAATTAGTTCCGATTTGATGTTTGTTTCTATTTAATTTAGATATGATTTGGTTTAAGTTGGAGTTTGATTAGTTTTCGGTAAAGGGTTTCCTTTTAGTAAAGTTTTAGAAAAGTGCATGGGACGGTGAATATAAAGCTCAAAATTATAGTAAAAGATGCTATTGTTTAATAATTCTTATTTTCAAAAAAATAAACTGGTCGCCGCCGTCCTCACTAGCACCGTGGCGTCAGTTTTTAGCGACTTTTCTCATTTGTTCTCTTTTCTCTGTTTTAATCTATTTTCTAACAAATAACAACATACCTACCTAATATGTTGTTGTTGCCATTTACATTATAAAAATATGTGAAATGATCGGCTTATAAAAAGTATATAAGTAAATTAAAAATGTTTCTACTCCTCCTTTTTTCAAGTCGGTTAAACCACCCTCTCGAAATTCCATAAAAACAAGTTGATCATTAATCCCCGAGCAGCTATAACCAGCCAATTTGTCATCATCCCGCATCTTGCCGTTAATATTTCATGCGTGTATGACTGATATAATTGTTGTCGCCTCACAACGGTGCACGTGGAGCCTGCCCCCAAACACTTGACGGAGAGGGTGGCGTTATTAATTTTAAAAAGTGTTATTAAATGTTACCAGTGTGTGCGATTTGGATTTTTAGAGGTTTTTTTTGGTTCTTTGATGGGTTTTATCTATTGGGAAGTTGTATCTTGTTTGATCATTTTACAGACTTACCCTTTTATCTTTTTTACCAATTTTATTAACCGGATATATTTGTACGTATAAATAACGAGTATCTAGAGAACAATATATTTTCAGTGACGGTTCAGCCTCTACAGATTTTTAAATAATTTCACTATCCTCCTCACCGTACTGATAGCTTCGTTGAGATGAGACATTTGCCTACATTTCTGGCTTATATTTTACTGTAACTTTTCAGTATCTTTAAAGCACACACAAATGTTTAACCTACTGTCTCTTTCCAGTGCCGCTGGTGCGATGTGCGACCGCACCGGTTTCGGAGGCACCATGGGTCCATTCCCCATGGGCATGTCTGCCATGGGCGCCATAGGGTCCATGGGTTCCATGGGGTCCATCTCCATGAACCAGCAGCAGAAGAAAACGCAGGAGGAGCATATCAAACGGCCCATGAACGCTTTCATGGTTTGGTCGAGGCTTCAGAGACGGAAGATAGCCCAGGATAACCCTAAGATGCATAACTCGGAGATATCTAAGAGATTAGGTGAGTTTTGGCTTGCTTTTAAAAGATTCGTTGGACGAAGAAAGTGGTGAATTTTGAATTGTAAGTGGTGAATTCAGTTTTATCCTAAGGAGTAATATATGACTTTCTTGTTAGACAGTGGAGCGCAAACGAAGGTCTTACCTTTCTCAAAGGTCTCAAATCTTACCTTTGGTGGCCGAATTCACCACTTTCTAATTAGCATTCCTTAACCAGTAAGATTCTGCTTGTGATTTGAGATGTTCATTGATTAGCCAATCACACGTTTCTTGGGATTGTACAAGTTTTTATGTACATATTATAGACACACTAATTAGTTTGTTCATCAAAGTATTTGTACCTAGTCTTGCTCTGGTGTTTGATATAAATCATTATTCTGCTTAGTCTCAAACATGAATAGACATTGCCACGTCTCAATATTAACTTGAATACAATCAACACCAATTCCTTTGTAACTAGAATCTCATTGTCAGACTCCAATTAGTTCTAAAATATTATTACATCTTTAGTTCATGAATAACTTTCTAAAATCTATTCCAATACCAATCAAACAAAATAATTGTCAGAGACACAACAGATTCTCAATTAATATTATCTGCATTGTGTTTATAGTTCGAGAGCAGTAAGCGTTTTAACGCCTACAATATGGAATACACAATATACACGAGTACCATAATATACATAGAATTGTGTAGGGTATACTCAACTGGATTGCCTATTGTTCTGATCACAGCGAACCTGAGACCAATCTCAGGTGAACGATCAACTATGATTATGCAAAGTGATATTTCCTACCCCAAATCTTAGAGGATCAAATACCTCATTTCGATTGCAAATTGAGCCTTGTCGAGTTGAATTTTGATTTTATTAATACCTGTGTTGGGTTTCAATTTAATTGTAAGGATTATGATTTGAATTGGTAGCCATTTTGGATTTAATCTTATTGGATTGGAGTGGTCATGCTTCCCACTTGCCGTTTAAGTTGTAGATATCTATATGTTTAGTTGTTGCCTAACTATTGAGTCGATGAAATAAATGTCTTTCAATAGCTTTGCTGTCTAGTTAATAAATTATAACGCATTTAGTTTTAAGTACTGAGTACGTTTAGTTACAAAGTTGTTTCATCATAAATTAACGAGGTTACGTATTATTATTGACAAATCTGAAGTAAACTTTTCGAACAAAAAGGACTTGATGACAATAATTATCAAAAATCTGAATAATAAAAAACTATTCTTCAAATAAGCATCTGCCGAAATCGATAATAAATAAGTGTTTCACCTTCCAATGTCACAAATGAGAATTTATTGTTCCATTTTAAACTTTGTCCCAAACTACGCTATAAAACTTATTAATACGCCTGACAACTTATTAAAAGAATAAAAAATACGTTCCAAACCTGATGAGAAATAGATGAAAAAAGTAATGTGCAATCAGGCTACAGAAGCGGCGCAGCGGGGCGTCCGCCACCGAAATAATCAACAGGCAAAAGTAACCAAAACTCGTGATGGCGCACAGAAAAAAAATGTCCAGATGTATGGAGACACGGACGGAAGAGTGGAAAAAATAAAAGCTGCCGTGGCCGCCATTCTGCCAGTGACGGAAAGAGGAAACGCGATTTTCTATTTTCCACCCCTCCTTTTTTAACTCCCGAACTGAATTCGATGTTTGAACGTAGTTGTTAGCTATCAAATGGAAGCAGACATTTCAAGTATCTGAATTTATTAATGGGCCTTTGTCTCGAGCGCTGTTTTAAATTAAATTTGTGATTCGCGGCTTACGGGATCTAGGTTAAATGGAAATCGATTCTTTTAATTACTCCTGTATACATTATCATTTGTTTCATTGTTGATCTATCAATTAATATTTATAGTGCGGGAGCTTGGACCGAGAAGTATTGTTTCGTTTTTCATTTTAAAGCTTATTTTTGCTTTGAGATAAAAAAGTGCATCTCGCTCTTTCTAAAGGACGGTCCAATAAGTTTGTTTCTTTTCTGCGAATGTAAAGTGGGAGGCAGGGTGACAATGCTTCGCTTACGTGAAAGTACTGCATTGTCCCGTAGAATACACCCCATACATTATTCATACTGTGTCTTTAACGTAACAAAATACGTTGTTTGTTTGGGATACATTATTTTCAGGAAATTTCATTTTATTTGAAAGCTTGTTTATTGTCGTTTTATAACTCAAGCTGAATTTAATTATCTTATTACAATAACTATGATTTTAATTTAGAAGTCATCATTTTATGACCGTTGTTGTCTAGATATCGTATCTTGGGTGCTTACTTCAACTTAATGTAATTTCTTTATGAGTGCTTAAAGTTGGCTTGAAATATATTCTACAACTAGAATATGTCTTGCAATATAATAGATACTTAGCACATAACAGCACATAATATCCGTCTGCGAAGGCTCAATTTCCACAACAAACGTGTAAGGGTAACTACACACTGCGCGGCGTTATCGCCACCGAGCAGGCGTTCGTGGGGCGCGCAACAAAAATACTGTTTGTCTCCTTGTCATGTTATTGTTGTAGTCAAGGGCCCCGCTGTCGTTTAATTACTAGCGTTTTGTCCCGTTGTGTAAACGCCGATGATATTTTGTGGGAGGCTCCTGGACTATAATGGCTGTTGTTGGGCCTTTGTCCCGAATAGAGTATTGTGCCTCATTTTAGGTCATGTTATGAAACGGATATTATGTTTGTGGGCTTTTGGAAATTGGACTCGGGCTCATTTTTTATGATTTGTACTGAAATTGATAATGCTTCATGATCGAATGACTCCTTAGTCCCTAATACTCCTCCTAGTAATAAATACCTTCATAACTGACCTTATTCTTACCGACTTCAAAAAAAGGAGGCGGCTTCTCAATTCTATATGCTTTTTTCACTGAATCTTTCTCTTAAATTTTGTAACTTATCAAACTCATCACATTTAAAATAGGTATCTAATAAACAACGTCAAAACTAAGTGAAATCAAGTGTAAAGTGCGCTGAATGTAACCCTAGGCGCAGTGCGTGCTTGGAGCATCACAATGGTTGTCCCTACCTTGATTAATATTAACCGAGGACCGCACGCCCCCGACAGTTGGCTGATAGAAATTATTGAGGGAAGGTGCATCAAACGTTCAAAACAAATACCGTGATACACGGGCGTGCAAGTTCATGGACTTGCTCGTTGGTTGGTGGTTTTTGAGTGTTAGCAGTTTATCACACCAAAATAGTATAAGAAATCTTTAAAATTGGTAGACTTTTGAGTGGTTTACAAAAATAAATTAACTGTATAGAAACGTTACAAAACTGTAGTCTTAAAAATAACTGTAAGCAGAATAGTTTTCTGAATAAGATTAATTTCATCGGCGCATCATATCTGATTAAATATTATTTAGTCTATCAATAAATCATTGATTGCGATGCATTTGTAATATTTGTCATTTGTCAAGAGATAAAAATAGGTAAAGAGGGGATAGATATAAAATGCACTTGTAACTATTGTAAGCTTATTATAAGTACCTACCTGTAATTGATCTTGCTTGGTCGCTAAAACGTAATCTACCTTGCTAGGAAGTTATCATATTATTCCTCATCATTAACAGCCGTGTGTCCCTTTAACTAAAAAGTTTCGCCCAATGTATTGTGCATCGAATACCTTTGTTATACGCATCGACATTTGTCGACCGACATTTCGATTGATTTCGTAAACAAAACCAGTGTTTTGTTGTCATTTTATTATGCCAATACTACCCGTCAATTCAGCGTTGTACGGGGATGTTATAGTTGACAGCTTATCGTGTGCATATGGCTTAATTACTCATTTGTTTTGGTTTATTTAATCATGACTTTCTTTATAAGAATTAATTTGTTTTTTTTTAAATATTTTTTTTTAAATATTATGTAGATATATATATATTATTTTTTTATATTGTATATTATTTATTTATGAAGTTATAATATACATATCAAAATGGAGTAAAAAGGAATTAAATTATAAATATTTTTTAGTTTTAACATTTTTACAGAATATCGAAAGCTACAAGAAAACCTAACTCGTATTCATCCGGGATTTTTTTACATCTTTTCCAAAATTGTTTGCTCATCTGATTAGTAATGTTACTTTTGACTTCAGCATAATGCCATTGTCAGTTCTGATCCATTTCTTTCACAATTTAAATCTAAAAGTTGTGCAACAAAAACCGATTCATCCGCAAAAAACTACTATTCTCGGTTTACTACGCATCGCAACAGAACTTCTACACAATCGCTTCACAAAACTCAATCCGGATTCAAGTTTTAAATTTTAATAGATTCCTCATTCACACCGTACAAAAAGTAACATTAAAATAACTTTGGTAGATTCTTTACGGTATGCTATTGGGTATGCCTGGACTACAATGGCCAATGGTAGATGCTTTATAATTACTGCATCGAGCAAAAAAGTGTTGGGGTACAAAAAAGTTATCGATAAAAAGTGTATCTATTACATAGATCGAGTAACCGGGGATAATCGGTGGAAATTGGTAACGGACACAACATGTGTTTAGAGGGTATTATGTAACAGTTGGCGGTGTAAATGGGGATGTGTTGGGAAACTGAGTTTTATGGACTAGATAGAAGACTTGAAAGTGAGTATGAGTGTTGAGTGTGAAGTTTTAGAGGATCTCACTGCCCTGGCTTTTGAGGTCTTATTCCTTTTTCTAACATCAAAGGTCTGTAATAATGTATTAGAGTTGTAACGTAACAAAAATGCTCATAAATAATAAAACTTCTACCTCGACGAAGGTGATCAATAGCACCTAACCATCACAAAGAAAAACGTACGAATATCACAAAACATTTAATAAAATCATGACCCAAATACCGTTTCTTACCATTTCAATTTTACGGCCGAAAGGGTGGGGGGCGTGCCTTCGCCATGCGTCTTTGTTGCCCCCTCCTCCCCCTTTCACCCCCTCTTTTCACCATTGTCGCACGGCACACAAGCTTTCAGAGTAATGAAGAGCATTTTCGTCCGATTCCGAGTACAATAGATGCTTTAATACAACGTAGAGAGTATAGTCCTTTGTGCCCGCTCGCATTGTGCCTAACGTGTGTGTGTCGTAGTGTTGTTTTTGTGATTGTTGTCGACAATACCTCTGTTATGTAAAAGATCTAAGTCTTGTAATGTTTCTGCTTGTTGGAGCGGAGTTGGGCCCGTGGTCGTTCAATGGATTCGTCGCTGAAGCTTTGGAAATTATTTATCACTTATTCTTTACATAAATTGCTACTCTTATTCAAATGATTTATTTTACTATTAACACTCGAAATACTTCGGCCGTTTAATGTGATTACAAGTTCGGGTTAACAAAACAGAGATCTCTATTTCTGAGAAAAAGTAAATACATAGTATAATTTGACAAAGTATTAAGGTCATTATACTAAATGAAACGGGTCTGTATCGCGTTAGATAATTAAACGTATTTACTAAAATACTAATTTTCATTTAGTATAATGAGTGCAAATCGTGTGAGTTTAAAAAGTTTGAAAGTATTAAGGTGATTAACACTTTTTAGGACCGACTGTACCTTGTAGATGAGAAAATTAGAATGAAAGTAAAAAAAAATCTCAATTCTACCACACACCCCGCTTCAGACAATACCATGTCTTAAAATTCGTCTAAAAACTTTGATACCAAAAACACTTACTTCTTAAAGTACCCATTAATTTAATTAAGACAAACTACATAGAAAACAAAACCTCCTTGCACCACCATACCAACACCGGACACCATTATTCAGTGTTGCCACTTGCCAGCGATCGCATTGTCTACGCCCGAACAACGCTGTAGGAAATAATTATTGTCGCTGGCAACACTTGCTTGTATCGACACGTGTCTATTGAAACCGTTGTATGTAGAACAATGCTCTTTAAAACTTTAGGGGACTTTAATTGAATAAATGCAATTAAAATTGTATTTCAGGAACGTTCTTTAGTTTTTAAAAGTTTTGAATGTACTCGTAGCGCCGTCGGGAAGTGCATTGGAAGATGAAACTATAGCTGTTATTCTGAAGGGATTTAAAAGGGAATACAATAAGGAAAGACATACATTGTACTTAGGTATGAATTCGAATAAATACCTCTTAATCCTCAATAGTCAATTAATAATGTTTATTTATTGAGAACCTTATATCACAAGAAAATTCTTCAAACCTTCATAATTAATTATACTCAATCAAATACAAAATCATTAAGCTTATTAAATGAAGAGCATTCCCTAGCAATAAGCTTCTTAATTCCATTTTAGAACGATATTAATTACTACCAAGAACAAAACACCAAATGGCAAAACATGTTATACAAACATTTTAGTAATTTAATAAAAGATACCATAATTAATTCATTATTAACACACAAGTGTCGTAAGCAATAATTCAGATCAACAACGAGTACTGTTGAAGTCATCTTTGTACTCGTATATACCCCACATACATTGTATTCATTAATTATTCTCAATGTCATTCAAACACGGCGTGTTTTAGCATCACAATTAAGCTATTATTGTTTTATAGACAATAAAATGTTAAATAAAATGGTCTTACATATGTTATAGGTAACGTCTGAGGTGATGGGATGGGACTGGTTTATTGGAGTCTTGTAGTTTTATCGATACTTTTCAAGACTTAGCCAGTTTTTATGCATTTGTTGTTCATCGGAACAAAGTGAATACATGATTGATATATTAGCATCAAAAGCATTGGAGCATCTCGAGTATAATAAGATATGTGTCAGGCGGTTTCTAAAGACGAGCGTATACGCGCGTATAAAATCTGATCTAAAATGTCTTTATCCAAATAGAAAACAAGTGCTTCCTATATAACGTTAGGACAATTGCATAAAAATCACCTGTAGTGTGAGTTTAAGAAAACTTTATGTTAACAATGGCTGAAACAGAAAAATGAATACTTAGAATTGACTTGAAATAAAAAAAGACTAGCGGAGAAAAACGAGACTTTTCAGAACCTTGAAACTTGACTGGACATTTCCCAACACTATTTAAATTATAATTGATAGCTTCAGAGTTGTGGACAGGCGTGCATATTCGCGACGAAACTATTGTTAAAAATATTAACTATTGTTTCATATATTAACTAAAATATTTGTTTAAAAGGATCTGTGTTTCATTTACCTATGTGTTGTTTTCGAACGTATCTGTTTTTATGTATGCAAATTAGTTGTCAACTGGATTTAATGTTTTTATTGTGACTGCGATGACTGTTGTTTTATTTGCAGAGGGTTATTGAAGGATTACCTTGGAAACAATGTTTACATATTGTTTTGTTTTTACATTTAATAATTACCTACGCCCGTACTCCGAGCACCGAGCATTTGACGTCTCTACGTCAAATACTTCCTTTGTATAGATTTCATGCGTGATGTTGACATCTCAGGTTGACATGTTATATATGAAAAATTACGTCAGTTAGCTATGAAGCTTTTAGGGTGCGTCTCCATTGAAGCGGAGCGGAGCTGTGCGGAGCCCGATTAACCAATCACAGCGCGTTGAGATTGTCAAACAACGCATTGACATTGTCAAAATCTTTTCGTAACGCATTGTGATTGGTCAGTCGAGCTCCGCACAGCTCCGCTCCGCTTCAATGGAGACGCACCCTTAGACTTGAATTTTCTAGATTTTGGTTTTTGCGAGATTCTCTTAGTATTTTTAAATGATCTAGGTCCTGGGTTAGTACTAAATCTAGATCTTTTAGATACCCATTTATAACCACACACCAATTCTTCATATTATAACTACACAGTGACTTATTGTTTATTAATTTCCATACAAAAAGCATCGATCATTCTATGTATAATAATTTATTTATCAATAGAATGTTATAAGCAAGCGAAACAAACGTTTAACTTCGAACTACATAACTTATTGAATGAAAACAAATAGCTATGACTTGTATTGTTACCCAAATAATGACACATGAAGTAGTTAATGACCCTCGGCGACTTACTTGACCCTTACGGTGTTGTTAGATTAAGTCGTTCACCTAATGCGGTTACTGAATGATTCAATCTACTTCGGTCACCGAATGCCATCTTCACATTAGTTTGTCCGAACTGCCAACACCTATTCTAATCTCCGCATTCTTTACACTGTTGCGGTTACCGCATGTTAAATGCGTTACCGCAACAGTGTAAAATACGACGAACGATCTAATGTTCAATAGGTGTGTCATTAAAATGTCAATCAGAATGTACATTATAACTCATTGATTAGAAATTAATATTTAGTTGTATTTTATATTGATTTAATAAAGGCTATAGACGGGACGGCGGGACTAGCTAGTAAACTATACCGAGTCCTTAACAATGATCATAATCCTGAATAAAATATCTTTCATACCATTCAGAGTAAGTCCTGAAGACCACAATATCTAAAAATAGTTTATCTGGTGTAGATAGCCATTGTCATTGAATGTACGATCCTATCAGCGAACCAACAAAAGCAAAATAGAAGGAAGACCACCCCAAAGTATCGACACAATAATGAGTAACCGGGAAAAACTTCTGTTGCGGAATGAAAAGCGCAAATTCGTCATTAGGCGGCGTTTTCCGCCATTGTTGTCTCCATCTCTTTCACTCTGTAGTAATTCAGTGGCAGTGCGAGGGAGACAAAAGTTGGTCCTCCGAGCCGGATTGTTCCTTTCTATGTTAGCGACATTGTTTTCGCTTTTATGCTCCTCTGAATTGGGATTGTCTTGTCTATTTCAATGGTGGATGGCACCCCTCCCTGAATGAATACAGCCTTCTATAAATGGGGGGAAACAAAGGGTTGGTCTCTTGAATCGGGAGACGGGTCGTTCGAGCCTTCGATTATATTGTATCGATTCAAAGCCATTGTCTCATCTATGAACGATGGTTAGGGCAAATTACTTTTCAACTTTTTACAAGTTCTCTTAATGAGTTTTGAACTAGAATTTGATGGTTATTAGTTTTAGTTGTGGATTTTGTTGTTATCTGTACTTTTACCTTACGGTTTACTTTTAGTTCTTAATATTTAAAGGACACTTTTATTACCAAACTTAGGCCTCTGGGGTTCCTCTACAAAACCTATTTTAATTACAGAAACAAACATGTGACATTACGAGTATACTGTGACTGTTATATCTTTTGGATAAGCTTTCTGTAGTTTTCACGTGGATTAGATTAAGTGGCTTACAAAATGCGAGCCGTGAGCGACACTCATAGTAGCTCGTTTTATTAAACTCACCGTCTCGTAGCTCTCGCTGATTGAAACGACTTCTTATGGTTCTTGTTTTACTAAAACTCCACAGAATTTCACACCGATATCCAATAACCTACAGCATGAGAGCCTACAAGAAACATGATATAAAAAAAAGGTCTCAAAATCTAACCCAACCCTTTTCTTCAGGTGCGGAATGGAAACTCCTCACGGAAGACGAGAAGCGGCCGTTCATCGACGAAGCCAAGCGTCTCCGAGCGATGCACATGAAGGAACACCCTGACTACAAGTACCGGCCCCGGAGGAAACCCAAGACCCTGAGGAAGGAAGGCTACCCGTACTCCATACCGTACCCCAGTGTGCCTATGGATGCCTTGAGAGCTGGTAAGTGGAGGATATATTAATCTATATATATAAAATCCAAAGTCTTGACTGACTGATAATCAACGCACAGCCTCAACCGCTTCACCTAGAAACATGAAATTTGGCAGGAAGGTTCTTCAAGTGACGTAAGTGCACACTAGGAAAGAATTTTCGAAAATTCCTACGGGAACGGGCTCAACGCGGGCAGAGCCCCGGGGCGCTTCTAGTATAATATATACCCGGACAAAAAGTAAGCTCAAAGCTTGTATTATGGAATCTAACTCACTCATACTACATATACATACACAAATTCTTTATAAGAATATATAATCGACGTACGTATTAATTAACTGCTTGGATGGATGTTCGATAGCGGCATTTTTATCTGAGCGCTGTCGTGCTTCGGAGGGCACGTTAAATGGTCGGTCCCGGTTGTTTCCATCGTTAGGTGGTCTAAAAACTCCATCACTAGGTGCGGCCTCTAACCTACTCGAACTTACATCTTCAATTACAATCTTTATATCTTTGACTGAACAATAATCAAGATTCTAGAATTCCAGAGTCTAGAACAATACATCAATTCCTACAAACTTGCAATAGTTGCAATTCATAATGGTACGTTTGCACCACAGTAACCCGTGATGCATGAATAACTAAAAACAAAACGATGTGACATACAAGTTACAACCTCACCTGCATTCCAAGGCTATCATTATACATTGTAAAACCGCCTTTTATAACGATTAAACGCAACGATGTGTGCCTTGTCATTAATGGGTTATGACTTATCATTAATGAGTCATAAGTCATCATTATCATTAAATCATTAAAGAAGACAATGTTTGCTTAGTTTGTGGATGTTTTCTTGTATTGTATTCGTGTTTCGTGTATGTTTTTGTTGATTATTGTATATTGTGGTATGTACATGTTTAATTGAATGAATGAAGCTTTAGTCACGTCATATTTTACTTGATTTGATAAAGATTTAATTGTTATTTAATTAAACTTCTTTTCGTATTGGTATAAAGGTTAAGAAACGGAGAGTTGTTTTAAGGTTGCTTAAGGTCGACATATCACATTTTCGAAAACTCTAAAACAGTCTTACGCCTCCGTCTCCCATTTCTTTTCTTATATAGTTCTGGTTTGAGATCACCAACCCGCAGTTTGCACGCGCTTTAAGCGTCAACTTCCTACTGATATCTTCAGTGAGATTATAAGGACCGACACTGCGTTAAGCGTGCGCACGCCGCGGTTTCATACAAGAGTGAACGGTCGCGGGCGCCCGCGGCGTGTGGCTTCATACAAAAGTGAACCGTCGCGTGCGCCAGTCGCGTACGGTGTCATACAAAAGTGAACCGTCACGGGCCGCGGCGTGTGGCTTCATACAAAAGTGAACCGTCGCGTACGCTGTCATACAAAAGTGAACCGTCGCGTGCGCCTGTCGCGTGTGGCTAAGCATTTTTCCCGCTCTAGGACATTACACATAGGTACAGGCTAATGCTTAATACTATTCCTATCTAAGAATACTACGAGTATTACTATAATCATTACTCAATACTATTCCTTCTGTCCCTCCTCTCACTGCTGGAGGTTATAAAAACACGGTCACGATGTTTGCTCGTGACTTCTGTCTAATAAAACATAATGCTACATTTTTGTTTAGCAGAAAAACGTTTTATTGTTGAGAAATTATTGTTTGGGAAAAACGGTAGTATCAGTGAGTGAAAGAGAAAGTAGTACTTATAGTATAATGTTTCTTTTTTCAAGTCCCTCAAATGTTAACTAATATGGCCGATTTGCCAACCATAGACATTTCCTTTTATAGAGGAAAACGGTTTAGCGATGATTTACTTCTACATACTTACATTTGAACTGTAATCACCGCGCTTGATTACCCAGGTAGGTGATCACGATCATATTTTAAAAGAAAATTGTAAACATGATTATAGGTTTCAACAATCTCTTAAAATCGAACATTGATCTCATCATCAAACATTCTAAAAGAAGCCAACAATATATAGAAGATCAAAGTTATTCCAACATAACCCATAGGTAGCGCGCGCACGACGCGGCCGGACGCCCGCCGCGCGGCACAAAAGACTCCATACGAATCGTAAACAACGCATAGTTTAAACCGTCTTGACTGCTTTTGGCAGTTGACAGTTTTCACTGTCAATGACAATGGTTAGTTGGGGGTGCGTCAAATTTCACCCCTTAATGTGGGGTCATATTGACACGGGTTTTAAAATTATTGAAATGTTCAGGGTTTTCTTGTGTAAAGGGTTGTTTAAATGTTTGATTTTAAGGTTTCTTTAGTGGACCAAAGAGAGGAGACTTAAGGAAAGTGAAATGTGTTTACTGTACCCTAAAATTGTATAACCCCTAACTGAACGGTACTGGGGTTTTGATAATTAATGATTGCTTATCAAATCACAGTGCAGTTCCTTATTTAGAGATCTGTTTAAGCCATTATTTACTTCGTACACATTCATTTTACCAACTCAATGAACGTTGAATGTTAAGTCTCCACATTCAAGAATTGTATCAAATTAATTCACATCATTTTGAATTGAAAATCATTACCGTATAATTTTTTTCTTGCTTTCAATTTTTGTCCTACGTTTTCCAAATAACATTATTTCACACCAGTAAATCCCAACAATCCAAATATTTTCTAATTTATTAGCAATCGTCATCAGCGGTTTCCTACTAAACGTGGGCGGAGACGCCACGTGTGCACCGACCCTTATTTAAGGGTTGCGACACACCGCGCGGTCTAACATGGCTTTTAAGTTAATTGATGTTGGGAATTTATTTTGAATAAAATTGGGGTGAATTAATTAGGATTTCGGTGTTTAAGGAATGGTTGTTAATGTATCAGCGAGTGTTTATTTTAAATTGAAAAAATGGTTATGTTACGCCATGTTATTTCAGTACATATACTTGTGTCATTTGTTACAAGTACTTACCTTAAATAAAGTTAAAATATTTTGTTATTACGTACTATATCCATGTTAGTGTATAACAATACAAAACATTCTAATATTCTGAAGTGAATATAGCATGTCCAAACAATATTTTATGACAAACTCATGTACATTTATAACGTACGCTAATAAATCACAAATCACATAAAAAAATATTTCAATATTTTCGGTACGAAAATAAAATCGGCGAGCCTATTTCATAAAAGTATATATAAAAATAGAACATTAGCTAAAAGCTCAATAAAAAGGGCCATTACACACGCGACATACACGTGGCGACTTAAGGTCGGGGACAAACGACAAACATTAGGGCCCGTGCACACTCGAGAGTGTCCTAAAGGCACACTTCGCTCCGCCCAATCTCGCCCTCAGCACAAATTACGAACCAAAATTGACCTTTGGGACGTCCTGCCTAATTAGTGGCCGTGTGTATAACGTGTTATTTGGTCGTCGAATAACAACTAGATTATATTTTAAAAAATGGGGTGTTATTGGTTTGGCATGTCTGTGGCATCGTAGCTACTTAACGAATATGATTTAATAAATTTCTAATTTAATTGACCGAATTCCCAATGTCCCAAATCCGAATGTACCGCAGGAATTTAGAACAGTTAAATCAAATCAAATTTTAAAAAAATCATTTTTCTCTTATAAAATTCTATCTATCAAAAACCTATGTCCCAGTTATTATGACTAGTCTTATCAGTTCGTATCACGTACTATCAAACATCACCTAACCCCGGCCATTGACTCGTCCTAAGCAAGCAAGCCTGTAGTTAGCCAACTCGGCATTGACACAAGTGCTCCTTATTATAAAAACACATATACGCCTATTGTCATTCGTACAGTGCTTGTTATAACGTTCATTAGGTTAAGAGGTGTGCTCATAGGGAAAGACTTGAAGAATTTGAAATCTCGATAAAGACTTAAAGGTTTTATTTTTGGATATAATTTTCTCTCTGCTAAATAGAACTTGCAACTTTATCATAACTAAAACACTCTAAAACTGAATTTAAAGTAATTTATCAAGAACAATATCGATACCTTTATCAGTGTGTTGTTAGAGGCCTGTAATGTCAATCCCTCCTTAAGCTTTCGAAAATCATAAACTGAAAAGGGAACACTATCCAATGAGCACAAGCCCTAATCCCGAATGACGAAACATAAAACAATTGCTGTCAAGCATTACCATTGAGTGGACTCTATTTGAACAAGTGTACAGAAATATTGTTGAACAAATGTAAATTACAAACAATAAAAGTTTCATAAATTAGTTCATTGTTTCGTAACGGCTACATACAATTTTACTATAAGTTTTAGACAAATTGTTATGCAAATTATATTATTAAAACAATAGTTTTCAGACGATTTGCGTGTTCATGTTATATTGTATTAGTTACAACGTGTTTTTCGTGTTATTGTTTTAAGGGGCCATTAATAATGGTAATTGACGTACTTGAATTCATTATTCATGTTCAAGTCGTTGTTCGTAATATATGAATTAGTTGTTGGGTAATTAATGGTCGGTGACGTTTCATTCGAGGTTCATTCATAGGGAAATTAGGTAAAATGTTTTGAGTCTCCAATTGTGATTAATTGATTTCAAGTCTCTAGGTTTTGTGTGTAACCTCCCTAACATAATACAGAGTGTTTCTCTATGTTATTTTTTCTAATCTGTCTCTCCATAAATAATGTACATCAAAACATACTTAATCCAGACAATAATCCAATAAAATGCTTATTCATGATTAGCATATTATATACCAGTAGTTTGTTACGCACCGGAAGTGTCCAATAGCGTGCGTTGCCGGAAGCCCCACCCCCCGCCAAACTGCTTCCGGTCACGTGACGTCATTTACATGACAGTCGCTGGCGAGAAGTTGAAGCAAACGGACGTGTGGCGCGGGAATATTTTGGTTTATGGTTATGGGAAATGAGTTGTCATATGTTTTCCCCAGCATGTTCGGATTATTTACGCTTTGTTAGCATATGACAATATCCCTTATAAGTTGCTAAATCATTCTTGGGTATTGCATGGGGATGAACGCTTGTTACATAATTGAGATTAGAAAAAATTTAGTTATCTTTAGATATTTAGCAAACTCATTTTACATACTATAGCTACTTTATCTGTAAGTCCCTAACGTAATTACATCGTTCCTAGAAAAATATATCCCCAAATTGGAAAAGGGAATTCAAAGATCTTATATTTTTATCATCCAAGATTTATAAGTACCAATAAATGAGGGTACCAATGACACTCGAACACCTCCAAATCATTCCAAATCTCAAAAGCCTCATAATTGAGAACTCTCAATTCGGATCTAAGACTCGAAAACATGTCGTGATTTGCACAAATCACACTTAATCTATCAATTTAAGCACGGTTTGTTAAACACAGAGACAACCGAGGGTGGATCTGTTTGTATGATTCGACAGAATTTTCGCTTGTCATTTAAAAGGATATGTAGACTAATGATATCTGCCTTCGTGGAAATGGATCGGGAAATTCAATTTTTGAGGGTATTATTTTTTGGAATACATTTTTTTATGGACTCGATTTTTCCTATTCCTTTCCTTTTTTTACTCGATCTTTCCTCACGATTCTTCAAGTAAATGTTAATAAACCTAATACATAAGACATAGTTTTATTTGATGAATACTTTATCTTATGGATAAAACTAGCTCAGTCAACTATTTATAGACCTAATAGTATAGGTCTATAAATACTAACCTAACCTTACTAGTGATGTAAAATAGAAAGTTTCACTTACGTCTTGTTTCTTTTGTCTCGCTTTAAAAGCGTACTATAATACTCATTTGAATAGTGCTGTTAGTGCACAACACTAGGCTGTAGTGTTTGAAGTAACTAGTATTGAAATCCTTTCAGTTGCGAACATATCCTAGTACAACGTCAAAGTCTGTGGAAACCATAAAACTGTTGTTCGTAACCGTAACGTGTTCGCCTCAAAGCTATCGGTTCCTAATATCAATAACTCAATTAATACGAGCAAGGGTTAACTCAGAAGCCTTTCAACATCAAATGCTTTGCTAATTTTAATTAAAATTGTAAAAGAAGTAAAAGTTTGTTTTAGATTAGGTACAAATTACAATTTGTTGGAGTTTGGAAGTTTGTCAAAGGTTTTCCCAGTTTTACTTTAAATAGGAGTGTTTTTTTATGCGTGGAATTTTGTACTCTTTGTACGTTTGTGCCCGGTACGGAAAACGTAAAAATGATTAATAAATACTTTGCTAGGCGAATAAGAAACCGATTCAGGCATAGTCGATATTAAGGCATAGTCGATTTTCAGAGCAGAGTTGATATACATTTTAACCGACTTCAAATAAAGAAGGAGTAGGTTATTTGGTGCTGTGTTACTGCTCACAATTAGAATGATGAACAGCCAACAAGTGGCAATCGCTTTGAATTCGCTTCGGTTTACTATCAAAATGAATCTATAGGAATCATGAAGCATACCTTTTTTCTGTATGGTATCACAGTAAGGTAGCGAATCAAATGAGACGCAATTGTCTTTCCTGTTGGAAGAAATCTTATTGTTCTATCATTCTATTTTTGGAAAAGAGACTCCTACACCAGAAAAAAATATTTTTTACATAGTCCCAACAATTAATCTTACCATGCAAAAATAAAACAAAAATTTCAGACCCTGTATCCACAAGATTAAACTGTGATAAAAGATACTTTTTCATAATAAAATACGAACGTATTTGACAAAAGGGTCATTTCACACACCATTCGTTCTTTGCACAATATCCCGGTGCCTCCATTCAGCTTTTCATAATGACCATCTTCCTATATGGTAATACCTAAATATAGCACTCTTTGTGTCCGAAAGGTTCCGAAAATGGGATTTCGGAGGGTTTCCCTTTCAATTCACGTGCCGTTTTTTCCCCGATGTGTTAAATTTTACGGAATAATAGTCATTCTTAACTGTGAAGTTTATTTTTAAATCGAAGGATGTTTAGAGGACACTGTGTGTGATGTTCATTGAAGGATTGTAGCTAATGTTACCTTTTAAGTTTTGATGGTACCATTTCGGCCTTACGTATTTCTTGTTAACACATTAAAATGTCATGACATTTTTTATAGCAGAAGATACAAAAAACAATCGATTGATTTCATAATCTTGCCACATAACCGTTATCCGCGTACAAATAATGAATTTAAGCGATAAAAATACCTGCATTAGATATCCCCGATGGAGTTAAATTGAAGCACCCAGTCATTCAGCATAGAACATAATTAACGGCCATTCTCAACCGAACCTGTCGACAATACTTTTCAAGCGAACAATTTAATAAAAACTCCAAGGAAAATTTTTCATCAAATGCCAATACCAGACAGACAGAGACGCCGCAATACCCGCAAGAGATGACAGAGAATTTAATTATAAAATATAATAAAAAAAAACCTCGATCGTCCCTTTCCAAAACCCATCATATTTAAAATGGGAAAATTGTTTTTCACGCGATTTTCCGTCGTAATTCCACTGACATAAGAGCCTGTATTACTACCATTCGGCGCCGATAAGTTGTTGGTTCATTCATAATATATTGTAGTACGCGATTGACGTCACCACAATGAGGGTGTCTCATATTTATTTTTATTTAAAATTGTATTTTGGAATATTTCCCGCGACATGAAGTGTGTTCCATTTACACGTCGCGCTCGGGAATTATGAGTTGACTCAAGTGACAATCTAATAATGATCTAATTTTATAATTCGCGAATGCAGATTTCATATTTTTTCGTCCTTTTAACTTGACATGGCTTTAACACTTAGGGTTGCCAATCACTACAATACATCAAAATAACAAGCAACTCATTAACATTCAAATCCGTGAACCTCATCGAAATTCATAACCGAATTTAACCCTTAACTAAGATAAGTTTAATATACCAAGGAAGTGACCGGTGAATGGCTCTCCGGGGGTTTACTGGGAGAACAATGATATAATTAATAGATGCTCGAAGCATAGTTCTCGACACGACCGCTATTCACCCGAATGTGATGTCCATTACGGGCACTTGGCGAGCTCTGAATTAGACGGTCAGTGCGAATTTTGGGTTAGTTCGGATTGTTATGTGTTAATGAAGTTGTTAGGTGTCTAGCGAGTGAAGGGTTCAGTATTCGATGATGGAGAAGATTTATTGTATTATGTGGATGATACTATTCATGATATTTCGAAGATAGGAATATTTCTGTAATGTTTTTTGTAAGTTAGTATAGAACAGAATAATTTTCCTGGTGTCTAGAGAGACAATCATCTTGTTGATGTTTAGGGTAATTGTGAATACATCCACCTGACTTTTGTAGGAATGGTCACAGCTCTTAATTATACAGGTTTTTCATTATATATCATACTTTGTATGAAGTGGCTTTTCCTGGGTATTGTATTTTATTTGTCAGCTTATTTTAACCGACTTCAATGAAAGAAGAGGTTTCTCAATTCAACCGTATACGCTTTCTGGTGACCAGTTTTTTCGAAGTCTTCTTTATTATTAATTTATATTCTAAAACCTTTTACCTTTGTTTATTGTTTGTAAACCAGTGTTCATTTGTTCTCAGGCATGGCCGGTGGAGGTATGGGTCAGGCCATGGGCGGGTACTACGGAGCGGCGTACGGTCCTCTTGGTGCCAGCATGGCTGCAGCGGCCGCAGCGGCAGCGCAGCAGAATGCCATTTCTGCAGCCTTGACTCCTAATGCTCAGGTAAATATACAGTGGATTTATAACATGTTGGCATATCAAAGACGAAGTATTGGTCTTTGATATTTACTTTTCTTTTTTTACTATTTATTTTATTTAATTCTGTTGACGTTGGACGGTATAACCAACTGTGACTTTGGAAAGAGAAGATTTAAATGGGAGGAAATGTTTCAATTAGTAACCTTAATATCAACTACGGGAGACATTGCTTATGTTATCATTAAATAGTCAAGTCTAGGCCAATTTTGGCCATCATTATTTTTTAGATTTTGATTAATATGTCAGTTTTCTTCATGCTCGTTTTTTCTTCATATTCCATGTTACCTTACATCTAAAAATCCATTCCGTATAAGTATGTAATGTTTATATTGTACCATTTTATTATTCAACCCCTACATACGTAACTGTGTCCCATATGGCACCAAACCTCAAAAAACGCCCTTCAAATTATCAGATCATTAACCATAATCTATTTTAAAGCGTAAAATTACAAAACGTGTGGTGAAAATTTAATTTCTTTCATGCAAAAAATATGCTGACTCGTCAACTCATGATATAATTTTCGACTAAGCATTTTTTTATTTGCTACTCTATTAGCTGGTAAAATGTATAATGCGTTAAATTAGGTAATTAACGCCTGACTATTAGTGGTACCATTTTTTGAAATATTATTTTATAAAGCAAGCGGCGTATGCTTTTTGAAAAAGTGTATGATGATATTAGTTACGACTACTAGTCCCTAAATTAAATATGGATTTTAAAAAATCAACCACCGGGTACGGATTAAGGGCGGGTTGCTTCTAAACGGTCGGTTATCGTTACATACGTTCGTTAAAAATTTGACGATTTTTACGCTGTTCAATGTCGGTTAAACACAAAGCATGACTAAATTCTCATCTTATCTTTGCCTAATTTTATCAAAATCGGTTCATTCATTTCGGCATAGACAGAGACTAGGGCATTCATAAATGAAGATTTTGACAAAATAATCCTTTAAACTAACAAACATAAAATGTAATGCAATTTCCATCGCCATTCCATCCCCCTAGCGATTCCACTAATTATTTAGTTTCGATTCACATCTTAACAATCAAAACAAGGGTTAACCCTTAGCCGAATATTCGTTACGGTGTGATTACATTACACCCTACAACGAGATGATTCATGGTTCTTTGGGTTTTAGCTAGTCGCGGGCGTTTAAGGGTTAGATAACGTTTGTACTCATATTTGACACTGTCGGGTAATTAATCTGATTAATACAAATTAATTGTGTACTTAGTTTTATAGTATAGTTATTCGTTTATGAGCGGTGTCCGGAGGTTCGATTCTTGCGATGACTGTATTAAACATGTTTTCAAATTGAATTTGGCATTTATTTCTGAATTGCCATAAAAACATCCGGATTGGTACTTCCTATATTTAAAGCCGATTATAGAAAAATGTTTGTAAAACAAAAATACGAAACAAACAGCTAACTCTATTCAAATCGATTATAAAATGAACTCTACACAGTATATTAATGAACACAAAACGTTAGCCGGTGACTACACACGGCCCCCTAAACAAGCGAGCCGATTACTCCTCGACACATCTCGAGCGATTATCGCGCTATCGAGTCGCGCGGCCCTCGACGCGCCCTCCGATTTAAAAACTCCCGTCTTCCCCACTCGCTCTATATTTGACATTTAATCTTATGGATGTGACGTAGATGCGTTTAACTCGATAGGACATCCTCAAGGGGGCGTATTAGTGGATTTTGTTTCTGGTTTATTGGATTAAGGAATGGGGTTTATAAATGAATTTATTCAACAAACACTCGACTAATGTTTGCCGAATTGATTGTTTGACGCGTCCGATTTGATAGGGCGTTTTTAATTTTGGTTTTGTTTGGTTTGGGAATTAATAGGGTTTTGAGCGTATTAACGATTGAGATTTATCAATAACTAGCAGTGCCCCGCGGTTTTACCCGCGTTGTGCCCGTTCCCGTGGGAATTTCGGGAATTTTTTTACATAAAAACCTTCCTCTTGAATCACTCTACCTATTACAAAAAACCGCATCAAAATCCGTTGCGTAATTTTAAAGATTTAATAAGCATACAGACAAACAGAAGACAAACAGACGCGACGCGACTTTGTTTTATACTATGTAGTGATGACGCTATTACTTGTCACATGCAACATGCGGTGACTGTAACAGTGAAGGTACTTAATGTAAAGAATACGGTAGTCGATGGCATTCGGCGAGTGATAGCAGCTGTCATCTAATTAGGTGACCGTAGTCGAGAGGCAGTCTAGTTACGACTACCGTGAAGACGACATTCGGCGACTGCATTAGGCAAAATTAAGAGTGGAATTGGGACATAATATTAATACTATATTTTATTACTGTTGTTGATGCATTATTGTATAAGTCACTATATTGACACCTATAAGATATCAGTTTTGATTACATTGATTCATTGCCCATTCAACATTTCAACCATTTTTTAATTAACTCTTTTTGGTATTTAAAGAACTAAAAACGTGACATTTTATTGTTCTCATTCCAACACCAAGCAAGGTAATAAAACAAAAATTTGCATTTTCAATTTAATAACACAAGAATAAACAACACAAAATGGCGCAATATTATATTAAATGACTAAATAAAGGCAATCAAAACAATCGTAAAAATAGTCATAAAATTCGAACCTTAATCCAAATTTAGGTAGCTTCCTTTATTACGAACTGTCTGTCCGAACGATATTTAAGCAATCAACTATATAAACTTTTTAAACTCACACGATTTGCACTCATTATACTAAATGAACTTATTACCTACATGTGTTCGTATAAAACCGCGTAGTGACATTGCACATTCGAGTGAAATTCTACGGCATGCGAGTGTTCGACTGTTAAAACAGATTATCCGTAACAATTATTGTGAGTTGGACGGTGTACAGCGTAGTTTGTTCCAATTGCATTGTGAGTGTAGTGCGGTGTTGTCTCGCGATGACTTTGATTTTTGTGACCGAATAACGTTCGAGCAAGTGAGTCGTATTTTTGAAAGAAGCGAAAGAAGACATGACCGGAAGTTCGACAGGTTATTAAAACGAAGTAACAAATCGAGGATACCGTCTGAGCAAAGCAACAGTGTAATTAACATCTCGGATACAGACCTGGACACTGTGACTCATAGGGTTTTATCAAAAGGTTTAAATTTTGCCACTACCCCCAAAAATATACCTTACGAAACCGTCATTAGCAGCATAGAAGAGGCCATAATCCGAAACAAAGTACCCGCTGCCGACGCTGATACCCTCAGGCAGGATGTAGCAGTCAGCTTACGGAAATCAAAGGTACCAAAGAGTAATATTACGGCGGAAGAGCGTACAGCACTTAAGATCTTGAGAGATAACGAAGACGTCCTCGTTCTTAAGGCCGATAAAGGTAACGCCACCGTCGTCATGAACTCGAAGGACTATGACTTTAAAATGCAGGCACTGTTGAATGACGGTAACGTTTACAAACAAGTATCATACAACCCGACTGCGAGAGTCACAAAGAGGGTGCGTGCTGTCATTAGGGACAATCAGAATCTTTTTACAGAGGAGGAGTTTCAGTACCTGTACAAGCCGAAAATCGTGCAACCGCCGAAACTATATGGACTGCCAAAGGTACATAAAACCAACGTTCCACTGAGACCAATAGTGAGTCAGATTGACTCACCCAGTTACTACTTGGCCAAACACGTTGCGTCAGTACTGCGGCCTCTCGTGGGATCTACTTCATCTTTTGTGAAGGATTCGCGCCATTTTATAGAGATCCTGGACAGTTTCAAACTGGAACCATCACAGGTCATGGTGAGTTTTGATGTGGAGTCCCTTTTCACCAATGTTCCGGTCGGAGACTGCTTAGATGTCATCAGGAAAAAACTTGCAGACAATAACATGCCAGAAGGGTACATGACAGTTATACGTAACTGTTTAGAGGGGAGTTACCTTCTATATAAAGGCAAATACTACCTCCAAATCGATGGTGTTGCTATGGGTAGCCCTTTGGCACCGGTCATGGCCAATATTTGGATGGAACACGTCGAAACGCTGATAAATTTCCAGGCATATGGAGTGCGACTATGGAAACGTTTTGTCGATGATGTATTTTGTGTCATGAAAGGTAACATACCAGAAATCGAACAGTTTCTTATACATTTAAATGCCATTCACACTAACCTCAACTTCACCTACGAGGTTGAGAGAGACAGAACATTGCCCTTCTTGGATGTCAAGATTATGGTGCAACCAGATGGATCCCTCAAACACACCGTCTATAGAAAACCCACACACACCGATAAGTACCTCAACGCGTCTTCTCATCATCATCCCCGACACCTTCGCTCCGTGCAGACATCTCTAATAAACAGGGCTTACGCGTTGTGCGACCCGGAGTTTTTAGATGAGGAACTAGCTCACGTGAGTAAGGTTATGAAGAACAATGGATACAGCGTTGGGAGACCACATTCGAGGAGGAAATCTAAGGGAAGGGCAACGAGTGTTGTCAGGCAGCCCGCTTTTTTGCCATACATCAAAGGAGTAACAGACAAGATTGGTTCGATTTTAAAATCGTATTCTATAGACACCATATTTACTCCTTTGTCGAAAATAGCACAGCAAGTGAGGTCACCGAAGGACACGATCCCTTACCAGACTCCAGGCGTCTATAAAATTGACTGTAGCTGCGGTAGTTCATACATTGGACAGACCAAGCGCACGATAGCGGAGAGGGTCAGAGAACATATCGCAGCGGTCAAAAACCGCCAGGTCGAAAAGTCCGCGATTGCCGACCATTTATTATCATCAGGACCAAACCATTGGATTGAGTTGCATGCGCCGAAAATCCTTTCCACGGAACGACATTACTACTCCAGGATTGTTCGTGAAGCGGTGGAAATCAAAAAACACTTGAATTTCAACCGGGAAAGTGGTTTTAAGCTCTCGTCTATGTGGAATCCGGTAATTAATGGTCGTAGGCAACACAAAAAATTGACCGAAAATTCGGATGTAGTGAGCGTGGTGTGTCGCCAACTTAATGACTAATAATTTTGATGATAAACATTAAGTGCGGGTAGTTTGTGCGGGTAATTGGAAAAAACAATATTGTGCAGTGAATATTCGCCTCTCCAGCCAGTTCTCCCGTGACCACGAGCGGTGTAATCCGCTCGAAACGTCGGGTACGTATTTTAGTAAATACGTTTAATTATCTAACGCGATACAGACCCGTTTCATTTAGTATAATCAACTATATAGTTGAACTGGCTAATAGATTTGCTACCGCGCACTTTTTAACTGCCTCCTTGTTAATTGAACCAAACGGATTTGAATGAAACTTTACAGTAATATAGGTTATACATCAGAATAATACATGGTATACCTTTTATCCTGAAATTCCCGCGGGAACGGGTACAACGCGGGTGAAACCGCGGGCCGCGGTTAGTTCTAATATCTTCCTGAATTGAAATGACGTATACATTATGCGTCGACTCGCGTCGTTTAAGGCTTTTACACATTAAGCGTTTTCATTTGTTCTGGTTTTGCATGGAAAACAAAAGAACATCCTTGCGCGAGGACGACTGCGCAATGCCGCGAGTAGCCGGACGACTTAAATCGCTTAAATTGAAAAGGCCTTAGAATGAATAAGGCAGGGAAGCGGTTATTTGGCGAGTTCGAAGTTAGATACACAAACAGCATCGCCAAATCACTCGCTAACTAATTCGCCAACTTGCTGCCCAACTCGCACAGTCTAAACGAGGCCTAATCATAGTAACTAATAACAATAACCATGCAGCCTTTATTTGTATCAACATTTTGAAATTTTATTACATAAGTATTAAGTCGTATTTTATTTGAAATAGTTTTATGAAACTGGGTTTATGGGTAGTTAAACTCTGTCTTGTCCTAAATTGTTTAATGATTATAAAATATACTGTTTTATGTCGTTTACTATTCATTAAGTCCAGTTTTTACCGTTTCATATTGTTGTTACCAAATTGAGGTTTTAATAATATTGATAAAAATAGCAGTAGCTGTTTAGCCCAATAGATTACTTAAACTATACAATACGAGTTCGTCCATGAAAAATAACTAATTCAGTTCCATGAAAATATTACTTATTGTAACTATAAAACTAATAGTACGGAACATTTTCCATAACAAGAATAGGGGTTATTCCACGTCCACAAAAAGGTTCAGATTTAATTAACTCAAAGAAAGTTTTCAGTAGCAGCGATCCCCGATCCATCACAGCCATTGTGCCGCCTTAATAGACCTCCGAACTATCCGATGAAAAAGCATTTTTTTCGATTAACGTATCGAATCGGTCCCTAAATTCGGCAGGAACAATATAATCAGCTACTATTGATAGCTCGTTCTAACGTGTACCGATTTTATACCTGTGTGTATAAGAATAAGTATTAAACAGAGTGATTCGACAGTTTTAGCGGGACCAAAATGCAACCGATGGTAACGAACCATTGTGATTTTTAGTATTCGATTATGTTGATAGGTGATTTGTGTATCGATTGGAGTCGACTCATTAGGTAGGGCTGCGGTAATGCGCTGTGAAATCGGTTGGGACGCCCGTGGGTTTGCTAATAAGAAGGTGTTAAGAAAAAATGAGGTATACGAAAGTGGGATCGGCTACTTGAAACACATGTCAAGTGTATTTTTATCGTTGTATTTGTCAGTGGACTTTTGCAAAATATTATAATTATGTTTTTCACTTAAAATAACGTGAGATATATAGTAAAATAGGTCATAAAAAAATTAATAGGTCATCCTACCTTTAAATTCCAATCATAAATCTAAAATAGCTCCCGCACCGCCGAAGAAACCTACCCTTTGAATTACAACCCATTTATATGCCACAAATCATTTATATTCATGTAATTACTTTAATAAAGCATTAATTTACATACCTCACACCTTTTGCTACTACACTATACATTTCAAATGTGGAAAAATATCACGCAAAGGGAAAAAATATAAAGGTCCATTTACAACAGGCGATGTAATAAAATAGTGTTGGAGTCGTAACCGTTGGTAGTAAACTGCAGGTACGGCCGAACGTCCGATGTCCGGCTAATCCTGATTTAGCGTGCTGGCTGTACCGTGGATCGTATGTTACGCGGCTAAGGGGTGACACACCGAGTCCTCGGATAGTGGACTTTACTATAGATAGGTACTTTGTTAACGGACTGTTCGCTGTTTGGTTTTGAATTGATTGTAATGTGTTGAAGTACTAATACAAGTTTAGATAAGGAAGGACAGGAGATTTTGATTCAATATTATGTATGAAAGTATGGTTTTGTTTGTCGTTTTCTAAGTAACATTGTATGTAGTTATCGCAATACTCTGTAAATAACTTAGAATAAGTGTCAATATATTTTACAATTTTCTCGAGATTACCGATATAAATCTTGTGAACTCTATTCAAGTTGGCGCAGCTTACGCGCCGTGTGTATCGTTCAAACGATATTTTCCTCACAATATTGTGTAGGACTCACTTCATTAAAAAAATTAAAATTCGAAGCTTTATTCGACGGCTTTGTTACGTGTGATTTGTGCGCTTGACCGTGGAAAATACACGACAATACGTTTTATACGACTTTAAGCCGTATACTGCAACAATAAAGTAACAATTACCATAAATAGAAATGCTAAAGTTGGATATTCACAGTGAAATTTTATTTAATTTTCGAAGAATTATGTTATTTTACGTACAGATTTGTATTTATTTGGGTTTTGATATGGACTGACGATTTGTGAATGGTTTTTTTGTGTGATTATAACTTGGTTAGAGTTTATCAGCTCCGCGTCTGTTATAAATGACTAGCAGTGCCCCGCGGTTTCACCCGCGTTGTGCCCATTCCTGTGGGAATTTCGGGGTGAAAAATAGCCTATGTCACTCAGGGATAGTGTAGCTTTCGAATGGTGAAAGATTTTTTTAATTCGGTGCAGTAGTTTCAGAGCCTATTCGAGACAAACAAACAAACAAAAAATCAAACCTTTCCTCTTTATAATATTAGTATAGATCTACGACCATTGCCGCCGGCCCTCGTATTTAATTATGAAGCAAACATAGTAAACTGCACAAAATATATGTTGAACGTATTTCGTGATTAATGTATTAACTATGCAACACCCCGCGGTTTTACCTGTATTTGTATTAAGGGTATGTTTTTTATGCCACTCGAAGCGGTAAAAGACAGACAACAGACTTTTGCGTTTATATAATTAGTATAGTCAACATTACATATAGTTTAGGCATTATTAAATTATGTTCCAAGGGCACATGTTTCCAATTGACTTTTCAGACATGGCTTGGGTTTGAAATCACCAACAATCAGTAGGCAAGCGTGGTGATTAAGCCTGCTCCCTCATAAACCGCTCCTTCAGTAACCGGAGAGGCCTTTGCCCAGCCATAACACATTGCAGGCTAACCACCGTATTCATAACTACAACACTTCTTTAAAGTGTTTTGTCTCTTTTACTTTTTGGCAAATAGCGTATGTGGGAAAGAGACAAACCGTTTGATAGCTAAAGTGCTGTTAATAAGCGTTATGAATAATGTCCTAATACTTTAAACTAAGATATGATCTGGTTTACTAACCACATTTCCCTTGTTACAGGTGGGTTCTTCAATGGACATGTCAAAGTACTCTCTAGAGGCCGAAAAGTACAGGAGCTACAGCATGTACCCCGACCCGTCGCGAGGGTACCTGGACTCCGCAGCACTCTCCAAAGCATACATGTACATGGATCAACAGCAACAACGTTCATATCCCATGGACATCTCCAAGATGTACAGCGAAGCGTCCGCAGCCGCTATGGCAGGGCTGAACTCAGTGAATTCGATAAACTCAGCCCCATCAAGCCTCTCCCCTCGCTCCCCCGCCGAGTCTCCCGATATGACAGTCAAAGGGCAAGAGAGGACCGAAGGCAGCACGTCTTCAGGGTCAAATCCGTCCCCTTCACTGCCTTACTATCAAGGATCGTCCAGTCTCCTCATGCCGCAGTACCCAGGGCAGTACGCCCAACCCGCCCAGGGCGAGTTCAGGAGACCGCTCACAGTCATATTCTGACCAGAATAATTTGTTGTTGTTGACTTTGTTGTTGATTTTTAATGACCGTGTGTCACTATTAGTCTTTGTTGAAGGTTTTTATTTTATTGTTCTTTGTATCTTGTCTGTTAGGTGATTAGGGTCTTAGTGTTTTAAAGTGTTTACACTTGCCAAGTTTGAACATTCTACGACGAGAAAGCTTACCTCGTCTATTGTAAACGCACCTTTATGACCATGAGTCAAATCGCTTATTTTAAACTAATTAATGTCGAATAAAGCATTCTATATTTGAATCATTCCATTTATTTATGTCGTCGTCATTAATTTTGACGTTGCAACAATAGTTGCCAGTTTAAAAAAACATAGCAATTATTTTTTGTGTATGGCTACACATTTTGATTCGTGATTTCCAAAGTTCCTTCTTGATTCACTTCTTTAGGTGTCCTAGGTTATAGATTATAGTTTATTGAAAATATTGTTGTAAATAATAGAAATTGATCTATTTAATGTTTTAGATGTAAGAATTTAGGATTTCAACTGCCTATTCAAAATATATTTTGACTTCTTGGCTTTAAAGGCAGGGATTTCAACTAAACTGTGTTTTCAATTGCAAAAAATCTAAATTGATTTTATGCTTGATTCCAATTTTATATTCTTTGAGACTTTAACTTTTTAAATAGGAACTTTAAAAAATAACAAGAATGTAAAATTGGATTCAGTCATAAATTGATACTAACAAAGAAAAGTTAACAAATACTGAAATGTAAAACACACTACGAAAATACAAACTTTATATCAGAAAATAAATTACAACGATTTAATTAATAAATATTGTAAATATTTGATAATCTTAAGTAGTTTTATTAAAATTATGTATAGAACAATTGTGTATGAAAGTAGGCTGGTCTGTATTAGGTATTTAATCATTGTATTGTATTCATATCCAATAATAAGTAAACTTATAATAAGACCAAGATTCAGGTCATTTGTAGCCAATAAATGTTTGATATTCTTTTAATTTTCATTTCCAAACGAAATAGAAATAGAAATAGTCAAACTAACCAACCTCTTTTGGGCGCCATTTGAATTATTGTCAGATTAAATGACAGTTAAAAAATAAATCATCGTTCGAAGTTCAAATTTTTGATTAAAAAGATAAAAATTTGATGTGACGTTCGATATTCAAATTCATCTTAATGTGACTGACTTGATGTTTATGTCATTCTGCCTATTTTTTAAGTTAAGCCATTAAAACTTTGCATTTAATGTTGCCATAATAAAATAATTTAACGTTCCATTCGACGCAGTATTCGATACAATTATTTTCACATTTTATTAGATTTTAAAGTTGTCTAATTGTATTTTAATAAAAACATAAGTTATTGAAATGTAAATTTTATAGTTGTAAAAAGATAATGTTTAGCTAGATCGTATTTGAGTCTAAATTTGCGTAATAAAGTGATCTAAAATTCGATTTTGGTATTTTAATTCCATAATTTATTGTTATTTAATTAGTTTTAAAATATAAATAAACACAGTAACGGCGATATTCAAGTGTGTATACTATATTAGTCCTTAACAATTTATACCGTATTTATAATTAGATGGCTACATTTCAAATTACAAGGTTATACATTAAAACCTAAAATAATATCAATTTCAATTTGACACTTGAACTAAAAAGCCAAATATAATATTTATCCAGTCTGAAAAACTACTAATATTATTTAAAACAACAATATTCTCACACCCCATCACTACTTAGTACCTACTTGAAAGTAAAATTCTTTAAACAAATAATTTAACCATACCTACTTCACACTAATCTTTATGGGGTAAATTTGACCCTTAATGAAACATTTACTCATACTATTTTCAATTTAATTTTTACTGACTTGCTGCAGGGTATATTTTACCCCGTGAATTAAGTGCTCATAACTCACCCCTGTGTTTTTAAATAAAATATTGAGTGATAGATATCATTCCTTCGTCAGGGTAGTGATTTGGCATAAAATAAACAAACGCCGTCTTTTGTGCGCGTAAAATAAGGTAGGAATAACATAAACAATGCACGCCGACCCTTAATAACGTGCTTCGTGTACAGGGTGTTCGGGAAACTCATGTTAGTTTTATAATACATATATTTATTACCTTCAGATTTTTTTTAATCTTATATACTCGTATTATATACTTTAGTTTGAGGCTCTTATACGTACTAGTATCATACTTCTTATATAACAAGTCTTTCTTATCATATCTATTCTTCTTCTTCATCAAGTGTCCGTAGAAAGTAACCGGGACCGACGGCTTAACGTGCCCTCCGAAGCACGGAATCATCTTACTTTTCGAGCAATCAGGTGATTCAGCCTGCAACGCCCTAACCAAACTGAGGAAAGTGTCACAAAGAGATTTTTGTGAGATATTATATTGTCCCCACTGGGAATCGAACTCGGAACCTCCGGGTCGTGAGCCGGGCGCTCAAACCACAAGACCACGGAGGCTTATCTATTCTTATACCTACTGACCCTTTAGACACAATTGGATTCAATATTACTTATTAATTGGTTTCAGTCTAAAATGACATTACACGGTATGAAATATCCCTATAATTGCGTAGTACAGTTATACTTAATAAAGGGTATTTTATTATTAAAAGCAGAAAGAAGACCAAAACAAAAGCCTAAGTTTTTCTTTAGGTACCTATACATAAACAGATAAGTTGACACTTGACACCATAATAATTTCCCTCCACTTTCAAAGCATTCATCCTAATCATAAAATCAAATACTTAACCTCACGAAACTACATCACCCTGTACACTCCAATACAAGTGGGCACCCCTGCTTCACTTACTCCTACAAAACGCTGCAAAATAAACACAATCACAGTCGGATGCAGATTGTTTACAGACAAAACAAAATCGGCACTAATATATACAGAAATATTGAGGGAACGTAATGAGAGTGTCATTGATATGAGTTGTGAGACCACTATGCCTTTAGTTGTGAGACCTCTATGCGTTTAGTTGTGAGACCACTGGGTACTTACAGTAACTGTTATATATTTTTTTCTTTTTTATTGTATCTATAATATAAGGTTCAATTGGTTATCTTTTGGCACGTATTATATTGCAAGTCGATACTGCCTAGTGATAATAAGTAAATATTGTTGAGGAATCCGGTACACTAGCTGTGAGCTGGCAAATTGAATACAGAACGAGCTTTAAATGTACTTATTATGTCAAATTTAAAATTTTAAGAATTCGCCAGCTTGCATCTTATAATGATAAAAAACACCCTGTATCTACAAATGTTGGTCACATAACCCACGCTGTATATTCAGTTTTCAGCTTGACATTAATTTCAGTAATTTTTAGTCATTATAACACCTTCGACTTTAACCCTTGAGTATAACCTTAATACTAATGCCCTATGCCCTATAATCAATACCGTTCTTGAGCCCTATAATTTACGCGAAGCTCGGAAATATTATATAATTGCTTGTAATTTCTTCGATTGCCAACATTCTAATGAACATAATAACCGATATTACCGGTTTCTGTGTAATGTTTATGAAATTATTTTTAATTGTATGGAATTATGGAAGAGGTGTCGTAATGAATTGTGAGAATTAAAAAAGAAAATAGTTTTTTTTTAATTAACAAAATATTGGCATGGTAATTTTGTTATTCTGCCACATTATTGTTTTATATGCCGTTTCGTTCCTTAACACAAAGACGTTACTGTAACTATCGTTATGAATAACGTTATCTTAATTAAATAGGTTTTAATTTATGGATTAAGAATTCGATTTTTGTCTATGATTATTGTTAGTTATTCGACTTCCTAATCGCAGTTTTCCAAAAACTCAAAATGTATTTTATTCAAGCCAATATTTGAAAATTCAATATTATTATCTTCTCCCTTATACAAAACTTAACACCCTCAAATCTTTATTTTGAGCTCCTGTCAGATTGGAATAACAGTTTAAAACGCACGCGTCGACACGTGCCGTTTGACAGGTCAGGTTGATAGCTGTCAGAATTGAAAATAGCTGGCGGGAAATCGGTGGCCGGCTATTGTCTGTGGAATTAACTTTTGACCACTAACAATGACGAATGAATGAAAAGAAAATAGTTTTGTTCGAAAATTTCGAAATTCAAATGCGACATTATGCGTTCTTTGACTGAATACTTTTTGGACCAAGTGTCATAACTATATCTGCGCCCGCGGTTGGCACCTTTTTGATCTTTACGGAAAAAGGAAATTAGTTTAGTTACCTAACTACTTGAAATTCTTGAAAACAGTATTATACCTACCTTAAATTAAGTGTTGTGTTCGTTTTTCTTATAAGTGCAGTTGTTTTTGGTGATAATGTGATGCGAGTTCATGTGTTTTTCGTGTTCTGTGTATGTGTGTTCATACTGTGTAATGCTAATGTTCCAATGTTGGGAGTCAAGTGTACGTGAATTCAAGACTAATCTTCTGGATTGCTGTCTACACTCTACTGTTACCAGGTACGTTTTTTAATTTTTTTTCTAGTACATATTACGTACTTATATTATAATGAAACCTAAAGGTCTTATCAAGTCCTTACATCGTGCCAAAATAATTCTAAACAATTCGTAAGCAAATTCAGCTGTATTTAAAAACAAGCATAAATAACAAAGTTTGGCAGCCACACATAATTTACGATGTCAGTTGTCCGACATTTTGTATAAAAGTTGTATGAAAAACACCTATTGTGTGTGTCCCTCTATCTTCCCGTTGTACCCTCTGAGGACTTTTTAAATTCCCTATTCCTTGAAGACGTCCCTCTTCGGTTATTGATTGAGTATTCTTAGTTATTGACGTGTATTGTCATTTTGTATTGAGCATTTTCAATTTTGGTTTTCAATACATTCATTCATTTTGTTTTCAATTTGAGTTGGAACGCTCGCAGTGGATTCGAAATTCAAACGTCCGCGGAACGCAAAATATGCAATGCACCTCGTCAATGTTCTGTTCGAAATTCAAACCTTTACCCCAACTATTGTCCAATATTTTGTTACTATCTTGAAAATTAACCAAGATATTCGATTGTAAAATGAATTTATAAACATTCGAATACTATAAAATATACTCATAACTAAATTAGAAAGTGTAAATGTATCCATGACAGACAGACGGACGCCCGTCTTTTTGTGTTGAGAGATGTTATCAAACACACGCTCGTACAATAATATTTTAATTACGATCGTTCTTATCACGCCCACGCGCGGGTCCGTGGTAGGGGCTACTGAATAAATACTTTGTCATGATGCGGCCATTCTTTCGAGATTGTTTTGAATATATTATTATTATGAAGGAATTAAAATTAATTGAGTTCTAACAGATATTATTGCTAAATATATCTACTTAAACCTATTTTTTTTGTAGCGGTCGTGGCGACAGTCTATACATTGTTTTAGAAGCGCATTCTAGCTAGCTAAGGACTAGGTACCTACCTAATGACAGATTTGACTATATGTATTGAAGAAGGTAGTCTAAAAGCTGTCTGGATCTAGGAATAAGTTGGAGTAGGCTAGAGGCTAACTCCGGTGTGCGAGTTTTTAAACGAAAGGCCTTCGATATGGTCTGACGATTGAAACACCGGGACCGACAATTTGATGTGCGCTCCAAAGCACGGCACGTAAAATGGTCGGCCCAGATGGAAATTCCGCTGTTCGGCCCAAATATTGGCCGAGGTTGCTTAACAATCGCATTGAGCTAACATCACTTAGTGTGCGTCCATACTGCAGGCCTAGCGCGGTGGCGACGGCGGGCGCGAAATATCAAACGTATGAAACGCGTGTAAGTGTCCATACTGAAGTGACTAGGCGGAAGCCTAGCGCGACAAGACCGAGCGACTCCGCGCGCGGTGATTTCAAACGCACCGATCCGCGCGTTGTGTCCACAGTGCGGGCCTAGGCGGCGAGCGACTTAAGGCTTGGATACCCCAGCCATTTCGACATTTGAGGGGGTGAAGCAGGCGGTGAAGCCGGGGAGGAATAGTACGCGCAGCGGCCGTCGCGGCGGCGCGGCGCTGACGTCACTCTATGAGATACGGGGCCCGCGTGCGGTCGTTTTGTAACAGAAGATTGCGAAGCGCTTAATTATCTAATTCACATAATAAAAATCAGTAGTAGATATTGAATTGGGTAGAATAGTCATCACATTGATAAAATAGATTCTAACAATCAACATTTTATCGCATTTTGTATTTATCTAAATTACGTACATATCCTATCCTACTAATATTATAAATGCGAAAGTTTGTGAGGATGGATGTATGTATGGATGGATGTATGGATGTATGTATGTTTGTTGCTCTTTCACGCAAAAACTACTGAACAGGTTATATAAGCTACAATTTATAATGAATTTGTGTAATTTTGGTCGTAATAAATAAGTATTTGTAAAGCAAGTCGGAGAAAAATCACCACCGTACTGGTTTGACACATGTGACATGGTCGCCATGCGACGGCATCCGTATGAGCACGAAGCATCGCCGAGTAGTTCCGATATACGTATGTCTTATATTTTAGTCGTTAATTTCAACGTGTGACGTGTCGTTACGATAGCATAACATTGCAATTAGTGAATGAAACCTAAGTACAGGAAGAATCATTTTGCTTATCTCGAAGGCCGCGGGTTCGAATCCGAACATTACGATTCATTTTTATTTTCTCACATTAGTTTATCAAAACTCTTTTTCATTTGAGGTTGTGTAAAGTACCTTAATATTTTAGAAAAAATCTTAAAAAATATGCTGTATAAAATAAATTATCAAAATCGAAACACCTATTATAGGTATTTTTCGTTTAATTAATTTACCACTTTATCTATTGACTACTTTTGGAAATAAACCGTCTTATAAAATTTTATCCTACTAACCTACTAATCCTACTTCCTACTTCCTACTAATATTATAAATGCGAATGTTTGTGAGGATGGATGTATGGATGGAAAAAAATCTGCCCTCTAAGAGCTATCTTGGCGTGCGCTGCCTAAACTATTGGAGTTACACAAAGATGATGTACTCGTTTGTCTTTCGCATTAAGTCAGTGGTCGGCAACCTTTTGACAGGCAAGGGCCACAAAGTAGCCAAATAAAGTAAGACGGGCCGCTTTTGTGACATAGGGGTATATGCGGAACCAAGAGAGTGCTACAATACGCAGGTGGGAGTGTGCTACGACGCGGAGGTAGCTACGATGCGGAGGTAGGAGTGCGCTACGTTGTGGAGGCGGAAGTGTGAAGAATATTAGACACATAATGTCGTTGGCCAAATGATAGTTTGTTGCTAATGGTGGTTCTACCTACTATGTTTACTTCTTTAAGATATTTTTATATTGCCACAAGTGACGGCCACAAGTGACGTGTACGTGCGGGCGAGCAAGTAGTAACTAAAATAGAATAGTAAATTAAAGGAACTTGGGATACTATGGACCCTGGCCCAATGCACAACAGTGGCATGACTTATTTACAAGTCACTCTTTGACGGTCATATCGAAATCGACGGCCAACTCGGTGTTATGGCTACCGAAGAATAGAGTTGGGCTATGTTATGGACCATAACCGTGTTGCTCAACAGTAACATGACCCATGTCATTTGAAAGCAAAAGGCGCCTCTTTTTGCTTCGGTTTAATAAAAAAATGTTTTAAACCATAAACATATCACCAAACTTAATGTGGCAGACTAAATTCCATGCGAGCGAAGCCGCGGGCAAAAGCTAGTGTTTTATAATAACCTATTTTGAAAAAAGTTTATTTTTATTATAATGTCACAATAATCACATTTTAGGCGGCCCCTAGACCTACAATAACATTGTACAATATATTTAATTGTGCAATAAGATTGAATTGCGTTTGGATCCAAACGGTCAATTATATTGCACAATAAGAAAATCGTGCAATGTTTTCTTGTTCAGTCGAAGGATAGTTTGATCCCGAGCAACATATCAAATATTGCGCAATACTGACCCTACACGAAGCAATAAAAAATATGATGCAATAAAAATTAAACTCGCTCAAACTTTCGTTCAATCATTGCGCAGTCTTCAATATTAGCCCAAGACGATCAATTATATTGCACAATATTCAATATAATTGATCGTTTAGGGGCCGCCTTAATAAAATATAGAAAAAAAAGACGTGTGGCACTCGGGGACTGCCGCGGTAAAGCTATTGCATAGTTATTTTTTCTATCACTAGATGGCGTTAGTGGGGAGCGATAGGTTTTTTTTTCTATCATTAGATGGCGTTAGTGGGGAGCCTTAGGTTTTTTGCGCGAGGTTTTTTCGTTACGGAATTTCTGGATTCGGTCCCCGCGCTCAAGGCCCGCGATAGAAGCTATGCAATAGCTTAAAATATAGAAAAAAACAATAAGATCTCAATGAGAAAACACTATGAAGTTTCGTAGCACTGGAATGAAAAAAGCGACACACGTCCGACTAGCACGGCGCCTCAGCGCATACTGTCACTCTGGGTACAAAAGAGCGAGAAACACTACGGCGCGGAAATTGTAATGGCGACTCATTCGCAAGAATCTACCACCTTTCGTTGGAAATTTATTTTAATTACAAATATAATATTGAAACAAAAATTTTACTCCAACAGTCCTGCGTCATAGTTTATTTTACATCACTCAAATTAATTTTAGAAATATGCGTTTGAAATTGTTTAACAAACTAAGTGTTTAAAATTCACAAAGTAAGGGCCTATGCACACCACGTTTTTTAAACGCGCCGTCGACGCGCGTTTTGGGAACGCGAGTCGCCGGCGCGTTTTTATCCTGCAGAGCAGTTTGTTGTCGTTTGTATCGATACAAGCACGCGGCACCGGCGCGTCTGTATCGATACAAACGCGCGGCACCGGCGCGTCTGTATCGTTTCTGTATCTTCTTTTTTTTTAAAATTAATAGCAAAGCGCATGTAATCAATGCTGTCTCGACCGACGCCATCTTGCTACTGTTGACGAGGTTCTGCTTAAAAACGCAAAATGCCAGCGCATTTGTATCGATACACACGCGCGTTTGCATCGCGTCTGCATCGCTACACACGCGCGTTTGCATCAGGTGTGCAAAGGTCTATAGGCTGCGTCTGACTTGCGTGCGTATCGCGTCTGTATCGCTACAAACGCGCGTCGACGGCGCGTTTAAAAAACGTGGTGTGCATAGGCCCTAAGGTATAAAAGACCCAACTTTGTGATTATTTTCTATCGAGGAAATTAATAGTCAACGTGTTTCGGAAACAGTAGTCTCATTAAACATATGATCAAGATTAAAAACAAACAAAAATTGTTCTTGTAACGTTAAGACTTTTGGCTAAAAAATTGTTTAAAGTAGCCCGTTTTAGGAACTCATAGGCCCTTAACAAGCGGGTGGCAGGTGTATCAAACCAGTGGTCTTACCGCTCGGCGTTTTGACGTAAAATGGCTTCGATCAACAATACACACTAGATTTCGGGTCAGCGCAAATAATACGTCTGGGTGCTTAGGGTCTCATTTGAAATGTGAGCCACTCTTTTATTTAGTTCCCTCGAACCACAGCCAAAAAAGTTGCAAAAATAATGGCCGGAAAAACAATTTAACGGCCGGAGTGTCTTACTTTCTGTGAGTACATGTAGAATAAGTTATATTTTAAGCTTTTAAACAAAATAATATAAAATTTTGAAAAAAAATACTGATTTGAAGTCACCGCTACAAATGTTTGGCCAACGTTGGCGCAAATTTTGTGAAACAGAACAGCAGAAACATGGAGTAGATTTGTTTTGTAGTAATAATTTATTTATCCGGGGGGCGATTTTTTTTTTATGTCGTGGGGGGGTGGTTGGACTTATAAATTTCGATTTTGTAACTAATCCCGGTAGAGTATTCGCCGCCATCTTGTTTTAAGTTCATTTTTTTTTAGTTTTTCTGAAATAACTCGTTAATTTTCAACTCTAGAGCAAAAATGACAGTAAGTTTGATCATTATTATTTAATATATACGCTAGGATCTATATTTGCAGAGTTATACTATCAAGTTTATCAAAAAAATCGTAATGAAAACAAGTATGTATACTATCAAACCTAGATAGCCCAAATCATAAATAATTTTAAGTAAACTTTTACGTGCATATTACAAATTATTTAAGTGTTCAACACGACTCCATTCCATCTGTAGTTTTTCTAAAAGAAACGAAACGAAAGGAAGGTAAACACGGGAATAAAATACTTTATTTGTAGGTCGTTAAGGTTGATTTCACACTAAATGTTGTCTTTTCGTGTCTAAGTGACAGTAGTAATTTTACATATTTGAAGATTTTCTAGGTGTCATGGTTGTAATTAGGTTGAACTTCGAACTGTTTTAAAACTTTTTGGTCAGTTCGGTAGTAAACAAAATAAGCTGTCACACGTAATTCACGAGGACATTTTTTAGCTTTGATTTTGTACGTGACCCGAAATCTAGTTGTGTATTGTTGATCGAAAATTGTTTGCAACCCCTGATATACGTCTGATCGCTACTAGAGCTCGCGCCTCAGTGTGGCCACCTCCGCCGCCGCCGCCGCGTAAGCCACCGCGTAAGTCACCGCGTAAGCCACCGCGCATTCACTGTGGCCGCACACTTAGTCAAACTACGCCTCGAGTACTACGTTATAGATACTAGCTGCTTCTTTTCCTACTAGCCGCGCCCCGCGGTGTTACCTGCATTGTGCCCGTTCCCGTGAGAATTTCGGGATAACATATATCCCATTTGTTATTCTGATGTATAACCTATATTACTGTGAAGTTTCGTCCAAATCCGTCCAGTAGATTTTTCGTGAGAGTAACAAATATACATTCATGTATCCTCACAAACTTTCGCATTTATAATTGTTAAGTAGGATACCTTTATTTACTTATACTTTACCTGAAACTTAAACTTTACTTTTTAACTAAACAACACAATATAATACTTTTATTAAAACCTGAAATCCGGTCCCCAGAAGTGCTGAAAGGGTATACACATTTGCCATACAGTACGTCTTTATGTCCCTATGAATAAGATTCGTTTTCGTTTGATAATATTATTTGGGGACGACATTCGTATTGTGAGTACACACGTCTGTGCTATTGTCAGTTTTGTGATATTATACGAGTTTGATGTATGATAAGAGGTACCACGAGCTGTGGTTACGTGGAGGTGGTATACGGAAGAAGCATTTTGGGTGTCACATTTTGTTTGTATCATTAAGATTAAGATGATGAAGATGGTGATTTTCGAGTATAATGAGTGCAAATCGTGTGAGTTTAAAAAGTTTGTATGTATGTTTGTTACTCTTTCACGAAAAAACCACTGAACGGGTTTTGATAAAACTTTACAGTAATATAGGTTATACATCAGAATAACACATGGGATACTTTTTATCCGGCAATTCCCGCGGGAACGAGTACAACGCGGGTATCACCGCGGGGCGCGGCTAATACCACATCCAATATCTTCCTAATTCCTAGATACATAATAACCATCCCAAGTAGAATGTCCTAATGGTTTCCCAACGCTCTGCGATACTTAGTGTGAATGTGTCTTAAGTTTGTCCTTTATACAGTACATGTCTGCATGAGTTGGTTACATTCATGTGATTACTTCGTTATTGTTTATGAATGGGAGGTGTTAAGCTACGTACATGGGGCAAGGTATTGGGATGGGTGGTCGATAGTAGCAACTTCTGCTTCTTCTTCTTCATCGAGCGGATGGTCAACCTGACCAATCCTGGTGTCAGAGTTATAGAGCAGCCAAAGGCCTCTGACATGGCTCATGAAACGACTACTATCCGTAGAAAGTAACCGGGACCGACGGCTTAACGTGCCCTCCGAAGCACGGAATCAACTTACTTTTCGGGCAATCAGGTGATTCAACCTCCAATACCCTAACCAAACTGAGGACAGTCCTTCCTCTTGAATCACTCTATCTATTTAAAAATACCACGTCAAAATCCGTGCAGTAGTACTTGAGTTTATCGCGAACAGACAGACAGACAGACAGACAGACAGACAGAGGCGGCCGGGGCCTTTGTTTTTATATAGTGATTAAGACTCTTTGTCTTTACACATAAGAAGTAACAGATCACCCTTGACCACACTACACATGTAAACTGCACTCTTTTCGGTGAAACTTATCTAACGGGTAGAGTTATCGGCGTGTACAGTCGCACTATTGAGTATAAGCGACGCGACTCGGATTTGCCTAACAAAGCGCTCCTGACGCGCTCGTCTCGGTGAGGGTGGCGGTGGCCATGGGGGTTGGAATACGGGGATAATTTGAGTTTAACCGATGTTAGAAAAAGTACTTAGTTCTTTATTTCAATGAGCTTGGATTTTCGAATTGATTAAAATTTTATGCTTATATTCATTATTTCCTTTGTCCAGCAGTGGAACATCACAGGCTAATTTGGAGGAAGGATGATTAGATGTAATCACCACGCTTGCCAAATGCGAATTGGTGACCTAAACCCGAGCCATATGTTTGACAAATAGGAAACATGTCCCGTATTCGCTCGACCCGGGAATTGAACCCAAGACCTGAGTCTTGGCAGGCGAGTGCACATACTATATTATAAAGAGGTAACATTTGTAAATTTGTTTGTATGTTCGTGCTAGTCTCGGGAATTCTCTGTCCGATTTCAATAATGATTTCTATAATAAATAGCCGCATTCAACGGGAAGGTTATAGGCAATTTTTCATCCAAAAATTCCCATGGGAACGGGCACAACGCGGGTATAACCGCGGGGCGCTGCTAGTCGTAAATAAAAACGTTTGGTTACAGTCCCTGATGGTACGGAACCCACAGCCCCCCTAGCTAGGGGGGCAACCCGGCCGTCTGGGGCACAATGCCCCACGTAATAATATAATCGGAACGACGCCACTTGCTATTAATTAAATTTAAAATTTTCATTCGCGTCGGTGTGCCGCCATTGTGTTCACACCTCATTCATTTTCTTAGGTATTCCAACGTTTCGTTGCTTTATGTCTTTTGTCATCTCTACTATTCTTGAGATGTATTTGGGAATATTCTTCATCTATATATATAAAAATGAAACCCGTTTTTTGTTGTCGTGGCATCACGCGTGAATGGCTGGACCGATTTCCACGATTTTGCATTCGTTTGAAAGGTCTCGGGCTCCGTGAGGTTTATAGGGAATAAAAATCTCAAAATTCCCACGGGAACGGGGGCGCTGCGGGTGAAACCGCGGGGCACAGCTAGTATTAAATAGATTTGGGATAAATATACACAGACATGTACCTAACGATGTCTTAGGGCGCTTTCAATTTATGCGTTTCGTGTCGGACCGCTGCGGTGCCGAAGCGGTGCGTTTGTCGTATTGTGTACGTACGATCGTGTGTTTTCATACAAATCGAGCAGCTCGGCAGCAGTGCGTAATAAAATTATTTCGCGGTACCGACGCCGCATGAATGAAAGGCGTCACACGCCGTCCAGTAGTTTTTTCATGAAAAAGAAAGATAATACAAACATCCATACATACCTCCATCCTCACAAATTTTCGCATTTATAATATTAGTAGGATTATCATAAGTACCCCCTGAAACAACTCAGTAAGATTCTCCAAGCTTTCCTTGCATTAAAATCTTGCAAAAATTAAAAGTAAGTAAATGTATAGATTCTTACATAATAAAACGATATCTTTTTAAAACTATCCAATTAGTTAACAGTTAACCGCATAGTTATCAACTGTTCCGCCAAGATCACCGAGGCTTTACGCAGACAACAATACCTTTTAGTTAAGGTCGGGTAAAACATAAAAACACCATGGGAGCCGAACATTCCTTAACACCACACCTTTATGAATGAAACCTTTTTGTCGTAAGTTCTCTGTTTAAGTAGCTGGTTAAGAATAAAGAAAATAAAAAGGTAATTACAATGTCTCTGGTTTACGAGGTGCATTGTTTTTGTCTATGAAAATAAGTTGTGGTGAAAATGTATTTATAGCTTTTTTTTAATGAACGGTGCTTTACTGTTTAATTCTAGGCTTACGTATAGATTAGATAAGGATGAACATTTGTGTAGGTTTTGGAATAAGCGTAGACATCTTCGATCAACAATACACAACTAGATATCGGGTCACGTACAAAATCAAAGCTAAATACTGTCCGCGTGGATGACGTGTGACAGCTTGTTTTGTTTACTACCGAACTGAAACAAAAGTTTTAAAACAGTTCGAAGTTCAACCTAATTACAACCATGACACCTAGCAATAAAGTAGCAATTCTTATGAATAAAATAAGTGAGAATAACGCCTCACTTTTCAAATGAGGCGTTATTCACCGCGACGTATTTTTCGCGCCGACCCGACACATCTAGTTGTGTATTGTTGATCGAAGGTAGACATACATAAATACACCCGGAGAAATTCACACACGGTTGATTAGACCCAAACTGAACTATCTAACTAACTTACTGATACAAATATATTTTCATACACATGCTTAAATAAATAACACTCAAATGCGAACAACTATGCACATATTACACACTAGCAGCGGTTTTACCCGCGTCGTGCCCGTTCCTGTGGGAATTTCGGGATTTTTTATACTTGTAAACCTTCTACTTAAATCACTCTATCTATTAAAAAAACCGCGTTAAAATCCTTTGCGTAGTTTTAAAGATCTAAGCATACATAGGGACAGACAGACAGCGGAAAGCGACTTTGTTTTATACTACGTAGTGATTTCACGCCTGGTCTTACATTCTAAGATAATAATATTCTCTATTAGGTATTTTCAAGACACCAAACCATTATAAAACATTCCATAAGTATATTAACCTTGTCCAACCCCAAACCCCAACAAAACTCGAAAAACAATCGACAGCCGAACTCGTTCAAACAATCACCAATTTAAGCTGAACCAAACAAACTAAAACAATTGAATTAATTAAAAAGCTAAGTCTCTCCAAGGAGTCGATCTCCAGTGCGGTTTTAATTATTGGCCCATTGATCCTAGCCTGGCTGTGACGCTGGCTCAGCGCCACAATAAAACTTGGAGCTGTTCAATAGGTATTCAATAATAATTGGCCTCTATTCTAGAGGTTCGAGCCAATCAAAGTTTTCCAAGCGACAATGGTTCGCTCCCGTAGCTAATTGCCAGTCGCTGATTGATTATAAAATATTATATCTATGGAATGTTTTACAATTTTTAAATGTCAGCATTTTTGTGTTGGTTTAAGAATTGCGTTATTGAGTCGTGTATTGTGGACAGATTTTGGTGTAATTTGGTCGAGAATAGTGAAGAACCTAAGATAGAGAAACAGGGTGGTGTTGGTTGTGGTGTTCGCGGCATTGTTTAGCTTTAGAGAAGTTTAATGGTTGGTGGTCGGAGGCCGGACCATGTCGGAGGCCAAATTTCGAGTCCTCATCTCAAAGTGATCAGAGGATTTAATCAATCGAACATTGCTATCTAATATGCGATTAGTTTTGTATATTCCTCCAAAAAGCCAATAAGAATTCCACACTCAAAAAGGCAACTAATATTTACCACCCAATATTGAACATAATTTATCAAATTAAATCTCTCTAATCATATTAAGTTAATAAAAAACTTTTTACGCCATCAATCTTAAAATACATTCGATTTCTGAATGACGAAACGTAAAAAAGATGGCGGCTAACACCATTGACAAGAGGAGTCTATAGATAAAAAAAAGATAGAATAGTCAACCGTTTGCCTAATCATAGCCGTCCGTTTACACCTGCCAGTTTTATAAGTGCAATAATTTTTATAAAAAGGTTATTAAAAAAACAATTTTTACAAAAGAGAGGAAGTGATAAAAGTTCGGTAACTGACACTATAAAGTTTTTCGGTTTTTACTGTGTTTTTTTTATATTTTTCATTCATAACAGCGTTGGCGTTTTGGGGTTAGGGTCAGGTAACTATTTTGGTTAACGATGTTAATTATATTGAAAAGGGTTCAGTTTTATGTATGGTATCTTGTTATGGAGCTTTCTTTAGTCATAAATATCCCTATTTTAGTTATTTTTTGTTATGTAGAGTGCAATGTAACCGATTTTCCGTAGAGAAAAAACTATTAGTGATGGGGTAAGAATGCAATGAACTCTATAGAGTCTATACTATTTTCCTCTACATAACCAAAGACAGTAAATTGTCTTTTTATGGTGAGAATAATATGGCCTTCTTTGTCTAAATTCTTCATTAACTAAAAAAAACTATTATACATACATAGCTAACCTACCTATCATCTTATTAAGCTGTGTACAGACCGGCCCAACGAACGCCAACGAACGGGTTTCGTTGACCTTCGTTGCTGCAATCTGGACGGCTTAGCGAAATGCTATCCTATCTATCTATCTATCCTATCTATCTAGATCCTCAATTCTCCGTTAGGCATTCGCTAAGCCGTCCAGATTGCAGCAACGAAGGTCAACGAAACCCGTTCGTTGGCGTTCGTTGGACCGGTCTGTACACAGCTTAACACACCCCACACCAAACCAAAGATAATGAAATCTTTCAGCCAACATCATATTCAAAAAACCACCTTTTCTTTCCAATCCTCCCCATCTTTCAGTGACACTGACCGGACGACCTAAAGCCAACTGGTCAATGCGGACAATAACCGGATTACGGCTGTTTATCCGGTACCCGGTTATTACCGGTAAAAGTTGCCGTTAAATAGGATTTGGGTATTGATCTTTTGGTCTGCTTTCAGATCTTTTTAGATCTCTCTGTTGTTAGTATATACGTCTACAATGCTAATTATGAATTTGACTGCTAAAAGGCCTTTATCTTGCAATGGTCAATAAGGCCAATACCACACTATAGTTTTATTGCATGTTGCACACTAAGACAATGTGTATGTACAATCACGTACACAAGCATGCCTCAGAAGCGATCGTGAGGTAAAATAAAATGCCTATATTGATGACACTCACACACATCTTACAAAAAAATATTAGTCTTTGGTTTTCGCAGCTTTTATTCTCCATTTCCATTGAATTGGAGCGGAGCTATGCGGACCAATCACAACGCATTAAAATTGTCAAACAATGCATTGACATTACAAACCTGTCAATTCATAGTCGTCAGTCAAAATCTTAACCCCGCCGTACAAACAGACACGCCAACCGTATTACATATCTAAGTATTAACAATATGTCAGCCAGACCATGTTATCGATCGCGCGCCGGGTTGACAACGAGAACTTTAGGCATCAATAATGTTTCTTAACCCGTTCCACGTACCTATGGACTTTCTTTATGGTGGAAAACATTGGGTTTTCTTAGTTGTGGTTTTGGGGTGGTGTAGGTGGTTTTTCTTCCATGTTTATACCATAAGGGGTTACAATCTCATATACGGAGAGGTTACTTGAACTAACTCTCTTGCAATTGTTTCTTTTGTGGTTGGTTGTAGGGAGATATAATTATTATATACTTGTAGACCTAGAGCCCGTGAACCCCAGACTTTCGTCATTTTATAAAAGCTGAAAGTTTGTCAGCGCATGCTCCCACACACAGGTAAGAACGATGGACTATTATGAAGTTTGGGTTATAGTGGCTTTGGCAGATAAACGGCACTAAAGGTGTGTAAAATACCGATCTAAATTCATCAAATAATTAAGTGTGATTTGTGACATGACATATGTCATTTGAAAGCTCTTGAAGAGTTGTACAAGTCACCCTTTGACGGTGATATCGAAATCGATGGCCAACTTGGTGTTTTCGACCATTGACATTTAGTACCGTATACCTGCCAAAGCCACTATAACCCAAACTTCATAATAGTTCATCGTTCTTACCTGTGTGTGGGAGCATGCGCTGACAAACTTTCAGCTTTTATAAAATAACGAAGGTCTGGGGTTCGCGGGCTCTTGGTCCATTGTGATAGTAATTTAAAATTACTTTTTAAGGCACGTAAAATTTTCGGTCATAGGTTAGACGATGTCATAGATCTTTAGGCTGTTTAAAACAGTCGTCAGATCATGTTACCTATAGGCATTTAAGCGATTGACAACTCTGACACTAGGGTTGGCCTGCTCGAACTTAGTTTATTATCATATGATTGGTATACCGCAGGTTAGGCGTTTAAGAGGTCTAAAACAGTCCTTAGATCATGTCGTTGGCCTTGGCGGTCTAAAAACTTGGACACCAGGATTGACCACGAGCCTACTCGATCTTATACTTTACTAGCAGCGCCCCGCGGTATTACCCGCGTTGTTCCCGTTCCCGTGGGAATTTCGGAATGAAAAGTAGCCTATAACCTTCCCGTTGAATGTGGCTATCCATTACAAAAAGAATTTTTCAAATCGGTTCAGTAGTTTCTGAGATTAGCGCGTTTAAACAAACAAACAAACAAAACAAACTCTTCAGCTTTATAATATTAGTATAGATTACATTTGTTTGGTAAGGTTTGGTTAAGGTTATGTTTTACCTTCCTGATGATATTATATTAGCACTAAATTTTCTCTGCTGTAGGTATTACCAGTAATATAGAGCTGTGTTACCCGTAATATAGATACCTTGGGAATTTTGGGATAAATTGTAATCTTGGCCGATCTCCAAGGTTTAATGAAAAAGTCAAGTCGGATAAAAATGTAAAGTAAAAGCGAAGTGTGTCCGTAAACGTAGTTTCGATTCATAATGAGTAGGTAATTTGCTGAAACTTAGAGACCAATATAATTTTATCAATTTATCATTCCTCTCCTATTATTCCCCTTAAATTACCTAGAATTGAATACGACAAACACAATACACCTCGCAGATCTACCTCTGTAGGGTTGTTCGGATATTATTGTGCACCCCTGTGCGGGTAACAATGCACCTGAGTTACCTATGGGGTAATAACTATCGATTTTAGGGTTAAATTCAGTACTCGGAGGTTTAAGGGATACTTTTCGATGCAATTTAAAATTGAGGTTTTTGGATAATGGTGTTTAGTCATTTTATGGGCGATTCTCTGTAAACTCGTAATTGGCTGTCCCGACCGATTTTGTCAAAAAGTATTTTAATTATTTAAAAAATAATCACTCCTAATGATACTTTAACCTCGAAACTTTACAGGCCCTTTGTTTTCAGAACCATAACTGTTTAAAGATTTTTTCCTGAAGTGATAGAAGCTCTAAAAATACAGTCCCCTGGCTGTCCCTATCACTGTTTCCCCACCTAAAAATGATATTTACAAAGAAGTTATTGACACTACATATATTAGGCGGTTAATATTACAAAGAAAAATAATTAAACTATAATATTTTGGTATAAGAAAGTCTCGCTACGAATTTTATTTAATTAGTAAACTCCTGTAAACTTTGTCCCCAGAAATTTTATACAGTCCCCTGCCAAAAATTTCAATCCATTTTAAAATAAAACTATGATGTTTACAAACGTTTTTATTAGTGAAACGAAACGTAACTGGTGTGAAGTTGGCAACCTTGCCGAATGCGGCGAAGGGACGCCTTTTTTTTAAGTGTCGCAGCGTCATTTGTAAGGTGAATCCGCGTTTGGACGGTATCACCAACAGTCCTCTGGTAAGTAATATTGTGTGGTTTAATTACTTTAACAATTATATATATAGTTTATTGTTTGTATTATTTATGTCTAAACTGATCGGAAGATTCTTAAAAAACTATTTTACATTCGTTTAGTACATATTGTGAAATCTAACCGAAATACACAGTCCCCTGGCAACAGTCCTCTGTCTGAAAATGCTACAGGGGACTGTTTCACACAACAGGGGACTGTATATTTTGTGTATTGGTTATTGTTTTCATGTATTGTTTGTGAAAATTTAACCGTAAGTCTGTTTTATTAATATAAGAATGATCGAAGTGTAATTGCTTTGCATTATTTTCTTTAATAAACTGAAATTATTTTACACAGGCAGATCGAACGCACATGATATGGCTCCTAAAAGAAAAAGTTATCCCGAGAGGAATACTACAGAAAAAGAGAGACGCAGAGCGGATAAGATATCAAAAAAGAAAAAAATACCCTGAAAAGAGAGAAGAAATGAGAGAAAAAGAGAAGTTGAAGTCCCAAAAGAAGAAAGAAAAAGGTTTGCAAAAGTTAGTAAAGGATATGACACCTCTTGAGCATAGAGGTGCCTTAAAGAAGTGGAAAGAACATTGCACCGTATACCGAGCCAAAAGACTAAGACTAAAAAGCGTCACTAATACTTTTGTACGCGAAAATACGTCTTTATCGGATCCAGAAGCAGATAATCCACTTTCAAGACCCGCCACTCCAGTTCATATAGCTCAGTTCATATTTCGGTGGATCGAGCACAACTAAGCCTGCACACCGTAGTCGTTTACGTTCGCAATTCAATCATTTCTTTTTGCACAGTCTCAGGTATTTATTTCAGACCCATTCCCGGCCTTCCAATGAAATGTAAAACACTTACAATGAAAAGTCTCAGCTGTTTTTGTAACAGTGGATCTTGTGAGCATTATAAGATTGGCAGTATCAATTTTCCTCTAAAACCTAGGTGGACAGTAGAAGAAGTGTTTACGGAATCTGAACCGGAAGATCTTGAATCTGCTGAACCTGAATTGACGCCTACACCAAACAAGACTCTTCAAAGACTGGATGATGATATAGCAGGAACGAGTGGCATTCAGAATTCATGTTACAATACTGGAGATTACGTTCTTGTGCAATTCCCATCTAAACATATAGAATACCGTTATGCTGTCGTAATTAATGAGATTGACGATGATGAAAATGAATTGCGTGTTACTTGATTGAGGAATCAAGATTTGTGACCAAAAAGTGCAGACCTTTAGAATAGATGATAAGGACATTTCAGACGTGTCATATGATCAAGTTATCCAAAAATTGGATAATCCAAACTTGATTATAAAGGGAAAGAGAATATTTTATCAGTTTTCTACTCAAATTGACGTTTTCGAGCGCTAATAATTTTCAATGTTAAATTGTAATTATTGTAACTTTATGTGCCTTATTCGATTTAGAAAAAATCCTTACGGTTTGATTGGAGATCTCGATAGCAATATCACATATTTGAGAGAAAATACTGTTTTTTAATAATTATATTTTAATAGAGGGTATTGCGATGAATACTGCATAAAGCATTTAATTATTGATATTATATTAATAAGACTATGTTGATCTCAGTGAGTATAAAAGTGTTTCTAGCAGTTAAGGTTAATTTTTGATAATAATGTTTAAAAAAAGTTATGTTTTCTGTTATTTTTTTTAAAGAAACTTTGTTTATTAGTGATACAAAACTATGCCATAAAAATAATTAATGACTGATTAATATAAAATGACTTTTCTTTTAATTAGAACAGTCCCCTGTCTCCCTTAACAGTCCCCTGTCACGATTTTTTTTTAAATCGCAAATATCTCGGAATATACGTTTAAATTCAGTGGGCCTCCTCATCTTACTATAATAAAAGTTAATTTTCTTTGTAATAGTACACAGTTTTTTGGCAAATGTTAAAAAAAAAATCCAGGACAGAATTTGTATGGACCTGTACGAGCTTACAGAGAAATGCCCTTATATTGGTTGGGTCATAGACAAGGACTTGATATTTTTATTTGTACTTAGATCTATCTATGGTTAAACTGTACCAAATATAAGATACTATCTGTGCCCCGCGGTCTCACCCGCAGCGCCCTCGTTCCCGTGGGAATTTTGAGATTTTTATTCCAAGTTTTCATTGTTTTTAAAATGTATTCTGCTATTCAGGACGGAGACAAATACAACAAAACAAAAACCATGAAAATTGATCCAGCCGATCTCGAGTTATAAGTGTTGTAACAAACCCGTCTTTGTTTTATATAATAATAATATAATATATAGATTAGAGACAAGGTTATACCATAGGTAATGCAGACGAGAGACAATATCTCTTTGATCTTGTATCTCTAGCGTTTAAGCGTAGGTTTCTCTCTCACCAGCTTTCTTTGTGTTAAAATATAAATTACGGACAAAAAATATTGTCAAAGAAAAATCAGAGACATTAAAGCTTACGTATCAAGTTACGTCTATTTATACTGCCACAAACGATGTATGAAACACATTACCTACCCAACCTACACTCCACCCACCCACGTAAAAACAATTTTCAGCAAACCACACCTCCTTCGAGAATGACTCAGATTCGTCTCACGACCCCACAATAGACCGACAAAGGCCGACAATAGGCCGACACAAAAGGGACAATGGGAGTAACTGTCTTTCCATTGTGCCAAACAAAGCAAGCCCCGCCCACCACACAATGCCGGCATTGTTTCATCTCACATACTGTAATCCTATTGGTTAGAAGTTGAAAGTCATCTTTGACCACCCGTCGTTTGAAGAATGTTTTAAAAAACCAACCTGTTTTTTTTCTAAGTTCTTTTTTAAACTTTAAAGGCAGATGGGTTTAATCGAACCAAGGGTTATGTGGTAGTGAATGGCGGCGTTTTGATGTTTTTTGTGGTTCGTTGCTGCGTGGGTTTGGTTGCTACCGATTTTGTTTCGGTAGAGTTATATAATTGATCTCGTAATAACAAGGTGTCTATGTTTTTTAATAGACAAGTTATTAAGAGATAATTGTTATTGTTGCTTGCGAGTAGTTCCAAAAATTACTGTAAAATCATAACTTGAAATTACCTAAAACAGTAGGTAATTGTGATCCTACCTTTACTTTAATGAAATCTGTCTTTTGTTGACCTGTCCTTTACTTCATGTTACGTAGTCTTTATGTATAGTTAACCCTATACTTGACGATATGCATTTAAGGACCTATATACCTAGAAGATATCAAACCATATAGCACCTTGTCTAAAACCCTCCTAAGGTCTTCCTCCACACCTACACCAGCTTAACTTCCCAAAACCTCAGTAACTAAAGGGTCACAATTCATTAGGCCCTCCGCCCCAACACTAAGGACCAATTTGCCGAAACACTTACCTACTCTGTTTGCTCTAACCACCGGCCACATGCCAATTTTCAACCTCTCCACTGAAGCACCAATTTCTTACGTTCAAGAACGTATATTAAGGCATTTTGAGTATTAGTAGCCATTTCTGGAACGTATTTATAATAAACTAGCAGCGCCCCGCGATTTTACCCGCTTTGTGCCCGTTCCCGTAGGAATTTCGGGAATTTATATACATATAAATCTTTCGGAAGAATCATTGGTAAAAATCCGTGCGGTAGCATTTTAGTTTATCGCGAACAGACAGACAGACACGGTCGAGGACTTTGTTTTATAATGTGTAGGTATGATAACAATAATATGTGTATAATAATAAGCTGAAGCTTCTGTTTTTGTTAGCTTGAACGCGCTACTCCCAGAACTTCCAGTCCGGTTTGAATAATTCTTTTTGTAATGGTAAAACCACGGGGCATTGCAAGTATAGATAAATTAGTAACAATAAAGTAAATAGAATTGTGACAAATCGCTAGTCGCTTCATCGTCGTTGCAATCTGTACTCCACCTTGCCTATAGGTACCTACCGTATAATAAAAGTAGTGCCCCCATGTAAATTTTCCATTTGAGTTTCGAGGGATTTATTTTATAACTAGCAGCACCCCGCGGTGTTACCCGCGTTGTGCCCGTTCTCGTAGGAATGAGATCCCCAAATGAAAACCAGCCTATAGACTTTCTCGATAAGTGGATGTGATAAGTGGCTATCCAACACTGAAAGAATTTTTCAAATTGGACCAGTAGTTCGTGAGATTAGCGCGTTCAAACAAACAAACAAACTGCAGCTTTATAATATTATTATTAATATAAATAAAATTGTGTTAGAAAAATTCCCTTTGCTCTTTCCTCATATATTTGTGAGAAATTATGTTTTAACATAAATTATATAAAAACATAGTGAGTAGAAAATTACGCATCATAGCGACATCTAGTGGATAAGTGTGAAAACACTTCAATCGAATCCATGTTATTTTAGTCGTTTTTATACTAACACCAACTAGAAATAAAGTCATTCATTTTAGTTCAGACCATTTTGTGTAGATGGCGCTTATCACAATCTTAGTATATTTTTCACTTTCATCAGAATGTACACCGTGGTGAATGTGTTTTAATCCTACACTACAATGAAGTAGGTACATATTTTGTTTTACGGAGACTTTTTATGCCTGGTTCGCTTTAGGTACCTAATAGCAGTGTAGTAATCCAGCACTAGACTAAATCCAGTACTTTGAGCGTTGGCATATACCTACAAAGTATAAAAAAAAGTATAGGTACTTTACTTTAATTCTAATAATTCATAATAAATCATTTAAGTAGGTGCACCATTTATGACTGTCTAACTGTAAATTGCGCTAGCCCTTACAATTAAAAAAAAAAATTATCGATTTCGTTCTAAAGCATTAACTAAAAAATATGTGTTCAGTTAAATTGCTTAGAAAGGATTTTAAGATTTTTTTATCGAATAAAAGTAAAACATGTGAACGCGATATGGCCGATTGTACCTACATACAGGGTGACACATAAGACGTAATACGAAACATGTTTTTCTAACTTACCTACCTAGTGCTAATAATCCGAACTATGTTTCGTGTTGTTTAAATAATCGCAATCGTTGTACCATTGTTTTAATTATTTCCGTTATTTTTGACCCCATCATGGTTACCCTAACTACTTTGTGGAAAACAAAAAGGTTGAAACTACTTTGTTGTAAACACTCACCTTCTTTATCATCATGACTGATAATTTAAAAATAAATGACACGTCGTTGAAGTTACTTGTCATAACAAGAAAATATTGATTAATCAGTTTCATTTGGAGATTGGAAAAAAATAAATATTCGTTAATAATAATGCCACCTCCTTATCCATTCACAAACATTCAACCAGGGGCTTTTCACTGGGAACACTGAGACTTTATATGGGAAATTTAGTACCATGTAAATATTATAGATAGCGTTGGTAGCGTGGCGGTTTTTTTTTTACTATGGCAACCCCTTCGTAACTTGGCAACCCGTATAAATAAGTTACTCTATGTTTCATTCATTTCATTCCGTTACTTTTTCTGTTGTGATGCGAATGTGCGTAAGTGATTCCAAGGGGCTTAAACGACGACCCCGGCTATTTCTTTGGTTACTGATTTCCCCGCATAAACATATTGACCCCTGTGCACGATATCGGACTTGGATTTTGCTTGCGAATTGGTTGTTTCTGGCCATGGCGTCGAAACTTTGGTGCTGTGTGCCGAATTGCAATACAACTCGTACTTAAGTATTCTTATCTATTTTGAAGTTTTGCTTGCTTTTTATAATATATAATAGTTACGACAGTTTGTAAATTAACTAGAAATAAATACCTTTACTAGAATACATCTGCATTTTTATTGCGATTCTTATACAAGTCGTATTTTTCTACATTTATTTTCCCTGTTTTGTTAACACAAATAACAATGTTTGTAAAAAACCAGCAAACGTTAATAAAACAGGGTAGAAGAAATTTAGAAAAATCGACTTGAATTCAAATTTCTAAATTCTCTATTCATACTAGGCGGGCTATAGCAAGTACCACCGAAAGTTGACATGTCAAATAACTAGGTGGCGATACTATCGCTTTTCCGGCTGATAACTCTATTCCTGTATATATAAGTTACTCTATGCATTCAACGATTACGTATGGTAGAATTTTATTTTACGTCGCGGAGTACGGTGCAGACGCAAGCTCTGTTTCACGAACTCTACCCAGAGAGTCCGATCCCCACACGGCAATTGATAAATAATTGTGTGCAAAATTTGAGGGACTATGGGCAATTTGCTGTTCCAATTCATGCCCAAGGCAGAGGCCGGCAACCAAGATACACAGAAGAGTTTCGAACACGAGTACTTAGATATTTTATCCGCAATCCTGAGGCAAGCACCCGAGAAGCAGCGGCACGATTCGGAACAACCCAAGTTTTTATTTGGAGACTATTGCAATCTGAAAAAATGCACCCTTTTCATTTTCAACGGGTCCAAGATATTGTTTTAGCCGATTATCCCAAAAGAACACGGTTTTGTAGGTGGCTGTTGCAAAACCTAAATCATAACATTTTGTGGTCAGATGAAGCTACATTTACAAGAATAGGTTTATTTAACATACACAATGAACATTGGTGGAGCGATGTCAATCCGCATGTGACACGAAGAGATTCCTTTCAAACCAGATTCTCACTTAATGTTTGGGCGGGTATCCTCAATCATTATGTTATTGGACCTTATTTTATTGAAGGTAACCTTAACGGAGCAAAATACGAAGACTTTTTGAGAAACGTTTTGCCAATTCTGATACAACACATACCAGTGGAAAATGTTCAAAATCTGTACTATCAGCAAGACGGAGCTCCAGCTCATTTTTTTCGGCGGGTTCGAACGTATCTTGATCAACAGTTCCCCGGGCGTTGGATAGGTCGTAACGGTCCTGTAGAATGGCCCCCTCGTAGTCCAGATCTAACGCCGCTGGATTTTTTTTTGTGGGGTGAAGTTAAAAGGCAAGTTTATAAACGTCAATCAGATACGGTCGCAGAACTCCGCCAAAAAATTATACAAGCATTTGAAGTTGTGAAAGCCAACGAATTTGTACTCGGTAGAGTTCAGAGGAACATCCGACGTCGTGCAGAGCTTTGCGTTGTGGAAGGTGGTGACCATTTTGAGCACTTGTTGAAATATGTTTAAATAATAAGATACTGCATACTTGTAAATAAATGATTTGATTTGTTTTACCAAATCTTTCACTTGTGTATTGATATCAGAAATTATTTCTGGCGACTGACTAGGTACTTGGCACACAGAGATTACGTTAGATAATGTGACAAGTACCTAATAAGTATAACTAACATGACGTCACATGACGTCACCAAACGTCCATAGGGTGACCAAACTTACAGGAATTTATTAAATTATTGTGTTAGAAAATTAGCAAAAGTTATTTAGATGAATTTTAATTAGTGATGTAGTGAATAACGTTCTTTGTCACTAACCTAACCATAATTAATTATTTTGTACTACGTCTTATGTGTCACCCTGTATATATGTAATGTACCTACATATTTTTCCCTGTTAACGTATAAATAAATTAGGTTATTCTAGTCATTGAGATATATGTAGTACGTACACTGACCTGTAGTATACTTATACGTATATATCTCAATGATTTTAATACACAAACATTGTATTGGAACACTGACATGCGCACTTTGTTTAAACTAATAAGCGATCGATAAAATTCTGAGTCTGATTGAAAAATTCAATACTCGAAGACATGACCGTGTGGCCTAATGGATAAGGCGTCGGACTTCGGATCCGAAGATTGCAGGTTCGAGTCCTGTCACGGTCGACCTATGTCGATTAGCCGGTTTTTGTTTTGCAGATCATAAAATGATATAAAAATATTTATGTATAATATTAATTTTTTAAAAACCTACATTTTTGGAAGTTTTCTTATTACATATTAATTATTTTAAATTATATATTGATAGGTATGCCATTTTTTAAAAGGGTTACGAATAGAAATTCTGCAGTATTTTTAAAAAATAATAGTTACAGATGTAGTCTGAGTGCGAGTGAAGTAGTAAGACAAAAACGAACATTTCCGAGAAAATACGAAAGGAAAGGATTATTCACTACATCTGTACTAGTTGTGTTAAGTATGGGTAAGTACATCTATATAAATAAAAATGAATTGCTGTTCGTTATTCTGCTTAAAACTCGAGAACGGCTGAACCGATTTGGCTAATTTTGGTCTTGAAATATTCATGAAAGTCCAGGAAAGGTTTAAACGGTAAGCAGTGAGGAAAAAAATGCAGGTGAAACCGCAGGGCACAGCTAGTATTAAATAAACAAAAAATTAAGGAAATTTAATTAAAATAAGTTTAAATATTGTGAATAGCGACATCTATCAAAATATATTTGAACTAAATTTGACAAATTCGTTGCATATTGTAATGTCAAATAGTCTATAGTACTTACATAATAGTTCAGCTTAATTTCGCTAAGTGGCGGTGTTACCAAAACATGGCTGGATGATTTTATTTTATTTGAATGAAAAAATATATTATGTTCTATGAATCTATCTTTAAATACTTCTGAAACTGAAGAAAAAAGTATTCATATTCTTTTTAATTTTTTTTTTAAATAATGTTTTTGGTTTAGTCTCAAATTGATCGCATACATACAATAAGTACATTGATTTGAACTTGATTGATGTACTTAATCAATTATTATATTATATAACTACCAGTACCTCATAACATTGAAGGATTTGAAGACAACTTTGGAGTAGGTAGGTATAACTTACATACATGGAAATATGACCGGGTTTTTAGTAAACCTGGTAAAGATTTGCAGTCAGCGGTCCGGATATAAGTTGGCCGGTCAAAGGGCACACGTCTAATATCCGGCTTCGCAACCGGTTTTATAAAGGCCGGTTACCATAATATGTATACATTTATACTGGGATTTGGTATCACGGCATCTATTTGTTTTGATTAGGTACGCATTATCTCTACCCTCACCTAATACTTATTATAAATGCGAAAATGACTGTTACCTATCAATTCCATATTACTGAACCGATTTTGATGAAATTTGGAATAAAACAATCTGAGATGTAATTACGTAGATTAAACTTATCGTGTCGCGGTGTTTGTAGTTAAACTCCTAGGAAACGGCTTGACCGATTCTCATGAAATTTTATGTGCAAGGCGGGTAGTTCTGGGAATCGGACAACATCTATTTTTCATCCCCTTAAATGCTAAGGGTAGTCCACTCCAAAATTTTTCTATGGCAAAACAACGTTTGCCTGGCAGGTAGTATATTTATAAAGAAATCGCAGTGCCGCACTTTAGACTTGGCTTGGCTCTACCTATAGACTAGTTGATCTGTATATTGCAGTTCCAATTTGGTATCAAATAAATCAGAACTAAAAATATTGACCGAACCTCCTCGAAGCGCGAGTGATGCATGAATGTTAACTCTTCTCAAATACCGCTCGGAACGTGATCTAAGCGAGATTTATTTGAGTCAGTGTCCGTATTTTGGAAATAATAAATAGTACTTTTTGCGTAACCCATTCTGTCCTACAGCTGGGCAACAGTCCCTCTCAAACATCGCCAAACATGGTTTGTCTTTTATTCGCTTTCTCTCCCTCCTATTCCTATTGAAAGTAATGAGATCGGCTAATTCGATAAGATCGGTTTATAAGGTAGAAATGTTCGTTCCCGTTGAATGTGTCCCATTACAAAAACAATTATTTATACAAATCGGATTTGTAGTTTCTGCGATTAGCGCGTTCAAACAAACAGACAATCAAATTCTGCAGCCGTATCCTTAATACTAGTATAGATTATATTTTTTTATAAAAACTATCCGCAGTCGTTTCATTTCAAAACTTACCTACTCTAAAAGATACTTGCTGTTAAAAATACAGAATAAGCTCGCGTCTATTCGTCCGGACGGGGCCGGTCAAAGGGCCTTCATATCCGGCTACCCGGTACAGCCGGTCAAGCATAGGTATTATAGCGGTTCCGATGAAAAATCACACGAAGTACGGTTGTGGTATTTTTGTGCAGTTTTTTCAAAGTTTGCTTTGAACTTCTATATGAAAAAATAGGTCAATGAATGGACGGCTTTGCTTTATAAACTGCAGCGATTTGCCTCTGGCCCTTTGTATCAGTTTGTAAAACTGCAACTAACTATCTTATCTTAGATAGCGCCCCGCGGTTTTACCCGCGTTGTGCCCATCCCCGTGGGAATTTCGAGATGAAAATTACCTATAACGTCGAATGTGGCTATCTAGTAGAAGAATTATTCAAATTGGACTGGAGATTAGCTCGAACATATAAACGAACAAATAAACTACCTCATTATAATAGGTATTAGTATAGATTTAGGTTATATATCTTTAGCGAGCAAGGTTAACTCTACAATGTGATTTATTGAACATTCATACTAGCCGTTCGACTTATGCGGTGGTCGAACTTGTTTCAATATATTTCGGTCACCGACAGCGGATAACGGATGCTCAATAAGTACCGCTCGCTCGCTCGCCCGCTCAATAAGTATTCGTAAAACTATTGTTGTAACTGCATGTTTTCCTGGTTTGTTTAAATCATTAGACCATGTCAGAGGTCTTTAGGCGGTCTCAAAAGTCGCTCACCAGGGTCGGCTACTAACCTACACGAACTTACTTCATATAAGGCGAAATACTTATTGTATTTTCGCTAATAAATACTTTTATATGCTGATATTTCTTTCTTACCGATTGAGCTCTCCGAACGAACCTAATAACTAAAGTTACGCAACTTTAATCTCGCAACTAGGCACTTCAGCCGTCTACCATAAAACAAAATTAAGTCCAAAAGGAGGTCCATAAAAACGAAGGTACAACATAACCGTAAACTCAACATTCAAAATAAACTGTAAAGAATATTTACACTAAAGAAAAAAACGTTTATTTTACACCGAAAGGTTGCCGCATAAAGAAATTTTGCACCATTTGTATACAAACAAAGATGATGTTAAGCCTTTTTCTCGGTTGGTTTACGTAAAAATGTATAAAATACGGCTCTTACCCTTCCTTGCGGGTATTAACTATGTGATACCGTAATAAAATAAAGTGTTGTCCTTATGTTGCCCGGACCGGTCAATATTTGAGGGTAAATAATCGCAAGTGTGCGCCTACCTTAGTAATAATCATATTTTGTAATTGTTGTTTATGATTGGGGTAAGCTCAGCTGTCGATACTCGCTGCTTTCATTAATAGATAGCAGTAAGATTTATATAGTATGTATGTACCCTACTAATGAAATTCATTAATTTCGTATAGATTAGTGCCTAAAGTATTGTTAGTGGAGTTATAACCTAAATTACTGTAAAGTTTCACCCTAATCCGTTTGTAGCTTTTGCGTGAAAGAGCAACAAACATAGGTACATCTTCCCGCACTTTTCTATTTATAATATTAGTAACATTTCTACTGGAGTATAATCCAGTGGATTTGGCCGCGTTTTTCTAGGTCCGTTAGGGATTTCACGATGCAAAGTTTACCTGCCCCTTGAATCTAGCTATTTGTTCTCATCCAAACTGCCAAAAGGGTTTTTCAAAACCAACCTGTATTGATGGTAGCCACTTCCGTAGAAAATAGCTCTTCAGCCTTATTATCCTAACTGTCTGTCTGTCTGTCTGTCTGTTACGCTTTCACGCCAAAACTACTAAACCGATTTAAATGTTAGGTACACAGTTAATTCCGAACCTGGGAAAGAACATAGGCTACTTTTTATCGCGAAATTCCCGCGGGAATGGGTACGACGCGGGTGAAACCGCGGGGCGCTGCTAGTCTATATATATAAAAGAAAGTCGTGTTAGTTACGACACTTATAACTCGGGAACGGCTGGACCGATTCTAATGGTTCTTTTTTTCATTTTCTTTATCATGATCCTGAAAAGAATAATTATTAATATAAAAATGAATCGCAAAATGTGTTGCTAAGCGCAAAACTTCAGAACGACTGCACCAAATTTGATGATTCTTTTTTTAATGTGTTCCTTATTGTCAGGACAAGGTTTTTTTTTATATAAGAAAAATAAGGAATAAAAATCCCTAAATTCTCACGGGAACGGATACGCAGCCGAGAAACCGCGGGGCACATATAGTATTAACATAGATGATAGATATACGTACATTTGAACTTTCTACAAGATTTTCATACAAACCCTGTCACACCAACAGCTCCCAACAGGCTCAACCATCTCGTCTATATAACGAACAAGATTATGACTTTATGACGTCACTCGTGTTTATGGCCCTACAGGGACACTGGTTCTTGGAGCCTGTACATGCTGATATGGCGTGTCATTTGTAAGGTACACTTGACGACAAGTAGTATATATTGAGACGTAGTTATAGTTCACTACATACGAGGAGAGACGTTGACATTTATGTAAACTTTTAACTAGTTGTAAAAGAGTGCTGCCGTACTTCGGAGGGCACGTTAAATTGTCGGTCCCGATTGTTTACTTACGTGTATAGTTGGCTACTTAGTGCTTAATTAAACTGTATGTAGGTAGTGTAGCATATAACATTGTATAACTCATTCAGGGCTGCTCCTGAATGAGTACTAATAAGAGGGCGATACCGCAATCTTTTCTTACAAAGCCTAATAAGATGCTAGTCACGAAATCAATCTCAATTTATATACAAAAACAGCATACCTTTTCCATCTAAAAACCTTATAAAACAAACACCGAAAAATATAACGAATCATGAAAATGTCTAACAAAGTAAACATTCAGTAAAATACCAATATCAACTATGAATATCGGCGGCACGCTAACAAACGGAGGTAACCTTAAAATTACGAAAGTCGCGCACGTACAACCGAAAATTTCGGCTTTCTCAGATCAACGCGGGATCTGGCTGAAAACCATCGGAGTGAAAAAACACACAGGATTCCGGTAGTTACTTGTCGGCGTAAGTTATGAAAAATGCATCATCAAGATATACCGGTATTAGGGTTGGCTTTCATCATATATGATAGGTAATGGTAGAAGGTATCTTGTACGTACATCTAAGATTAAATAAACCAAAAATATATAAGATACCAAGATGCTGCGATACAAATACAGGTAAGTCTATGTAATGAAATATGAAAGAAATGAGTTTTGTTGTATTTGTATTAAGAAAACTGAAACTCATCCAATACAACGCTATTTATTACAAAATTTATATGTTAATGACACAGAAGTGCTAGTATAGATGAAAAAACAAAATAGTTAAGAAATTAATTTTAGTTTCCGAAAACAATACCTACTTCTCACCTATAATCACATTTTGTATTGCGTTTGCTGTCACCATCAATTAATTAACCTGTCTAATACTTCTCAGTATACCAAAACCTAAGCAGCTGAATGTATCGTGGCAAGAGATACTATCTTAATTCCTTCCCTCACTGTAAGCTTACATCTTGCGCCAAATTGGCACCTATTCTCATCACGTCGTTGAAGGTATCCCGGTCAAAAAGTTAAGTCGTGCGTTACTCGCTCGAGGCGCCCGACAAACATCCCTTTGAGAAATCATGGCTTTTTTACTTACGCACCTTGTGTGCCCGCGTCGACAGTTGTGCAAAAAATGTTTTTATGATATTTACACTAGGAATTTGGGCGAGAATTCCTGATGTGGATTCATTGTTGTAGACCGCAGTGCCGCTGTGAAAGGAACTTATTTACCGATGGCTGTATGTATACATAAGTATAACAGTGAAAAGATTTTTGCCGTAGAATTGTGTTTTGGAATACAAATAATGAAGTAATTTGTTAGACGAAAACTTTCCCTGTAACGCACTCAAAATGTTACAATGAAACGCGAAACTAAAACAATGTTCCCGCTAGAGCTGCTACAATTCGTAAACTGGGTAACAAACCGCGTACAAATAATAAAGTAAACAATTTTACTCGCACACTAGAACCACTAATTTAAAATACGAACTCAACAAATGAGGGTAGTCGCAATAACTAAGCTCCGCGGTCGCCGGCGCGCCCGAAAACCATCAGTCTCAGATCGACCGCCGAGGCGAACGGACCTGCGAAGACGGCCGAATTAAAAATTAACTACCTCGAGGTGGTCTGCACGGGCGTCGAATTTATCGCTGGGTCCATTTTGTTTATGGTCCGGCCTTGCTTTTAGACGATTAGTTGCACGTGATAGATTATGCGGAGGAATGAATTACGCGCTCCATTTTATTATTCTTTAATTCGAAGCTGAGACTCTTATCAGGACTGTACTGAATAGAAATTAATTAAGAATAATGTTGCGATTATAATAGCTATCTCAAATTCGTAGGTAATTTTATTTTCTATATGCACTTGCTTGATGTGTTATCTAATTTATCTTCCAAATAAACCTTATTCCTAATCCACAATCCACTCCAATCGAGCCGGCATAAAACCCAGCCTACATACAAGTTTGTACCACCGTAAACCAATTCCGTTTAACCAACAGAGTTCACGCGCCCAATTGAAGTGTATTCAATGTACTGCCTTGGAAAATTGTACGTAATCTCTAACTTGGCACTTGTACTGAAATACGACCCCGTTGGATCGTAAGCGACGCAATCGACGCCCTCTACTTTGTTACTGTTTTCTTTCATAGATCAAGTTTTGTAGATGGGACTTTGGTGTTTGAGCGAATTTGTAAAATATAATAGGTTTCTTGTATATTAGGGCTTGGAAGGTACTTAAGTATGAGTATGCTATGGATCATATGAGTCTGTTCAGTAGGTTTCCTTTTATTGATTTTACAGCCGCGCCCGCGGTTTTTCCCGCGATGTACCCGTCTCCGCGGGAATTTCGGCATATAATGTAACCCTAGTGCTATTATAATATATAACCTATATTACTGTAAAGTTTCATCCAAATCCGTCCTGTAGTTATTTCGTAAGTAACAAACATACAGATGTAGTGAATAATCCTTTCCTTTCGTATTTTCTCGGAAATGTTAATTTTTGTCTTACTACTACATTGATAAATAAATTATGCGATTTATTTGATACCTACACGTAATTTAATAATACAGTAATTCATAGACACATCGGCACCATTCGGGTGTTATCGTTGTTCCGAGTTTTTGCCGATAGGAAAGGATTATTCACTACATCTGTACATACATTTATCCTCACAAACTTTCGCATTTATAATATTAAGTACAATTCTTCTTTTTGTTTCGTTGAGGTCATTGAAAAGTATCCTTTAGTCCAATTTAAATTAGACACAACCATAAAAAAACCTAACTTATTATTACTAATCACCACGCCTGCCTACTGCGTGTCGGTGATCTCAAACCCGAGCCATGTTTGAAAAGTAGGAAACATGTACTCGCTAACTTACCAGTAAAGACAGTTTAATTATTTCTTCTTATATTAAAATTATCTTCTCACCCAGGACTATTTCCCCATCTTCCTCTGTACCGCATCTGCGTGGTTCCTCCTCCGGAACGGTGCAAATAGTTAATATTCATGACATTCTGCGGGCGAGTGAAATTGGTCCACATTTTTTATGTCTCCTACTGACACTTAGTTCGAAATTCTACTGCCAGGTGAACGACTGCATCTTGAAAAAAGAGTTTTATGTTCATATATTATAAGGTTCTTTGTTGCATTAAAGTAAAAGTAAAACTAAAGATTGATAATCGCCACGGTGGAAATGGCGATGGCGACTGTTTTTTTTAAAAGATCTCTAAATACTGTAAATGGTCCATATCCTTTTTAACACGCTTTTATTAGCTTGGCCTGTATGTATGTATGTATGTATGTATGTATGTACGTATGTAATGAAATCTTTGAACATCATTTTCACCAACTTCCAGAAGTCTGATTAATTTGAAACTTTGCATACGTATCAAGGACCGATGACAATGCAATAATTTAATAACAGTTTCCCATTATTAACACGCTTTTATTAGCTTGGCCTGTATGTATGTACGTACTTACGAACGTATGTAATGGAATCTTTGAACATCATTTTCACCAACTTCCAGAAGTCTGATTAATTTGAAACTTTGCATACGTATCAAGGACCGATGACAATGCAATAATTTAATAACAGTTTCCCATTATCCTTAATGGATTTGCCAGATTTACTAAAAAAATATTACTTCATATAAAAGACATCAACGGGCACTCGCTGTGGGACGGAACGGGAGTTCTGTTTTATTTTACTAAATGGTACTAGACACTAACAGCGTCCCGTGATGGGCTCGTTCCCGTGGGAATTACGGGATGAAAAGTTGCATATAATGTTATATGGATTTGCCAGATTTACTAAAAAATAAAAAATAAAATTATAGTTTAAAAAAACTAAAAAACACGCTTTTATTGCAAATTGAACTAAAAACTAGAAAATAATTTTTCACCTCAAATCAAAATTATAATAAAATTTAAGTTATTAACACAATGATTCAATTCAGAGTAAAAAAGCGTGGGGTGCATTTTACTGTAGTTCATAACTATCCTCTCATAGATACCAATGATGATTGTAATATTAAAAAAAAAAATTAAGCACCCCACGCTTTTTACTCTGAATTGAATCATTGTGTTAATAACTTAAATTTTATTATAATTTTGATTTGAGGTGAAAAATTATTTTCTAGTTTTTAGTTCAATTTGCAATAAAAGCGTGTTTTTTAGTTTTTTTAAACTATAATTTTTTAAATCTGTAGTTGCTGTCGCCGTATTGCACCATGGCTCCACTAAGAGCTAAAGTTGCACTAAAGATGAAACTAATACACAGTTACTCGTATATAACCGTTTAAAAGTGCGAACTTGACTTCAAACTTAATTATTATGGGAATCGAATCTTTTTTGTATTATGAATAACTCGACAGAAATGTCATTCCGAAACATTATTTTTTATTAAAATTAAGCCACGAATTGCACTGAAACAGTTCTTGTACAGAACTGTTAACTTTTATTTCCGTAATAAAACAGTAGAAGAAAGTAAAGACCTCCAACATGAAAAAGTAATATTAGTAGGTACACACATACAGATCCTTTACCTCTGTGCGTTAGTACATTAAAACTTAATGCCTATACCACACCTAAAACTTGTCATACTAGTACCAAAGCGAATCATACAAGCTCATTCAAGCTTACAAATAACTATCCAAAAGAAACACGATCACTATTAGACCGAAACATTTTTGCACATTCATTTGACCGACGACCAACGGGGGTGACCTACATCGGTCACCAGCTCGCAATATCCGGTCTGGCAAGATACACAGGAAATTTCATCAAATCTCAGCTGTTATCATAAGTCATCGGTCGATATTAACGATAGCCTCTTTCTTTGAGCTTTGATGTGTTTTTGATACATTTGTCTGAGGTTTATTGAATCTGTGGGAGTTTTGTTTTGTTATTGTTACAAATAATAGGGATGATTGAAATAGTAAAATTGATATTTATCTTTATATATAAAATTACGTGTCACGTTGTTTGTCCGCGATGGACTCCTAGAACCTTATTAATAAACATGGTGTAACTAAAACTCTGTTATACTGTGTTTTGTCTCTCTTGCTCTTGAGGAAAATTGCGTATGTCAGAAAGTGACACACCATGCGAACTTGCCAAATGTCAACTACAATTCGAAATCTCTTACTTAATTTATAGTTTTTATATCTATAAAAAAACATTTCTTTTTCTATTAAGATACACACTTGACTCGTAAGGGTGCTTTACCAAATACCTAATTTGAAATTATAATTGAATATCTTTTTATTTTTGCCTCAATAACACTCCGGCCGGCTTATCCGGTGATCCGGCGTAATCTAGTCGGATCCAGGTCATTTATATTTATATCTGTCACTAGAAAAGCTTCGTAAATCCCTTCATAGTAGTTTTACTCAGTAACTGTTCATCTTAGTTTCACCAACGCGAACAAATCAAACAGTCAAGCAAACAAAGCAAAAAAAGTGTACAAATCTATTTAATCTAACTTTTAGAAATTACTCGAATGTTATGAAATACTAGCAGCGCCCCGCGGTTTTGCCCGCGTAGAGCCCGTTCCCGTAGGAATTTTCGAAAATCCTTTAAGTACGTCACTTGAAGAACCTTCCTGCCAAATTTCATGTTTCTAGGTGTAGCGGTTGAGGCTGTGCGTTGATTATCAGTCAGTCAGGACTTTGAATTTTATATATTATAGATTATGTAGTACTAACTGTTCCGCACACTAGTTCCAACCGTGATACAAAAGATGGCGCTAGAGTGACAATTGTGTAGATCGCGCTTACGTTGCTTTCCGAGATTTAGTGGAGTCGCGCCTATATTATATTGTTGAGCAGGAAAACTCTATACTTTATAATATAGAAGATGAGACTATCTACTCTGTAAAAAAGTTGAGTACCGCTGTTTTACCTAAAAGAAAAAAAAACTAAAATCCACTAAAGTTTTAACCAAGGTTTTACCAAAAAGCTTAAACATACAAGAGAGCTTTTAAATCTTTTAACCCATATCAATATCAAATGTCATAGCGGGGGATGTAGAATATTTCAATCAATGAAATAGCACTAACGTTCAATCTAATGTGGGGTGACAATGGTTCCGAATTTTAATGGGATAATAACCATTATAGTTTGCCCATAGTAATGGCATTATTTATAACGGCATTTCAAGTGGACATTGATAGCAACAGCAACAGAATATAACGAAAATGTTGGGAATTATCTAGATATATTAACATGGCGTGTAGAATAAATAGGGTTTTTGTAGTAACTAGATCCCGATAGTTATAAGGCAATTAATTATTATATTATTAATTGAAACGTACGTTAATGTCATTATTATTTATTTAAACGGGAACTTACGTACGACGAAAACTACTGTTGAGAGTTCCTCAACACGTTTCGGTCACATACGGTGACCTTCATCAGGAGGTGGGTGAAGCGCTCGCGACAGCGTCTCTCCCCGCACGGAGTGCAGTAGCCTCCGTCGTACGTAAGTTCACGTTTAAATAAATAATAATTAACTATTAGGTTATCTGTGGCAAAGTTAATGACCCTACGTAGACCTTACAGACTTTTCACATAGTTTGAACTGTGAAAAAGGGGACACTAGAGACGAGACGACAAACATTTTCGCTTTTGCCTCTTAAAAAGAAATGTATCAATAACTCTTGATAGATTGACTAAACCCAGCCTTGACTGTACAAGTCAGTCGAAAGACTGTAAGCTACAATCTGCGATGGTCCTAACAAAACCCCCCTAACCGCACAATCATCACAAACCAATATCCAAAAACACATCTCCCAAAAGACTCCATTAGCCTATCAAATTGATTTGTATTCTCTATTTGCCTCAAATGTTGGTCGCTCTACATTATGCGATTCACGTATGCAAATTGTTCATCAGCTATTCAGTGTTTGGACATTCGTTATGCGAGTCCACCAGTTTGGATGCTACGCGGTGGCTGCGTAGGCGGTATCAAGGTAGGAGAGATAGCGAGGTAGATATATTAATGTACTAGCTGCACCCCGCGGTGTTACCTGCTTTGTACTCATTCCCGCGGGAATTTCACGATAAAATGTATCCCATGTGTTATTCTGTTGTATAACCTATATTACTGTAAAGTTTCATCCAAATCCGTCCAGTAGTTTTTTCGTGAAAGAGTAACAAACATACATACATCCATCCTCACAAACTTTCGCTTATTTATAATATTAGTAGGACGTGAAAAAAAGCTATCTTTAAACGTCGATACTCATTGGTTTCTGCTGGGTATGTTGGGTTATATAGTATCTAGTAAATTAGCTCGTTTGTCTACTAATGTGTCTGCGGAACATGTTTCAATTCAATCAAGTTAAGTCTTCGATCAACAATACACAACTTGATATCGGGTCACGTACAATATCAAAGCTAAATACTGTCCGCGTGGATGACATGTGACAGCTTATTTTGTTCACTACCGAGCTGAAACAAAAGTTTTAAAACAGTTCGAAGTTCAACCTAATTACAACCATGACACCTTGCAATAAAGTAGCAAATTTTATGAATAAAATAAGAGCTCACTTTTCAAATGAGGCGTTATTCACCGAGACGTATTTTTTGCGCTGACCCGACATCTAGTTGTGTATTGTTGATCGAAGAGTTAAGTCAATGAATATCGTCTTCACACTAGACTGTACGCTGACAGTGGACACCTAATTAGGTGACAGCTGCTATCAACTATATTTTATTTAAACGCCATAGGTAACAAACGCCATGGATTTAATATAAAGACCTTGTGTAACAAACAAATGTTCTCACACATCCGAGTTCATAGTAGCAGGAGAAGCATTTTAGTTGTGAGATGTTTGAATTAAAAACGCAAGTTTTTGTAAATTGGACTCCTCCCCAAGCCGAAGCTCTCTGAAAACGGAATGTTTTATGTTGTGTACGTCCAAATCGTGTAATCGTTTGATTGACAGATTTTGTTTAGGTTTAGAGAATTCCTTTTGGATTTATTTACGAGCGGCGTTTGGTGTTGGTGCCAATTGAATTTTAATACTCTGGACGTGTGGGGTTAGCCAGATAGAGATCATTGATGGGTTCGAATAGACTCTACGGTGCATTGGTTACCCGGGGTAATGACGTATTTGGTAGATATCATTTCATCTATATTTATAGAATAACTAGCAGCGCCCGCGGTTTTACGCGATTTGTGTTTTGTAATTTTGGGATTTTTTATGCATTAAACCTTCCGGAATAATCATTCTATCAAACAAACATTTATAGGATAAACTATGACTGCAGAATCTTAAATCTCAAACCCTTAATAGCGGTTACTCCTTTATATTTTATAGTATTTTCAATATATTATACTAGGTAAAATTATAAAGAGGTAAAATTTGTAAGTTTGTTTGTTTGTTTGTATGTTCGAGCTAATCTCGGAAAGTATCAATCCGATTTGAATAATTCTTTTTGTAATAGACGGCTACATTCAACGGGAAGGTTATAGGCTATTTTTCATCCCGATATTCCCACAGAAATGGGCACAACGCTGGTAAAACCGCGAGGCACTGCTAGTAAATTATATTTCCCTTGACCTGCCTTGTCCATTCTTCAGCCATAAACATGAGTAGCAATTTGTGTTTGACTATAAACACGAACGACTGTTTACTGCGATGCACATTCAACGCAACCACGTATCTAATGCACCTTTTACTTATTATGTCTTTGTTAGCCCTTACTAGTGGTTTGTCGAACGAAACTCGAATAGTGTTAGTATTAGTTGAAGATAAGGCAGTATTTCTTATTTATTTTCCTTAAATTAGATCGAGCGAGTTCCCACTCTTCTGCTTTGTTGTCAGGCGTTTTATTAAATTCGCTAACTATTTAGTTCAATTTAACAAAGTATTCCTATAAAATAATATATTTTTTAAAGTGATCGTTTCCTTTTTTTATTAAATAGCTACATTATAATAGCTACACAAGAGGATGTTTATAGGTTATTTTTTGCCCCGAAATATCTACTATTTCTGGGGCGTGACAATTTCTGCAGATAAAGAACGAGTCTTGACGAGTGTGACGTAGCGTCTTATAAAACTCTACAGTTCGCAGCTCGCAACTCACTCGATATCTACGAATGACTTTACTAGTTTTGAACAAAACAAGATCGAGTTCTCATAGTAAAAAACGGAGTCTCCTCGAATAATTGCCAAAACAATTCCTGAGTTTAGAGTTGGATGTTCCACGAGAGTATTGTCTATGAGCGAGCAATGTGAGCATATTATTATAATGGACATTTCTCGGTCTCACTAAACTAACTATGAATTCATAAGCATTCGTATCCATTAATTGTTATAAGCTTTTAGTAGTTGTTATAAAATAAGTTCATTAAATGCTTTACCTTTTTTATTGAGGTTAGTTTTCTTTAAAGCATCATTCCGATTGAGTGAATTTATAAGCGAATCATAAAGACTAATTTTGATGTTTAGTGACGTTTTGCAATTTGGTGTGATGTTGTGTACTGTAAACTCTCAATCAAGATGACCACGACGATTTAGCAGAGATTAAATCAGTGATTTTAATATGAAATGCATGAAAAATTACATAAATTAGTTAAGCGTCGCTTAACATACGTGTTTGAGTACAGCGGTATTTCTTTTAATAGTTATATATCCACAATAAACCCACAAACATTATTTATCATTGCTGTGCCATACATATATATTATTCTCTCCATTATCTTCATTAAATTATAGTATAAAACCAATTTAAAATGTTCCCACCATTCCAATGTGAAACCTTAGCATAGATAATAGATACAATCGTAAACAGAACCATTTTATCTAACACTACCATTAACGTTAACAAGACACCTAAATCCTATAAAATTGCAGGTAAAACTTGCGAAATATCTGTACCTCGTACTTGAAATCTCTAAAGTCACAGGTAAAAATCCCATTTTGTGCAAATACCTAAAGATGGGAACACACATGGATCCTTTCGAGCGAAGGAAGCAGAACACCTTGTGTGAAATTCCACGGTACACTTATTTTTGCTTACTGCCATCATTTTATATGTAGAATAAAAGGAATTTTCGAGAATTATACCGCTTAAAGTGTTTGTTTCGTATGTACGAAATCTTTATAAAGATTACTTGTAGGTACCTACAAGGTTTTTTGTTATACCATGGATTTATACTAAGGGTTATACTTGCACAGGAACTCTAAAATCCATTGAGTGCTTAAAAATGTTAAGAACAAATTGTTCGTTATAAATATTTTATACTAGCTGTGCCCCGCGGTTTCACCCGCAGCGCCCCCGTTCCCGTGGGAATTTTGAGATTTTTTTTCCTTATTTTTCTTATATATAAAAACTTTGTCCTGACAATAAGGAACACATTAAAAAAAGAATCATCCAATTTGGTGCAGTCGTTCTGAAGTTATGCGCTTAGCAACAGATTCAGCGATTCATTTTTATATTATAGATTTGTGTAATATATGTAGTAGTATCAGTTAGTTAGATTCCATATTACAAGCTTAGACCTTAGTTTGGGTCTAATTAACCGTGAGTGAATTTTTCCGGGTAAATTTATTTTATTTTAAAACATAAAAATATAAAGTTGAAACAAAAAGTTAGTATCTACACAAAAGTGTCCCAAAACAAAATTGGTTAAAATGTAAACGGTTTCTCATGCATTTGTAATGAAGTTTTGTAATAAGTAATTTATTTTAATTTGCTGATTGTAAAGGTTGTTGACCTTGTGTTTAACTTTTAAATGGTTCAACCTAAAATTAGTTTTGTTTCTATAACAAATTGGCCGAATACAAAATTCGCTATCAGCTAAATAACTAGAATTGAAATTATAAGTTTTCAAAGTGTACGCAAAAATAAAAGACGTATCATTTTAATTAACCTATACCAAACATGTCATAATTACATTGACAAAACTACTAATTCAGTATGAGTAGTTAGTTAATCAACTACTTGATTGAACTAGTTTTAGCTACCTGTCCACCAAAAATAGATGTGTAAGTGGGTGGATCTCTTCGTAATAACGTCTTTAAGTATCTACTTATTATACTTAACCTTTCAAAACTGTGCATCCTAAGTAACCAACCAACATCATTATTGATACTTACCTACGATGCTTCTCCTCAGTGAGAAATTGCAAAGCATTGAATGCAAAAAAGGACAGAAGATACGGTAAAAAAAGATATTTGTTACCGATCTTCTGTCCTTTTTCCATTGTTCTACGATTTAATAGTAAACCTATTTGTATGCAAAACATTTCATCACCTTGGATAAGGAATAAGGTGCAATCAAAATAATAGTTGTTTCTGCATCTAGTTCAAAATTATGGCTTGTTTTAAGGTGGAGTTACACTGTGTAATATAAAATACATATAACAATAGGTATCTGTGGAATAACAATAGGATAAATCCTTCCTTTCCTTCTTTCATCGACGTTTGACGAAAGGTTTATTTACCGATCACGGCTAACCGAAGTATCAAATGACCGATGCATTGTTTCGCCGATGTTTCAGTTAGACGAAGCAACTTTTGACTGTAGTAACAAATGGTCAATGTTACGTTTGACGAAAAACACACAACAAGGCCGTTTTTTATTACGAACAAAGTATACTATTAACGAAGTATGCATTATCTAATTCGAATTCCATCGGAAGTCCACCATATTATAGTCTGTAGATGGCATAAAAAGGCTCATTTAAAGTCGAGTTGCTTTAGTATACGCTTACGTACCAGTTAACGTTAACACAAATTGTTAGTCTTAACAGACGTAAGAAAATGAAAAATTATTGATTACTACTGGCAGTCCGAATAACTTTAACAAACTTAAGTTATAACAGACATTCATCACTACATAGTATAAAACAAAGTCGCTATTTTTGTCTGTTTGTCTGTATGCTTAAATCTTTAAAAAAACGCAACGGATTTTGATGCGGTTTTTTGTAATAGGTAGAGTGATTCAAGAGGAAGGTTTTTATGTAAAAAAATTCCCGATATCCCCACGGGAACGGGCACAACGCGGGTAAAACCGCGGGGCGCTGCTAGTTTAAGTTATAAAACAACGCATTGCATTTAACAGAAACCTTTTTTAAACTTTTTTAACGAATGTATGTTACGATAACCAACCGGTTAAAACAACCCACCCTAAGTCTGTCAACACGACTCAGTATTACATCATACCGATTTAGTATAATGTTTAAACTTAATCTCGAGCTCGCTTGTCTACTGGAACACCGGTTTAATATGAGCAAGACGTGCAAAATATGGGCAGGGAACGTCCGGCTTGCAACTTCTATGCTTGCACGAAACATGTTTAGAAGATATAGAGCGTTTAGACAGGACTTGGTTGTTATTAAATCATTTTCTATAACATTTAATTGTCTATAATTCTATTGGCCAAAAGGTCCCGGTTGATTGAATCGTTAGACCTTGTGGAGGGCTTTAGGCGGTCTAAAAACTCCGATACCAGGATTGGATACTAATCTGTTCGAAATTAATGATAAAATAATGATAAAATAACGATAAAATAATGATTAAGTCGACAAATGTTATCTATGTGCTTGTATTCAATAAATGTCTTCGTATGTGAGATTTTCAAAGATAACTTATACCAATTAGTTATTTAAAAGAATCGGAGGCGTTATTATTGATTTAAACATTATTATTACCTAACCTAAATGACTGGAAAAATATTTTTCGAGTACTATAAAGATTTTTTACTTCAAATCGTAGCAAGATTTCGTAGCCAGCTACGAAAATGGAATCCGCGGTTCAAATTTCGTAGCTGACTACGAAATCTGAACAACTTTTCCTTACATTTTTACAAACAAAAAAACCTTACGTTTCCTATCAACAATGTTTAATTAACTTACTATTCAGCGTGTATTTTCCCGTGACATGGTAAAGGCTTCCTATCTCTATCTATCTATAGCTATCTCTGTCTATAACAATAATGAATTTCCATGATTGTGAACGTGCTACTGAAATGTACTGACAATAGGTGTCGACATTGACACCAACTAGCTTTTGGATCTACCCATTGATCTGTTGAAATCCTCTTAGCTTGTTAGCGAGGCTTTTGCTCGTGGGCTATGCTTGGCGGACTGCATGCTAATGTTTACACCTAAGCGGAGTTATACAGGGTGGTACATATAGGAAAACGTGTTTGTGTGTTTAGGAATTGTATCATGATCCTATGTGATTAAAGATTAGTTACCCTTGAGGTGTCTTATAATTTCTATTGGTTCATGATTTATCTCAATTATGTTTACTATTATATTTTGCAGGTATAATTTAGTTTAACGAATATGATAATATTCGTACGAATATATTAATTAGGCAAAAATAAGCGACGATGATGAGCGACTGAAAAAAAACATGTTCTTTTTTCAAAATTCGTTGCTCGTGGCCGTCGCTTTTCGCTCTTCGCTCATCGCACCCTCGTAAAGCAGTATATTCAAAAAATAACACCTGGAAAAACGTAGGTAAATTCAAAATCTGATTTGTCCTCTTTAGCAGAGGCTTGGACTCAGATTTTAACCCCCTCTGGATCTTGTTATATTCATACTATATTTACAGTTGGGCTTTTAAACTCAGCTACGTCTACAGTGATCCACTTGTAAGCGTCAGTTGTCGATGTGTGTGTGTGTGTACATGTGCAGCGCGTGGTGGTGGTGGTCGAGCGCGGCGATGATTAACAAAGCTAAAATCTTGAGCCGTTGTTTATTAAAGTTTAATGTTCTATTATTATATATGCTGTCTGCTTCATTCTTAACCCTATACCCACAACAAATGAGCCAAGAGTTCGTCCTTCGTCCGCCAACAACACACATATTTCTAGAAAAATCCAAACAACCACGTGGTCTCAAGTTTCTACCATTGTTCAGCTAGTTCCACCTTCGGGGATTACTTCTGTATTTATATAATGTACGAGTTTTCTCTCCTTTTTATTCTATTTGAAAATGTGTAAAAGTTGCGCTATTTTCTAGTTTGTATTAATAGTGTAATATTTTTATGCAAGAGTTTTTGAAAAAGAATTTTAATATTTATTTAACGGTTGTAATAAACTATTTCCTTTCCACTACAGGCTGGCTTTCTTTATAAAATGAAATGTTACTTTATAGAAATATTTGGCCTATTATAGTAAAAACACAATGACTTTTCTATGCTAATATGGTAAAGAGGAACAGTTTCTAACTTTGTTTGTCAGGGCTAATCTCAGAAACTACCAATCCGTTTTGAATAATTCTTTTTGCAATGGATAGCTACATTCAGCTGGAAGGTTATATTTTTATCCCGAAATTCTTATGGGAACGGGCGCAACACGAGAAAAACCGCGGGCCGCGGCTGGTATTAAATATAGAGATGTCATTTAAAAATCGTTGTCATAGACATCGTTGTTATCGTCTGCACTTTTTTTCTTACTGAAGGTCAATTCACACTAAAGATAAATCATAAATACCAGCTTACTTGTATTCTAACTAACTAACCAATCAAAAGATTGAAGAATCTCCTCTTTCACAAAAACATACGATTCTCCATTCCTAATTCAGTTAGCAACCATCCCAAAACAACATATACATTCCCTCAATGGTATAAAGAAAAAAAATAAGTATCTCTTAACTTGGATAATTCAACACTCTGCCAACCTCAAACTTATTCGAGTAGGTTAGACGGAGCCGAGATGAAAAAAGTTCATTCATTCGCGACCTCAAGTGGCTTGCTCCTAAGATATTTGGAAGCCTGAACAAATACAGACGTAGAAAATATAAATAACTGGAGAATTCTCGGCGCTTTGTTTCAGGCCTTTTCTTTGGAGGCGTCGGCATTCGGTTTGAGTGCAATGTGATTACTTTGTTGTGTTAATACTAGGCTTAACAGTCGTTGAGATGAGTGGGTTTCTATGTGAGCCAGCGAATTTTGAAGATTGGAGAACATGTTGTGTGACGTTTGCTTTTGAATGAACTGTTGAACGAGTGAACATGTTGAATCACTGATGATTGACGACTGTATCTCAAAAACGGTGATAGCTAGACAGTTGAAATTTTCACAGATGATGTATTTATATTGCCGCTATAACAAAAAATACTGAAAATAAAATAAAACAAATATTCAAGGGAGGCTCCCATACACTAAACGTGTTTTTTTTAACCGTTTCTTGGTCGATACTAATAATTTTTAATCGATAATGGTACGGAACCCTTCGTCTGCGCGTCCGACCCGCACTTGCCCAGTTTTTTTCTATTTTGAGAGAACATCACCTCGAACAACAAATATTTGCTCGAATGTTTGTTCAGATAAATGAAAACACATATTAAAGTGCGAATTCTTAAACCCCAGTGGTCTCAACCCCGAACCTTACTTAAATATAAACAAAAACTTTATAAATACTTCAATACTCCGTCATTAGTTATTAATTAAGGCTGTCCACAAACGGCGATCGTTGCTCAAACTGCTCATTAATTCAAAGTACCGTCTGCGGCCGCCTTAACAATGAGGTTAGGGAGAGCGCTCATTGGTCGACAGTTTCAAACAATTTTTAGTAGTTAGGTGAAGCTATTCACCCTTAATAAATGAAGAAATAGAAAGGCGGCGATTGATACAATTCATTTTTCAAGTGAGAGAATATTTTTAGTTAATTGATTAAAGTTACCTGAGATGTTTTTTTGTCTTCGGGTGGGGGCTAGGGTTAGGGTTGTTTATCGTAACCCGTTCGTTAAAGCAACGTAGTTTCAATTCAAAATGATTAAAGTTCGTTTAAACTTAAGAATTCAGTAAAAATGTAAAAATAAAATCTCCAATTTTACAGAAATATAACTGTAACATTCTGTAATTGTTCGCCAAGTGTACGACTTCTCTTAACCGGTGAGGACCATTCGCTTAATCTTAAGGTTTCATGAGTTGTTCCACTGAGCTTGCTTCGCGGAGCTTACTGAAAGCTCTCGCTATTAAAAACATCGTTAGAGCTTCGGATTAGAGCTTTGATTTTTGAGCTTTAGTTCTGTTGAATATTGAAACTTTAGTAGACTATTCTGTTCCGGAAATTTAAAATACGGCTGGTGTTCTCTGAATTTTTAAGTCGCAAGTTATTCTTAATATTATGTTTGTTTAATAAATGATGTATTTTTTCAGTGAAAAAGAGTGTCTCTGAGTGAGAATCTCCTTGGTTAATATATAAATAGCTATTAAAATCAATTTAGAAAATTAACAGCTATCAGATAAAAAGACGATGTAAATGAAAAATAATATGTGTACTGAATTTTAAAATAAAAAGGAATTAATTCCATTTCATTAAAATTAAAATTTAGTAACTTATATAATCCTTCATTCTAGTAATATTGTCATAATAATTAACTAAGCAGCTCCCACGTTGTAATATCTAAGTTTTTGCTCTAAGTACACGTCGTGACTAAAAGCTGCAAGCTCAATATTAACTTGCGGTAAAGCGTTGCAAAGGCGAGTTCATTATATTTTGTAATATTATTACGCCTTAAATTATTTAAGAAGTATGTTGGTATAATAACTTGAGCTTTGCTTCTTGAGTTTTAACTGCAATATGGTGATGGGGTGATTTAATATTTTTGAAAATAGAACATTTGAATGTTTTGTTTTTTATGAAATGCCAGTCACTTTCAATTATCTGTACACACTTTTTCGCTCTTATCCTTGTCAGAAACGTCACCTAATAAGGTGATATTATTAGGTGACGGTCGGCGGACAGACCAATGTGTAACTAGTTTGGTGATCGTATTAGGTGACCATCATTTATTTATTTCATTGTTGTTTTGATTGGTGGTAAAGCCGCAGGGTACTGCTAGTTAAATAATATTCAGCCTCATGGGTGCTGGAAAATCACCTCTTTCATCTTCGTCCACATTTCTCGGTTATTTTTTTGAATAGCACATTCACACCCTTCACCCAACCAGCACATTTATCACGTTACAAACACAAAGTTCCAACATTCAGTATAACAAAGTTGTCTTTAAAACGCGATCTAAATTCCGTTAATGCAGGAGCATTAATTGTGGCGTTCACCATACGTCCCTTGTCACCGTAACCCATTTGCACCGTTCCATAAATCATAACAGACTGCAAAACACTGATACTGTGGACTTGGGACGATTTAGTTGAATGTAGGAAATATACGGCGAAATTACCTTCGGTTTTGTTTGTTGGCGAAATTACCTACCTTTGGTATTGTTCTGAGAGAGTTGATGGGGTAACTAGTTAAAGAAATAAAGCGTGTATTACCTGGTGAATTCCTCTTTGCAATGCTTCTATAAAAATGTTGAGGAATGTGTCGAGACCATGTCAGTATCATATACAATTTCTATACGCTATGATAGTAGCACAGTAAACCGAAGGCGAAGCGCTTGTCTGCAGAGGCGAATTTAAATATTTTTTTGTTGTAATTGCTCACAAATTAGATCTTTTACATAAAATAATTGTTTGTCTTTCTGTTCGCGCCTTACTTAATATATCTGAAAAACTACTACGTTTCACCAAAGAAATGCTTTTGGTACATTTTATAAGAATAAGAATAAGAATAAGATTTTTTATATGTTAAATAATAATTTATTTAAAAAAATATTACTTAAACTTATTCTTATTTTAATCCATAATTTGAAGAGCGTTTTGGAGAGAGGGCGGTTAGGTAACTCAAATATAGGTACTCTATCAAAAAATACCTAACTCCAAACTTTACGTGATACAAAACAATCCTGACAGATTTTAAAATGGATGACAAGTCGCGTTTCTCTTTGTTCTGCGGAGTGAGTGACTATGCAATTTCGTGCATTCTACCGCTATTCTGTCAGATACTTTGTTATCTGTGGTTTGATGGACCGACTACTTTGGGACGCATCTAGGTTGAATGTCGTTCACTCACCGGTAATATCGTTTAGGATTTATGGATAACGCGATAAGCTTAGAATATGACACGGGTTTGGTCCAATTTCGGTGTTTTCTAGGAGCGTTTTATTACGTTTGTTTCGACAAAGTGGAAATGTCAGAATGTCTGGTCAGGTCAGCTTCTCTCGATTGGTGCGACTCGATGATGGAAAGAAAAATATAGGTTTGTAAATAGGTTGTCAATAATAATTAAAGTTTGGTCTCATAAAATATATTAGTACTAGCTGCGCCCCGCGGTTTCACCCGCGTTGTACCCGTTCCCGCGGGAATTTCGGGATGAAAAATAGATGTTGGCCGATTCTCAGACCTACTCAATATGCTCACAAAATTTCATGAGAATCGGTCAAGCCGTTTCGGAGGAGTACGCGAACGAACACTGTGACACGAGAATTTTATATACATATATAAGATAAGGGTTTGCCTTATTAATATATCCATTAATATATTCTCATATCTTCTGGATCCCCCTATTTGTGTTCGATGGTCATAACTTAACTCTTGCACAGTTGATTAGGCATTACCTCCGCAAATTCAACCCTGATCAACTGTGAAAAGTTTAATTTACCACTTACTTTTAATTTATGAATGTGTAAATTTACAGGGCTAGTCAAAACATTGTTTCTCTTCAAAAAAAGGAATCTCCATTCACTATAATTCGCTAACTTTTCTTTACTACATAGTATAAAACAAAGACACATTCCTCTGTCTGTCTATCCGTATGTATGCTTAGATCTTTAAATCTACGCAACAGATTTTGATGTAGTTTTTTTAATAGATAGAGTGGTTCAAGAGAAAGGTTTGTAAGTATAAAAATTCCCGAAATTCCCACGGGAACGGGCACAACGCGGGTTAAACCGCGGGGCGCTTCTAGTTAAAAATAAACGATTGCTTCCTTTGAGTACAATTTTCTATCGCAATATTTAGAGTACTCCAGGCGAGGTGTTGTCCTCACCCTGTATATTGAAATGCCTCAAAAGGCCGCCATTACCAATAAATCCACAACACCCGATCACACAAAGACAACGCCAGTTATTGAGCCTTAAGACTCTGTGCGATGTTAACGCAGTCATGACATAATAGGATCTAGAATGAATGCCTGTATGGGTGTTGTATGTATGTTTGTGCATGTATGTGTGTGTTGTATGTGAATCGACTTGTACATGATATAGGAGGTTGGAGCATCGCGACCGCAGTCTCACTTTGCAGGGGTTGACAACGTTTGGTTGGGTAGTTTGAATTTTTAATAGACTAAAAAAAAGATTTTATAAATCAAGACGAGGTTACCAATTCGTGATTTATCAAAATATACAATTTAACCGGAAAAGTTTCAGTTTTTAAAACAAGTATATTCCATTGTTATCAAAGGTCTAGTTTCTGTTCGTTTTACCGTCATGATTTTAGGTCACTGTGCTAATGTCACTAGTACCTATGTCACTTTGGTGTTTCAGCTTTTCATAGAGCATTATTTATTAAATTTAGTTTCACTGCCGCACTCAGAGGTTTCAATTAAATCGACACTTAACTAATTGATGTAAAGTTTCCTACATTACAATATCGCTCACTGAATCTTAAGCAGCATTGGAAGTCTCTGAGTAGAGGCGTTGTATTTACTACCCTAACTAATTATTATAAGGTACGATTTTAATTGCCTGCCTAATTTATTCTTCAATTTTTCTGCGTGACACTCAGATCTAAATAAATACACATAAAATTGGTATAAAGTCGTCATTTCGAACAGCAGGATCGCACAAAGATATAACAAGGTGGAATATCAACGTCGACAATTTACCTAAAGACGATTGTCAGGGATTCTGAAGTTTTATTTCCCTTAAAAGAATAAGAGAATACGAGAAATAATGTGTTGTTCCCAAGGATTTCAGTGTAAGCTTTCAGTATTATTTATTACGGGAAATCTAAAAAGCTTCTTTTTGTAATTATACGTTTGTGTACATGATTTGTTTTTGTTTTTTTTAGATGTGTCTTCAGATTGGTATTTTTTTTTATTGCTGTTAATTTTAATAGCTTTTATTATTGGCTTAGTTCATATATGTGTGTTGATAAATTTCTTTAAAAAAAATCGGTCAGAAATATTGCATGGAAGCAACAACAATTTTACTTTATTTTAATTTTGTCACAGAATATGTTTAAAATATAAGGTGGAATTACAAACGAAGGTGGCCTTATTAAGCAGTTCACATTTAAATACTAATACTAACGCCTAATCTAACCTAACTCAGAAACGTCAAAAGCTTCCTTATCTTTTTGACATGTAATGTATAATTAAATTACATCAATTAGTTAAGTATCGTTTTTATCGCTGCCGCACTCAGCAAGTAAGACCTATGCTAAGACGAATAAGCCTGTCCAAAATTACTGAGACAAAATGTTGATCACCCCTGTCCTATGTCCAAACTCACTTGACCATTCAAATTTATGGCTTGTCGCCACCCTCTAGGACGAGCCGGATCATGTTTAAACTGTGCTATTATTGTGCAGACTAAATATTAATTGAATTTCGGCTTATGTGGTTTGAAGACAGATTTGATGAATAGACACAAACGGAATAAACAGAGTTACGGATTTGAACCGGTAGGTGGCAGCAGTGGCGGGGTTTAATGAGCGCTTTGTTTGGTATAATTGGTTGTGAATGTTAGGGTGGTTTTATTGTTTAAATCGTTATATTAAATTAATGCTGGATTAGCTGGAATAACTGGAGAACTTTACCGAATTCCTTTTGTCAGAAACAAAGATTTTATAGACTTTTATTAATGTTTCAAAAATGGAATGATATCTTAAATGTAAATTTGTTTCCGGTTTTATTTTTGGTTCTTAGAGAGGTTTGATCCCATTCTGTATAAAGAAGATGACCTTAAATAACCTTTAAGGTACATTTTACCCCAAAATTCTAACCGGAGCATGATAATCTATCATATTATTATGATACCATAATATTATAAATACCCGTTGGTTTATAACCCAACTATTAAGATTGTAAGAGAGAGACTGATAACTGTATAAACTATTTTCAATTGAAACTACGTTTACGGATACAATTCGCTTTTGTTTTACATTTTTATCTGACGTTCCGGTTTATGTACAGGAACCGTGGTCACAGAAATATGTACAAACCATTTACAATTCAACGCATAGTTTTTCGTAATTTCTTAATTTGTCCATAGCATTCCCTAATATTGTATTCACAATTTCTCAGTCATATACACACATAATATGGTATTAGAACTGTTCTTATGTCTCTATATAATGTTCGCTATATATTCTGTTCACAACCCCATCGTCGCCAAGTAAAATATAAATGGATTTTTACTCCGACTAAATGTTCAGTTACATAAAACTTTTAATTAGGTGTAACTTTAACGTTCTATTATTCAGACCTTACCAGTGTTTGGTGCAAAAAACATTGGAAAGTTAAAAATTAATATCGATTGAAGTTTGTTCAGCTTTGCAGTCTCTTTTAATACGCTGTTAAAAATTAACTTTCTTTTAAAAATTAACTTTCTTTTAAACTCATACGATTTGCTTATATTAAACTAGCTGTGCCCCGCGGTTTTACCCGCGTTGCGTTCCCCTTTCCCGTGGGAATTTCGGGATTAAATGTATCCCATGTGTTATTCTGATGTATAACCTATTTTACTGTAAAGTTTCTTTCAACTCCGTCTAGTAGCTTTTTCGTGAAAGAGTAACAAACATTTATACATTCATCCTCACAAACTTTCGCATCTATAATATTAGTGGGATTTATTAAAATACGTACTCTACGTTTGAAGCGAATTACAACACTCGTAGAGTGATCCCGTGACCACGAGTGGTGTAATCCGCTCGAAACTTTCCTATTTTAACAGATACGTCATATATTCTAACGCAATACAGCCTCGTATCATTTAGTATAAAAATTAACTTTAAATTAACTTTAGAAATATTTTTTGTTACTTACCTATTTGGTAACTAGGGTAGTGTTTGGTAGTGGTATGAGAACTCGACTGCCGAAACTGAGGTCCCGGGTCCGATTCCCGGATCGAGCGAAAACATGTTTCCACTCTTCAATAATGGTTCGGGTTTGAGATTACCGACCTGCATTTGGCAAGCGTGGTGATTATGCCTCGTCCTTCTCACTGTACTGATATCTTCAGTGAGATGGGAGGCCTTTGCCCAGCAGTGGGACATTACAGGCTCATACTTACTTCACTACCTATTTGGGGATATACATTAATGTACGACGTTTTTTGCTCCAGGATTGTCACCAGGATGCCTAGGAGAAGGTTGGAGGATGGTGGGACGAGAAATTGGTAAGTCTTAATTGATATTGTTTAGATTAGATAAACAATTAAGTTGTTTCTACTACGTTAATAAACCTTTGTATTTTGAGAAACTTTTGTCATATCAAAATATGACTTTCCTATAAAGCTTTGAACTAAAAACATACTTTTCTCTTGTTATTTTCGCATTTGCATAAACTTAAAATGCCGGTCATTCCAAAGTAGTTATGATGAGAAAGCTTTCATAGGCATTATGGAAACCAAAAGCTCTGCGTTCTAAAAGCTAGTTGCTAAGCTAATGGCATGTCCATTAAACGTATGAGCTTGAACTACAAAAATGTTTTAAATTTTTTGATTGTTTTACCTGCATGCAGATTTTATCTGATAAAATGAAAGGAATTTGTAGATTATGTTTTATACTAATGGTGTTTTGCGATTTCATGTGGTATGCAATTTTACTTGTTCTTTTTTGATGTTACCTTTCAGCAAAATTCACCTTCGATATTAAAGTTGGTATATACTTTATCCTCACTGCACTGATATCTTCAGTGAGATGAGAGGCCTTTGCCCAGCAGTGGGACATTACAGGCTTATTGCCTACTTATTGTTTAAACGGGAACTTACGTACGACGGAGGTTACTGTTGAGAGTTCCTCAACACATTTTGGTCACGTCCGTTTAAACAAATAATAATGACATTGACTTACGTTTCAATTAATAGTAAAATTATTGCTTACTTACTTATTTAAGTTGATAATCTTTTTGATTTGGCGTAACCATAAGACCATTGTATAGTTAAATAAACCCAACATTGTCTTTGTATGGGACAGTTAAATAGCGTCCAATATTTCCTATTTTTCACGATCTCACCAAACGGAATCCCATATTATTTTCATTTTCATAAAACCGTGATGAAACCCATTCATTGTTGATGTAAATGCTCTAATGGCGCAGTCTTGTTTAAAATTTCACTTTACTCCGAAAGTTTCCGTAACCAGGATCATATATCACGAGGAACTCGCGAGACAGGGTTCCATGGGAATAATGTGAGCGTGTGAGCGGTTGTGCCCGTGAGCCATACGCAAACGGTGTTGTACGGTTATAATTTATTTTTTGAGATAAAAAGATTTTTTGCGGTTATTCTTTTTGGAAGTGTTTTGTTGTTTTGCGAGGTACCTACTTGTTGATAAGGTGAGTGAATTGTTTTTATGTATTGTTTTACTCTGGGGATATAATTATGGTATCCTTAACACTCATGCAAAACGGATTCTTGGGAATTAATGTATTCTTTGATAATCGCAATATAACGTTGTTTTATGGGCGATGATTCGCAGCAATTTTTTTGGAAAAAGAACACAGTTTTATAGTGTCTATGTCCACTGTTCTAAGAGCTAAATGTTTAGATACCCTCTGTCGTTGCCCTAACATCTCTCGTGCGAAACAACCCTGCATATTATACACAATAAAACATACAAAACACACCCTTATAACTTAGCACATAAGACCTCAGGTGTAAGTATTTCAACATACATTTATGCCTCACAAATTCGCTAAGTAGCTAGTTGGTGGTTTTTAACAGTGCCGGAATAAAATAGTGATGTTTTCGAGTTACATTTATAAGTTTTAATAGAAACGCGAGTGTAAAGTTTGAAACAGCTCGCGGGACATATTAACTTAAATTATAGCATGTTCATGACGTTTTAATACCTACTGCATTTCAAATGAGGTGTGTGCAGGCAGGCTGTGTATACACACACTCTATTATATCATGCAAGTGCTAAAATGTTGACTAATGCGGTCGATTTTCCAGCTGAAGATACCTTCGGATAACGAAAAAGGTTAAGTGATTTCATTGCTATGCTAACCCCATCACAGAGTATTTTCCTTTAATGGAAGAAGTTGTCTTCAGTTGAAAAGCCAGTCTTGATGGTTGAAATTTTAATTTTCGTCAGAAAACAATTAAAATCCTTAATTTCTGATGTTTTGAAGTTCTAATGTGTAGGTATCGAAGCTAAGGATACTATATTGACATAATGCCCCGTAAACAAAGCCGATTATTGAACCAATGGCGATCAATTAAATCACTATTTCCATTCAATATAACTAACCCAAAAACTTAACTTAATAGTTAAAAAAAATCATTACTTTGATTTAAATTCCCTGCATTAACCCCGAAAGTGCCGTGAAACAGTGCCGCGGTGGAAACTGACAACGAAACAATACTATAGGTAACCGCATTTCATTCGGCGAATATAACGTTCATTCTCAATAAACGTATCAATGTGATTACTACATTTCAGTGAGCCGCGGTGTGTGCTCATTTTGATTTTGTGGGTGATAAGCGGAAGCGACGCGGGAGCGGGAGCGATTATTCATACAATTAAAAATAAAACTAAAAAGTTTTTAAGCTATTGCATAGCTTCTATCGCGGGCCTTGAGCGCGGGGACCGAATCCAGAAATTCCGTAACGAAAAAACCTCACGCTCCCCACTAACGCCATCTAGTGATAGAAAAAATAACTATGCAATAGCTTTACCGCGGCAGTCCCCGAGTGCCACACGTCTTTTTTTTTTTTAATCCCAGTTTGTGAAGATGTATGTTTGTTACTTACTCTTTCATGCAAAATCTACTGAACCGATTCGGAAGAAACTTTATACCGCTCAAATATTATATATTAAAACCGCGTGGCACGTCTAGTTGACTTCCTTAGTAGAGATTTAATGAATTACTTTAACATGTATGTATATAAAAAATTCTAAATAATATGAAAAATTCGTCATAATGGACTAATGTTAAGTGTCGGTTTAATGGGCGTCTCTGAGTAAGCTAACTATTGAAATATAGTCTTAGCTATGATTGTCGACCAATATCTTCTAACAACTCTACACTTCCATTCACTATCTTCGAAACAATTTTGACTATCGCTTCTCGCGCCGATCTCTAATGAATGCGTGGTTTAAAATTTAGTAGCAAACGGTCTCGTTACGTATTCCGTCAGTGAATACAGAACAGTTTGCTTGGATCCGTTATGATAGTGATTGTATTATAGATATTTTTGATTTATCGTTTTGTATACATGCATTTGTTATGCAGTGTCACTTATCTACTGGAGTACTCTTGAGTGTTGTCTGGGAGTTGGTAGCAAATTAATAAAATTGATGAAAAATATTAGATACTTATATATATATTAGTAGACTTGGGTTTAAAGAGATTAAAGTTACATTCCTATATTTCGCTTTCGATAAAAACAGATTGAAGGAAAAGAAGGGAGATTTTGCCCAGCGATGGGATAGTAATGACATAACAATAATCTTCTTCTTATCGAGTGGATGGTCAACTTGACCAATCCTGGTGTCAGAGTTATTGAGCCGCCAAAGGCCTCTGACATGGCTCATGTAACGACTACTATCCGTAGAAAGTAACCGGGACCGACGGCTTAACGTGCCCTCCGAAGCACGGAATCATCTTACTTTTCGGGCAATCAGGTGATTCAGCCTGCAATGCCCTAACCAAACTGAGGACAGTCTCACAAAGTGATTTTTTGTGAGATATCCCCACCGGGAATCGAACCCGGAACCTCCGGATCGTGAGCCGAGCGCTCAAACCACTAGCAACAATAATAATATTGTAGTCTTTCTGTGCCTATTTTCTAGTTTAAATGAACATCATATGAAAATGTACCTAATTCTAATATACCTTTGCATTTCAAAGATACCTTTGAAAGCAATTGCATAATTGAAAAAATCTTTTTTAAGGTAGTACATAATATCTTAACCAATTCTGGTTTGTATTTACAATTTTTTTATTTAAAAAAATATCATATTAACTACCCCTACCCATTTTTGAAGTCGGTTAAATATTTAAAGTTTAATAAATATATTCCCATTCATCCAATCAAAATTAACCCTTCAAAGAAAAGTGCGTCCCAAGCAATCAAAGTAACGAATCATTTTAACACGAACTATCAATATTAGTTCTAAGTTAGTTAATCCATTATCCGGTTGGTTCAGAGAGATGATCTCGTAATGGTATGCGAATTCTAATGCTGCGTTCGCATAATTATCTATACGTATTATGCGAGTTGAGTGGGTGAGCCTGATACGTGGCAGTTTGAGGGTTGAATGTTTTTAACTGATATAGGAATAGTTAGAGAGGTAAATGAGAACTGGCAGTTACGGCGGATTGCACAAGCGTGTTTTGGTAATCGTTACGTACTGCGGAGATAATAATTTATTTTTTCAGATTTTAAAAGGTCTTCTAAATGAAATTGGATTTGTTTTAGTTGTAGAGCCATAGTAGAGCTCTTTAGGTAGTCTAAAAATGTGATCCAATGGATATATTCACTAACTTATAAACACAGCCAAGAAAAACATTAATCAATTTTTTTACAGACTTCAAAAATAATATTCTCATTTTTTCCTTACAAGCAAGGTAATATAAGTAAAATATCAGGTGACGTTAAAAAATAATAAAAAGTTACTCGTCCAAATCGTTAAAGCACGTACCCGTAAAACCATTCAGGACATAAAAACTAATGTACGTTTAACATTTAAAATTTTACAGCATTCCATTAAAAGTAAAAAAACGACCACTGACTGACTCGCTATTGAAAGTGCTAGTTTAACAGTTAACTAGTAAGACGTGGCTGGCAACCAAATGTAATCGCTAGTTCAGTTTTAAACTTATATTTCGTTAACTAGACTTAACTTTAAGTAATTTGAAACGGGTTCAAATTAAGTCTATTAAAGTCACGTTTCAAATTTGGTTTTAATTCACGTAACGTTTATAATTTTGAATTTCGTTTGACCGAACTGGCGTTGGAAGATGCCAAGAAAACAGTGTTAGGTGAGATTTCTCAGATAACGTATAGCTGTCCAAACCATGCCTCACTTGCTACAGTGTCCGAACAGCCCCGTGTCCTGCACTGTGGAGGATGCCTGGAGGGCAAATGACTGCAGTAGACCTGGCCAAATTTTGGTCTAAACATATTTAATTATAAATAATGATCTCGACTCGACAAGAAGAAGAAGATGAAGAAGAAGAAGAAGAAGAATTTCGTTTAGATTATATGATAGCTAAATTAATGAGGAAGGCACACAATAAAGAAACGGGTACAAAGCGGGTACAATCTGTAGGGTTTTGTTAGTAAATATTTTCAAGTTTCTAGTTAAGACTTTTTAATTTAGGGAATTCGGTTTTTGAATCTTTATTTCAATTTCAATTACTTAACCACAAACAGTATGTACATAAACACAGCGTATCAATTTTCTTCGTTATAATATGCTTCATAAACATATCAGAATATATCCCGGTTTGGACGTTGGCTGCTCCGAAATTATTTGCATTTTACTGCCCAATCTGCATTGCAAACATGGATAATACAATGCAATCATAAAACTTAAACATTACAACCCAATATAAACCTTAATCACTCCCAATAAGGGTGTTTATAACTGCATATTGTGTATGAAAATAGCAACTAGAATGTCACTTCGGCTTTGACGCGTTGAACTGTCATTGACAAACAAACAACATTTGTACAAACAGCGGTGATCAATCATTTGGATTCACTGCCATTAGTTGATTGGTTCATCAAATAATACGATATCAATATCATATTAGTTTCCATTATTATTTACTAAAACAATATTAACGGCTGTTTCATATCAATTGATCAACATTGTATACAAATTCATTGACAAGTATGTGAAACACAACCATTCGTCTGCAGCAGTTGAGTAAAAACATTGAATCAGAAAATTGATGACAAAAGAAACTGTCGTAGCAATCGCAGCAAAGTGCCTACGTCAATTCTACTACGCCGCGCCTTATCGACTACGCCGTAGTACTATCACATCGTACCAACATTTTTATTTTGCACTGGCAGCGCCCTGCGGTTTTACCCGCGTTGTACCCGTTCCCGTTGGAATTTCAGGATGGAAAGTAGCCTATAACCTTCCCATTGAATGTGGCTATCTATTACAAAAAGAATTTTTCAAATCGGACCAGTAATTCCTGAGTTTAGCGAGTTCAAACAAACAAACTCTGCAGCTTTATAATATTAGTATAGATAATTTATGAAATGTGTCTTTATAATAATTGAATTATTATGCTAATTAACAATTTAGTATGTCAAGGTGTTCTTAATCTACAAACTATAATTAAGGAACACAATTTATTCCGCAAAGCAAATGAAATATTAAATTTTAGTTATAAAAGTTTGTAATGAACTTACTCCCTAACTGTTAATAATTAAATTTTATCCCTAGAGGAACGCTGACAAACAAATTTTAATTCATTTGTAGCAATATTAGTTGGGCGTACTTTAGAACCACTTGGGAATACGATATCAGTAATACTTATGAATTAATTTTAACATGAGCAGATATTATTTACATTATACGTTTTGAGTTTTACATTTTGAAGACTAACTCGAGTTTAATTGAGAAAAATATTACTAATAATATATCCCATAAATTTCTTCAAATTTCATCAAAAATACATTTTACATAGAATTAGGTATTTAGTAGTTCTAAGGATCACTAGCATAACATTGGGATAAATAAGTGTCCATAAAGTTTTTTTCTCTATTCAACTACGAGTACTTAAGGCAAATAAAACACTTAGATTATTCATTATTAATTACTTAAAACTTCTCTAAAATTATTCATCAATGCACAAAACTTTACCGCCAAAGGACTACCAAACAATAGATTCTAGAATCAATCCCCGTACACCCGAGTCCATAAAGTATACACAATCTATAGTATACATACACACATTATGTAAGCCAGTTTGCATTGTAGATTGCTTTCAACGGAATGCAAATACAAATACGCGCCCGCCTGTACATTGCTGGACAAAAACAGCGTAGACAAATTGAATTTTCATAGATACGGCTCGTCGCCAAACTGGAGTGGACCACGCGTTTATGCTTTCGTAATGAGTTGGTAATGTCAAGATTATTATGTTATTTTGTGCGGCAGTGTACGAGATCTTTTGGGTTTTAGACTTTTATTGAGAAAGGGGTTCATGGGGTTAGGACTTAGGTCTTAGGTTTAGGTCTTTTCGTAATGGGATGTGATTGGTCGATTGATAGAGCTCCGCACTGATCCGCTCAGCTACAATGAAACGCACTCTTAAGTTTGAGGTGTATTTGTGTGTCGTTATGTGGTATCTTAGTTTTTCAGAGTATACGCAAATTCACTTGTTTTTTTATTTGAAGAGTGATTGGATCAAAACTGATTTTGTTATGATTTGGTATTAATTGCAGCTGGCTTTTGCCAGTTCAACAAATGTACAGACTTGGGGTCTTTATCAACGGACTATGAAGTATACTCGGTGACATTTACGTATTATGGTCTTAGGGTATTTAAGTTTTAATTTATTTAAAAAAATATTAATGAAAGTCTTCACTCAGCAATTTACATACCTAGAAGTCCCAATATTAGTTCCAGCAACATACCCTTCATACTATTTTTACTTACGTACGACGGAGGTCAACAGCAACCTCCTTTTTAACAAATAATAATGTCATTAACGTACGTTTCAATACCCAACAACTAAAAAAGTAACTTGCAAACATAAAAAATCTTTTCAAAAACTCCGCCATTTTTTTCAGTACATACCAACTAATACTCATTTTGTAAGGTGAAGTGGCAGCCGCAGTGTAATGATGTATACAGGGCGTGGCACAGGCCATGTGACGCAATCATCCGGTTTAATGACGTCATTAACTTGCACACACTGTGAACACACGTTCGGCGCTCTGGATGGATGAGGTGGTATGTGGCAAGAAGTAGTGGTGGTTTTTCGAAGACTTGTGTGAGCGTGATTGTTAGTTTGTTTTTATGATTGTTGTATGAAATAGAGACGCAGTGTTTACTTTGCCCTTCTGTGAATACGTACATTGTTCAATCCAATTACAGTAAAAAAGTTCGCGTAGGTTTGTGGCCTAAAAGCCTCAGACATGGCCTAACGTTTAAACATTTGGGATCGACAATATAACTTAGCATAGTGGGCATTGCAGGCTGAATCACCTGATTGCCCGAAAAGTAAGATGATTCCGTGCTTCGGAGGGCACGTTAAGCCGTCGGTCCCGGTTACTTTCTACGGATAGTAGTCGTTACATGAGCCATGTCAGAGGCCTTTGGCGGCTCAATAACTCTGACACCAGGATTGGTCAGATTGACCATCCACTCGATAAGAAGAAGACTTAGCATAGTCTAAATTGCTTATTATTAAAATAGTAAATGTAATCCCTATGCTATGGCCCCTTAATTATTAAACCACTTCATACGTGTCAATCAGAGAACGCTCTATAAAAGCCTGTTGAATTAGTTGATTTTTATTTGACCCATTTTAAAAGATCGTCGAATAGCACATACGTTCTTATCCATCAATATCGTTTGTTAAGGGCTCGCGTTTCTACCTCACTTATACCAACTCGTGTTCTGAACATATTCTTTACAATGTAAGCTAATGCACGTTATTATTGATCGTAATGAATGGAGTTAGGGACATAGTTAGGTTATTAGTAATATTATGATTAGGTACTTAACTGTGACTCTAGGTACTATGTAAAATGAGTCATGAAGAAGGAAATAAGGAGAATTGTTCTAGAAAGATGTAGATGGTGATTAACACTCACACCTCCTGAAATTAGATTTTCCTTCTCTCTGTACTGATATCTTCAGTGAAATGTCCAATCTTTGCATAACAGTAGGACATTACAGGCTAATACTTTACTTTGCTTCTTCATCGAGTGGATGGTCAACCTCCTGACCAATCCTGGTGTCAGAGTTATTGAGCCGCCAAAGGCCTCTGACATGGCTAATGCAATGACTACTATCCGTAGAAAGTAACCGGGACCGACGGCTTAACGTGCCCTCCGAAGCACGGAATCATCTTACTTTTCTTTTACGAAGCTCATACACACCAAACCTCCAATTCGCAAATCGCCAATTTCCTGCTCTATTACCCAAAAAACAAAACTAATATCTCAAACGCCAAGTATCAAAAACAGAATGACCACACATACATTAGTACAGAACATTACCTACAAGTAATTCGGAGTAATATTCGGCACGCGTCTTTAATGTTTGGTAATATTTTAACTTGGCACTTACGGCCGGTGGAACGAGCAATAATCGGGTACCTAACAGATGCTTGAGGGCTGCCATAGATTAGGGAGTTTTATAGATGAGATGGTCAATATTAGGTAACTTTTTTAAGGAGTATTTTTTTGGTTAGATGAATGTTGATAGGTTTTTGTTGTAGACATGGTTTTTTATATGTAGTTCAATGCAATAGAAATTCTGATCGAGAACATTACTATATAAGTCATTACGCCACGGTACTGTAATCGGTAGCACTCGTGGCATAGTTTGACTAAGTGATGTTAGTTCATTGCGATTGTTAAACGTGCAACGATAGTTTGAGCGCTATCGTGCTGCGAAGGGCACGTTAAATTGTAGGTCCCCGTTTTTTCAATCGTTAGACCATGTCAGAGGTTTTTATAAGGGATTATAGTTCTCGACCAGAATACCTGTTGAGAGTATAGTTGAATTTTGTAAATATAGAGATGTATGTAAGAATACATGGACGTCTATCATTGATGCAAGGGAAGCACACATGATTGAATAGCGATAACTACGGACGATTGACTGCAGTATTGAATGCACTTAACTTAAGTAGAAATTGTGAACGTTGCATCGTTACTTCGACCAAGTTGGCGAGCTGTCAGTTGGTGAATTGCGAGCTGGCGAATTCAATAGCACCCGGACGCCACACATATCAAATCGCTTACTCATTGTATAAATCTATTGAACCAACTAACTCACCAAGCCTGAGGTCTCGGGTTCAATTCCCAGGTCGTGCGAAAACATGTTTTTTACTTTTAAAACATGGCTCGGGTTTGAGATCACCAACCCGCATTTGGCAAGCGTGGTGATAATGCCTAATCCCACTCACTGTACTGATATCTTCAGTGAGATGAGAGGCCTTTGCCCAGCAGTGGGACGTTATAGGCTAATAATTAACTTTTTTTAAACTATAATATTGCTAAAACCCACCTAATGTTTCCTATCTACGCCACCTGCTTAATCTCTGCCAAATACAGCACTCAAACAATGATGTATAGGGTCCGAGTGCGGTTGAGCTGCGTGACAAATGCGGCCGCGGCGGCGTGACGCGCGTGACGTCATCTCGCCTAGCCGAGGCTGTGCGTGGCGTTTCGACCAACATTCCTATACTGACCTACAAGTGGCGTAGTAGTGATGGGAATAGATATTGTTTAGGTGGGTTTCTCTTGATAGATGGGTTTCCATTTAGGTGTATTATCTTTAATTGAGGCGGTGCTGTGTAGCTCACTTTCACAGAAGCTCACTTTCTGGTAGAGATGACAAAATGGGTTTTCGTCACGAGTCTAATTTGTACCTTCCTGTCATATATTTTAGAGTCTGAGCTCACTATAGACAAGACTGTGATCCCTATAGATAGACAGTAGACAGTTCTGGTCTATAAATTCTTATGAAAGTGCACATACTACAGATAACACGACTTACAGATTTGTTTTTCTGTGACAGACTTATTTGTTACAGAACAATTTGTTTCGATTTCTGTTGTCAGACTGTCTAATGATTGTTATGGCTATACTAGCCGCAGGCTCAGTCAGTTACAGGTTTTGTTCAGTTATTAAATAATATTTCACTTTAGTCTTGTTTCCCTATTTGCCGCATTATTAAATGCCACAACAATTCGAAATTAAAATCTTCTCGCTGTCGAAATTAAATTCTATAATTGAATTATACTCAGTCAATACGTATTATATCAGATGTAATCAACATTTTCTCTGCCATACCAGCCTTCCACATATTGCATTTTGGCACAAACCATAATTGCTTTTCTCCCCAAAAGTGTTGTATAATAATTGAATATTTGTTGTGAATTTATGGTTTTTGCGCTATTTTTATAGCCGCGTGTGCTTAACGTCTGCGTTGAATGATTATCAAAGTAGGTGTGTTTGTCACCCCTGTTCGGTGACGCGAGGGTTGCTTACTGTTCGATTAGGTTATTTGTATAGAGATGTTATTACCACGTCGTTTAGAAGATTTATCTATATCTACCAGCGTTTCGCGCTGGATTTCATTACACACTGTGCTAAAGAAAATTTCGGCGTCTATTAAAAAAAATATAGTAATGTTTCTTGTGTTCTGTGTTTGTGTTTTTTAATGTGCTTTAATGTTCCTATGCACAACAGTGGTCGTATATCTACTGAATTGCGAAAATTATTAGTTACATCCATTAGGTACTTCTTTTAATTTCCTTCTAACATCTCAACACTACGGTACCATCATCTCTATACAATTCCTACAAATTGCCACCCCTTGTTGCATTACTTTGTAGGTACATTATAAAAATGGCGCGGGAAGAAATGCGAGGTTATTTATATTAAATTATTGAGAACACTCCCATTGAATGACGATGTGGGCCGATACTACTGGTTTCAATTTGCTTGGAAAAAATACTTCCATTTAGGTAAATGGAGGTAGTAAGTATTTTTTGTATAGAGTAAATGTAATATTTTGTTTATTTATAACTAGCAGTGCCCCGCGAGTTTACACGCATTGTATCCGAGTCTGAAGGAGTTTTGGCATTAAAACTAGTCACAAAACTTCTTCTTGGATTGCTCTGTATTATCATTTATCATTTATTTATCATTTATGAAAACCACATGAAAATCTGTTCAGTAGTTTTTGAGATAATCGATTACATATAGACAGAAAGGTTTTCGGCACTTTGTTTTATAATATGTATGCAATGAAATGTTAAGAGTAAATGTTTTGAAACTATTAACTAAGGACATTAAGTATCTTAGAACTTACTAAAAAAACAATAATAATGAATTTATTATACCTAATTTCATTGAATCAGACCGTCAGCTGTTTAGACAATAAACACATTTCAACTCTCAAACTTTTTCATATCATAATAAGCGAAAAAACAACAACAAAACATACATAATACTAAGTGCCTATTCTGTAAGTTGTCGAACATGTTTTTGTTAGACATTTACGTAATGTTGTCTAGTTCTTTCTCTCCCCTACTACAGGACAAAGTAACATCGAGCTCCATATTTAAGATATCAACAATAAACGAAATTGTTCTCAAACAAAACGTTACAACTCCAACTGTAATTTTATCGTTCGACGTCTAAACTCGCTACGTCTCGCTAAGTGACCAAGTTTCGACAAGTTCTCGTATAAATTACGTTAGATAAGCGAAAATATTGTCTTTAGAGGCATATTTTCTTCTAAGATGAACCAGATAGTGAGTTTGCCAAACAATTGTGATACGTTCAGGTTACGAGTTCTATGTCTGTATGTGTTTGTTGTAATTTTCATTCGAGTTCACAGAATAGGACTATTCCAAAAGAGGTTTTAAGAAACTAGCAGCGTTCTGCGGTTTGACCCGCGCTGTGTCCATTCCCGTGGGAATTTCGGAATGAAAAATAGCCTTTAACCATTATCTTAAAGGTCCAAATATTTAACAGATTGTTTTAAGCACGTTTATATTGAAAAGCGAGACTGAAAATATTTTCTAACATTTCAGACACCTTACCATCTTAATCCAAACCTCAAAAATCCAAAATCCATCATTACCAAATAACCCAACCCACGTTCGTCCCAAAAAAAGTAGTATCAACAACAAACAGACATGGCGCATTAAAATATACAACTAATACATCACACATAATGCATGTGACACACAACACAATGCCGCTACGGGTTTCTATTTCACGCACAAATGGACCGGGAGCGCGGTGAATTTATGCACGCTCGCGTCGACATACAGCCGCTTTGTCTATGATGCCGGCTCTATAGGTGCGTAGCTCTATAGTTATTTCTTATTTTCATATTGTGTATAATCTTTTATTTTCGGTATGTATTTTATTTGTGGAAAAATATTTCCTTTGTGTGTTCTGTGTTCAGGTTTTGGTTGTAAAGAGTTTTGATAATATGATGTTGTATGATTATTACTTTATTCAACGTTACGGAATCTTGTATACATTTATTTTATTTAATAAGTCAAATCTATGCTAATATAATAAGGCTGATGAGTTTGATTTTTCGTTTGTTTGTTCGCGTTCATCTGAGAAACTGATATGATTTGAATAATTATTTTTGTGGTAGATAGCCACATTCATCGGGAAGGTAGAGACTATTTTTTATTCCGAAATTCTTACCTGACCGGGACTAACGCGGGTAAAACTGCCGGGTACTGCTAGTTTAACATAAAGTACCCGCGTTGAGCTACCTTCCCGTTGAACGTGGCTATCCATTACATTGAAAATATTCCCATCGATTTGGTTCTTTCTGAGATTAGCGAGGTCAAATAACCAAACTAAAAATCTTCAGTTTTATTCTACTACAATAGATATATTTTTATCTGACAGCCGTTTGTTGTTAATGTTTCTAACACCAACTCCACACATAAACCAATTACAAAACGTAATATCTTAAAAAGCAAGATGCTATTCCTTACCACATACCGAGACAAGTGAAAAACTACAGCATTTCCCATGTTAAAACAGACCATAACTCTGGTAGAGCGGTCGGGTTTGCATTTCCTCGGCAAGATGAGCACCCGTGCCGTGTCTAAGAGATTTATATGCCCCTCTCGGAAATTGACTGGCTAGACGCCTCGGCTTGTGATATTAAATGTTATTAATAAATATATATTTGTGATTCAGGACGTGTTAATTTAGAAGTTAAGTTGTTTATGCTTGTTTGGATTTGGTGGGTTTAGGTGTTAATGATGGAAGGATTATTTCTTGTGATTTCAAGTCATAGGGAGTCATATGGTCACTGGTAGCGAAGCGAATACGGAGCGATGTTCGGATCTACATGCATTCATTATGGGCTCAAAGTAGTTAGTTTAGTTTTATTGTAGAGGGAAAGTACTCTTATGTTGGACCAGCTATAGAGCTATATTTCCTGTGCCCTTTTTGATAATTAACTCACAGAATTCCAAGACCCAAAAAACCATACGGAGTCTCAATATTTATTATTCTTCTATTAAAAAGTCTACCTCCGTTTTTTCGCTAAAACAAGAAAACCATCTATCCTTCCATTAAAAGCAACATCCATTACATCACATTGCTTAAACTTTTACAATAATATAATTTATTAGTACAGTTCAGTTAGGCGGATTGACAAATGGAGTTCCCGCCCGCCCACCGAACGAGTCGCCCAAAAAATCATTTCGCAAAATCGAGAGTTGATCGGTAAACGTCGTTCCTTATAATACAAAATGGCTCCTATTCCTAGTGAATCGCGAAGGGACGTTGACAAACAGTTGGGATGAAAAAGACGTATTTTTCTACGATAAAATTCGGTTTGACGTCGGACTATAAATTTCGTTGATCGGGTTGATTTTATTGTTATGAAGTCTTGGTTCTATAGTTTTTGATACGAGGAAGTTATTTGCTAAACTGAGACACTCAGAATGACATATGATTTCTGAGTGATAAAGATGAATGCTTGAATGATTGATCATGATGATTGTGATTGAAAACTATGTAAATTTTCTGAGTAGGACAGAAAGTGTTATTTTGATGAATGATTTCTAGATTAGTAGAACCTACTGAAATAAATGAAATGAATGAATGAATGAATGAATGAATGAATGAATGAATGTATGAATGAATGAATGAATGAATGAATGAATGCCATTTAAACATAAGAAACCTTACTTACAGTCGGTTTCGAAATCTATCTAGGATCGAGTTTTGACATTCTTCGTACGAAACTCCATTTTATAACTATTTATTTAGATATTTTAGATTTTAGAGTTAGCCGGCAAGCAGCAACAGCAACGTTGCCACAGGTTTAGGACAAATCAATACTTCCCATTCAAATACAATAAAATATAAAATATATTCTCCTTTCTTTCGTCTTTAAGTTAAAGCCAAATATTAACACGCTATCGAATGGGGGTGAATAAATTTATATTCCCCATCTGTTTCGGATCCCGTCAATGGGACATGGTTTTGTTATTTTGAAAAATGGTTTTTATATTGTAATTATGTTAATATTTGCTCAGATTATGGTGATTATTGTATTGGAAATGTGTTTGGGATTTAATAATGTACTTGATTTTGAGAATTGTTTAGTTGGGGAGTGGAAATAGATTTGTTAATACATTTCTTTAATTTCAGTAATGTGCCTATTTTGAAGGAAGATTTGTTTAATTTAAATAATGTGCCTATTGAAGGAAGAAAGTTACAAATGTATGCTTGCCTTTTTTTAAATCTTTATTTATTTAGGATATTTTGCAAAAGCAAGGCAAGTCAGCCCCTTCATGCCCTGTGCCTTAAAAAACAATCTTAATATAAAATCACAAACTGAAACAACATAAAATTAATTAGTTTTTCCCGCTGCGTCGCTCCCGTTCTGTAAGTTTTTACGAAGTGTTCGATCAGTGTAGTTTTGATGGTAAAAAGATTAAGGAATACTCAACTCACATGTCAAATTAACTGTTCGTTAGCTGGCGTTCTGTTAAAACCGCTAACAACTCGTTAACTCGCTCAATCTAAATACCGCCTTACAAGAAAAATATGCATTTTTCAAACTAGCAGCACCATGTGGTTTTACCCGCTTTGTGGCCGTTCCCGTGGGAATTTCGGGATGAAAAATAGCTTATACCTTCCTGTTGAATGTGCCTATTTGGTACAAAATGGTTTTGCGTTCAAACAAACAAAAAACTAACTCTTCAGCTGTAAAGATGTATCCTTCGAATAACAACCAGTAGCCTTTACACCTAAAAACATTACGAGACCAATTTCCATTACACACATCTAAAACTCTCATATAATATTAAGTGTACACTGTTTACCAAAAAATATTATACACTAAATTATATGAAACAATGTCGGTAGTGTCCTGAACGAGCCGCAATTTCAATTTACGAGTGAGGACGCTATAAAATTGGCACGTGATCGTTCCGAGACAAATAACTGGATCGGTTATTGTGTATTAGTAATATTGCAATGCTGAGGGAATTCTACTATATGAGTATGGATGATTTATGTGACTATTGGAATAGTTTAATGTGGTTTTGAAAGTTATTAAGCGGTTCTAAAGATACCTATTTAAAATAGCCTTTACCTCTGACTTTTTAAATCGTTCGGGACGTGTCTGACCTCTGATTCTAATACTGGTGTTATCCTGGGTTAGACTCAGATCCTACTGTTTCTATAAAATATAATTTATGAGATTTTTATGGAATACGAGTAGATACATAATAATGATGTTGGTAGAGTTACATGTCTGCTTTCACCTAAACCGATCACCGAACATTTGTCCAACTACTTTCGGTCACTGAACATTGTTTTTGCACTAGACATTCGTAACTACTGCTGTCGCTCGCGAGCATTCCACTACGGTAGTCGTTCGCATTCTTAACATTGTCACACCGCTTGTTACTCCCGACTACCATCGATTACTGTATTATTTCTTAACTCTTTTTTTTTCTCCTATTGCATACGGTAACCACAGTATAATTATACCATTTCATTACAATTCAGTCTCTGAAAATAAAACTATACGATAATATCTCGCACTTAAATAACCATAAAACTACCGTCAATTTGGAATAACTACTACAGCCCTAAAGTATTTGCGGCGTAAGACGCAATAAAATGACCCTTCAAAAACCATAATTCTTATGCGTCGGGGTGAAGTGCAAGGGAGGCCCTTAGCACTCGAACAATACATAAAATGCAATTTTGATTCGAGAGCTCTCCCCGAGTCTTCGGTTATGATGTAGTGTAGTTAATGGGTGGAAAAATATCACATTTTTCAAATGTTTGCCAGAATTGAGCAGACTATTTGTTACGGCTTACGAGTACAACAATATACGAAGTATGTTATTTTTCTTTCGTGACTATTTATTAGAAGATGTTGTTTCTTTGGAGAACGTTCTGGTTATACTTTTTTCGTGTTAATTTCTTAGCTTAAAACGTGAAGTGACAAACTTAATATTGGGCAATCACTAACTTGGTTTTTCAATTTAATTTACCAACTAACAATCATCTTTACACTAGACATTCCGATGTCTACAGACACTTAATTATAAAGCAGTTTTCATTTGCTTAATATGGGCCAGAACCATATTAGGGCATACCTTCGTGAATGCGAAATACTATACTGCGAAAATTTTATGCCGAAGCTTTGATACTGCGATGGCATGTACCTGCAAAATATCTTTAGTTTGACGTTTTTAAGCATCGAATATCGTAACTTCGATACCTTGTTTCTCCTCGTTTTCTTTGTGCAATGTTACGTTACTTGTATGAAGTTTTCGATGTATACATTATTGCAGTATAGTATTTCGCACTCACGAAGGCATAGCATGCGGCGTCAAATGTAACTACTTTTTAATGCATTCCTTTCACCCTCTGAATACAACTCAACTTTAAACATAACAGCAGTATACTTCTTGGCCAAACCATTTCCGAAATAAACCAGGTAGGAGATAAACTTGTAAATAACAGAGAAACCAGCCAATGCAATATCCTCATCCATTCTTAATGATGAACAAGGTGACAACGTTTCTCACATCCATAGCCCGGGAGACCTTGCGAAAACTACCAGATGCTGTTAACGCAATTTAGATAATCGTTTGCGTAAATAAGTTGCTGTCGAAACTCAATTAGGGTTCCGTTTGTCCTCAAGCCTTGGGCCATTTAATGCATGGGAAGCCAAGTTGGCCAAACATCTGCTGTTGTAATTTATACTTCATTTTATTGAACTTGGCCTCTCGGGCTACATGGGTTGGGTATGACGATTACGTTTACATTGATCAATGTAGTTTAAATTATTATTGTTTGGAAATATTTTGGGTTCAAACAACAATGTGTAGTACAGGACTGGTACGGATGTAGATGGTAAGTATTCATTTTGTAGAGCTTTAACTGTATAGCTCTACCAGAGAATTAGACAGACATTTGGCATATGGCAGAAATAAAGTGAACTAGCCTTTTCCTTGAGTACCTGCCACACACTGTACTTCTACACTGTACTAAACAGCCTCCGTGGTCTAGAGGTTTGAGCGCTCGGCTCACGATCCGGAGGTTCCGGGTTCGATTCCCGGTGGGGATATCTCACAAAAATCTCTTTGTGAGACTGTCCTCAGTTTGGTTAGGGCATTGCAGGCTGAATCACCTGATTGCCCGAAAAGTAAGATGATTCCGTGCTTCGGAGGGCACGTTAAGCCGTCGGTCCCGGTTACTTTCTACGGATAGTAGTCGTTACATGAGCCATGTCAGAGGCCTTTGGCGGCTCTATAACTCTGACACCAGGATTGGTCAGGTTGACCATCCACTCGATAAGAAGAAGAAGACGACTGTACTTCTATTTGCTTGAAGATGCATCTGATAAAGAAGGTAAGTAAGTTCAAGTAGGTTATGGCCAACCCTGGTGTCGAAGTTTTTAGACCGCCCAAAGGCCTCCGACATGGTCTAATGATTGATACAACCGGGACGGACAATTTAACGTGCCCGCCGAAGCACTGTAGCACTCAGATAGAAATGCCACTATCGGCCATCCATCCAAGTAGGTATCGAGCTGCACGTTGCTTAACAATCGCAATGAACTAACATCGCTTAGTCAAACGACGACACCGTAATCATATGTAAGTGTGGCAATAAACAAAGATACTTGGCACTCAAAAAATCAAATCTCCATTTTAATCTGAAACAATCCCTAGGCTATTACCCCATAAGAATATCGTTGACATAGTTGGAACCTTTTCATATTAGGCCATAAATTTTGATGCATCACGGAGATGGTATCTACAACCTTGGCCTTGGCTGGGAGCCAGGAAATAAGGTATTCTGGTATTTGGCACACTTGAGGCTATAAGTACCTACCTGCTTTATTGGACTCGTAAATTAAGGGTACTTTTAAGAATTATTTGAAGATATTGTGTTACTAGCCGCGCCCAGTGGTTTCACTCGCGTTGTACCCGTGCTCACGGGAATTTCGCGATGAAAAGTAACCTATATCCTTTCTGGGATCTGGACTAACTGTGTTCCAAATTACATTCAAATCGGTTCAGTGGTTTTGGCGTGAAAGCGTAAAAGACAAACAGACAGAGTTACTTTCGCATTTGTAATATTAGTTAGGATTATACGCTTCCATTTTCATACCTTTAAAGCAAGTTTTATTACAAACGATTTCGACCACGGATGGGTGGCCGATAGTGGCATTTCTATCTAAACGCTACCGTGCTTCATCGTGGCACGTCAATTTGTCGGTCCCGGTTGTTTCAATCGTCAGACCATATCGGAGGCTTTGAGGCAGTCTAAAAACTCCGACACTAGTCTTAACTTAACGTTAATGTTTTGTGTTAACACCACGAAATAGAGAAGCAGTAAGTGCTTCGCTCTTTCGTGGTTTACACTATCGCCTACGGTTTGTACTAAAGTTGTGTAGAGAATTAATGAATGATTTTGCGATTTAATTTGTGTTAAATTACGTCAATTAGTTAAGTGTCCATTAAGTGGAGGTCTCTGAGTACGGCAGTAAGTTTTTAGGTAACCAGTTTATACATGTGTTCTTAATGAAATACAGAGAGGTACTTTCATTTCATAATCGGCCGCCTACCCGAAACTTGCCAAAGTAGAAAGATTGCGTCATTTTTATTAAAATTTTCCAAATATTTTCTCCACTTAAATGCGTAATATTTCAAAAGATCCTAAGAAATAACCGGCCTCAAGGCCAGGACGCGTTGTTCACTTAATAAGTTTCCCAAACTTTTTTCGTAAAACCGGAGGACCTATTCATTTATTTTTCTGGAACAGTAATCTATTAGAGACGATAAACGAGAGCCGCCCTTAAATAAATTGATTTTATTTTCATTTTTATTATAAGGAGCAATGAGGTGTTAAATTTTTTCGCTTTAATTGTTGTTGCAATGGGATGGTGTTTCGATTTTGCGACAGTATGGTGTTTGATCTTTCGACAAAATGGTGTTTCGAATCTTTTTGTTACTACAACTTATCAAATAGTAAAGTAGCTTAATTGCCTAGTCGTCGAGATATTTTAAATTGGTTGGTGAGTTCAGCGTTGGTTATTGGTGAGTTTGTGAGTTCATATTTTAAATAAAAGTCCTAAACGACATTGAAAAGGTTTATTTTATTCTCTTACATCAATTTTGTGTCGCATTTTATTGTTACTTATGACAACAAGCAGAATTTTATTTTATTTCATAATTTACGAGAAAAATATAGCTTAAATTTTTTCAGACTTAAATTAAACGTTTAATTTTCATTGAACATCGCAATAACTATAAACCAACGAACATGATAGTTGTAATCAAGTAACAAAGAAAATAAAACACATTTCTAATTTAGGACAACAATGTAACCCAGGCTGTAAAACAATCACCATATTTCAGAAGATTTCTTTCAAATTGAAAAGTTTTCCATCTAGTCGGGTTATACTCGTGATATATAGCAGACAGTTAACCACTCCCTGTTATTTCCAAATCTTATTATTCTGACTTCAGAATTGTGTAATTTATTTTTTTAAATGTCTTATTCAAAGGCCGTAGCAATCAAGTAGAATAGGGTTTTTAAATTTGTACAATATTGTACGAAAAAACGTGTTTCGGTTTGTTATCTCAGAGTTCGGTTTTATTTATTGTTTTATTAAACTGGAAACCTTTTAAAAGTACGGAGTAATATTTTTAGGTCTATTCTAGGTCTCTGTTAAAGTTTTTTGTTAAACATGATCTTGATAGAAATGGTACACGGTGTGGCCTGAGGCGAATTTGTTTCTAACATATAAACCGTTTAAAAATACTTAACCTGCCATTCCAAGTTATTGAATAAATAAAATACATTATCCCGTATTCCTACCAAAATCATTATCATGTAAAGTCAAGAAAAGAACAAAACACTTGTTTCAAGTTCAACTATTGCTAAAAATACTGTACTTCAGACGTCCTCGTAAATAGATCAGAGAACAATTAGTACCACAGACCCTGTGATGTCCCACTGCTGGGCAAAAGTCTCTCATCTCATCGAAGATATTAGTATAGTGAGGTTTAGGTGTTATTCTTGCTGCAAGTTAGTGACCGCAAACCGGAGCCATGTTTGAAAAGTATGTAACTGGTTTTTTGCTCAACCCCCAATTGAACTGAGAGCTCAATCTTGGCAGGTGAGTGCACATACCACTAAATCACCGAACCGCTAATAAAAATTTCTAAGAATAGAAGCAGAAAACATTACAAATACACACGCAATTGTATTTCCAATTATATATCTAAACTCGGAAAAAACAAAGATTATAATTACATTATCAAACCGCTTCACCGGCAGACCTGTTGCGTTTGGCGTCTCTTCACTAATTAAAACTCAAACAAAGAAAGTAAATGTTATAATTAAGAAAAACCCTGCCTGTTGCGTTCTGCGATGATTTATTATAAAAGATAATTCGTGATCCGTCATTGTTAACGGTTACAACGGTTTGTTTATTGAAACTGTTTTCACTTGCAAAACGTAGAGGTAGGGTTTTGTAGATATTCTAAGCAGTATTCAAAAGTATCTTGATAAGTAAAGTAGGTAAGTTCGAGTACAATAGAGGCCAACTCTGGTAATGGAGTTTTTAGACCGCCTAAAGGCCTCCGACGTGGTCTAATTGCAACAAAAGTAAAGTATTAGCCTGTAATGTCCCATTGCTGAGCAAAGGCCTCTCATCTCACTGAAGATATCAGTACAGTGAGGAGGATTAGGCTTAATCACCACGCTGGCGTGGCAACAAAAGGGATCGACATTTTAACTTCCCCTCCAAAACACGGTAGCGTGGAATCATGCATTTTGTTTATCACATTCTTACCTTAAACTCATACTATTTCTTACACGGAAACGTCTCACTAAAAACACCAACATCGATAAAACTTTTTAAATTAAAACTTATTTCTGTGAATTAAATAACTTACCTCCGTTTGTAGGGCACTGAGTGCCATTGACTTGGCGTCTCATTAAGGCCCTCTCCCGACTCCAAGGTGCCTGTTTCTTTTGATATACCACTCTCATGTAGTGACCCTCGGGGAAGACTGCTTTATCAGTCCTTGGTTTGTTGAAATCCTTTTGGTTTTCGACTAATTAAAATTACGGTGAAGAAATTTTTAAGGTATAATAGTACGGTTTATTTCTTGAAAGTTGTGTTTACAAAGTTGGCGGACTTGTGACTTAGAAAGAGGCGTTTAAGTTTAAGACTATGGTTAAGTTAGTGTTAAAATTAAGAGCTATAGAAAAGGTCTTAAAAGCCTTTATCTACACTAATGTTGTAACATTCTACTTATGTTTCCAATACTTGACTTATAATTACTACTGTTATAGCGCAGACAACTAAAACACTCAATTTAAGCAATTGCACATGATGTTATAATATCCAAATCGATATCGTAAAATCTCATTCTAACATCGCGGCCTGCGCGGCGCGCGCCCTGCGGCCCTGCGCGCGCAGCTGCGCTCTCAATGGTTAGATTTTAATGGCGGCAAGTTCACTGTGACTATACACGTACGCGTGAATTAAATGTTTCGCAATGTGTTTTGTTTTTAAAATTTTGTTTGATTAATTGCATTAGTGAAGATAAAGTAGTGTATGCAACTGCATATAACACGGGTATTAAAACACTCGTTACTATTATGAAACTCGCTGCGCTCGTTTCATAAACTCACACTCGTGTTTTAATACCCTTCTTTATATGACAGTTGCATAAACTACTATTACGCACCATAACGTAAGCGCGATATATAACATTTTCACACTAGCGTTATCTAGTGGATCGCGGGTGAAACAATCGCACAGAACTGCTGGATATATTATAATTCGCTAAGGTTGCTAACGATGTAAGAAAAATAAGTTTATTTAATTTAATTTTGGGTAGTCACACTGTAAGTCTTGTTTCACCAAATTATTATAATCTCGCTAGACTTCGTTCATAATGCATTATTCATATATTTTCTGGTTTTTGAGTGAAGGGAAAGCTAACATTTAACAAACAAACAAGAAACTATAGTGTGAAGCGATTGCCATGTGTATATAGGAGCTAATCTAAATATTGTACGTGGGTACCATTTTTCAATTTTATACGTAACTTGAAAGCTTAATACTCCAGCTAAGTAAAAAAATCTAAAATTCAACGTCACTTATGACGTCACATGCCAGCCAGTAACGATTTCCCGACGTTTTTCACTTAAAACGAGAAAAACTTGTTAAAATGCATATGATATTTACCATTCTAAACTCAGTCTTACAGTATGCAAAATAAGAATAATTTTAAACTAGCAAATGATGGTAGTTAAGTCATGTTACCTTTATTAAGTTTTTAGTAGGTTGAAATGACAGGTCGTACCTACTTTCAGTTAATTAGTGAGATTTTCAATTTTTATACGTTTCCAAAGTACCTTTGCTTTGAGAACTGTACGAGTAGTAACTAGTTTATAAAATTCATATTCGACGGCAGAAAGTTGATTTTAAAGTTACCCGTTTCAAGTTTTTGTAAAAGAAACTTTACTGGATATTAAGTATTTTATTTTTTACCTATTTTAATGGAAGGAAGAATCATGAGAACACATTGGTTTAATTGTAAAACATATGTTTTACACTGACACAGAGTCTTTTGCCTTGTAATTAGCAACAGAGATCTGTAACTGAGATTACAACATATGACACGACAGAGTATGAAATTTCAGGGTGCACAATACAGTTTTTTTAATACCGATAGGTTTGAGGATGTATGTATGTTTGTAACTCTTACGAAAAAACTACTGGACGGATTTGAATGAAACTTTACAGTAATATAGATTATACATCAAAATAACACATGGGATACATTTTATCCCGAAATTCCCGCGGGAATGGGGACAACGCCGGTAACACAGCGGGGCGAGGCTAGTATTAGCATAAACAACAAATTAACTACATTATGTTCCTATCATAATTCTGTAAAACTTTCAAAAGAAACGAAGTGTGCGAAACTCCAAACAAAACGTTTTCTTAAACTAGCTTTTTCTAAAGAAACTCTTTACAAAAGGAGGCAGTTGGAAAATATTTAAGTTAGTGTAATTAAACCAAGAAAAGTGAGCGGTTAGTAAAACAAAGTGTACTTCGGTATGAAGTCTAAATGATCTGAAAACTGGTGGATATTAAAAAGTAAGTGAAGAATAGACTACTGCTCAGCAGTTGTGAACCACAGCTTTGTGAACAATGATGTTGTGTCAATGGATGTGGTTTCTGTGGCACTAATAATGTGGTACTTGTTTCGAATAGTAAGTAAGTAGTGCTATAAATGTTTGATAATTACGTCTTTGTTTTAAAATGATTGATGAGTAAAGTGTACTCATATAGACTTCTAAACATCTATTTTACATATATATTTAACAACAGCAACAATATTGGGAATTGCTTTTACAACTCCTCGTGTCTCTTCCATCGGTTTTAAGTCCATGTTTTCCGCTCCAAGTTTCAAAGGAGTAGTAAAAATTTTTCTTTTTAAAAAGTATTCAGTAAACTCAAAACCCTCTAATGGAGGGAGCCATTAAGCATTCATCGATTCCTAATTTATCTTACTTCTTTAATTGTTCTTTCTTTAGAATCGGTAAGTTACTCGGGACCTTTTATTCGATTTCTTTTCGATTATTATCGATTCCAATATGGCGACGTCGTAAATCACAGTAATGAGATTTGGAATGCAATTTGTTCTAATTTAGAATAACATCGACGTTCATGAAATTCTTGGAAGAAATGAGGAAAATTGTCTCAAGATTGTAGAACACCGGAAACGAATTTATTGATTTAAAACTTTCGGGTAAAACCTGAGAACGCTTTTTAATTCTAGACGAAACTGCCCAAAGATATGTCAAATTTGACATTACGAAATAAATAGGTCAAAATTCAAAATGAATAAAATTTGACGCTGTAAATCAATGAATAATAAAATTATATATTGGTATATTTTGGATAAATGATGGAAGGGTATGGATATGGGTATCCACCGCCTCCGTTCGCCGCCATGATGCCTGACGGGCAGTACCAGGATCATGGGGACGGGTTTGGAGACTACTATGACATGGACGCTTTGGACGATGAGGGTAGAAGGTATGGCCAATGTGACCAGATATTTTTCTTGTAGAATAGCCACGTTCCCTGTGGCTGTTTCATGTTTCTTAAAAAGTTGACGCAATTAGGCACGTACGTACATACTGAATCTTCATCTTCATCTGTTTCTGAATTAAAAAACGTGATCTTCGCCACACATATATTTGAAAAATCAGATTGAATGCTTGTCAGAATCATTCTTGCAGAGAGATCTGGAAAATTAAGAATTGAGAAAGATCAAAATGTGTGAGGTACTCGTTCTTGAAGTTTTGGGCGCTCTGAATCCAGTATCTGAATTTCAATTTCTGGATTCAAATCGAAATTAATTTTGTATGGTGCCTTAACTCCCGATAACGAAATAGTTGGGATCCGTACCACTTATTTTTGTACTGATTTTCGTTTCATCATTACAATTTCATTAAAACTAACAGAGTGTAATATATTAAGTCGTTAGTTTATTATCAATGTCTGAGCATACTGTGAGAAGAAATAAACTAGCGAGGTTCCACTCTATCATACAAACTTCAGTAGTTCTACTTATATCTACACAATTTGAAGATGCAATGAAATGCTGTATCCAAAGCATTCTATCCAACATTCTAGATCCTTCGACCATCCCAGACGAACTAGATCGAAACGTCGTTCACGCAGAAGCAGGTCCCGATCTCTCAGTAGAACCGACTCCAAGACTCGGTCTCGATCGGGATCCAAGACCGGGTCTATGACTCGAAATAAGTCCAGGAGTCGCAGTCGCAGTCGCAGTAGGTCTCGAACGCGGTCGGGCAGTCGCAATAGACCAGAGTTGAAACTGAAAGAACCAGGACTTTTGGATGCTTTTAGAGTTCTTTATTTGACTCGTAAGTGTTTTTGTTCTATTAATAGTACTAGCTGACCCGGCAAACGTTGTTTTGCCATATAAAAATCAAGGGGGGGACCACCCTAACTGAGATGTACCAGTAAGCTACACTATCTTTCAAGTTGGATCAATTTGCACATGGTGTGCAAATCGAATTTAAAATCGGTTCAGTAGCTTAGGAGTCCATCGCTGACAAACAACGTGACACGTATTTTTTTAAATATAAAGAACTAGCCGCGCCCCGCGGTGTTACCCGCGCTGTACCCGTTCCCGCTGGTACATATTACTGTTGCGTTTCTTTGAAATTCTTTTTGTAGTAGGTTTTGTGTGAAAGAGCAACAAACGCACAGGTCCAGGCTTATTTTGAAGATAGTGGATCACAATAGTAATGTATTGAACTCACAGAGCATAGAAGCACCGCGCTCTCCTACTAGAGACGCCTTTCTTAAAACTTTTCATACAAACTTAGCGTGTCGGAAAGCGTTACCGTTCACTCACATCATAACACTTTTTACTTCAAAGTTGACGTATCTGTATTGTATGTAGAGATGGGTATGTCGATATGAGTCGATGTTTTTATCGATATTTTTTTTATCAGCAGAAATCGGACTAATGACTATTAAAATTTTAGGATTAGGGAATTTTAGTTTTTTATTACATGATAATGATAATACATGTATACATAGGTATGCTAGGCGTGAAAATAATAAGAATCAATTTAGTGGTCAAACTTTTATTCAATCAATAGTAAGGATCATTAGGAAACCTTAAATAATAGTTTGTATTATTTTAATATTAGTTACTAGTTAGCTACAAAACATAAATCTCTAGTCTGGGTTCAATATAAGTAAAAAATATCAATTCCACAATATCGATTCAGTACAAGGATACGATTGACACGCATTATCGACATTACGCCAACCAATGCGTCACCTCACTAGCGCATTTTAATTTACTGGTTACCATGGTTACGTTTGAGGTTTTGTGTTTCAAAATAACCTCGATTGCATTTTTTAAACAGCTAAAAGTTACATTTTATTACTAACTTATGATACGATACGCCAGAATTTTGTTTATTTACGTTTTTACTTTGATTATGAGACCAAATCACTGCACAATGAGGCATTTCTACCGCTTTTTTGATAATATTCACTGCACAACGTGCTAGCAGAGACTGACGGCGGCTTGAGCCTGAAGTTGTGTTCAGCGCATCTTCGCCGCACGGGTATTGTTGTTAATGGCGTCTCTAGTAGGAGAGCGCGGTGCTTCTATGCTCTGTGATTGAACTAGATTCTGCCAAAATACGTCCTGAATTATTTAAATAACTCAAATGGTTATCAATAACCATTTCTTTAATCCATTCATCTTCACAAAACGAACCTTGAAATCATCAGAGCCTTAAAAAATACAATGAAACTATGAGAACACAGAATTATAGTTCTTATATTTCCATAGCAAGCTGTTCTAAAAAGAATCCTAGAATGTACTTGGCGACCAAGAAGCGCCTGGATCGCGTCGAAGAGTACCTGAAGAGTGACGGCCTCGGCTCCAAGAGATGGCTGTTCTACCCGAGGTCGAATGTTAAGAGCGATCCCTCTATAGATGCTCCAGGCAGTCCAGGTATTTTACTATGCCTTCTTCTTCTTCTTCTTCTTATCGTGTCAATGGCCTTAAAAAAATTCCGAACCAGTATTTAGCTAACTAAAGAGCAGCATCTGAGACTTTTATTAAGTCTTCCTTGGTACAGATGGTAGGGGTCAGAGGACAGGACAATAGGTTCACTATATCAAGATATACGTAACTATTTTCGAATTTAGCGTGCTAAGTTAAGCAGTCGGTCCCGGTAGTTTCAATTGTTAGACCATGTCGGAGGCCTGTAGGCGGTCTAAACACTCCAACTCCAGGGTTGACCACTAACCTATAAGAAGGAATGAATGATGACAAAGCCAGTAGGAGTTTTGAAAGAAATACATATAAACGTTTCCTAATGTCAACTGTATCTCGCTACATAATGTTAAGAGCCTTCAGGATGCCATATTTAAAAGCGTTCGATTTGGTATGGGATGTAGATTGATTTGGTTTCGCGGGAAATTGGATTAATTAGAACTATAATAACGCTGACAGAGCAGTAAAGTGTATTTAATTGAAATTCAGTAAAGACCTTCAAGCCAGTAAAATCTATACTTCTATACTAATATTATAAAGCTGAAGAGTTTGTTTTGTTTGTTTGTTTGTTTGTTTGTTTGTTTAAACGCGCTAATCTCAGAAACTACTGAACCGATTTGAATAATTCTTTTTGTAATAGAAAGCCACATTCAACGGGAAGGTTATAGGCTATTTTTCATCCCGAAATTCCTACGGGATCGGGTACAGCGCGGGTAAAACCGCGGGGCACTGCTAGTAACCTATACTAATATAGAGTTGATGACTTTTTTTTGGTTATCTTTTTTATTAATCTAATCTCAGAAACCACCAATTCGAATTCTTTAATTACTTTGTAAAAGTCACATTTAACGAGAAGGTTATAAGCAAGTTTCATCCCGGAAATCCAACGGAAACGGGCACAACACGGGCCAAACCGCGGGGTGCTGCTAGTACAAAATAATCCTCTTGTAACTACGTAAGTCCAAATAGGTTAGTGGCCACACTGTCCTTAACTTTGAGGTCAATAATCCTCTTAACGAATTATAATGATTCAGGTCGATCACAATCACGCAACACATGCGATCAGCGAGTGAAAATAGATGGAGAATTCTTCAGGAAATACAAGCGGAGTATGAAGGTGGATGCAGAGTCGCCCATCACTAAGCTGAAGCGGTGGGAGCTGCTGTTTTATAAGAAACTAGGTTTTATACAGGCACTTTGATTTTTAATAGATTATTCGGTTTATGTTGGATGTTTTTTTTGTAGATGATAGTAGCTATTTACTATGTGGTGGAAGGACACAATTATAAGAGGCGAAACTGCTTAACGCGTGCGCCCAAGTACATCCGCCGCGTACAGTGAACCGTCGCGTGCGCCCTCATACAAAAGTGAACCGTGCGCTCGCGACGGTTCACTTTTGTATGAAACCGCAACGGGCGCACGCTTAACGCAGTTTCAGCCCTAAAAGTCACTCACCGAGAATATAAAACCGTTTTTTCAACGATTCTTAAAAATATTGAATAGTTTCTGATAAACACAGAACAATTTTTAACCTAGTTCACAGTATCGAAAACTAATTCGAAACCTATTCGACATTTCCCAACCACATTTAAAGCGTGAAAAACTTTCGACATAATCCCCCAAATAAATGCTAATTTCACCGTTACTTAAGCAAAGTAACTTAAAGCATTTACACAAGCGGTTCTATAAGATTTAAGCAAGAACTTACATAAGTTAGGTAACTGCAGTTTTTCTTGGTTTCTCGTCAATTTTCCGCGCGATAACTCAAGAATTTGGTAGCCAATTTAAAAGTTTGGAGTTCCAACGGATCATTAGTTGAAATATTTTATTATTTTTATTTTTGTTGTATAAGTTGTTCGTGACTTAACGGTTTTCAGTAAATTGGTTTAAGAGTTAACGATCGTTTAAAGAACTAAACATAACATATTTGACCAATCATTAGTCATCATTGAAATACTTTACTACGGCGTAGTATGCTACGCGAGCTTCGAGCTACGCTTCTAAACAGACATGCAAATTTATAGTTTTTTAATTACAAAATTACTTTACATCATTCTTTATCCCGCTAAGCGCCTTTAGCTACCTCATATCATAAACTTATTTCCAATTAATCATACACTTTAGTACACTCGTATAATACGCTACAATGTATCATAGTTACAGTATAAGTACCAAAGTTACTCAACGTCGTAGTTTGTCCGACATCGTCATAAAAACGACTTTATTCGTGTTTATACTGTGTCGTTTACGTCCCAGTGCAATGCTGATGTTTCTAAACAATCCATTCATTATAATTTTATATCTACCCTCATTTGCCGCGAGCGGACCTACTATTTGCATTCAACTTCACAGACCTGAGTTTTTAAGTAATTGCGCCCGTTTTATTTTGACGTATCTTGTTTGTGAAGGTTTCTGTTGAATATTATTATGATTTAGATAGAAATGTATATTTTTAAGTAATTGCACTTTGAGTGAATTGAATATATCTAAAAACAGTGAGATTACCTTTACATGGTCCGATTTTGTTCCTCATTTACAGAACTATTTTACTTTGATCGTACGATGACCATATTTTGATACTTAACTGACTTTTAAATACACTGTGTTGTTAGAATTTGATCCTCTTACTTGGTTTTGCGTTACAGTGGTTTTATTTGTATGGGCAATGGTATTGTGAATGTGCAGATTGACAGGATGGGTGGCCGACAGTGCATTTTTATCTTTATGCTACTATACTTTAGAGGGCACATTAGATTGTCGGTCACAGTGGTTTCCAACGTTCGATCATTTCGGATATTTTATTCGCCTATAAACTCCAATAACACTGTTGACCAGATGTTTACTTTTTAAGTCGATTCCATAACAAACAAGTGACGTTTCATTTTACCAATTTCATCCCCATTGATCCGACTAATAACTACCCTAATCCAAAAAGTAGGCGGTGTCCCCATCAATTACAAAGAGCATTATATTGTCACGAAAACACGTAAAAAGTATTGCACTTTTGGCAAATTAACGAAACCCAGCTTTTTGACCCCCTGGGTTTAGGGCCCTTGGCCCCCCGGTGGGCCCAAAACGGTCGCGAATGAAAACATTTATACTGTTTCCACTTGATCAGTTGCCACCCTTCCGATAATGTGTTTTGTTTAATGACCCAAAAAGGGTGTCGGGGTACATCGGTTTAAATTGTTTTAATTTAAAGTATCATCAATTTTGCTTTGATTAGGACTTACGATTACGCCCATCCTCCTCACTGTACTCCTATCTTCAGAGATGAGAGGCCTTTGCACAGTAGTGGGACATTACAGGATAATACTTTTCTCTACTTTTTACGACTTAATGTTTTTAGGAAAATATTTATTGGTTTGAATAGGTTGACTAAGAGATGGGTTCTATTGTTACGACTCTAGGTTTTCTATATATCTATCTAGGGTATATGATATGTTCTGGTTTAAAATAACTAATTTAAACCAATCTAATCTTTACTGTGCTTATATCTGAGATGCCTGCGGCCCAGCCGTGGGAGATTCCAGGCTCATACTTATACTATTTAACCGACTTAAACAAAGGGTGGGTGGTTTGTCAATTCGACTGTATTTTATACTGTCGTTCGTATTTTGATTTTCTTTAGCTAGTTTTCAAAAAAGATTAAATGTAACGTATAAACTATTCACTAGGGACACTTTTAATTTTCCATTTCACACAAATACCTACTTTATGTTAGCGCTTGTTAATGTTCGTGTTATTTTAAATTGTGTCTAATGTTTTTATTATGTTTTGGCCACGTGTTTGTTAGTTTATTACGTTTGTTTAGGTCGCGTTAAGCAAATTTTGAAACCCTTAGGGAGTGTCTCGAACCTTTACATAGGTATGTTGGTTTACATCCAGAAAAGTTTGCGATGAGGAACACTTTCCGAAAAATAATATTATATCCGTGTATCTTTTAAGTGATGTCTTTGTTACGTATAAGTCGGTCACCGAATTTGATGACTACTTTCGGTTCAACGCAATGGAAAGTAGTCGTTATTTGTTTTTTTTTTATGCGATTAAACGTACTCACACGGGTACTTAAAATAACTTCTTATCCTGAAATTTCTACGGGATAGGACACTGCGCGTAAAATCGCTTTGCTAGTGCGTTAAAAAGGACATTTAATATTTAGAATACATATAGGTTATGCCCAGGTTATTCCTACCTCACAAAAGGCAAGCGTTCAAAAATGTACACCACATTTCGCCTACCCTTTTTCTCATAGCAATGTACATTGTGAATGTATCAGAACTTTCAGGGCACAAAGTTAGATATGCTAAAAGCTAGACCCTCTCCGATCCAAGATCGATTTATTTGGTATTGTTACCGCTTTAAATTGGGGTCTGAGTTATGTTTTACTTATGAGAGTATGAATGTAGTAGTAGTGTAACGTGGAACGTGGAACGAAACTTGTCACGGTAAATGGAGGCGACATTGGGTGACACCATTTGTATTCTACCGTTTTCAACTCGATGTAGATGTATAGTAATAGGTGATTCTGTTAGAAGATGTGTTTATGTTTATAGTTAAAGAATGAGAAAGAAGTAGGTTTCAGTTATATAGAACAGTGATCTAAATCTGAAATAAAATCTGACTAATGTCAAGCGTTTCTTATGTATAGTGGTATTCCAATCTCCGAAAGCAGTGAACCGATATTGACAGATTTTTATTTGTGTGGTTACATTTTATTCAAAATCAAAATTTTCTGATTCAATATAATTTAGTCTGAGTCCATTAAATTTATTTGATAATGCAATAAAGCTCAACAACCAAAGAAGCAATTAAACTCATCCAGATATTCTTTAAATCAGACGCATTTGAATATTCCCCAAGGTAATTTAGACGCAGTATGAGAAACTTGGTACAGTGCAAGGGGGTTGTTTGAGATGTACCCTGTGGGTCTTAATTGTACCTTCGGGGTGCAACGGGGAATTTGAAACAAGGGCATTTTATGAACTGTGTGCTCCTGGGGGATGTTTCTATTTATAACTTGCTCTAAATGTAAAGTAATGGGGACAACTGGAATTAGTTTACTATAGCTAAAATTAAGGAAAGGAAAGAGCAAAGGTCGTGTCGTACGAACAGCTGAAGAGGATGGCAGATGACAGAGGAAAGTGGAAAGAACTCCATCGACAAGAGCCCAGCTCTTAAGTTTAGAAGAAGAAGAAGCTTAAATTATTTTCATATACCTATATCCTTTATGAAAATAATTTTACTATAGTAAAATGGCGTAAGAATTGTATGGATTAATTGCGATGAAGGACAGATATTACTAAACTAGCGGCGCCCCGCGGTTTTACCCGCGTTGTGCCCGTTCCCGTGGGAATTTCGGGATAAAATGTAGCCTATAGCCTTCCTCGATAAATAGACTATATCTAACAGTGAAAGAATTATTCAAATCGGTTCAGTAGTTTCTGAGATTAGCGCGTTTAAACAAACAAACAAACAAACAAACAAACAAACAAACAAACAAACAAACAAACAAACAAACAAACAAACAAAACAAACTCTTCAGCTTTATAATATTAGTATAGATAGTAAGTAAGTTCGAGCAGGTTAGTGGCCAAGTACGGTGTCGGAGTTATTATAGAGCGAGAGCTGGCTGCAAAAATCCTGGCCGATCAGTTAACAGAATGAAATGTTTTTTAAAAGTTAGTACTTATATCTAGAATGACAAATATCAATGTGTGCCTGGGCGGAACTTGTGCATAAGTTTTATATGTGTTGTCTTTGGAGCTTTTTTCGTACAATAACTGTACCAATGGAGTAACACTTTCAAATTATTTTCAAAAGTTAGTTTTCAACAAGTAAAATAAAATTGTTTTTGTGTGCCTCATTAAATCCTGTGCCCATGCCTTGGCACACCATATTTAAAAATTTTTTTTTTTGTTCGTTTGTGTACCCATCGTGTAACAACTTCAAATTAGTACCAAATTAAAGTTTAAACATTCCTTAATTAAAAAAAAAAGGTGTGCCACGCCTATGCCTGTTACTAATACATGGCACACACCATTTCATGTTGAAAGTCTTATACTATAGTTTTAACGTACTCACACGGGTTTTTTCGTGTTAGAAACTTAATAAAGCAAGTAATAACTTACTTTTTATTTCCCGACGTTTCGAGGGGATTGCACCTCTCGTGGTCGCGGGTGAACTCTCAGAGTTCACCCGCGACCACGAGAGGTGCAATCCCCTCGAAACGTCGGGAAATAAAAAGTAAGTTATTACTTGCTTTATTAAGTTTCTAACACGAAAAAACCCGTGTGAGTACGTTAAAACTATGTGTTCAAATCGTGTAAGTTTAAAAAAGACTATAGTCTTATACTATGCCTACTTTCACTGATATTCTTCACAGGTATTCTACACGCAGGTAAGTTTCGGAAATGACCGTTGAGCCCTTGAAATTGTATTGTCATCATAATAATAATAATAATAAAGCCCGCAGGGCAGCTTGTGGCGAGCTGTTGGTGAGTAGCGACACCACGGGCGATTCCCGAGTGCCCCAGAGAGTCGGTCAGGGCCCTCGTCTCCGGCGAGCCTTCACCGGTCGGAGTGGACCCCAAGGGGGCCCGCAGGACTCTCGGCTCTGGCTTGCCTTCACCGGCCGGCCAGAGGGGGGTCGTTAGAGGCACAGTCGATTTCGGCTGTGTGATCCAGGGGTGGAAGTGTTAAAGGGCATAACGCCGCGAGTAACGTTTAGAGAAAGCGCAGCACACCTCTCTACACCCCCGAGTCGCCCACACCGATGTTGCCCCCTTGCCGTCTCTACGTCGGCTGTTTCGGGGGGCCCATCCAGTGGGCGGCGAGCCACGGCCTGCCGCCGATAACTTTTTTTTCGCTAGTTATGACAGGTGCCGATTCCTTTGCAATAACCCAGTTTCTAGTCCATCCAATCTTCATTCCCATAGCCCATTTTTATTCCTATCATATCTTGCAATAGTCCCTACTTCTGCAGGTACACATTCCCGGACATGTTGTACTGATGTGGTCGGGAGTGTGTCCCTGCAGTTGTAATCCATTATTTTAAACATCTCCAAAGGGCCTCTACGAGTTGGATCTGTATCCCCTCGCATGCCTCTCAAAAAGACCGGGCTTGTCCCGTGACTCCGAGGAGAAACACTATAATAATAATAATAATATATTTTATCATAATAAAACTGAACCGTTTTGGTTCGAAGATCCAACACCGCTTTTAATTGAAGACATTGTGTCAGTAGAATTAGAATACGATGAAAGTGATAATGATAATGACGATTATAATAACGATAATGATGATAATGCTGATGATGATCATGATGATAGTTATGACGATGTTTGATAAGAACAGAAAGGTATGAATGTTCTAACGTATGTTTTTAGATATGTATTTTTTTATCACTTTTATGAATATATGTAAGACTAATTTTTTTATATTATTAAATTCCGACTTTGTTTACATCAAAATAAATGAAAAGTTTTGTTTTTAATTACCTAAATAAATGAAAAGTTTTGTTTTTAATCATTTTGATTCCTCATTCCTCAATACTTCCTCAATAGATTATATTAGTGATAGTATAAGACTTTCAACATGAAATGGTGTGTGCCATGTATTAGTAACAGGCATAGGCGTGGCACACCTTTTTTTTTTAATAAAGGAATGTTTAAACTTTAATTTGGTACTAATTTGAAGTTGTTACACGATGGGTACACAAACGAACAAAAAAAAAAATTTTTAAATATGGTGTGCCAAGGCATGGGCACAGGATTTAATGAGGCACACAAAAACAATTTTATTTTACTTGTTGAAAACTAACTTTTGAAAATAATTTGAAAGTGTTACTCCATTGGTACAGTTATTGTACGAAAAAAGCTCCAAAGACAACACATATAAAACTTATGCACAAGTTCCGCCCAGGCACACATTGATATTTGTCATTCTAGATATAAGTACTAACTTTTAAAAAACATTTCATTCTGTTAACTGATCGGCCAGGATTTTTGCAGCCAGCTCTTGGACCATTAGACCTCCGACATGGTCTGACGATTGAAGTTACCGAGACCGACAATTTTCCGTGCCCTCCAAAACACGGTAGCGCTCAGATAGAAATGCTATCGGCTACCCATCCAATTATTGACCGAGCTGCACGATGCTTAATAATCGCAATGAGCTTACATCGCTTAGTCAAACGACGCGTGAGCGCTACAACTAATCATATTTCTTCTTGTAGCCACCCAATGCTGAGCGAAGGTCAGAGGGAAAGTTTTGTGTTGTGGTTATCAAGTTTTTACCGATAACTTAAACTGGTTCGTTGGTCTACCTACCTGACTGCGGCTCCAGAACTTCCATCCTTGGTTACTCTAACAGTTAATAATTAAAAGTAAAAGTATTAGTCTGTGATGTCTCACTGCTGAGCAAATAATAATAAATCAATAAATACTTGGACAAATTCACACACTGTTAACTAGACCCAAAGTAAGCTCTAAGCTTGTGTTATGGAATCTAACTCACTGATACTACATATACATACACATATATACTTTATACGAGTATATAATGCCTCTAATAAGATATCAGGACAGTGAGCAGGATAAGTCATAATCACCACCCTTGCCATATGCGGGTTGGTGATCTCAAACCCGAGCCATGTTTGGATAATATGAAACAAGTTTTCACCCGACCCGGGAATTGAACCCAGGACTTCTTGTCTTGGCAGGTGGGTGACATACCACTAGACCACCAAGGCGTTACTTATTAATTATGTTTTCAAAATTTAAATGTCAACTTTTAGTTTACTTTCAAAATACTTTAGGCATCTCATTATAAAGTAGATGATGTTCTGTTTATCTTTGCAACTTCGAAGCTAGTATTTTAATTAAGTAAGTGCTGTAGTAACTGAAATTTAAACAGATGATTAAATAAAACTAACAACTCATTAAACGATTCATTACTTAAAATTAATTCTCATAAGTTATAAAGTTAACAAGATTGCAGTGAAAAATTAATTCTAATTTTACGAATCACAAATTATTTTATTTTACAGTTCGTGCCGTTAAGTAGATCAAAGAGAGAGCTCAATAGACTTAAACTTTTGTTGATATTTAATTTATTTTAATATTTTATGTGATAATGAAAATAAGCCAATTGAAATTGGTTGAAGTCTTATTAATACTGGTCTTTAATATTTATTGGCTTTAAGAAATTATTTTTACTTTGTAAGTTCTTACGGGAGAAGGGGAGGTAATTTTTGAACTCGTGTCTTCTATAAAAATAGTTAATTATTAATACTAGCAGCGCCCCGGGTTTTACCCGCGTTGTGCTCATTCCCATGGGAATTTCGGGATGAAAAATAGCCTATAACCTTCCCGTTGAATGTGGCTATCTATTACAAAAAGAATTATTCAAAATGGACTGATAACTCCCAAGATTAGCTCGAACATACAAACAAACAAACTTACAAATTTTACCTCTTTATAATATTAGTACAGATTTGATAATTGTCTATCACTTTAATGAGTTATAAAGTTTTCATTACAATAAAGCTTAAAATTAACTTTGTAAAATATACATTAAATTTTAGTATAACCCAATTATAAATTAGACTTGACATTTATTATCAAAATGTTCTAAAAGGTGTAAACCATATACTAATCAATAAAAATAATCGAGTTTCCAATATCAAAATTATTAAGGTCGAATCCTTTTAATTTCAAACTTTCATAGATCATAATATTACATTAGGGTTTTTCGGAGCCATTTGTTATACATCACTTCATAAATTTACCCAAAAATTTTAACAATTTCGTTAGCTCTGCGTGCTTGGGGGTGAATGTATCACGTGATGTATAATTTCGTACTACATAGTTTAATTTTTAATATCATCAATCATTAGATGCGAATTTTGGGGTTGATTTTGAGTTCTGTTTTGTAAGTTATTGCATATTTTGCAAAATTATTATTTTAAGTATTATAGAAAATATGAGGTATGTTTACAATTTACTTATCACACATGGCTCGGGTGAGATCATTGACCTGAAGTAGGCAAGCGTGGTCATTACGCGTTATTATTTCCGAGATTTTGCCCAACAGTGGCCAATTACAGCCCTACTTCTATTATTAATTTTGTTTTAAGGCAGACAGCTTAAAAAAATGCACATTCTTAAAAAAGTTGCTTCTCTCAACATTTTAATACGGTACCTCAGTAGTATTTAACGTATTTAATTACCCACACAAATATAAGTTACAAAATATTACCCTAATAATCATCCCCTTCTAAATAATATCGAAAAAGTCAACAGCTCAGTTCCCCTAGCAAATCTTATTTTTTATAAGGATTCGCTTAAGGTCAATCCTTGGGATTACTGCTGCGAGGGCCATCAATAAGAGTCATGGATCCGTGACGTCACAGGATAATTCCATCGTTCAAACTGATCCAGGGGCTGTCAACTGTTTATAGTCACCCGTTATTCTATCGACTTCTTCAGTTCGAAATACAAATTCGAATAATTGGTCGAATTTCAATCTGAATTTTACGTATGGTCGAAACTTTGATCAGCTGTTTTCGTTTGGTTAGAGCTTTTAATCACCCTTTTATAACAATGCAATTGCATTTTAAAATGTATTTAAATATTTAAGGGTAACTAATCCGTCATTAAGCACTTGAGTTGTTTTTAATGCCACTTTAAAATTTAAATCGCATTTTAATTCGGTATGTGCGGCTGAGGAGTATGGTATGCATTAGCAATCGACGAAATCAACCAATTTTAAGTATATTCGAGTATTGTTGGCAGAGACAAACAAAAAACAATATTGTACAAAAACTAAAGTTCGTAAACAATTAAGTTTATTTTTAACCTTATTCACAGAGACAGCCACATGGAATAACTGTTACTGTATTTTTTATTCCATTGTCTATCCCCTGTAATACACTAAGATACACAAGAAAACATTCCACATTACATCGCAAGAGAACTCATAAAATCATGTAACTTTCAAACAAAATTTCCATCCCCTAAAAGAAAACAAACACAGACGTTCAAATGCAACCGCGTCTGCATCCAGTAGTGCTCCCAAGGGACCTTATAAAAGGGACCCCTCTGCAGATATTCAGGGAAATTTTCGTGCTGTGCGAACATAGTCTCTCCTCCCCTTCCCCAATCTCATTGCGTGTTATCAATCCCAATTTGAATACGCTTAAGGTCTATTTTCGCTCGACCCTTTTCAGTAATGAAGGTATAAGTTTAGAAGCATCACAATGGTACGAGTAATTTAATTGATGACGACTTCGATTCACGAAAATGGATGGAGCGCTGTCAAATTAAAAATCCGTTGAATACATGTTTCCTTTCAAGATTCCTTTTCAATTCGACCCTTTGCGTGTTTTTTTATATTGAAAAGTTTTAATGGTTCAGGCGATGTTGGTAAACAGACTTGTTTATTTTATAAATATGGCGATTAAAGTTTTGTTTTGATAAACATTGTTAGGCTGATATTTTCGTTTTTGTTAAACAGTTCATTGTATGTTTAACAAAGAACGAAATTGGAGTCGCTTAAAGCTACTTGTTTAGAATAGCCTGTGTGTTTTGTTCCTAGCTGGAACCTTAGTAGCTTAATCAAACCCATTTTGTTAGTGCAAAGAGATAGAAATCGTCAGACCGTGTCGGATGCCTTCGGGCGGACTGAGAATGGCGACACAAGGGTTGACCACCAACCTTTACGAAGGTCTGAGGTCTGGGTTAGTTCGGGTAGACACATTTATATACTCTAGTTTCAAACTCGGAAACCTAAACTACCAATAAAGGAACACACTCAAAACTTAGTGGCACTCATTTTTAACGACTGCAAAAACCACTTTTAAAACAAGATGTTTGTAATTAGTGTGAATGTTTTATGTTGATTATCTCACATTTATGAAACTATTTATAAATTGAAACTACGTTTACGGATACACTTCACTTTTATTTTAATTTAATACATTTTTATCTGACGTCTCGGCCCCTTTACAGGAACCGTGGTCACAAAAGACCACGAGACGTTTCGATTCAAAATGAGTAGTGTTCGCTTAAACTAAAGAAACTATTTATAAAATTATTTTTGTATGAAAAAAGGTCTACCCAACAGCCTCATTGCGTCAGGGGGTTAATAAAGATCTCATATAGTAAAGAGTTGTTCCAACAAAGAGGTTGCACAAAGAACCTTCAGGATTCAAGGAAACACTTACGTCTGATTACGTTCCCTCCATTAAAAAACAAAGGAAAATAAAAACTTTAAAGTGCTACCATAAAAAGAGCTTCCAGACTCAAAAATAATTTGTAATTCCCAATGAGTCACCTTCCAGAATTTACAACCGGTTGCGAGGGTTGTAAAACTTGAAGTGTTGCGTGATCCTGTGACGTCACTACGTTTCGGGGGCGAAAGCGCGAGTGCACCCCAGGGAGCGATAAATAGGACAACTTTATAGATATGTATGTTTTGGATTGTGCGTGCCGATAAAACTATTAGTTTTTTTCTGAGTCATTGCGTTATTATTTGCAATCTGCTAATGTATGGATATCCCCTTTCTTTGACTGAATCATGTAGCCGGTACATTACTTTTGTAACTTTTGGGGGAAGCATGGTGATGTGACCATCAATAAATTGTGAGAAATAGTTTCAGACTATGTTGGCTTAAGGAGGCTATGTAAATACAATATTTTGGAGTAGTAATAGAAATTCTAGAAACCAAAATAGCAGTTCCGAAATAATATTTCAATTTTCCTATCCTAAATACCAAACAAACACAAATATACTGGTCCCATTAATAAATTGTCAAAATTTGTGCCAAATTCAAATTGCTATAAAAGCTTCGAAACAAAATCCCATCGCGTATTACGTCACGAACATCAGACAAAACAAGCCAAATTAATAGCCAATCAATCTGCAGATTTATTTTGGACTGTTATCCTTTATGTAAATATACAACCGGCGCAGTTCCCTTGACGACTTTTTTGCGAAATTGGAAATGTGGTTTCTGATACTGATTTCATGGAGCAAAATTAAGGTGTATGTGTAGTGTAAGCCCTACTTGTTTATAACCAAATGATAACTCAATGTCATCAGATTGACTACAAAATGCAATGACGAATAATTTACATGTTTTCAACATTAATTGATTCACTTGCTTGATAGCACTCTGCCTTTTTAATAAAGCATTTTCAAATACATTTCTTTACAAATCCTTCCATCCTACACTCGTAACTTACACTTGGACAGTAGGAAGATAATCACAACTTCTTTAAAAATCGCTTCACCTGACAAGTAACCAGTATCCAATTGTTAAAACCTCCATTTTGAATAGAAACTACGTTTACTGATACACTTCGGGTTTATATTACATTTTTATCTGACGTGTCAGAATGGCATATATCATAGCGGTATGCTAAAACGTCTTTGAAATAACTAAACCTTTCAAAGAAACGTTCTTATTTACAATCGTTTCCCAACTATACCGATTGTACCAAACAAAAGGTACAACTGATGTATGTACAACATCCCAGAGCGAGCCGACCGCTCCTGGCTCGATTCATCACGAAGCTACTGATAATGTCAGTGAAATGATAACCGACGGCCCAGGTACAAATTTAGGCTTGAATCTCTACAATACATCACTTAAGTAGGGTGGCTATGGTTGGGGTGGTATTGGGGATTTTTTTTAGATACAATTTGACGTTAAGGGTACATGGGTGCGCAGTATTTAAGATGTCATGATAGTAAAAAATATAGCCAAAGTTATACGAGACATGTTGTAGTAGTATCCTTTTATTACCAGTTTCTCAGTAATACTCAATTAAAAATAATTATAGAACTACTGTAAAAAAGACAGATAATATTTTTCTCTTCATATTTTTCGCGTCAACCTATAAGACATTATTTAGAGTATTAATGAATCAAAAACAGTTTGTAGTATTTATCAAAAGCAGTCTGAAGTCTGATATGTATTTCTTAATTAACATTAACCTTCAGTTATTTAACATAAAATACCATAAATACGATAAAACATGGACACCGTACACCGTGGAATAAGGGGTTAAAAATCGCGTTACATAAATCTGGCCATTATTTGGTTGTAACTGTCTAAACGGGGGTATGACGTCACACCTATTTGTAACACATGATATATTACTCGGTTTCTGATAGATGTGGGCTTTGTGCATCTTTTCTTAGGTTTGATAGATCGTATGAAGTAAATTAAAAAAACTTCCCAAGTAGTAAGGTTTTTTTAATTGCTGGATAAACTACTTAGACCTTAAATATTTGCCAAATTGCCTTTTTGTAATAGTAACCTTTTTTATTTAACAATAATATAACTTTAGACCATTGAAGTGTTTCACAATTATTTGAAAAAGCAAAGCGTTGTCCAGCTCTTTTTAACCGACTTCTTTGATAATCGCTTTGGAAATAGAACATACCTACCCAGTACACCAGCTTTTTAAAAACGATGACATGGTTCCTTAGAAAAACTTCGTACCTATCCCGTAGTTTCAGACTTACCCATACTTCCCGTTTTACAAAGCTCACCCTGTTAATAACCATTCATTATCTTAACTACATAAATTCAAAGATAATAACTAAGATCCCGACAAATAAATCACCCACCTCTTTCCGAAGTGAAGTACAAGATGCATAGACTCTTTAAATCCCCATCAATATGCAGTGACTTAAAGAAATCAAAAATGCAATCACGACAAAATGGTTGTCTCTTGAAACCCGCCATTGATTGGATTAGCTGAACAATCCTGAAGCAAATGAATCTTACAATTGTCTCCGTAAAACACCATCTCCGCTTCGTCGTATTTCATTAGACATTTTAATTCTCAAGCTCTATTGATTTTTCCGATTTAGTTTTACTATTGTGATTTTTAACTGAGAATTTTCATTGTTTTGTTGAATTTCTTGTTTTTTACGTAGTTACAAGTTGGCAAATTCTGAAGGAGATTTTTATGACACGCATGAGTGATTTAGAAATTGTGTTGTGTTGCCGGATCAACATTCAAACCCTTTATTTCCACATTAAAAATAACAAAATAAAAGAGAGTACAAAATTGTTGATATTGAGCAGCAGTACTGTGTGTTCAATTTTGTTTAAGTCATGACGACGACGTCTTGTGAACCTCTAAAAATATTTTAAAGATTTGAAGCACATTAAAGACATTCTGATGATTGCTTCAATTAACATCAATGAGCAAACGCGGATCCAAAATCACATCCTTCAGTATCAAAAATTACAAAGTCCAGTTACTATCTTAAATAACGTTATCTCCCACATCTACTCTCAAATATTTTTCAATTCAAATAACTAAAACTGCATACACAAGCGTCACTCTACCATCAAACGCCCATATATCTTTCCATAACATAAGTCTCAAGTCTTTAATTTCACTTCGCTCACTTTTATGGTACACATAAATCTGACTAGCACCATCGGTGCACAAATTCTCTAATAACAAACCTCGTACATCGGCTAGACCGTGTGTAAGCATAATAATTCACGTGCGCAGTTAGATCATAAACTTTTTGCCACGTCATTGGATAATCTCTAATTTTCAATCGGTTTTGGTGCAAAATGGAGGCGGAGAATATTATTATCACTTTATAGTCCTTAAGGCGCTCTGTAAACTCACAGTCTATAAGCAAGGCAGGTCATTAACTTTCTTAAAATTACTTTATCACCAAAAAATATATTAGTCTGTATTGTCGCACAGCTAGGCAAAGGCCTCACATCTCACTGAAGATATCAGAACATAATATGTTCTGATATCTTCAGTGAGATGTGAGGCCTTTTATATTATATATTATAATAGACTTCTTTTATATTATAAAAGAAAATAATTTTCGTAATTGGCTCATAAAACAATTGAAAACCTCTACGGTTTTTGAAGTCCGTAAAAGCAATTATATTTCTGTTAATTTCTCTAACTTGACCCACACATTAAAGATAGATTCACACGTGCCATAATTCAACATTCCGAACGATTAACCGAACTCAAATGTAGTGAGAGGTAATGAACTTCACACTATACTATACGATTGCTATACTATACGACCCTGCGTCAATTCTATAGTGTAGACACTGTACCGCTGTTTTATTACGTTTCCGATTGGATGAACTGTGTTGGATGGTTGAATCGGTGGTTGAATTGAATGAGTTAACGTGCTACGAGCTACCAAGTTCAATAGAAGGTGAACGACAGAGTTATGAACATGGTCACATCTATACTAATATAATAAAGCTCAAGAGTTTGTTTGAACGCGCTAATCTCAGAAGCTACTAATCCGATTCGAATAATTATTTTTGATATGGATAGCCACATTCAACGGGAAGGTTACGGGCTATTTTTCATTCCGAAATTCTTATGGCAACGGGCACAGCGCGGGTAAAACCGCGGGGCGCTGCTAGTGGTTAATTTTTTTCTTACATCTGTTGAGATTGACATTTTGGGATAACGTTTACTGCTGCGTAACCGAAACCACCCGCCCGAAGACTTGGTAAGACGGTAAGTATTGTAAACAACACCTAATTTGTAAACCAAGTAACAATATCGAACCAAACACTCGTAATACACACCACAAATACAACAACAACCAAGACAAATAAAACATTTAGTTAAGAAGGCTTCTATATAAACGTTTGTCACTTGCCCTGGGCACTACCGAGGGCGGAATGCATCCCCGTTCGCTGTCTAACGAACAGCCCCCCGGGCGGCCTTCCATTCTTAACATAAGTAAATGTATTTACTTACAGAGTCGGAGTTGGGATACGCTTTGTGGTAGATAATATTGTTGAGGCGTTGAAGAGTTTGTTTGGAACGCTGAGTAAATTGGGTAAAATTTTAGTATGTTTTTAATTTTTTCATTTACCTAAATCTATACTTCAATACTAATATTATAAAGAGGTAAAATTTTGAAGTTTGTTTGTATGTTCGAGCTAATCTCGAGAATTACCTGTCCGATTTGGATAATTATTTTTGTAATAGATAGTTGCACTCAACGGAAAAGTCATAGGCTATTTTTCATCCCGATATTCTCACGAGCACGGCACAACGCGGGTAAAACCGCGGGGCGTTGCTAGTGGTTAATTTTTTTTTAGACAATTTGAAAGACAATATTATATTAACTCACATTCTTTCATATTACTATAGTTCAATTGAACAAATTCAAAAATCACTTAATCGTTAACCCATCCTAGATGAACGTAACTTAACATTGACAACAGTACTACTCCTCAAGCTACAGCATTCGACACTAAACAAAAAAAAAACCTAAATTTCAATTTCCAAAAAAATTAAATAGAACTTATTTTCACTGAACTTATGTTTCTATCTCTTTCTATCTTCACCAATTAAAGAGAGCCGAAGTGAAATATTCCTCTGACTTAATTTCTGAAAGTCCGTTAGTGGAGGCGTTAAATAAGCGAAGACATGTTCCAAAGCTTTTACACGTCTAATGTTTGTATCAGAAGAAGTTAAGCGCAGTTTAAGGCAACATAAAACAGAACTTCTCGAATAGGCTTGCCTCTGTGTACTCAATTGTTTTATTACGTGTCATGGACATTGGATGGGAATTTGCCATATTTTATTAGGTGTGGCTTATCATCTACGCAAATAAAAAACTAAGAGGTTTCTATGATTATGTAAATTAAAATGCCCGTTTCTAATGTTAATTTTCAACTGACGCTTATGCAGATATTTACTTTATTTTGTGGTGAATTAGTAGTTTAATCTTTGCACTCTCTTAAGCCCTTTCTTTTGCCCGTATTCAGGGACATCAAATGTTTCCTCTGGTGGCAGTTAATGCCATTGCAATGTTTTCCATATCATAATTAAATCTAGTTGTAAAAGCTTTCCATATAAGACTAAATTTGAAATCCAAAGTCGATTTTCCCTCTCTTTTCAATTGCTATCTCTCACTTTCTCAAACAATACGTAATAACCGCCCATGACGTGTTACATTCGTTAGTAAGACAACTCTGCAGAAGCTTTTAATTCAGTTAAACAAGAAGTCGTCGTGACGACTCCATTCGGTTGTTATGTGACTGCACTCTGCCTCGGCTAGGCTTGGGAGTTCAGTTTGTTTACTGGGACACTTTGTTGGTTTTGAATTTGGAATCTTTAAACGGAAGAATGATGGATGGGTAGGAAGGGAAGTGAAGGATTGAAGGTATAGGAACTTGTTGGTCAAGTCTTGTTTTGTCTCTTTTGCTCTTCGGAAAATTGCGTATGTCAGAAAGTGACAAACTATTTGATAGCTAAAATGTACTTAATACGCTTTTATTAATAAGCCCCTTGAGGTATAAATGTATTAACGTTTAGAACTCAATGATGAAAACATTTTTTAAATATGGAGGACTTTTGTTATACTCTTAGAAGAAATTGAATAGTTAAATGTCCGAATTACACTGCACTGTGAGGTCAATACTTCATCAAGCATTTTATTTCATATTGTAAAAACTTATCATTTACTGCACTATAGGTTCTAATAACCGTAGGCAGGCAGTTTAAGATAACAGATCATATTTAGACAATTTTCTGTACATATATTAATACCAAAATATTGAACTGGTCGTCTATTTTACAAAGAAAAAAACTTTATTTTTGCCATCTTAAATTGCCAATGGAGATTGGTTTGACCAGCAGTCAATGCAATTAAGAAGATCGAGGCTCTAACACTGGATACTACTTTAACTGTATTTATTTTCAAATATATTCGATAACAGAAGCAAAACAAAGGCTTAATCCTGATGTCATTGACGTTGCCTACAAACTGAGCCGTCAAGACTATCAGCATGATGATTAATAGAACTGGCCATCTGTTACGTAGTCTTCAGGGAGGGGTGGGGGGGTGAGAGGAGAGGAGGGGAGGGGGGCAGTCCAGTGTTAATATTTAGCATCATATTTCATGTGGCCGCGTGACGGTGAAGATACGCAACCGCGGTTTCGAATGATGGATAGAACTGACTGTAGTTTACAGGGTGTTCGTAGCTGGTTTTTAAGCGAAAAAGGGTGTTGAAAAATGGCTCTTTGGGGTCAAAATTGAATAAAAATATTTGACTTTGATTAACCCCATGGTTATCATTATGATCTTGTTTATCAGTTTGTACTCTTATTGGGCTGCGTATACAATAAAATATTGATGCTGATTTGGAGCATATTGTATAGAAAAAGCCTCTGACATAGTGTAACGATTGAAATAACCGGGACCGACTGCTTAACGTGCCCTCCGAAGCACGGTAGCGCTCAGATAGAAATGCCACTTTCGGCCACCCATCTAAGAAGGGGTCGAGCTGCACGTTAAAAAATAATAATATAAAGTATTATTTATATTTCATTCAAGTTGTGAAACATCTCTTTTTGGTAATTTTTAACAATCTCAATAATCTAACATTGCTTAGTCAAACTACGATGTTCTACACAATATCCACAGTCTGATCCACACGATACCGTGAAAATACATTTAAATGGAAACGTATAAGATATTAAAAACCTAACGTTATATTTTGTTCTACATATGTCAAGTATAATAAACTTATGTGAAACTGTATCTGAATTACGTTCGAACCCAAACCTTTTTGGTGAGGGTACATGTAAATATACCAATAGGGATCAAAGGAGACCCTTGCATCTATTTTTAAACTATTTGTTGTACTTGGTGACCAAAACAGAGAAATTGTACAGTGAATTATCGTTACTCTATTTATCGTAGGTTTGTGTTTCATATAATTTTAACGGCCATTTTTTTTTGTTAACCAATAGATCAAACTTAACTAGGCACCATTAAAAGTAAAGTAAAGTATTAGCCTGTAATGTCCCACTTGTTGGGCAAAGGCCTCTCGTCTCACTGAAGATATCAGTACAGTGAGGAGGTTTCAGGCGTAATCACCACGCTTGCCTAATGCGGGTTGGTGATCTCAAACCCGAGCCATGTTTGAAAAGTAGGAAACATGTTTTCGCTCGACCTGGAAATTGAAACCGGGACTTCAGTCTTGGCAGGCGAGTGCACATACCACTAGACCACCGAGGCACCATTATAAATAAATCAAATATTTTAATACTGGTTTCTTACTCATTTTTAATTGAAACTACGTTTATCCGACTTCGTGTCTTCTGTGACCACAGTTCCTGTAAAGGGGCCGAAACGTGAGATAAAAATGTAAAGTAAACTCCTCCCTCACTATACTGATATCTACAGTGAGATGAAAGGCGTTTGCTCAGCAGTAGGCGTACATGCTGATACTTTCACTCTACTTTTTTATTTAGACAATACGTATATAATTTAAATTTGTTGGTTTGTTGCTAATTCATATTTTAAAAACTGTTTGAGTATCAAAATTGTTCATTAACTAACTAACCATAATACCAGTATTATTGATCCCACTAAAAACGAGAAACATAGGAAAGAAATGTCGTTTCTAACAACACATTTTCCCCAAAAACTAAAGTACATCCTGTATATAGGTCAAGGTTGCTTCATCGTGGATATGAATGGAGAGTTTTATGTAATGTGACGTCATGAGGGTAGACGTAATTCAGCGAATAGTTACTGACGTTTTGGTGACGTTTTTATAGCGTTTTCCTTACAAGATACTGACGCTCTTGGCTATTAGAGTTTGGAGGGTTAACATGGCTTCTGGCTTAATGGGTTTAATAGAAACTAGCAGTGCCCCGCGGTTTTACCTGCGTTGTGCTCGTTCCCGTGGGAATTTCGGGAATTTTCATACATATAAACCTTCCTCTTGAATGACACATGTAGCAGTAAGTATCGCATTTTAATGATATATATCATCCATCACACATAACAAGGAATGCTATATACTGATTTCTTAAGTTTAAGCGAACACAACTCATTTTAAATTGAAACTATGTATTTACGGATACACTTCGCTTTAATTTTAGGGCCGCAACAGAAAAAATGTTAAATAAAAAGAAGTGTATCCGTAAATGTAATTTCAATTCAAAATGTATAAATTACTTTATTCTAAAACTGTTTAAATTAAAACCACATTCATTAAAACACTTTTAACTTCAGGTCATTTAGTTAATGAACTCAAACTGTAAGTCAACTTACTGTAAAGTTTTAGCAGTTTCAGTACAGCAAAGAAAATAAAATATAATTCCTAAAAGCTAACACGAAAAATGAAAAATAAATCGCTCAACTACCCCGGTCCGGTTGAAATACGTCCGCATTACACGTAGCGATTCGTCGCCGATTCCAAGTAAACTCGTAACTTCATAATTTCGACCACATTTGGCGTGTGATTGGCAATTTCCGTTCGCGAGACGGCCACCTGCCGTTCTCGCGAACCATTTGTCGCTCCGTGTGTAACCGGCCTTATTGCCCGACCGATAGCATTTTTAGTTTAGGTTAGGAATTTTAGTCAGGTCATAATTTATAGGTGAGGTAATGTAGGGTGTGTGACCAATAATTTAGTTTGATAAGTAGGTTTATTTCCTTAATTATACTTAACTTTATGACCAGCAAGAGGATTTCTACTCGTACTTGCTAAGTTTATGTAGCAATTTAAAAAAATATTTTGATACTAAAATTATACCGCGTTGCATCTGTTCCTATGGGAGTTTTAGTAAGACAAGGAGTCATAAACCTTTTTCTTTTGAATTATTCTGTCTGTAAAAAAGGCAGTTTGAATTTGGTTTTACCCTTAAAAAGTAGTTTTTTTTAATTTAAGTTCAACGCTTGTCAAACTTGAATTAAACTACCAAATAATTAAATCTATACTCGGAATTTTAATTCGATTCCAGATTTGACATTAGCTACTGTCATTTTGTGAAATAATGATACCACATATAATAGTGTAGTGTAGTGATACGAATATCTTATTTCATTGCGAATCGATATTTTGTTATTTTGTTGGGTTTTTGTCAAAGTGTTGTTACGTTGTGTTTGTTGTTACGTTTATAGTTTTAATTTAATAATTATTACCATAATACATCTATCTGTTTTATTTGTCATGTTCCTTCATGATCACTTTTTTTATTTATTTCACACACAATTATAAAAGAAAAGCTCAGATCGTTAATTAATCGTCAAAACTAAATTATCGGTTCAGAAATATTTAATTTCCTGATATACTTAGTTTACGAGAGTTAAATTATAAACGAGAAGAATCGATCCGGAAATATTCCATTTCCACATCGAATAATTTCGCAACGTCACTATTTAGTACTTGTCATAATGTTGCAACACTGAAATTGTCAAATCTGGAATCGAATTAAAATTCCGAGTATAGACAGTCTCCATTCAGATTTAAACACAGTCTCAAAAGAAATACAATGGAATTAATCACGATAACAGATACAAACGGAAAACTAAGTCAATAGAGATTGCTTAAAACTGTTGTCGTCGCTTTAATTACGGAGGAAAGTTTACGAGCTGTATGTGTCAACAAAGTTTGTAGAATCCACTTCACTGTTAGGAAAACTTCGTCTGAATTCTGAGAACATTTGTATGGGAACGTTTTATTTTGTTTTAAGGATTTATGGTGAGATTTGAGAGAGGAGATGGGTTGTAGGAAGGGATGGGTAAATTTGATGCCGGTGTGGCAGCAACCGTTATAATTATAATAGGATACATAAGTGTCGTAGGAGCATACATTATGTAATACATGTAGTTAGTTATAAGTATACTAGGACAGTATAGATTTTATAATAGTAATCATATGTCAAGTTCGAGTCGGGCATTCCCGCATTAAGCATTCCGCACATTATCTATAAAAACGCTAAAAAGTCATTTGGCGTTTTTTTCGTCTTTTTTGGAGGCCTTTAAATATGTATTTTATCCTTTTTTAGTAAATGTTGTTGTACCTGCAGCAGAAATACATAATTTGTGCACATTTCAACAGTCTAGCTCACACAATTTTTGAGATGCTGTCTGGTGACAGACAGACAGCGGAACCTTAAAATAGAGTGCAGGTCCTATAGTCTGAACGCATGCATATTCTAATGATAGACAAAGAGCAGGAAGCCTTTGATAGTCTTCTAAAAGCTTCAGGGGCGCGGTCTACCAGGGGCTCCGACTATAGACCTTTTTGACTTTCACTATGACTTCCATTGTATATAAACGACAGTCAATGCCAATGAAGATATTGTGATATGGAGCAGACATAGGGTTAGATAGAGTTTGTTTGTAAACCCTTCGAAAAATACTTCAAATTATTCCATCAAAACTCAAAATTAGTTTTCCAAAGAAAGCAAGCAATGTATTAGAATAATAAAAATATTAGTTGGATAAAACTTTTCTGATATAAGAAAGTAAAGTTTTTCAGTGACTTAAAATTAAAAAGAAACGAAATTAAAGGAGGGAGTTGAGTTGAACAGTGAAATGTTCTAATGAAGAAACTTTTAAAATTAGAGCCTCTGAGGTCAGAGGACACTAGACGCTCTGCAACGTTTGGTGTAGAACAGAATATATACATCACTAGCAGTGCCTTCAGGTTTTACTCTCATTGTACCTATTCTCATCGAAACTTTGGGTTAAAAGTATCCTATCCTTCTTAAATATAGCATAGTAAACATTTAAAAATACATTTAGTATGGAACAGAATATATACATCACTAGCAGTGTCTTCACTTTTACCTCATTATATTGGTTGACTTTTTATCGATTTTGATGATGGTGAACTTTATCCCGGGTACAAAGAGAGTATCGTACGAACAGCTGAAGAGGATGGCAGATGACAGAGGAAAGTGGAAAGAACACCATCGACAAGAGCCCAGCTCTTAAGTTTAAAAGAAAGAAACAAAGAGAGTAACACCGCGGGCGCGGTTAGAGTTGTATATACCTAAGTAAACACTTTCAAAAGGCAAGTAAATATAAAAATCAGTTGCAAGTATATCACTAACCATCAAATTCAACTTAACGTAATTCCTCAAAAAAATACATGTCCAAAAAACAACACAACGAAAACATTTCCCGTCATCACAAGGCTCCTCACTAAAAGTTTTATTTATGCGACAACTTGGTTCATTTTTCTTTTCGTCGTAACGTTTCAAGAATAAAGTCCTAAATATACTACTCCGTTCTGATTCGGCCATGGGCGTAGCCACGGAAGAGCGAAGTATTTACTGCTTACCTCTATTTCGATTTTAACAATAGCTTTAGCCGGGTTTGAAGACTTCAGTCACACTTCAGTGGTTTTTGCCTATGCTAAGGATAGGGGGAGGTAGCCTTTAGGCGGTCTAAAAACTCCGACACCAGGGTCCGCGACTAACCTCCAACTTACTTTAGGGGGGATACAGAACCTAATTTTCAATTTAGTTATGTTCGAACATCTCCGTACGTTTCAATTGCATTTTTGGGAGTTCGTCTACTGCGCTCGCTCTTGTTTCAATCTACTCCCGGTTACCTAACGTCTTCTTTACTTAAGTTTGTCCATCGACTGTTAATACCTAATCAACCAGTCACAGCTGCAGTCGTTTTGAGAACACAGACGATTATTCCGAGAAAATAGCCGATTATTTAAGGTGCGTTTACAGCCAATCGTTCATCGCATGTCACATGCGTCAAATGACGTACTGTAATCGCACTTTTATAATATAGCTGTCACCCCAATTTGTATGCAACGAACGACTCACTATAATCACGGCTTAAAGCATGTGTAACCTGCAAGACGTAAATAACAGGCCATTTATAATGTACGGAATAGAATTCACTTGTAGAATATTTACAAGTGTGAGCAACCTTGTGGCTTTCGTGCGACCTGCCTTCGACGGTTAGTTCTAGTTTATTGTTTAAAGGAGAATGGCTAAAACGGTACAACTACCGGGTTCTATGAAACAAGATCGAATTTATTTCGAATCGAAACTGGGTCTAATAGTGTCAGTATTGGCATTAAATGACGGTATACACTATGCAGGTGTTTCAAAAGTTACGTAGCTATTTTATGGCATACTAGCAGCACCCTGCGGTTTTCCCCGCGTTGTGTCCGTTCCCTTGGGTATTTAAGGATACACAATAGCCTATGACCTTCCCATGGAATGTAGCCATCTATGTATTACAAAAATATTTAACTTACAAATAAACTTACAAATACCTTCTTTATAATATTATAGTATTGATGTATCGTTTTAGGATCTTGGTATCGTAAGTATAGTCGAATTAGGATCGTTTCATTTCATATGTTAGCAACAAGAGCGGATTACACCAGTCGTGGTCACAGCATCCGGTTGAAATAATTCACCCATTTAGGCATTATTAGCAGTTGAAATCAAAAAGTCAGACTATTTAATTTGTTTAAAAATTAAAACATTGTTAAAACAGAAGATACATTAAAAAATACTTTAAAGAAGTAAAAACTACACCATTAAAAGCAACTTCAATAAGTCCATTCGAACTTCATCCCGAGTCGAACAAATCTTTGCGATTTTTTCCTTAAAATCAACTATTTCAATTAAGAGTCCAGTAACGTTCCATTATTGAAACTTTGTTTCAAATTGCACTCGACTTGAGGCATCGATTCGAATGTTCGAATTTCGAAGTTATTCTATTCCGTTCCATTCTACGCTCAATTCCCGGTAATAAGGTACCGACACGTCCCGACCTTTAGGGTTCTTAACAAAGTAATCGTTTGCGATCGACAAGAAAAGAAACGGGTGAAATGGAACGGAACACTTTCTGATTACGGAACTGGCACTCATAATATTTGTTGTACTTCCGAGGTGGTATTGAAGTGGGACTTTTCCCTTATTTTAGTTTATTTTGACTAAATTTCTATATTTCTCTATGGTAACTCGAGCTATCGAAAACGCTTCGGTGGTCTAGTGGCATGTGCACTCGCCTGTCAAGACTGAGGTCCCGGGTTCAATTCCCGCGTCAGGTGAAAATATGTTTCTTACTTTTCAAACTTGGCTTGGGTTTGAAATCACCAACCCGCATAACCCGCAAGCGTGGTGATTACGACTACTCCTCCTCACTGTACTGATATCATTAATGAGATGAGAAGCCTTTGCCCAGCAGTGTGACATTACAGCTATCTTGTAAGAATTTGTGTAAAATATAACCGAAGTCCGTATTTTATTTCATGATTCAATATTTTTTTTTTAACAAAAAAGGTGATATTATCATGAATGGCTCATCGTACGTATCGTCAACGGCCGTCCACCCCGAGTGAGCGACGAAAGTTATCGAATGCCAAACGAGCGCTCAGGCGCTTTCTCTCTCTTTTCGCAGTGCCTCTTTTTCTAACATTGCGCTAGTTGAAACAACAAGCTTTTCAATAATGTTCGCGTTGGAGATAGACGGCCCGGGAAGGGCCCTCTTAAAAGGCCTTTATCCAGCAAAAAAAGGCATTGATTGTCAAATGAATATGAATATCGAAGTATGAAAAAACAAATAATCGTCATTCCAACCAATGTGAGAGTCGTTTTCCGTTAATTATTGTTTATTGAATATTGAATCATGTAAAATAATTATTAATTCCGTACACATTTAATAATTATTTAAAATTAATTACAAATAACTCGGTTTTACTATTGGTTTACGTGTTCACTTTTTTGTTTACTTGCAACCCGTTGGCACAGTGGCAGTGATAGCGCTTACTGTATCAAGGGTTGCGGGTTCGATCCCGCCCGGAGTCGACAATATTTTAGGTCATTGTTGTTGGCGACGAACGTTTGGGTGTCAATTATATATTCTTACTAGCTGCGCCCCGCGGTTTCACCCGCGTTGTACCCGTTCCCGCGGGAATTTCGGGATAAAAATAGATGTTGTCCGATTCTCAGGCTTACCCGATATGTACACAAAATTTTATGAGAATCGGTCGAGCCGTTCAATTACACACCCCGTGACACGAGAATTTTATATATTCTTATTATAAAGTAGGTATGTATGTGTGTATGTATATGTAGTAGTATCAGTTAGTTAGATTCCATAACATAAGCTTAGAGCTTAGTTTGGGTGTGAGTGAGTGAATTTTTCCTGTTATATAATTATTAAAAAAATCTTTTTAGAATTACGAGTCTAATTTGGATAAATCTTTTGTCTGAGCAGAACAGAAGCTTTGAAATAGTTTCAAAGTTTTTAGTAACAGATAGAAATATTGTTTTTTTTGCGTAAAAAATAAGTTAATAAATTATAAGTAACATACATGTGACCAAAGTAGGAACCTGTCAATAATAGCTTTTCGAAAAGTAGGTTTAACGTTAAGTTTTCGAAGTTTTTCCTATATTTATACTTATAGGTAGGTTAAGTATACTTAAAACAATGGTAAGGTCTTCCAAATAATAGATTTTATTTCATTTAAAACAACGGCGTTGCGTAAATGCGTATTATATTAATTTGAATAAAAATCGCATACACTCCGTTCTCATGTATGAAATTACGATTTCATAAAATGATATTCATGTTCTGTGGTCCCGTTTTAATACACATTATTACTTTACGTTGTTGTAACTTAATTATAATGTAAATTGTAATTGTTTTTATTTCAATAATAATGTTGTATTGGTAGTTTTTCATAAATTATGTTTTTCTAGACGTGGTATTGAGATTAACTGACTCATAAAACATGAGTTGTATTTCATAGAGAGACTAGCAGTGCCCCACGGTTTTACTCTCGTTGTACCCGTTCCCGTAGGAATTTCGGGATGAAAAATAGCTTATAACCTACTCGTTGAATGTAGCTATATATTACAAAAAGAATGAATTGAATTGGTAATTTCTGAGATAATTCGTTTTGTAATGGATATCTACATTCAACAGGCAGGTATAAATAGACTATTATCTATACTAATATTATAAAGCTGAAGAGTTTGTTTTGTTTGTTTGTTTGTTTGTTTGTTTGTTTAAACGCTCTAATCTCAGAAACTACTGAACCGATTTGAATAATTCTTTTTGTAATAGATAGCCACATTCAACGGGAAGGTTATAGGCTATTTTTCATCCCGAAATTCCTACGGGAACGGGTACAACGCGGGTAAAACCGCGGGGCGCTGCTAGTAGGTAATACAATAGGATTATAGTTTACAGTATTTTTGATCCAGAATGCCTGTTCCCACGGGAACGGGTACAATGCGATCAATAAGCGAAAGGTCTTTGCTCACATGTGGGATCTAGCCGCCTATTATTTTTCTATTAAAAACTAGCAGCGCCCCCCGGTTTTACCCGCGTTGTACCCGTTCCCGTAGGAATTTCGGGATGAAAAATAGCCTATAACCTTCCCGTTGAATGTGGCTATCTATTACAAAAAGAATTATTCAAATCGGTTCAGTAGTTTCTGAGATTAGCGCGTTTAAACAAACAAACAAACAAACAAACAAACAAACAAACAAACAAACAAACAAACAAACAAAACAAACAAACTCTTCAGCTTTATAATATTAGTATAGATTAAAAATGTAAGCATTTTTTATTGAGTAAAACAAGGCCGGATCGATAGTGTAAATATATTTCTATCGTACCCCTAACATAGATATAATATCCATTCTTTTGACGGCCGACAGCTTTCAAAAGTTATGTTTTATGTTGAAACTTGTTTCATATTTCTTATTCAAAGTTTTCTCCAAGTAGGTAAAGAAAAAGTCGTGGAAAACAGTGAAGATTGGTAGTTACTGTAATATGTTGGCTTTTATTATTATTCGAGACTTCGCTACAAGTATTTTCATATCTTCTTGTATTGGGAGAGTGATATGAGATTTTTTTGTGTTGCTACAGACAGGTCATGAAGAGTTTGAGGAAGGATTCGAGCTGTCTAAACTTAGGCACAGAAGTTTTTACAATAATATAATATACTGGCAACGCCCCACAGTTATACCCGCGCTGTGCCCGTTCCGGTAGGAATTTCGGGATGAAAAATAGCCGATAACCTTCCCGTTGAATGTAGTTATCTAATAAAAAAAGAATTGTCCAAATCGGAATGGCAATTTCTGAGATAAGCCCTTGCAAACACAGTTAGAAACTTTACCTCTCGATAATATTAGTATAGATAATTGGTAACCATTACTACGGGAAACTAAGTTATCCTATTACCCTTTTTAGTTTAAGTTCCACCTGTTAATGAGCGAATGAACTGAATCCGATGGCTTTATTAACAATACATTAAGGCTTCCTTCAGACAGGTTCTGCTTTCAATTTAGCAACACGGGAGTTGCTTCATTAAATTAAATAGGATTTCAACATCTTCTTTGATGGTCTGAGGTGCTAAGTAAATTGTTTTAAATTTTTACTTGCTTTAGGTGAGCTATTAGAGAAGACAAAACAGTTGTGAAAAATCTTCCTCTTGCTCGAGAGATTAATGGGCGTACCTATGATCGTTATTAGACGACATTTTATATTAAAATCACTATTAAGGATTATCACCATAACACTTATTTCTATATACACTCTATGATCGCATCTCCACACGGTGATGCGACGAGTGGCTTCAACCTGCGTAACGTCGACGTATCACCGCGGTATCGCCGCGTTCCTGCCGTGAGCTCGCAGCGGAACGTGACGCTCTCGCAGCGGGAGCCTGACGCTCTCAAACGAATTAAATTGCTGCAGAAACGCGGCGTTTATTAAGTAATTTATTTGTCATTACATTGTGCCAACATCTTGTATAATTCTCGTCGTAAAGCCTTCAAAATGTCAAAAAAGTCTTTTCTGTTTTTATAAAAGGATTGTCACGTTGCGGTTTTAATACAAAGTCGCATCTGTTGAAAATATTCTTTCAATTATTTATTTAAAATATAAAGAGCGGAATGATTTAATTGCATTACAGAAAGGAATTGTGTCAGTATAAGTTTTGTTCAATAGTGTCGCGGAGTCTTTGTGGGATTTCGGAGTCTTTCAATAGGTCGGCCATCTTGTTTTTATAATAATGTCAGGTTTAGTAAAGGTGTTTTATTAAAGACTAGCCGCACCCCGCGGTGTTACCCGCGTTGTAACCGTTCTCGCGGGAATTTTGGTATAAAATGTATCCCTTGTGTTATTCTGATATATAACTTAATATAACTGTAAAGTTTCATCCAAATCCATCCGGTAGTTTTGTCGTGAAAGAGTAACAAACATACATACATCCATACTCACAAACTCTTATCCTTACAAACTTTCGCATTTATAATATACATAGTAGTATTTTGTACATGAAGTACCAGATACCGTGAGAATATTAAAATAGAATCAGCCAGTGGACGTTTTCAAGTTTCAATCTACTGATATCTGTCAATTTATAACATATTTATTCTAAAAAAACACCACATTGAAATAAAAATATGAGCTCAACAGCCAACATTGTAATCGCACCATAAAATACAATATTAATTTCGCAAACCATCCGTACAAAAGCTAAATAAGTACCACTTTGTTCAATCCCAAAATGTGTGCATCTGTGAACAAAAAAATCAGGATATTGAATATTTTTCAATAAGCTTGTGATTCGGGTCAATCAACCGAGAAATATTGGACTATTTCTCGTAATTATCATCCACACATGTTGCCTCGAAGAGGTATCAATTTTTAAATAAAAATCACACGCAATTCCATCCCTTGGTTCTGTTAAAATAAGGCTTGTATTCGTGTATACGTAATCGCCGAAAATCGGTCCCGTCGAATGGACAATACATTGGTATCGAGAATTGTTCGAATATTAAAAATCATTCGAGCATTATTGAATTGCTCTTTGCCATTAAATCGATGTTGGGTTCGTTTGGGAGCGAGTTGTCGTGATTTCGTATAATTCATTGGTTTTGTGTTCGAATTCCTGTTAATATTGCATAGTTTGTGTGCCGCTGGAAGTATGGCCACACCTTAACGCATTGCTGTGAAGTTTCGTATAAAGTGGCTTCGTTTTAAGCGTTAATGGTTTTGGAATTCGTTTCGATTTTTGAATTTATTCTATTTTATTGTTCGAGGTTATTGGTCTGGCTAGGTTTGTAGTTTTGAAGGATAATATGAATCATACAGCATGTATTAGTTTTGGGTACTTAGTCAAGAATTTGGTAAGGAAAAATTATAAGAATCATTTTGGAATATGTATACCAAAAAAATGGTGGGAGTGTCGGCAGGCCTTGCACTATACTATGTGTCTTATTGAAAAAATCGCTTTTTGCCTGACCCGCCTGCACTTTTAGTTATAAAATTAAGATATATCCAATTGTATTTGTTTACGGATTCATGAACAGCTATGTCCTTACTGACGTCATTGGTATTATGTTGTGTAATTCATGTTCATGTGTTCATGAATTTACAATAATTATCATAATATCACTTATTAATTTATTTAAACAGAAAATTTTATGTTGAAATTTTTATATACTTCATACAAAGGCTGAGGTTTTACAGATTCTATTTAATTATTTTATTCAATTGTCACTATAATGTATTCTGTAAAAATCTTAAGAATTACCGCTTTATGACATCTCAGAGGCCTTTCCCACATGTCATTCATCAGGTTTAGCTTTTAACTACATACCAAAAAAAAGAAAGTTTTATACTCCTCACTGTACTGATCTTCAGCGAGATGAGAGGCCTTTGCCCACCTGTGGGACATTACAGGCAAATACTTTTTTTTTAAAGATTTTTTTAATACTTTTTTAATACTTATTATTTTTACAAACGGGAACTTACGTAGGAGTCATACGACGGAGGTTACTGTTGAGTGTCCCTCAACACATTTCGGTCACGTCCAGTGACCATCGTCATTTTTTTATACTTTTAAGATTCAAATAATAGAGACGCCAACATCCAATTTTAAGATCCTGATCCGCCATCGGTCTCTTCTTTATCTAGTGGATGGCCAACCTGACAAATCCTGGTGTCAGAGTTATTAGAGTTAGAGTTAAGCCGCCAAAGGCCATCGGTCAAATAGGAACGGTATCTTAATTTAGTTTAAACGTACTCACACGGGTTTTTTCGCATTGGAAAGTTAATAAAGCAAGTAACAACTTACTTTTTATTTCCCGACGTTTCGAGGGGATTGCACCTCTCGTGGTCGCGGGTGAACTCAACTCGTTTAAACTATGTGTTCAAATCGTGTAAGTTTAAAAAAGACTATTGGTATCTCAGTTTGTTCAGGTACATCCTCCAACTACTAAGGGTCAAATAACAAGCAATATTTCACTACAAAACAATATACATTTTAATAATAGAACACAGTTAATGGAAGCCGTAGAGGTTGTCAAACATAAATTGTTGTAAAACGTACATTCATAAAAACCTTGTTGGAGATGCCCGCTGTTCTAAGCTCACGTATTTTATCTCAAATCTTGTATTAAAATGTTATTTTATTTGTTGGGACTTTTGTAGTTTTTATGGGTTTTTGATGATTTTGGTTTTTGTGTTGGTTGGTTTTTTAACTTAAATTTTGATGTTGTTAGTCGTTTTAGTGATATAAGAAGTTAAAGTAAAGTGAAGTCATTATACTAAATGAAACGGGTCTGTATCGCGTTAGATTATTTAGCGTATTTTACTAAAATACGTACCCGACGTTTCGAGCGGATTACACCGCTCGTGGTCACGGGATAAATTACGCGATACAGACCCGTTTCATTTAGTACTAGCTGTGCCCTGCGGTTTCACCCGCAGCGCCCCCGTTCCCGTGGGAATTTTGAGATTTTTATTCCCTATAAACCTCACGGAGCCCGAGACCTTTCCAACGAATGCAAAACCGTGGAAATCGGTCGAGCCATTCACGCGTGATGCCTTGACCAAGAAAACGGGTTCCATTTTTATATATATAGATAATAAGTGAAGTATAAGCCTGTAATGTCCCACTGCTGGGAAAAGGCCTTTCGTCTCACCAAAGATAAGTACTTTGATTCTACCCGCGTTCCACGGTATTACCCACGTTGTACCCGTTCTCGCGGAAATTTTGGGTTAAAATGTATCCCATGTGTTAATGTGATGTACCTATAACCTATATGACTGTAAAGTTTCATCCAAATCCGTTCAGTAGGTTTTTCATGAAAGCATAACAAACATACATACATCCTCACAAATTTTCGTATAAAGCCCGTCACAGACTTAGCTATAATATACATATATTAATATTTTTATAGCTAGGCATATTACTATATATTTTCTATACTAATTTTCGCGTGACCGCACACTCAGCTATAATATATATTTCTGTGATAATATGCCTTGCTATAAAAATATTAATATATACCTATTATAGCTAAGTCTGTCACGGGCTTAATGCATAACTACTAACAATATTAGTAGGCTAGGATCAGTGAGAAATTACTCTTTAAATAAAATAAAAATGTAAAGCATAGACCAACAAAAAGCACAGAATCGAAAATTCCAAAAATAAATTGTATTTAAAATCAGAACACGAATTCCCGCGTGAATCTGTAATAATAAAATATTCAACTGTCAAACACTCGTTATTCTCATAACAATTTAATTATAACCATTTACTCGTTATCATAACGAATAGTTGAATACGTTACGAGTACCTACTCTATTTAACAATTGATTTCAGCTCAGTTTTCGTTCCATTAAAATAAATAACATTTTCTGTTTTGTTTAAAACATTTTCTGATTTTGTTATTGTTCTGTTTTTAAAATTGCATTCTGTTTGATAAGTCTTTATTAAATGTTTATGATCTTTATACGGATTTCAAACAGTTTAAAATTGGAAATAAAAAATCAGTTCTCTTTTCAAATATTCGTCTGATATTGTCATTTGCTTGATTTCAACCTAATTCTATTTTTAAATACGATCAAGTTCCTTTTTAATTATTGAAATTAAAAATGGAATGTTAAAAAATGAAGGACACTTTGGATTTTGGAGTACAATCCTACTATTATAAATGCGAAAGTTTGTGAGGAGGTATGTACGTTTGTTACTCTTTCACGAAAAACCTACTCGACGGATTTGGATGAATCTTTACAGTAATAAGTTATAACATCAGAATCACATGGGATAAATTTTATCCCCAAATTCCCGTGGGAACGGGTACAACACGGCCAACACCGCAGGGCGCGGCTAGTAAGTAGGTATAAGCCTGTAATGTCCCACTGCTGGGCAAAGACCTCAAATCTCACTGAAAATATCAGAACAGTGAGGAGGCTAGTACACCATAAAAAGCAATCAACTATAGAACCAAGATTAATACTCCGATGAAGAATGAACCGCCGGGATTGTGAAAATTCTCCCTAGTTGTTAGTACTTACACTTAAATGTGAGTGAACATATATTATGTGGTATATAAGTACGTTTACTAGAAGACTTCATTGGTACATGCCCGGGATTTTAATCTTGAAGACAGTTATAGGGATTCTGCTTAAAATGTAAGCGGAAAGCGGAAGACCTTGCGATTTTGTAGACTCCGAAGGATTTTTTCTTTAGTTTTGGCCGGAACTGAGATCCATGTCGTAAGTTCACCTTTGTCTGAAACTAAGAAAAAACTATTTTAAAACTATCCCATACTGAAATCTGGTATAATCTAGTACCAACGCTTAGCGATTCCCGTAAGCATTCGCGATCAGCGCTTACTATCTGCTTTCTTTGTATCAGCCTTACTTAACACCCCTATGTCACAGATGTTTCAATATTCACCAAAAACTCCCACAGACACTAACTAACATACTCGAAACACTATTTCACCCCTACCATCGGTTCTCTTTAGACCAAACCACAGAACTACACTCGAAGCGAAGTAGACGATAAATCTTCGCATTGTCACCGACAGATGGCGCAAGCGTCCAGGTTTTTACCGCTATAACTTGGTAACAAAGAGACGTTTTTGCGAGTCGAGACAGGTGCTACGTCTTGTCTTGACTAGTATGGGATTATTTTGATGTATCTGGTACGATGTGTAGTAATCGAGTTAATTACGAAGTGTTTTTTTTTGGATTGTGGTAGGGGATAAAGTTACTGCAAGTGCAAACAAGTGATTTTGATTATATTTGATAGTTAACGAAAAATCTTTCTATCTATTTAGATTTCCATAAACTAAAGCGTTTTATATTTTTATGCAAATTAAATATATTCTGACACCTAATAATAGTCATTAGCATGACAGGAGAACTTTCCACCTAAGCACTAAGATGAAAACTTAATTAAAATAGGTCCTACCGTAAAAAAAAGGCTGAATCAAAATAGGTCTCATCATTTAGCACCTACAAAAATAGATCTAAACGCAACCATCTTAACTAAACAACCATTCCATGTTCTAATCTAATTAATTATTATCTTTGTTATCTAATTTAATCATCTCAACTGGGTGGTCTAATTAGTATCCCATTTAATTAATCTCCCATTATCTATCGTGTCACTAAAACTGTAACAGGTTAAACTATTTGGGTGTACCAACTTCTTTCTTGCTGTTGAAAATGATTGTATTTGTTTGAAAGATGGTAGAATATTTTATTTACGAAGAATTTCGTAAGTTTGTTTTATCAAATACTTAACTAATTATATCTTACTAGCAACACCCCGCGGTTTCACCCGCGTTGTTCTCGTCCCCGCAGAAATTTCGCGATAAAAACTCTATGTCCTTTCTCATGCTCTGGACTAACTGTGTACCAAATTTCATTCAAATCGGTTGTGTAGCTTTGGCGTGAAAGCGTGTCAGACAGACAGAGTTACTATCGCATTTATAATATTAGTTAGGATTCCGTTTATTTGTTTTGTTCGGCCATTTAAATGTTTCGTTAATTAGCAGGTGTTCGAAACCTTTTCAAGTGATCGCTGTTTTGTTAAGACTAAAAATAGAAATAATAGAATTAACCTATATCGGTAGTTCATTGGTATTTTAATTAAGCTGTGTTGCTTTTCATTAATTTTGTTTGTTGCTAAATACGTTTTGGGTGAGTTCGGGCCGACACTGCGTTTAGCGTGCGTATGCGGTTCTATACAAAAGTGAACCGTCGCGTGCACCCGCCGCGTGCGCACGCGACGGGCGCACGCTTAACGCAGTGTTGGGCCTTAGATATTTTTATTTTGTGTTCTATATTAAGATATATTTATAGATTCAGCTTTTGCTAGTTAATTTATGTTATTCTATATCTAATACTGGATTTAACAGATGTATCCTAACTGCTGCTAGTGAATTTATAAATAATAGCATTTTATCTTCGTTATCGGATAGAAAAGTAACAAAACATCGTCTCTTCTTCATTCTATTTCTATTAAAATATCTCAGCAAATGAAATTCAGAGGTAAGCAACATTTTTATAATAGTTACAATAATTCTACAGACAGCCAGGGGCGCGTAAGACCCAGTTTCCGTCCTGTAGTGAAAGCATTAATGAACCTATTGAAAATGTTTGCGACCCCACCCAGTTACCTAACTACCGCTGCTTTTATTAAAAATAAACTATATTTTTCGTGTCGGAAAATGTAGTGGAAAACTGGTTAGGCTATTATAGTTCATATTTTTGTTGCAATAAGGTCGTGATTGTAAATTTGAGTTATTTATTTTGAGGTAGGTTTGAGTTAATATTTAGAGAATTACTTGGTATTTTGTTGGGGAATGCGTATTATGAAATTGGGTTGTTAAATATAGACAAAATAAGGATGAATAATAAAGATAGCATTAAGTATAGTTAGCCTGCGATTTAGACCGAGCAATTTAGTCTTAAGCAACTGGACAAAATAATACTATAATATATAATCTAACATTAGCTTTAGAAGAATAAAAAGAAACGCCCCCGGGTGGGCTCGAACCACCAACCTTTCGGTTAACAGCCGAACGCGCTAACCAATTGCGCCACGGAGGCGATGTGAGCTGGCTCGAAAATAGGTAACACTTTACATTGACCTATATAGAAGCGTGACGTCAACTCTTTATCCGAGCTGATAAAAGGTGTAACGTGTATTCATTAATTTTGATGGTTTATGGTTTTATAGGAATAAGAATTACCTGTAAGTATGCAATAAAATTATTTTAATAGGTATGTAATAATAATAACTGCTACACGCATTAGGCACTGGATAAGTAGGGTTTATTTACTCACATCAATACCAATTTTCATTTATTACATTTACACAAAAAAATGCTCAATTCGCCCATTAAGGTGTAAGTTAAATTTGTGCGAATTTTCCAATAACTCGATCTAACTTTTTGTTGGCTACTAACCTAGGTATTCTAACTTCATAATACCTCGTCTTAATTACATACTTCTATATATAGTTTGCACGTGACTCTATGTATCAGTAAACATTTCTACGTACAAAATTTTATCCCTAAATTTGCAATGAAAACTGTCAAGCAAATAAAAATTGTACATGAGAATAGTAGAAATAGAAGTTTGTAACAATACTGCACGTATTAGGGCCCTCTCCCATGTTGACATTTTGTAGTGTTTGCATCGCGACTGAATCGTGGTTATGGAGTCACACAGCTCGCGGCAGCATAGCGACATTATCGACGCGAACTTGCGACAGCATCGCTATAAAATATCGCCGTGAACGAGGGTCCTTACAAAGAAACACTCAGCTCACCAATTCACACAAATCAAAAGACTAACTGAAACATACCCCAAGAATCAGCAGAACTAAATTTAAAATACTTGAACTACGTCAAAAACGATGGCCTTTCAAATAGAATAGTTGAATGGTTATGACGTGGATTTAAAACTATTTTATTGAGGGCTGAAAGTGGTGGGGGTGATAACTCACAAGTTGGGCCGCGGCCAAGCTACGCGATTCAACGATTATTTGTCATTTCTGGGCATTCACTTATGCGGTGTTTCAGTTAGTGTTATATCATGTTGAAGGCCTTTAGGAGGCCTTTAGGCCTTTATTACCTTCTTGAATTTAGTTTTCTAGCGCTTGTGACGTAGTTTGACTAAGGGCCGACACTGCGTTAAGCATGCGGACGCCGCGGTTTCATACAAAAGGGAACCGCCGCGTGCGCCCGCCGCGTGCGTTTTCATACAAAAGTGAACCGTCGCGAGCGCCCGTCGCGTGCGGTGTCATAGGTACAAAAGTGAACGCGGCGGGCGCACGCGGCGGGCGCACGCGGCGCGCGGCGGGCGCACGCGTCGGGCGCACGCTTAACGCGGTGTTGGCCTTTAACGGTGCTCGATTGTTAAGCAACGTTCAACTCGGCAAAAATTATGCGTTAAATTGTGATTGGTTTGTAGTTCACAATCTGTCGATAGTTCTTAACCTTACTAGTTGAATTATAACGCAACGGCGTTTACAATTTACCGATAACATAAGTACCCATCAAACACTATCACCTCCTTGCAATTCATTAAAAAAAATTCTTCAAAATTAATATTATTAGAAGCTAACCCAAAAGAACAAAATCACGTCTTAATAAACAAATTAACTAAAATTCAATTTAAGTAAACAATATTCGCCGCCATCTTTCTTGCCGCCATCTTTCTTGCCGCCATCTTTCTTGTCAGCTAAACAACATTCATAATTTATTTTAACCTGAGCCAACTTAGGTGAACATTGTCCCAAAATAGCTTAATTTTCACTTAACGATGTTTTCTATTAAAAAGTCCTGTCGTGGTTGCATTCGAGCGAAAACACAATGTCCTTTACAAAGACTTTATTATCGAGGGGAGGGTCGCCAAAATGGGACAAAAGGTACGCTATTCATTTAACATCTTTTAATTTAATATTAAAGTAAATATTTATTGCGAAGTTCCTAAAGCACTCTGTTGTTATTAAGTTTTTCTTTTGTTTTTAAGTGAATCTATGGTTGACTTTGGGGATGGCAAAGTCTTTTAAGATTTTAACCTTTTGATGTCTAGTACCTTTTTTATTGAAATACTATTTCAATATACGGCGTATTAAGGCCTCTACCCATTATACCGTATCATACCATGACCGTGCTATGAACGTGTCAGGCAAAAAAGTATTCTTTGTATTGAAAAGTATGGGACTATGCTCACGAGATCGTTCCGTCACCAACCAACAACGTCGACTATTCTCGATGAGAATATTTTGCCGGTGCTGACACGTTCATAGCACGGTCATGGTATGATACGGTGTAATGGGTAGAAACCTTTACAGTATTATTTTTTTACTTAAGTAGAAAGTTGAGAAACAATATTATTGTGTCGTACCTACTTTAATATTTTTAGGTATATTGTTCTGTAAAAACTGTAAGGCGCCGTTTCTATTTCAACTCATAAGCTATTGTGGCCACTAGGAAAGCAAACTGATGATTTACCATAGTAATGATTTGCCTGAGTACATATTTTCTCATTAATTCATATTATATATTATACCTATACATTCCCGTTTCAATAATATGAGTCGCAAAAAACTATACTTACCAACAATAAAATCATTTATCTCTACACAAAATAGCGGTCAACAAGAATTTCTTTTAAGTGGCCCAATAAAGGAACATGGCTGACGCCAAGAAAAGCTGATAATCATTTGGCAATGACTGGTCGTTTTCGGTCTTTTGATCGGTCGGGTCACCTGTCATAACGTCGGATTGCCTTCAACAAGAATCTATACATTTTTTCCTTGTATTATTATTCTATCTATTTATTTTATGGGCCACCTCGATGGGATAAGAATGACCCTAATCGACCGACGAGGTCGGTTATGGATCTCTTTTGTTGAAACCTTCATTGTTACTTTAAATATCGAATATTATTTTTGTTTATTTATGGAATGCGTAACGTGACTCGCTGATTTTAGAAGTCTCAAAAGTTTGTTTGTTCTGTTTTTAAATTCTATTTTAACTTTGGTAACACAGTCGGTGTTGTTTTCATATAAATTCTAGCTTCGATTTTTAAATTGTTTTTGAAATTAAAAAGAATAAAACCGTTATTTAATAAAGGATCACGCACGACAACATTTAGGTATTGGCGCTCGTAAATTTAAAAGTCACTCAACGACTAATTTATTAAGAATTAATCTCGTAACGATACCGCATGTCGGCGATGCAGACGACATCCGTAGGGTTGTTGATTTGATTAAATTATTCTATTTTCAAAAGGCGGAGTCATTCTTTTTGACGTTTAGACAGGAGGGGAACGGTTTTGTCGGATTGAGTTCTGTCGGTTCAAATAATTTTATTTTGAGTATATTGAATTTGTGTCGGGGATAAGGAAACAGCCTAATATTATATTTAATCTTTTTGGAAATGTATAAAACGCATTTCATGGTCTACATTATTAGAACGGCGATCTATGGCCTGCCCTTGAAATGGTCGATTTTCCTTAAACCATCAATCTTACATTTCTTAAAGAATATGAAAATATTGAGTATTTATATGTAAAAGTACGATGGCCGACATAATGTCTAAGTTATTATGTATAGCTAATTTATTATTTTCCGACGTATCCCAAAAGCGCCACTCATTTGATTAATATTGCTGCACACTATCTTTGAGTTGTAATCTCCAAAAAACTAGGGTTGTAATGAAGAGGATTACTTATTAAATGAATTTGCTTCATCATTACGTTTTCATTAGAGGTTTGTGGTAGCGGCCTGCGGTGGCAGCCCTCTTCGTGGATCCAAGAAGTGGTGGATGCGGTAACTTGGTGCAGTAAGTAGTTTTACAACGTTGTTGTTTTGTTATTTTCGTTAAATTCGATATGTTGTATTAATAGAAGCGGATTTTCGTTGAATTTTTAGCTTTTGTTAGAATGTCCAGATTTTTTTATTCAAAAACTATGTATCAAAATTTCATATTTTTTGCAGTTTTGGGACTATTATCACATGATTTATATAAACGGCTTGATTTTTTTTTTACATTTTTCAATGCGAATAACTATCGAATGACTTTTTTCCGTTTACTCAATCCTTCAATGCTGTCGCAACTTCAAAGATAATTCTGACAAGATTTTGAAGCGGACCATGATGTACAATGGCGCTTGTGCGATAAATACCTACAGTTAAAATTCTCAAGGCCCTAAAAAACATTAAACTAACACCGCATCCTGCTCTTCCCACCTCCACGTCGCATATTCACGTAGAGTACGATAATAGTGTGTTGTCGGGACCCCGACTATCATTCTGATACATCTCCCGATACCGCCGACTCCTTCAAATTGTCCCTGTGACTAGACAAATTCCTTAATAGGACTTTTATTGGAACCTCCTTTGTTTTTTAAATTGATTTGGATGTTCTTTTTTTGACGTGAATTTGAATTTGCGAATAGTTGTTCTTTTTTTAAAATATTGTTGTATTCCGTATAAGAAAAAAAACCGTATCAGGGTCAATAATAAATTGTTCTTTATTTAAAAGTCTGTTTTATTTTAAGATTCCGTTCTTAAGTTAGCATAAAAATACCGTAATAGGATCACACTATGGTCGGATTGCACAAAACCTTATAAACTTATCGAGTCTTAATCGAGTTACTAAATAAGATGACCCCCGTTTTATATAGTGTTTTAACGCTTTGTTTATATATGTTTAAGAAACAAATAAAGTTCGTTTTAAAAAGAGTTCTACTACTGCAAAATAAAGTTCAATTTGAATAGAACAGATTTTGTTTTTAAACTTATTCAGAGTCGCTTGCTGTAGATCTCTTCTCTCTATCTAAACCTCTATCTCTCTCTGATCTCTAACCACTCTCGTTAATATCACAGTGCTGCATCGCCCCCTACATTGATCATTAATTAATTATGTCTGTTTCTCCTACGAACTGAAGTAAATTAATTATTCCGTAAAAGAACGAAGAGAAAAACTTCATATTAAACATTAAATACATCTCTAGGAAATAACACCGTTGTCCAGCGAAGGTTTTCAAAGAGGACTGGCGAAGAATCTAGAGCTGAGAATTGCAATATTTACTTAACAAACAGTTTTAAAAAGAGTAATTATACTTTATTAGAAGACTATTTCGTATTGTATCATACTGAGTAATATGTGTTTATACATCTTGGAGAGAAATTAGCTGCTAAATAAATTTTACTATTAATTGAAACGTACGTTGATGTCATTATTATTTGTTAAAACGGGAACTTACGTACGACGGAGGTTACTGTTGAGTGTCCCTCTACACGTTTCGGTCACATTTGGTGACCTTCATCAGGAGGTGGGTGAAGCGCTCGCGACAGCGTCTCCAGTGCGGGGAGAGACGAATAATGCTAAATAAATTGTTGAGATAACATTGAAATTTATAAGTACAGTACAATTTAAACAGTCGGCCCCGATTGTTTCAATCGTTAGATCATGTCGGAGGCCCTTGGGCGGTCTAAAAACTCTGACAACAGGATGGGAACTAATATGGTGTGTCAGTACGTCATTTTCACATAGGTACTGTTTGAGACAATGCAGAGACAATGCTCTATACTATAAAACCTATAAGACCTTACTAGTCAGTCAGGCCGTAGGACTCTACGGCGCGGCGCCCGCCTGTAATGGCAGAAAAGCAAGATAAAGTGGCTTTCTTCTATTAGACAAAAAAAAATCAGAAGTTTAATATAATTAATCTCCTAAACCTTAATTTTAAACTCAAAAACAAAACTACTTCCTAAACAAAACCTCAACAAATCTCACTAAACGTATTCCTACCTGTAACTCTGGCTGTTGTTTTGTCTGTCTGTGTATTCAGCAGAAAATAGATTAAAATGGCCCCGAGCTGAAAGGACCCGAGTTGTGAAGGCATGTAGATTAAAAACCGGTTTTTTTTATAAACAAAAGTACACAATCTCAGCGCCTTTGGCCGTTATTTTATAGGCGTCGCTTTGTGAAAAATTAAATGAGTTGATCACAAAAGAGGTATTGTAACGCTTGAGCTTGTTAATTATTAAACTGTGTTTTAATATTGAAAATGTTTTTCTTGTCGTTTAACGAAATTAGTTAATTTAATATTTAAGAGTTTTCGTGGGAATTTGGTGACGAAAAGTGGGGTTACGTAACCATCCACATGAAGCACTATTCTTAATGAGGGAGGTGTTCTCGTTCTTGAAGACGTGATTACTTCCGCGGACCCTACACTATCAAATTCACTGTCAAGTTTGCAACGCACTTGATGCGTCAACGTCAGTAGCCAACTTTGGCGTCGGAGTTTTTAGACCACGGGACCAGCTGCCAGATAGAAATATGTACCACTATCGGCTACCGACTCAAGTATAGCCCGAGGTGTACGTTGCTTAACAATCGCAATGAACTAACATAGCTTCATCAAACTACGCCGCGAGAGCTACTTGATGACATTTGACCATCAAAGTAAGTTGAATAAGATCGGCGACCGCATTAGGTGAAAGTACCAGTATAATGTGGTTTCCTCATATTTATATCTCCCTATGAGAGAGAAGCTTCCAATACATAACAATATTGTATGCGCAACAAACACATACTTATTAACGCTTCCAACAAACAAACACGACGACCGATCGTTCGATATTATTGTCTCGCATGCAAATGAATTTCATCTCGTGAGAACAGATCCAGATTACGAGTTCCCACCAACTTAACCCTGTAACCTTAAATGGCGGGAAGTACCAGAAGTAGCCAGGTTTGGTCTATCTGACCCGTAGATGATTAGACGAACGTTTTTTGAGGTAATTGACACCTCGGTGGGTTGTTGAGCGTGACAGTGTTTTTGCGTGCCTAATGGTTAGGTTTGGAGTGGAAATAATTTTGAAGTTGAATGTTCTGTTGACTAATGCATTCAGATGATGGAAGTTTATATAAGAGCTAGCAGTGCCCCGCGGTTTAATCCGCGTTGTGGCCGTTCCCGTAGGAATTTCGGGATAAAAAATAGCTTATAAACCTTCCCGTTGAATGTGGCTATTGATTACAAAAAGAATTATTCGAATCGGATTGGTAGTTTCTGAGATTAGCGCGTTCAAACAAACTCTTCAGCTTTATTATATTAGTATAGATTTAAGTGTTGTAAGGTTGCCTTTGCCATCCTTTGTATGGATTGTTAAAATGGTATAATATTCATCTTTATTTTCTCTAATTTAATTTATTGAATTCCCACGGTCTGTGTATCCGTGCTAATCTCAAAAAGTAATGAACAAATTGTTAAAAAAAATCACCAACAGATAGAATACTTTAACATCAAAGTTTTTAGTCACTTTTAGTCCTTTAACGCAAACGGCGCAATCTTGATTAAATGGTCTCGAAGTATTTTATAGTTGATAGTATTATTACAAAACTATTCTCATAAGTCGTTTGATCAGTGAACACAGATTTGTGATTGTTTCCAAAGCTTTTTTCATATAAAAAGAAAATATTCATTTACTTTCAAACACTTTGTTACCTTTGAAATATAAAAAAGCGATTTGCGACATTGTGCTGTTGTTGGACTTTAAGTTTTGGTCTCTAGGGGCTATTTTCGCATGTAGCTCGGCAAGAACAAGTCGATACTCGAGATTCTTTTTCAAATAATTTTGCAAAAAGTTTGAAGAAGGGTTTTTAGCCCCCGAGGGTGTAAACTTATCGAGTGCCTCCACGCAAATAGAATTTTTATAGTAATAGTCGCGGTGATCGGCGGAATCTTATTTTCATATTCTTTGGATAAAAATGGATATTGTTTTTCTCATAACCGGTTCAGCAAATGTAATGGAAACTATTCAATTGTTATTGCTTCGTTGTAATTGAATTCCTCAAATAAATTGTTGTATATCGATGATTTGATAATACCAGTAGGATAACCTAGTATTCTGAAATAATAATGCAATTTCAGAATCGGTTTTTATATCCATCTTATTTCTTTGAAACAAAATCATATTTATTATCTTTCATTCCTTCAAACAAATCTTTAAAAACTTTCATCAAAATAATGAAACTGTACAAAAAAAAACACTTTGAACCGGATAAAACCTGATTGTTCTGGTGATAACTGGATATACATATCTAGTGTGCTACAAACCGTCCATCTCGTGGGTGTATCGTTACAGACGAACGTGTTGTTTTGAATTATTAGTTTTGTTTCATACGTGACCCTCTTTTGGGTGCCGACACACAGATTTTGGGATAACACTTTATTTCACCTTTGTTAACATAGATGGAACAAAGTGTACATAGGTAAAACGGTCTAACAACTTTAATAAAAACCGATACTTCAAAAACCAGAAGTTTTAAACTCTTCAATTCAAGTTTTTTTTTTTCAAAATCCGTAGAATTTTGATCGAGCATCGAACCCGCAGCGCTCTTGTATACAAAGTGACGTCTCTTACCACTACTCTAAATAAGGTCCTTGATGAATTAATCATATTATGAACGTAGTTTTTTCTTTCATGTCGACATCTAATTCAGGATACAACATGAAACTTCCTATTATAACCGAGTTATTAGTATAGATGTACCAAACACTTTGAACTTGATCCAATAATAATCAACCCAAACAAATTAATCCTTGGAATATGACATCAATTAGGCACATTGTTAAGACTGAGCTAGTTTATAAGCTGCGAGCACAATATGGCAAGAGCGAGCGAGTAATTTGACCATCCGACGCTTCATTCTAATCAAGTGGGCTTGCAGCTTTTAAACTCACTCATTGTTATTGATGCTTACATTACACCTCGTAACGTAGGCCAGTATCCACCTAAAAGCGTCGTCATCTTTGATTTCTATTCATCAAGTATGTGGCTAAAACACAAAAAAACTACCTAAAAAGAAATATAATTAATTGATGATTGCAAAAAAATCTTATACACTTCATCACTAGTAACCGAATTACGAATGGTCCGCTACTAATATTGTATGTAACAAATAGAGACATTACAAATTGTCCCAATTCCCTTTTCTTCGTAGTCACACATTATTTTTTCATCGCGGCTCGCTAATTAGGAGCACGTGTGAACAAATACACGAAATGGGCGGGAATAATTCATAATTTTCCTCCTTATTTCTATTTACGTAGTTGCCATCTTTACTGACAGATGACGTCATTAAAATAGTAATAAATTAGGCCTAAATAAAGGCTTCCTAATTATTTTGTGTCTAGCTTAATTTGTTCTGTTGGAAGGAATTAGGTTTTCAGTGTTTTAGGTGTGTTATACTATGGATGGTATATTAAGCGAAACGTTTGTGATAATGAGCCAGTTTACAAGCTTCTAGCTGGCGAGTAAAAGAAAGCGAGTATCACAGGATTAAAGTTGCGATCACAGTCAATAGTTCTTCATGATATTATGCAAATTACGTTGAATACAGTTTGATCTTCATTACAACAAAGAACGACTTACTGTATGTAGTACATTTTTTTGAGATATTACTGGCTACCAATTTTTACAGTCGCTCCAACTGTTATACGCAGAGACGTCAATAAATAATTGACTTATATTTTCATACATATGTCAAAAATCACTTTATTTCTCTTGGGATCACTAGTGCGGCACTAAGACAACAAACATCTGAAGTAAGTAGTTAAGTAAGTAAGTTCGTGAAGGTTAGATACCAACAAACGTGTAAAACAATTTATACTCTGCTATATGAAATAATTATACGGTACATTAAAAAACGTTAATCCTTACCTCAAATATAAACACCTCCCAACCCTAATTAACTTAATAATTATACCCGGTACAATTATCCAGCCTTTTCCTTCATTATCAAAATGAAACCTTTACCGCTTATATCATTTATATTGTTTGGTATAAACATTTTGAGTAAAAAACTGGTGTAAAGGTGTGTGTAGATTTGTATAATGTTTAGTATTTTTTATACAGGATTTTCTGTAAATCACCATTCTAACTAACTCTATATATTATGCTTTGGTTTTAAATGGAATTAGCCTACTGATACTGATGTATTACATGAACAAATGTATACAAATCTATAGGTATGTATTGAATGGGCTGATTTATTTTTTAAATTATATTTATTAGGGGTAATTTGCAAATCTCCGGAACTACCAGTTGGATATGGATAACTCTTAGAATATGATATTGAGAGTAAAGTTAAACACTTATTCATCACTATATTTTCATAGGAACGGAAACAGCACGACTAAAACCGCAGGACAATGCTAGTCTATCAAATTATCTATACTAATATTATAAAGCTGAAGAGTTTGTTTTGTTTGTTTGTTTGTTTGTTTGTTTGTTTGTTTGTTTAAACGCGCTAATCTCAGAAACTACTGAACCGATTTGAATAATTCTTTTTGTAATAGATAGCCACATTCAACGGGAAGGTTATAGGCTATTTTTCATCCCGAAATTCCTACGGCAACGGGTACAACGCGGGTAAAACCGCGGGGCGCTGCTAGTTTTATGATAATCTGCATACACCTTAAGGGGTTCATATGTTTTTTTATTAGGGTCTCGAATATACAAGAGAGAGCAGTTTTATAAAGTGTCATTAGTCCATAATTTAACATTAAAAATACAGAGGTCCTGTTCAGTCTCGCAGCGGGAGGAGAGAAGGGATTTTTATGATAACCCGAAATAGAGATGGGACCGATTGTCTGGATTTACATAATAATTTATAGCTGGGAACTGTGCTTTTGGTTATATTAAAGTTTTTGATTTTTTTAGATGAAATAGACACTTGTTTTATGATTCGTTGCACCCTGTTATATACATTTGAACCTGTTGGTTTGAGAATGTTAGGAATATCCTATATTAATAAGGTACTTTTATATTAATTCTTGACAGAACTTAGAATAATTCTAAGTGACTGATATTTGTTCAAATCAGTAGAACGAATAACTTGCATTAATTAATAATAATCGGGTTTTAAAAAGAGTTCATGGCGAAAGATATAGAAGAAATGTGGACTCCAGAACTATGTGAATATATGAATGAAATAAAAAGTATTATAAATAAAACGAACTTTAAGTCTTCAATCAATATTCTAAAATAACCAAATCAGTTTTCATTATTTTCAAAACACATACACAAACCAACTCATCCCTTCACTAAACATCTAATGCGTGTTTCTTCAAATTACAAACCAGCTGAGAAGAAAATTGCTTTCGTGTTGAGATTGTAATGAATTTGTTCCAATGTCCGTAGTTTATGTAACACATTCAAAATACAATATTAAATGGTGTTTATTAATTAGTTTATTCGAAAAGATAATTAAAATGACTGTGGGTTTATAAATGATGTTGTTATTTTGTTATTTATTCGATTTTGTTTTATTATTATTTGAGATCACCAATCCGAATTAGGTAAGCGTGGTGATTACGCTTAATCGTCCTTCCTGTACTGATATCTTTGGTAAGAGGCCTTTGGCCAGCAGTGGGACATTATAGACTAATACTTGTTTCAATCATGGTGTGATGAAATTGAGTATTTTGCAGTGTGGAACGTGTAGTGACAACAACAGTGCCTTCTCTATTTCGTGGGTGTCGCTGGGTTTTATAATTACATTACACTACCTGCGGTGTTACCCGCGCTGCATCCGTTCCCACAGGAATTTCGGGATAAAATGTATCCCATGTGTTATTCTGATGTATAACCTATATTACTGTAAAGTTTTATCCCAATCTGTTTCGTAGTTTTTTCGTGAAAGAGTAACAAAGATACATCCATCCTCACAAACTTTCGCATTTATAATATTAGTAGGAAGTAGGATGGATGTTCAAGTATGACAATGACTATTGGTGGCAGTTGATGATTTAAACAATGTCGACCCCCGTTTTAGGCAAACGAATTACAGTTATTAATACGTACTTCTCGTATTCTCATTGAGTTTATGAACTTACAATTTGTTTTAGGCAACTTGTTATCATAAAGGAGATGTAATTTTCCTGGTTCTCTTCATATTATTATACTATAAAGGTATGAGTTGGATCAGCGACTGCAGCAGTCGACTGCAACTGCAGACACAGCTTCACTACTAGTTTCTATGAAATTTCGAGCGCACGGTGACACTTCTGCTGCGGTTGACAGTCGCCCTGCTGCCTGCTGTCTGCAGTCGACTGCAGCAGTCGCTGATCCAACTCGTACCTTTATACTGTAGTATACAACATACTTCATGTACCCATCAAATAAAATGAAAGTAAGTTTCTCCACAACACAAAGTCACAGTACTTAAACTACAAGTACACACTAAAGACTGGTTTTAGCTTAACATCTAAAAAGCACAGGAAAGCTGTCTGTTGTAAAATCAATAAACTTTATGGGGACATTTTGAAAAGGTGATTAGCGAGGCTGAAGCACTTCCGCGAACGTAAACATAGTGCCACTTTGTTAGACATTGTAGTCAATACTGGACCATAAACTTGTGCTTACATTTTTATGTTCGTAATAAAAGCTGTAATGAGATATGTAGTTGAATATTTTCGCTTTTGTGCAAGAATGAAAGGATAGATTTAATATAAGGGACTTGATAAAGTTCGATGTAGGTTTTGACGTGTTTTAATACTTGTGGAACGGATTGCTGTTGGGTCCACAGAAATACAATTTGTAAAGTGGTATTGACATTGCGCTAGTTTACAAGCTGCCAGTCCTTGAGTTCTTTTTTGGATTAGGTTGTGACGACCTTTTCTACTCTTGTTAGGCGCCTCGTAACATCTTGAAAACACTAACATTTCAAAGTATAATCTATTTCAAAACACCTCTGACATGTACTTGGCTATGCCAGAGTTCGGTTTAAAAGCGAATATTTTCATTTTTCGATACCAAAAAAAATTATTCCATGTTATAAAATAGATCCTATACCAATACCCTGTGTTTTGAATCGACCACTTGATATCAATTAAATTCAGTGAACTCTACTCGTGTTTTTGAACCGTAGACAAAATATATAGGAATCCTTTTAATTGTTTTTTCGGTTGACAGAATCGGAATAGTTGGAGATTAATATAGTTTCATAGTGACCTGCAGGCCTACTATCAACTTTTAGAAAACGATTCAAATTCAGAGCAGTTTATTTTAGGTTCCTAAACAAAATCGCTCACATTCGTACCATCACCTTAATAGAACAGCACCTCAATTGAATCGTTAGAGATGCGAAAAGAACGAATGAAATCGTTAAAAAATAAATACATTTGTCTCTGAACCGCAACGCCAAGGTCGAAGTAGGAAAGAGACAACGCTATACGAATATTATACTGTTTCTCTTGATTCGAATGTTGCGTTCTAAAACTTTATTTTTACTAATAATAACTTTTTACTTCTTCTTATCACTGTATACTGTTGGTTTTATTTTATAAATTCTAATGAAATAGTGAAACAAATTTTCTAATGATCATATTGTGAAAAAAAATATTTACAATTATCTACTTCAAATAATGTATTTGTTGTATCAGAAACAATATTTTATCAAGTTTTCGAACGTGCGTTGTGCCTAGTGTGACAGTTCGTGACGTGAGTGTGGCGGCCGCTTCGAAATTTTGTTTGTAAACAAAAGTGCCTACTTTTTGTTGTGGTTTTTTGTTTAAAAAGTACTCAGGGTTTTAAATATGTAATGGCGTAAGTTATTAAAATACACCACCCGCCCCCCGCGGACAGTCTCCACCCCCCGGCGCCGGAGGGTGCGTGCGGAGCCACCTGTGACTCAGCAAGCAGCTCGTCGGCAGCTTGTGCAAATAGCGAATAGACGAGCTGAAATGGAGGAGCGCAGGAACACCTTACTGGAGCTATTGGTGCAGGAGCTCAGAGAAATAAAAGAAGTTTTGCGATCACGGTAATACATATTTAATATTGTTAAGTTTAGAGAAAATAAAATCCGGTATTTAATACACTCTATAAACATTTGAAAACTAAAACTATATAAATAAATACACCTAAATAAAAACTATATTTAAAAATAAATTAAAATTTCATATTTTTCAGATACGGCGAGCTTCCCACAACCGAAGAATTAACTGGTTCCTCGTAGAAACTCCTTGTTGAAGTGCCTGGTTGTTGGTATTTGGCTGATCTTCAAATGCCACACCTAATTGCATCTGTGATTCCTGCATTATTTCTCTACTACGTCCACACTTGGAATTTGCATATCTGCATCACAAATCTGTAATTCAAACTAAAATACTAAATTAAAGGTTTTTATTAAATCAACAGACTATTGAATGTGTAAAGATGTATCTCTACAACACTGATGAACTAATACTATCTATACTAATATTATAAAGCTGAAGAGTTTGTTTTGTTTGTTTAAACGCGCTAATCTCAGAAACTACTGAACCGATTTGAATAATTCTTTCACTGTTAGATAGTCTATTTATCGAGGAAGGCTATAGGCTACATTTTATCCCGAAATTCCCACGGGAACGGGCACAACGCGGGTAAAACCGCGGGGCGCTGCTAGTTAAATGTAAATGTGAAAGTGTGTATAATTGTATGCTGTTTCTATGTGCCTGTGTAAGATTTTTTAAGTAGCAAATTGTTTTTCTAATTGATAATTTGACTGATTGATCTGAAATTAATATTAGTTTTGTTATACAAAGTATTATTATAGAATAGATATAAGTGAAATTGATGATGTTTTATTGTTGTTATTGTTGTTGTATAATATGTTGAAACTAAACTAGGTGAGATTGTTTTTTCATAGAATATAAGACATAAGTAAGTAAATATAAGATTAAGTAAATGTTATTGTAATGTATGTATATAATGTACATACATTCAGTACATACATTACATTATGTGTATGTTGTTATTGTATTGTAGTTCTTGTTATTTTATTTAAGGTACTAATATGAAACAAAATATTTTATGAAGAACATGGTATTACTTACAAGTTGGACATTTAGGGAATGATAGTGTTTCCTACAAAAATAACGCTCCTCATTTCTATTTGGCCTGACTATTGCTATTAGTCAATGCATCCCACAACACCCGGTATGCTAAATTTTTTATAAAACCTGTAAAATATGTTAGTTAATTTAAAATGTTATATTTAAAATGTTATAAATGTCTTATTTCGTAAAATGTGTATTTATTTACTCACCTTGCTCTAATTTCGTTCCTTTCGTCATTGCTCTTTGGGAAAGTGATGTATTTTCTTCGCATTTCAATGGAATCTATACATGCAGTCACTTGAGCTATCACTGATGAAACAGTCTGTTGTGCCATTGAGTGTGCACTTATATCTCCTACGGGTCTTTGGTAGGAGCCGGTTGATAACGCTGTTAAAACCTGAAAAAAAATAGTACTTACTGGTTTATAGATATTACATAATATCAAGTTATTATGTATCAAAGTAAGAAAAAGGAAGCATTTAAAGCAACTAATTGTGTGACATACATATTGCATATTTGAGTCCTTACCTTTGTTTCTACAGATATATCTGTGGACCTCCTTGGTGCATTCATCGCCGTTCTTATATGGTCGCACAATCCGACTACCAATTCCTTGGAAAGACGATAACGTTTTATGAACTCATTATCTTCCAAATCGAATGGGTCCAATTGTGCTCGAGCTTCCAGTCTCCTTCTCCTCAAGGAGTTTTCCTCACTATCGGCTTCCGTGAACTCAAAAAGCATCAATTCGTCGTCACACATCCTACGAATAATACTGCACTTAATTTTTTTTGTGGAACTATCGAAATCAATGCTATTTAGATACCAATTAATGTTTTACCTCGCAACACTTAAATTCACAGCTATTTCTGACTTTACCAAGTAAAAATTAAAAAATTAATGACAAAAGATTCAAAATCGGCAACAAATTTACTAACTTATTTTGAATCGCTAGTTTTGACAGTTGAGCGATTTTGTTTAGGCTCGCACGTCAGTTAAAGTAAGGTGATGGTACGGATTTACCTCTAAAAAGAGTGAACTATATTAGAATGCGATTATTTTTAGGTGTCGACCGAAATTGATTCGTAAAACGAAGTTGACGGTACGAAATAACAAAGCGATTCAGTTTAGGTCCTAAATTGAATCGTTTTAAGCGTTGATAGTAGGCCTGCTGAGGCTAATATTGATATTTTTATTAACATTTAAAGGTATGAGTTGCAGGCGGCAGCAACTGCATACCGCAGGGAACAATTCTGGTTTTTATAAATCTCTATGAAATTGATACCAAGCATAGCTATTGGCGACTGCGACCCCTGCGGAGCATGCTATGACTCAGACTGCAGTGCAGTCGTGACAACCGAAAACTGCGGCTACAAACTGCACTAGTTGAACATTCATATCCGTAATTTTTTTCCAACTGAAGTCAACTACCGAAAAGTGCAGCTACTGCAAATGGCAGTAGCAATTTCATAGTATTTTATTTATTTATTTATTCATTGAACTCTGCAGTGTCACCTGCAGCCTACAGTTGCAGCTTGCGGTGTGCAGTCCATCTTCGACTTATACCTCTACAGAAACAGATGTGTACAGATAACAACACATTTGCTTACAATCTACTACTGTTTATTCAAGCTCATAACCCAAACTAAAGTCGATTAAAGACTATCCTACTGTTGGCATGGCAGTGGCATTTAACCAAAACTGATGGTGCTCAAGGGACATACTCTATTTGTGAAGACCACACCCTCGCGTGACGTCACGCTAAATATAGTTTGTGTTTTGTTTTATGTTATTATGAAGTTGGTTAACAGTTTTGTTGGTTGTTGTACCTGTTTTAGGGTAAATATGGCCCCAATAAACTCGATAGTGATTTGATATGTTAGTTTTATGTGTGTTATTTTATGTCTGTTATTTTAGAAATAATCAAACGTTAGAAGCAATATTAATACAAGTACTTTACTTTATCCTCTACCATAAAAACCTACTACGTCACTAACACCCTCATAACCAAAAGTACAGTCGCGCGCAAAACACATTACCCAAAAAATTCACATAAAATGATAACTCGTTGAATAAAGTTTCAAGTGCCAAAGTATATTCTTGCTCGAAAGTGCGAAAAGCGATTATTATTCAGTATACGCACGCAGAGATAAGAAAACATTCCTGCCTACCGTACGTTACATACGACGTTATATCAAATGAATTACATTAAGCCCATAAAATTATAATTCTTACAATTTCTACTTAACTACGTGATCTTTATGTGTGTAATTTATGTGAGAAGTGAAAAATGAATTTTTATTAAAGGGATTATGAGAATGTGTAAACGAGTGCGATTGTTTTATGAAGATGATACATCGGATTGTGTCCATCTTAACTGACGTCATCTGTTATAGAAACCAATTTGTGTATTATAATTGCCAATTTCGTTTGCGCTACAGCTAATTTGATTAACTTTAAAATAAAACGCCTCAGTGGTCTAGTGGTATGTCGCTCGCCTGCCCAGTTTGAGGTCCCGGGTTCATTCCCCGGGTCGAGCGAAAACATGTTTCCTTACATTTCAAACATGGAGATTTGAGATCACCGAGCCGCTTTTGGCAAGCGTGGTGCTTATGCCTAATACTTCTCACTATACTGATATCTTCAGTGAAATGAGAGGCCTATGCCCAGCAGTGGGACATTATAGACTAATATATTACTTTTTAATATAAAATAATTGAAATTGAATTCATTATTGAACTTAAAAGCGGAAAATCGTTCGTGGCCTGATAACAGATAAATTAAATTTAATCTTATTTTAATGAACCAACAAAGCGTCATCAATAATCCTTTTATCCGTTGATAAATTTATTGCAATTTTAATGATATTGGATTTTTTTACTTTGTGTCATTAGTTATTACACTATAATATGGATCGTAAATGTTCCTAAATCTATTTTGTTTCTAATTGTACTTGGACATAAAAGATAGGTACAAGTCAGACATTTTGTCAAAAAAAATCGTTCGGTTTTAATTTGACCGAAATTCTATTGGAATGACATCTGTCAAAATGGGTGTCGTAGAACCTGTTTCATTATATTATTATACAGCGTATGTCTTTAAAAAGGGTGGTATAGCCTTTTCCAAGGCAGAGGTATTTTTCCTGTTTTTACCAAACTATGACAATTATAGTACAAAAAACAATGTGATACATACAAACCAAACTCAAATAAATCCCACATAGTAACCAATATCTCTAAAATGTACAGTCAAGTCCAAAATAAAAACGTTTAAACCTTTTTCTTCAACAAAAGCGCATCAGAAATTAGCAGTCTTTCGATCTAAACAGCAAACTAGGCGATATCAACCTTTTAAAAGAAGTAGAAAAATAAAACAAATCGTGTAATTGTCTTGTCCACACGAGAAATACAATTAAACTTCTTGCGGAATTGCTTACAGACGAAATGATTAAAAAACTTTTTTTAAACCTGAAATTGAAACAAATTGGAAACTTGGTACTGGAATAAGAGGAGGAATACTTATTGTTTTTTTGTTTACAACTTCCTTTAATATGTTCCTGGCGCTTCTTAAATGATTACTGAAATGTTTATGTACTTTTTTTGTTACGACTGTTGTGACGTTGGAACGAACTCAGTGGGATTGTTAAGCAACGTCTTTGTGAGGTACTACTTGGATGGGTGACTTACTATATCGTGGCATTTCTGTTTGAGTGCTTTGATTTTTTGTTTGTTTTCCGATTTCCGATTCTTTGTGTTTTATAGATAGCTACATTTAACAGGGTCGATATAAGCTATTTTCCATCCCGAAATTCCTACGGGACCGGTCACATCACAGGTAAAACCAGGCGCTGCTGCTTGTATTATAATAAAATTTAACTTAAATGTAGATTAAATCATAGAAACGGACATAAACTACCTTTTATTCCAATTCCAAATCAATCATTCATTTCGATAGCTGGTAGTGGTCGGAGTTTTTACCTAAACGCGTCCGATATGGTCCGACGTTTGAAATAACCGGGACCGACTCCTTAACGTGCCGACACTCTAACTAAAACGAGTACACTGCGGGTGAAACAGCAGGAACAGCTACTAGTCTATATAATTTCAATGAATTTAATAATTACGTCATATTTCATTTTAATATAATATAAAGCGTAATTGAATGCACTACATTTTAATTAATTCTCTAACACTCCGTGTTTCTCGGTAGTTCAACTCTAGAGAAACGTATAAGAATCCGTGGAATTAAACCGTTCTTCACATAAATCAATATTTCGACTTAATTTAAAATACTGCTAAAGGACTCGCACTGAATCGAAAGCTTACCTGACCTGAGAACGGTTAGCAGAAAACGAAGAACTAATAGTTTAAATACATACTAGTATAAATTAAATAAAAACAAGGATAAATTCACACACGGTTAATTAGACCCAAAGTAATCTCTAAGCTTGTGTTATGGAATCTAATTCACTGATACTATTATTTATACATACACAAATACTTTATCTTATAAGTATATAAAATTCTCGTGTCACAGTGTTCGTTCGCGTACTCCTCCGAAACGGCTTGACCGATTCTCATGAAATTTTGTTAGCATATTGAGTAGGTCTGAGAATCGGCCAACATCTATTTTTCATCCCGAAATTCTCGCGGGAACGGGTACAACGCGGGTGAAACCGCGGGGCGCAGCTAGTAAGAATATATAATTGACACCCAGACGTCGTCGCCAACAACTGTGAAGTGAATTTGTCCGGGTTTATTTATTTATTATTATTTTTATTATACAAGAAGTAAACTTACTTTAGTAAAACGTAATTAACGTTCAAAGTTAAATGGCGTCTTACGTAAAAACCTTATCAGCTCTACTTAAATCTATAGTAAAAAACTTATAAGCTCTATCTTTTCTTCCAACGGTACGTAGTCGACCTAGACACAGCGTAATTCAATTTTATCATAGTGATATTAAGTGTGGAGACACCTTACACTAGACTCAAGTCTTAGCACGTTCCTAGTTTTACTACTTTTAAAGATTTTGTTCCAGTCATAAGAAAGGAGATATTTTTTAACATAAAATACTGGTCAGATATGAAAGAAAACTTGAAACATGGTATGATGGTAGTTAAACCAATTAAATTAAGAACATCTTTTTTTTTAAGTAAAGGTATTATTAGCCTGTAATATCTCACAAAGGCTTCTTATCTCACTGAAGATATCAGTACAGTGAATTAGGTGTACTGCGGGTACCTCATTCTTTTAAATCGATTAATAAGTTTGACAATTATCAAATTAAGAATATTCTCTTTTTTGAAATCGGTGTAAAATAATAATGGTAATAGTATGAACTATTTTTAAATATGCTATGAATACCTACTTACGTAAAATGCTAATTAATTAGCACATCTATTATTCAAATGCCCAACACAATAAAATAAGCGAAGTACCTTAAAAAAACTTTATCGCCAATGAATTTTGTCACGTATTTTACATTTGTACACAAGGAGGCGTCTTTTATTTTTTATTGCGGATCCTAAAACGTTTTCTCTAACAAACGACTTTCATAAAACTCTAAATCGTGCTATATACGAGTAATTTAATTAATTAAACTTGATTGTTCCTTTGCTGTGTTTTTTCTGTCCATTTAAGCGACTTCAAAAAAAGAGGTGGTTCTCATTTCGATTATTTGTTGTTTTTGTGATTGTCTACCGAGATCTATTTGTTTCGGTTTTATTTGTAGCAACGTTGAAGGCTAATGTAAGAAGGTATAAGTAAAATAAAACATAATTTATACGGTCGAATTGAAAACATTCGGTTTTAGGAAATCTGTTAAAGAGAGACATTTGCCCTGTAAAGGGACAATATTAGCTAAAAGTAAATAAATATTCATTCAGAAAACCACGTTCCCTATATTTTTGCCCTTTGTTCTTCACGCTCAGTTGATCAAAAGAGTATTGTCCAAAAAGAGTCGACGGCTAATTTGGCTGAGTGTATATCGATTAACAACAATTTGCGGGTTTCAAATCATTTTCAATGGAAGAACATCTGCGTACACGCACCTGTGGTGTATTATATTGAAAGGGGAATTAAGGTCTTTTTAAGAATGCTGTGAGGTTATATGATTGGACTTCCGCCAAAAAATTACTATTGATTGATGTAGTTTTACTTCTCTTCGGTTATGATACAAGTCATGCCTGAAGTATTGAAATCCTGGTAACTTTTCTAAAAGCAACGTATTTTTAAATACATGTATATTATATAATACTTTACCGATAGCTATAGACTTATTTAATTATTTCAGTCCCGGTCGTTCCAATCGATAGACCATGTCAAAGGTCTTTAGGCGGTCTTTTAAACTCTGACCAGAGTTGGCCACCAATATACTGGAACTTACGTTTTGTGTATCTCTCATCTTTGATCTTTATTCTGCAACTTTGGGACCAATAATTTATCATTACCAATTATCCTTACATTTTATTAAGTGCCATTCTATTTGATACAGTGTTTTCTAATGTGTCCACCTCCGCACCATTCGAACACTCGAACAAACGTTAAACTGAGGAAAACTCGGTCTCCGTGGGTGGCCAGCATAATCAATAATTATTTAAACATCAAAGGACCAGGAATAGAACTGTCAATACTATTCTTAGAAAATGAGCAAAGGAACTGTGGAAATAACTTAAGTTCCTGTGCTATCATTAACCATTTGGAATTATTCTAAATATGTTTATTAAAGATCAGAGAGTTGTCTTTTCGCTATAAACGGTTCAACCGATTTAGGCTAACTGTTATCTATTATGGTGATACGTCAATATAAATATATTTTTAATAGCCTCCAACAGCCTCCGTGGTCTAGTGGTTTGAGCGCTCGGCTCACGATCCGGAGGTTCCGGGTTCGATTCCCGGTGGGGATATCTCACAAAAATCACTTTGTGAGACTGTCCTCAGTTTGGTTAGGGCATTGCAGGCTGAATCACCTGATTGCCCGAAAAGTAAGATGATTCCGTGCTTCGGAGGGCACGTTAAGCCGTCGGTCCCGGTTACTTTCTACGGATAGTAGTCGTTACATGAGCCATGTCAGAGGCCTTTGGCGGCTCAATAACTCTGACACCAGGATTGGTCAGGTTGACCATCCACTCGATAAGAAGAATATATGTTTAATGGTTCTTAGAGAGCTAGTTGTTTTGGGTGAGGTGAACTCAGGGTGAGTGAGTGTCACAAATTGTTTCAAATTTTTAATTAAAATTAACATTTTTTCAAATTGTTCCGGTATCTCAAATAGTTCATTCCATTCTAAATCCATTTTCGTCTCCCTAAGACAATAAGCCATTAAATTTTAATCCATATTAACCGCAAACAATGTGGCACCCCTACTATATATAATGAAAAGTACATTTCGTCGACATGTGGCGAAGGATTTTAATTTCGACTTGTCGCATCGTCCATATGCCACGAAAAACCGGTCTCGTCTCAATTTGACACTTTTTGTGTCGAATTTCTCTGCAATTTTGACTTAAAAAGTATCAAAAGACGTAGTGTTGTGATTAAGTTGTTCTGAATTAAGTAATTGTCGTACTTGTAGAGGATTTTTGGTCAGAAATGTGCTATTAAGGACGTTGAATTTTTACACGGATACCGCTGCTGACTTGATTTAAGTATATATTTGTTTTTGTAAGTGATAGTTAACTGTTTTCTCATACATATTTTTATAAAGATTTATAATTGGAGTTAGCAAATATTTTTTTAAAGTACCTACTATACACAATCCTGTCTTCCCGATTTATGAATTGAAAATGATCTCAATTCGATCGCATTACTGCACAATTGTAAAACGATACGCTTTATCGTGTGATAGTGTCATTTTTATGTACTAGCTGTGACACTAGAAATAATCATCATTTATTTTAGTTTTAATAGTTCTTGGTAACTACCAAGCAGAATAGAAATCAACGAAAAATAAATTCAAGGTATACGAAACGACATGACAATACTTACTTTTTTGATCAAAAGCAACTTTCGTCCACCTACACTTGTCTATCTACAACACAGATTTTCCTCTACAAAAACCTAAATAGCTAATAAACCTCCAAGAAAAGTCTTTATTGCTGATTGAAACAATTTAAAAAACAAACCACAATAAACCCGGCTACAAAGCTACGAACACATCTAATGTACCGGACCCTCTAGTTTTGTGTAAAAATCCCATTCCGCAGTTCCAGTAGTCCCTTAAGGTCAATAGAGACAAGGTCGGACGATACTACGCTATAAACAACTCTTGTTGGCTGTAAAGGTCATTTCATAGTACGGAAAATTATAAAACAAAGTCCGCAAAAGCTGTCTGTCTGAATGTACCAAATTGATGTTGGATAAGCTGAATAGTACAGCAAAACTGGTGACTTAAGTTTAAGCGAACCCTACACATTTTGAATTGAAATTTCGCTTGTGGTCTGGTGGCTTGACTGTGACTTCTGTGACCACGGTTCCTGTAAAGGGGCCGAAACGTGAGATAAATATGTAAAATAAAAGCGAAGTGTATCCGTTAACGTAGTATCAATTCAAAACGTAGTTCAGCAAAGTTAAATCTAGACTTAGGCTACGATACTTTATGCTATGACCAGGTAACCAAACATAACTTAGCATAGTTCTAGTCGTAATGTCCAAACATTAGAATAAGTTTGGAAGTTAAAAGCAATTCAGTGTACTATAGTAAAACATTACTCATTAATCTATCTATAAACCACACTTGATAGAACATCATTAAACCATAAACAACCATTAATAAAGGCTAAACGTAACTTGACTAAAAACGATTTAAAATTTCATAAAGGCGCAATTACAAAACTGCGTCCGCCTTATGCCTTCGCGGCTCGTCAAAGATGCTCTTATGTACTTAAGTTACCAAGCGCTAAGACAACTATATTATGAAATATTTAAATTGTTGAAAGGAGTTGGCACTGGAAAGAGAGATATGAAAATAATATGAAGATGAAGATAATTGTGGGAGACTATTGCCCAGTCCAAAGGGACAGTAAGGTTACGTAAAAAAATTGTAGCTGTCAACGCATATTGCATGCAGCGAACGACTTACTGTAACTGCACCTTTAGTGATTATCCTTCAAATGATTGATTCGACTCTTCTGCCCTGGAATTAGGATCTTAAATACCTCTTGTGCGGTTTATAAGGGGCAATGTTAGCAATCAATTGTTATTTATTGTATAACGATTATACAGCTCGGCGGTGTGTAATTGCCTTAAATGTGCGACAGGTTTTTATTACTAGGGTTTTGTATCGTTTGGAAAGAATGTTGGAGATAGAAGTGTTTATGGGGGATTTGGTGTTTTATAACTGTTTCATTATCTTTTTTATGAAAGAGTGTGGTACATGATTTTTGAGATGCTCGATGTATTTTTGTGGTAAGTAAGTCCGAATATGTTATTGGCCGGTGATGTTGAAAGTTTTTAGACCGCCTTAAGACCTCCGACGTGGCCAAAGACATACACACAATTGTGTCGTCAAAGTTGTTAAGTAAAGTTGTGGTAAAATCTTACAGAGACGTAACAACGATAGCATGTTATCGAAAAAAAGGCCGACATTATTAAATAATACCGTTACATAATACACGACGTAGATAATGATGATATATTAGGTATTGTATAAAATCTTAAGGTTTCCATTTTCCAAGCACGCAACCCTTCAGTCAGCAAACCGCGGTAGAGATAAACATCTTTGCGGCGCACGCACACAACTGTCATACTCCGACGGAGATTAAACCCGTGTCACGCAGACTATCATAAATCACAACTCCGGCACGAATTATTTAAATGCCATAATGACTCACGAGTAAAAGTTAAGGGCGCACCCCGTATTTATCACTCTGGACCCCAGGATTACGGTAGGGTTAATAAATGCCGGTTGCACGGCACGCGGCCATTTTGTTTTTTTATCAACGGCCGAATTCGAATTATGAACGGGCGATTCGTCTTTGTGGGTTTTTAAATTATGTTCGAATGATCGATTGGTTGTTTATTTTGTTTTTTTTTTTTTTTATTGGCAAAGGTTATGTGTTTTGGTGCCTGACTGATTTTGTTTCATATATCATGTTTTTTGTATTTGTGTGTCTAAGGTAACCTTACCTTATTGGGTTGGTGGGGTAAAAAGTGGGCTTATGTCAAGTTATGTCTGGTAAGTCTAAACTAGCGGGTGGGGGCTAGGGTGGCCATTTGTTACAATTTACCCAACCGGCCGGGATGCGGGTCGTCTCTAATGGCCAATGCTTTATTTGCCTGCCAAAGATCCCGGCTGACAGTCGAAAGTCAGACTTTTTGTGTATTTTATAGGTTTGCTTCACTAATGAGGTATACAATAAACAGGATAAAAATAAGTTTATTTTGTTTACAGAAAAATCATTTACAAACTCTTTCTTGAGTCAAAGTCAAAGTAAAATATTTTTATTCAGTTTTAACCCCAAAGAGGCTCTTTTAAACGTACCACCCTTAAAAAATGAGTAACTTGCATCACCATCACATTATCCCAATCTCTTCAAAGTCCACAAAGTCTTAACTATCACACCTGTTCTACAAACCAGTAGTAGTAACAATTCACCACGTCACCGCAGCACGATACTGCACGAAATAACCGAAGTGCTAGGAATGAAATCATAATGCTCCGCGCACGGCACGTACTCTAGACGTGCTACATGAGCTTGCACCTCGTGGGCCGTTTTTTAGACAGAATACCTCAATTGTACGTCCAGTATGCTGTGAATGTAACTGCAAGTTAGAATTTTAGGATGTGGTAAATTTAATGGTAAATGTTTTTGTTTTAATACCTGAAAGTAAAGTTTTAGTTAGTCAGTAATGTCCCACAACTAGGCATAGGCCTCTTATCTCACTGAAGCTATCAGTACAGTAAAGAGGATACCAACTTTATTTAAATATACTTACTACATCACTGAAATGTCAATCATGATACATCGCATTCCAATGCAATGTTTATGTAATCAAAATTCAAATGTGTGAGTTTATTTCGAAATTGACGAAAATTTTTCGACATTAGTAAAAAAGTATTAAGGTACGAGTTGGATCAGCGACTGCAGCAGTCGACTGCAACTGCAGACACAGCTTCACTACTAGTTTCTATGAAATTTCGAGCGCACGGTGACACTTCTGCTGCGGTTGACAGTCGCTCTGCTGCCTGCTGTCTGCAGTCGACTGCAGCAGTCGCTGTTCCAACTCGTACCTTTATTCAGTAATGTCCCCCAGCTCAGATATCAGTACAGTGAGAAGGTAAAAAGTGTAATTGATTTAATATTTCCAAAGAGTTTGATAAAACATGACAATACATCTCGAACTTCAATTGGCTATGACCATAAACAACTTACTAACCGTACTAACACCATAAAGTACCCATATTGCTAAAACATGAAAATAACAAACCGATAACGAAAGCAGGCTAAACACACATTTTCATATCAAACTAGATCACGAATGGTGCAACAAAATGCAGTTTCTTATCGCATCGTAACAAAGCGACGCTTCAGGCTAACTCCGATGATTGATGCCACATCCAAGAAACCGTATAAAATTCGTATATTCTTATAGTAGGTGGTGCTTCACGGTTTTACCCGCAATGTAGGTATATGGGAATTTAGGGAAACAATTTATCCCATGTTATATTCTAATGTATAACTTATATAACTGTTAAGTTTTCAGCCGACTTCAAAAAAGGAAGTTTCTCAATTCGACCATATATTCGACTCTGATTCAACTTTAAATTTTCTCAGGAAGTCGTCTTCATGGATTATTTCTATCATTCTATTTAGTAGATTATGAAGTCGGCTAGATTTATTTTATCCTTTGTGCATTCGTTTTAGCGTTCCAGGTTTGGCCAACGTACTCGAAATTAACGAGCGCGAAGCAGCAACAAACACACATCCTGACAGACTTTCGCATTTATAATATTAGTAGGATATCTTAGGGTGCTTTCAAATTATGCGTTTCGTGTCGGACCGCTGCGGTGCCGAAGCGGTGCGTTTGTCGTGTTGTGAACGTACGATCGTGTGTTTTCATACAAAACGAGCCGTGCGGCAACAGTGCGTACTAAAATTATTTCGCGGTACCGACGCCGCACTGTTGCCGCACGGCTCGTTTTGTATGAAAACACACGATCGTACGTTCACAACACGACAAACGCACCGCTTCGGCACCGTAGCGGTCCGACACGAAACGCATAATTTGAAAGCACCCTTACGGTTGCACCGACACAACACTGCGGCATCGACGTGACCTGGGTACCGATTACGATTATTTATCCGATACTCGCCGATTATCCGATGCTCGCCGATTATCCGAAGCTCGCAGAGAAAGTGGGCGGGACTATCGATGTTTTCTTGTTTCATGTTTCGTATGTTTATTGAACTTGTTTGCGATGCAGTCTGAGTTGTGTTACATTTTAGATGGGAAGACATTTTGGATGTTGCGTTGGAAACTGTTTTGATCTGACTTCTGAAGGTTCTTTATTCGTGTGTGGATCTTGTTTGTTGTGCATATCTCCGTCGTAAAAAGGTCGAAAAGTTTGAAGTTATCATATTTGTGTCAGCTCAGAGTCTCAAAAACTATTTACTTATTTACCAGCTATAAAAGGAGACTCATTGACTATAAAGAAGAAGAAACTACTAATCCGAGTTGAATAGCTGTTCTTTATATAATGGATAGCCACGTTCAACGGGAAGGATATAGACTATTTATCATCCCGAAATTCCTACGGAACCGGCACGACGCGGGCAAAACCGCGGGGGACTGCTAGTTATACTAACTGAGAAAACTAATTTCGTTAGTAAAGCTGTATATCTTTATGAAGTTACTACAAAATCCGTTTAATCCAACATCCAAACAATATCAAAACAAAAGGTGCACCCCAAAACAATACTGAGTACCATTCCGCAATGATCTAATGAGCCCGTGATAAATTAACCCCTGCCCTGCGGCGGGTCCACGAGGCACCGAGGGAATCTCATCCAATCCCTTCGACGCTGTTGCATTTAAAAGCATTAACTGTTTAAGCCCGAAGTCAAAGACTCGTGGCGTTAAAGGGTTAGTTTTGGAAACCGCAAATCAAAGGAATGTTTATGAATAATAGTAATTGGATTGCAAAGAAATTGAAGTCTTGAAATTTTATTTTAAACAAAATTTATAAAGTATAACTTTATATTCGTAAAAAGGTTAAAAAAATAAATTGATTTAAGTTTACAACAATATTTATAACTACACGTCAAAAACAAACATTAAAAAAACTTTGTAGTTTCAAAAATTCCAATACAATAAACTTGATTACATCGTCCTAAGCAAACAATAGTCGAATGTGTATAAATCACAATCACACAATGGTTCGAAAAATCGAATTCTTTAGAAAAAATATACCCGTCCGAAGTTTGAAACCCTCAAGCAAGGGTTTATTGAGATATCAAATAAAAAATCAGCGGTCTGACACGGGCTAACAAGGCACTTCGACAATACTGCTTGATTTAGCCCAACTTTATTGTGCAACGTTATTTATACGGCTGTGTTCCCTTCCAGACACGATTCAATGCTATCAATCCAACACCAAGCAACATCACATCTTACAACGTCCTCCAAACATATAAAACCTTATTCGATACACAGTAAATACTATTTTCCTTTATCCTTTGTTCTCGAGTTAGAGCACACAGGGTTGCCAATATGAAATTTACCAACGCATTTTATTAAGAATCGACAATGTATATCTCGATTCGTGTGTGTAGTTTGATTGGAAATATGCTTATGGCTGTTTCTGTGGTTGAGAACATTGGATTACGTCTGCATGGGCTGATTGCAAGCTATCGACGAGGGTTTCGGTCGCTTTGAGCATTTTGGGCTCGAGTACCTGCACTATGATCGAAGGAAACTTTGAGAAATGAAAGGAGGGTTATGTTAAAATGCATCATGGGTTTTTAACAGGTCTTTTGATTTGAAAATGAGCGTGAGGACTTGAAAGGAACTAAATATGATGGAGCTTATATTTATTTTTTTTGGTATTTTGATTTTAAAGTTAAATATTCTGTTTATAAAGGGTCTATAGGGTCTTGAACCCTTTATACAGGGTGGATTTTTCAGTGCCAAGCCAAACCAATGAAGAAAAGTAGCTTTAAACAGTGACATTTTTTTCCAAGAGAACATCTAAAGAAGTAAATCTGAATTCGCAGATTTTTTATGATATACGTTGGTCTTGATAATATCAAGAACGTTGGACCAAGCTGCTGGTTTATGTGATAACTAACTTCACAAACCATTTATAAAACCATCAATAACCTAATAACATTTCCCAACATTGTCACTTGCATATTAAAGCGACACTACGCACATCAATCAAATTCCGTCCCGTATAAACGAATCAACAAAGTACTTTTAACGTTTTAAAACGGAACGTAACGAAACGGAACTTTCACAAACACTGTCGCCAACAAACGGACTCCGAGCCGTTACTATTATTAATTAAAAATCAAAAACGTACCAGTTAAGCCCGCGAGTGTTTCAAAATGAAATCAAAGGAGTAATTCGAATGGAATCGCTGAATTGATGATCGAATCGTATTCGCGACAACCCTATCCGGAATCGTCTAGGCGGTGTCGCATCAATATCGTTCTTATTTCGAAGACTATAAAGTTAAATTTGAAAGTGGTGCGGTTTCGCAATAGTTTTGGAACGATAACTTTTTTCGTGTGTAAAAGAGTAATGTTTTTAGGGCTGTCAACCGTTACTAATTAACAAAGTGGTGGCGTTTTAAAGAATTTTAGTTGTTTTATTAATTTATTTTGCTTGTTTATCTTACTCGTTTGGCTGTGTGCTGAATCGTTGGCTTCATAGTTTAATGCCTACCATTCTCTTTGGATGAATTTTTGTAGAGTTTACTTTTCTCTTCTGGTTTTTCAATTATTTTCTGTTTTTCAACTGCGGATCTAACGATACGATTACAACGATTGTAAGTAATTAGATGCTAGATAATACTTAGAATTTCAGGCCATTTTCAACTTCTGTTTAACCTTCAATGTTTATTGTTGTATTCATGTAAACATTCAATGAAAGCAACTACGCCAATGTTTTTATGACATAAATCCATTGAAATCGCGAGCCCGAATCCGGATACACGATAAATGTACATCCGAATCGTATACTTTTTTAAAAAATATATTAGAAAATATATAAAAACGCGAAGATGTGTTTCATGGAGCAAGAAACGAGCCATGTTCCTACCACATTGTAACCGCCCAAAGAAGAAGGTGTGTTACACTGGGCTCTTAAATATATTATTTATTTCCTACCTGTTTTATTAGGTTTAAGCAAACACTACCAATTTTGATTTGAAACTACGATTACGGATACGCTTTGCTTTTACATTTCAGCTCCGTAGTCGCTGCAGACTTCATTTGATTTCTTCATTTCTTTCTTGAATAAGCGGTACCTCTCGTCATAGTTATTGTTAAGCGACGTGCAGCTCAGTAGCTGCATAAATGGGTGGCCAATAGCATTTCTACTAAGTGCTATCGTGGTTAGTGCGTTAAATTGTCTTAGGCTTTTAACCTGCTCGAAGTTAGTTCCTTCTTCCAAATTCACTACTACATTCACCTATACAGTTATCAATCGTGATTCAGTCAACTTCATCATCAAACGTAATCATCAAATTAGGCTGTCCGCCACTGCCAACTGCGACAATTTACTATTTTCTGAAACAATAATTTTCTCGATACAACTTAGGTATAAGTTTATTTTAACTATTTTTTTTTGTGTTCAATTTAATAAAGCTACTTATTCCAGTTGACTTTCTCGAGCTATCCTAGTTTGTTTTTTACAAAGATCAAACCTAATGGATAGTCTATCAAAGAAAATAAACATTGCGAGTATCGAGTAGCCCGAAGCTGAGTCCGCGTGAGATAACGCCCAAGGAACGGCGAGGCAGCTTTTAAATATTTCGCCGCCCTGATTTATCGCCCGCCTTATAAAAGCCTCCCGCAGGGCTCCGTAGCTCCACAACCTTCCAACCAACGCTTTTAGGCATTTTTTCTTTAATAAAAATCTTCAGTTTGTTACAAGAGAATTTTAATTTTTCACAACCGCTGTCCAAAAATTTTGTCGGGAAATATTTCATGTTAGCGATCGGTCATTCGAGAAATTATCACCGGAAGAACAGAATTTTATACGAATTTATTGTTTGGGGTGTCAACGTATTGATGTTATTGTTCGGGTTTATTTCGTGTTTCCTTATTGAGCTCGTTGTTATCTGGGTTACTTCATAATATAATATAATTTTACGTGTATTTTTAACAAATTATGAACCGGGGCGGTATGGTGCAACTGAATGAAACGAAAACTAGTCATTTTGAAAATAGAACATCTGGTGTTCGGTTAATTTGTGTTCTTTTTTTCACCAATAAGTTCAATAGCTGTCTTCGCTCACTCGTGGTAGCTGTAATATGAAATCAGGTTTTAAATCTACATATTGAGCTTTTTACTTGCACCTCGTATAAATCAAAACCTTGATTATACAATAAAGTATTCTTTTGTGATATACTCGTAGTCCTGTCAAACAATAGTGTAATGAGCCTATGTATCTAATACCAACAAAATGCCCACAAACAGTTGATCACGTCAACTTTCAACCAACAAAAAGGGGGTTATCCTGCAACTTCCCTTTCCCGTCTCAACCCAGGAAGTCGCAGTACATCCTACTGAACAAAGTAACTAAACTATAATTATCTAAGATTGATTAGCAGAGTCGGAACCGACAAAGAGTTGGCACGATATAGCTGTCGTTTGACCGTAAACGAGACCGTAGACCCTCGTCTTATGGCGGACTATTAATCACGGATAGTATTAGAAGCTAGCTTTAAAGTTTGGAGTAGGATGGTTTGGATGCGGTTGTTGCAATGTAGCATACAACGTAGGATTTTGATGTAGTATATTTTAATCGTTTATGGGTTAATAGCGTAAATGTAATAGGTGCGAATTGTTCTTATAGTCCCGTAATTATTTAATCTGTAACTTACATATTAAGATCCAACTCACATAGTCTCTTTGAAGATGTTAAATGTATACCATAATATATGTAATGTGTATCGGCTGTCTGAAAAAGTATCAATTTGGCCTCTCTGTGTCGTTATAGTTTAATTAAATATTTTATCTTATGATTGATTAAAATAAGTAAACATTACTTTTAAACTTGTTCTTGATCTTGCTCCTAAGGTTTAAAAATTACCACTCCCAGACCATTGCCATCTATTTGTTTAAACATACCGCATCCAACCACTACCAGCTCCGCGTCTAATACAAAGTTGGAGACACTCAGATACTTATTTGAGTTACTTAACATGGAACCCTTGAGTTACGACTGTACTACATTTGTTTAATAGAAATACTCGCACGAACGTTCCCTCCCTAAGTTATTTAAGTAAATGTTTCAATAATGTTTAAACGGCTATTTAATGGACGTTATTTGGATACATTTTTGTTAACGCCTCCTTAATAAAGGACGGAGTTAGGGTAGTTTTGGAATATATTTGTTAATGTAAACGTAATACTTGGTAATGATAGATTAATGGTCTAAGTAAGATAGTCTAGAAGAGAGCGAGTAAATTGTCTAGTTTTTATGCTACTAGTTGTGCCCCGCGGTTTCACCCACAGCGCACTCGTTCCCGTTGGAAATACGGGATAAATAGTATCCTATATCCGTCTCCAATTTCTAAACTACCTTCCCACCAGTTTTCAGCCAAATCGGTTCAGCCGTTCTCGAGTTATAAATAGTGTAACTAACACGACTTTCTTTTATATTAGCTAGATATAGATTTCATACAGTAATGTCTAACCGACTGACGAGCAAAATCTGTTTTTTCATAGACGTTCACTATTTTTTGTGCTATAAAAGTATTATCTTTTATATAGGTACAATTCTCGTGTCACAATGTTAATTACTTTACCATAGTGTGCACATCGGGTAGGTCTAAGAATTGTCCAACATCTATTTCATACCTCTAAACATTGAGTTATATGTACGTACATACATAATATATAACTCAAAGCCTCTAAATGCTTTTCTTCTGTTGTAACATAGTAAAAATGCGTTTCATACTTTATTCCCAAATGATAGCGTTCAAAATACAACGTCATACCTAGTTTATAAAATAGTCAGGAAGTGACTACATACTTACGAGACCTAGTTAGAAGCAACGTGATAAGTATTATTGTTAACTTACGATATCTATGTATACTAATATTATAAAGAGGTAAAATTTCTAAGTTTGTTTGTTTGTATGTTCGAGGTAATCTCAGGAATTATCAGTCCGATTTAAATAATTATTTTTGTAATAGTTAGCCATATTCAATGGGAGGGTTATAGGCTATTTTGCATCCCTAAATCCCTACGGGAACGGGTACAACGCGGGTAAAACCGCGGGGAGCTGCTATTTGTTATAAATTGACTTAGCGAATACAAAATATCCATTACTATATGAATATTTAATCGTATTTTTCTCAAAGATGTAAAAGTATTCCCATTTCAATCAGAATCTTTAAACCTTGACCTAATTAATAGATTTCAATATTAATTATACTTTGTTAATATTAGCGAAACTCACTGAAATACTCGGAATATCACCTGAAACCCGACTGGGTAATTAGTGATGTAGTTATTACAAAACTTATTTTGGTTACAATAATAGGAATTTCCGCGAAGAAATATTTCCATATGGTTCAGGAACATTGTTTATTTATAAACAAACAGCGCCTCGGGGTTTTGCCTGGGTTGTTCCTGTTACAGGGTAAAAAGTAGCCTGTAACCTTCATATTGTAGGTGGCAATCTAACCTATCCTATCCTACTAAAATTTTATAAATGCGAAAGTTTGTGAGGATGGATGTATGTATGGATGTATGTTTGTTGCTCTTTAACGCAAAAACTACTGAGCGGATTTGGATGAAACTTTACAGTAATGTAGGTTATAGGTACATCAGAATAACACATAGAATACATTTTATCCCGAAATTCCTACGGGAACGGCTACAACGCGGGTAACACCGCGGGGCGATGCTAGTACTAATATAATAAATCTGAAGGGCCTTATTCATTCAGCACTTTAGCCTTCGATCACCAATACACAACTAGATGTCGGGTCGGCGCAAAAAATACGTCTCGGTGAATACGGCCTCATTTGAATACTGAGCTCTTATTTTATTCATAACATTTGCTACTTTATTGCTAGGTGTCATGGTTGAAATTAGGTTGAACTTCGAACTGTTTTAAAACTTTTGTTTCAGTTCGGTAGTAAACAAAACAAGCTGTCACACGTCATCCCCGCGGACAGTATTTAGCTTTGATTTTGTACGTGACCCGATATGTATTGTTGTGTATTGTTGATCGAAGACTTTAGCTATCAAATGGTTTGTCCCTTTCCGACATACGCTATTTGCCAAAGAGCGAAAGAGACAAAACACTTTAAAACACTGTTTAAGTTACTAAGCTTTTTAGGGTACTTTCTTTTTACAAATTAATCATTTTGAATTGAAAGTACGTTTACGGATCAAAATGTAAAATAAAAAGTGTATCCGTAAACGTACTTTCAATTCAAAATAAATAGTGTTCTCTTAAGCCTAAGAAACTAGTAAATTAATCATTTACAAAAACATATTTATTAGCAGCTGTGCCCCGCGATTTCACCCGCAGCGCCCCGTTCCCGTAGGAATTTCAAGATTTTTATTACTTATTTTCTTATATAAAAACCTTGTCCTGACAATAAGGAACACATAAAAAAAGAATCATCCAATTTGGTGCAGTCGTCTTGAAGTTATGCGACTTATGCGCTTAACAACATTCATATAGTTTTTACTAACCAAAATTAACCTAAAATAAAATAAAATTAATCAAATCCCTAACCGAAGACACATCTATACGTCCTCCAAACATCCAAAAATACACTGTTTGAAGTAAAAATTAAAATATCTACCCAACTGAATGATCTATGAAGTAATTAGTGATCTGATGTTATTTATGTTCAGCCTCCGGGCACAGATAACAACAGACAGAGATAAATAGATGTCAGTCTACGGTGACAGAAAGAGACGGTGACATGTCTTAAGTACTACAGATTAGGAGTAGTGTAAGAGCCTATGGGGGAAAACGACATGTCATTTTGTTTGTTGGAATTTGAGATTATTGTTTTTTTTTTATTAAGTATATACATATATCAATGACGAATGACTTTGATATTGTTTAGGTTTTAGTCAATAAGAAACTAAAATCTTGGCTAAACCAAAATCCTAAGTATTTTTTAAATCATTTATGTGTATAAATAATTATATATTTTTTTAGGCCAATCATAAAATTTAAATGTTTTAATCCACAAAATAAGTATACAGCGGTGATACAAATATCCAAATCGATCGTCAAAATTGTTGCCCGTAATTTTGTCATGAAAACTGTCCATAATTTAAAGTCAGCACAACTTAGCGATGTCTCTTGCACTATTTATCACAGCCAACCGCCGCGGGCCAGTTTTGCGCTGTCAGTTGACACGACATCTAACCCGGTCCAAGTTTCATACCCTTGTTAATATTTCTTAGTTATTATTGCAAAATACAACGAATTCCTTAACAGATACTGTTTGGATATGTCACGCGATACAATTTATTTGCATTTATAACGCTTTTTTAGCTTTTTACTGCTTGAAAAAGCTAAATCGTGCTTTTGTAAATATTGATACGTTTCATGCTCTATTTCCAACGTCCAGTATTCAAAAATAAGACTGCTAGATTTTAAATCGCCGTCACATTTTAAAGACGTTTTTTGTGCTGTTTAAACACAAAAAACATTTCACATTCAAAAACATTTTTGTACAATTGGCTCCTGGAATATGTTATATTTGTATGTTTTAATTGTTTAGTTGTAAACGTGTTGCTAATAAAATTAAACCAAAAACTGGGTCAACTAAGTACAGGAATTGTACCGTGAATTTTCACAATATTGCTTACATTTGCAGACTGTATTGTTTGAAATGTACACACAGGACCCCGCGGTTGCACTTGCATCAATTACTGGCGAACTTACTCTCTCATTTTGATAGTTGACAAACAATATAATAGATTATAATCGGTGATTATTATTTTTTGGTGGCTAGACCCTAAGCTCTAGGCTTGTATTATGGAATCTAATTGATTCTAATACATATACATACATATATAATTTATATGAATATATAAACACCCAGACCACATCAGCCAACAAAAATGCATCGCACAAAGTTGCCGACCCCGAGCGGGTATTGAACCGCAGCCCCCGACACAGTAAGCGCTGTCACTAGCCACTGTGCCAACGGGTTTGTCAAAAAATAGCGAAATGATTGCTCGAACTATATCTAGAAGGATTGAAGTATAATGTCAATCCAGGTAATATAACCATTGAATCAAGATACTGCACTATAAACTACTTTGATGTTTATTTATGACGAAATAAAGTGTTATATGTTTCCTACGTTCTATAAACATCCTCAATAAAAGAGCTATCTTACGCAAAATGAATACATCATATCGGATGGATTGCTCCTGATATTACATTGGTTTACGTCGAAAAAATGTTAGCGGCGATGTAAAATATTTGTATGAGAAAATAGCGGTTATGGGGGAAACTTAAAGGATCTAAGGCGAAAAGTTCGCTGGTTATCGTTATTCGCCTGTGTTTAAAAATGTTGTCAAGTCTTATCTGCATCATTTGGTAAGAGAATACTAAGACAATACTTTTTTAAGGCTAAGTTTGAGATACGCAGACAGAGTAAAAGTAATTTATGAAAGCGTAAATAGTAACTTACGAAAGCATTTAAATAAAAACGTGATCGCGGGTTTCATTTTCATATTTTTTGCCGCATTTTCGCGATGCTACATGCCCCACCTCTCACTGAACGCCTCGCTGAAATAAAGCGAGCTTATAATCTAAAATCGACTTAAGCCACGTTTCCATTCAATATGAGCGGAGCTCAATCGATATACAAGCATTAAAACTGTCAAATAGCGCATTGTCGCTGTCAAAATCTTTTCGTAATGCGTTGTGATTGGTCAGTTGAGCTCTTTACCGCTCTCTAAGAACGCACCTTATGACAAAGACGCTTTTATCAAACTCGTCGACTCGCTCCTCAACTTGCTCAATGTCAACAAAGCTTTACTAACAATAAGCACATTATAAACTCTCTCTCAAGGATCTCCGCAGTACTCTAAAGCCACAACACCGATGAAAATTCACATGTTCCCTGAAATTGTGAAAAGGCTCTTTACGCTAAGAACCATTGAAAGGGTTGCTTAAAATTATATAGAGCACTTATGTAATATCAATCTTTCGATATTAAAGCTTTTTGGTGTACGTTATTTTTTGTTCTGTGAGAAATTTTGCTTTGGAAAATTCGTTTGATGGAGTGCCTGTGAGTGAAATATCTTGGAGAGTAGTTCTATTAGAAGTTACCTAGAAGCATTTTTATTTATTAGCTTGTAATAGTATTGTTGAGTAGGATTATTGGTAGGGTAAGTAATTATGAGTCAAGAGTTTAAGGGCCATTTCAGATCAGCATTTTTTCTGCGCTTATTTATAAAGGTGTTTTGCCAGGCGGACGCTAAAAAATTAGACTCTGTATTAAGACTTACTTTTGTTTTCATTAAATATACAGTAGGGCGAATCTACTTTGTTTAATATAGGTCTTCATTACTTATTATATTGTGTTACTTATCGTTGAGGTAGTGTTACGATGAATCTGTTAATAAGACTTCGACTATAAGGCATCGGGTAAATATAATATCGGCTAAGCAATGCATCAGGAATTTATACATCGGTGAATAGTGTTCGGTGAAAAGTGAATTTGGTCAATCATACATTTCAGTGAAACATGCGTTGGTATAACTATAGTAACTAACTACATATAACTAACCATTTTAAATGGAAACAAAATTTACGGATACACTTCGCTTTTATATTTTTTCTTAAAGCGAAGTGTATCCGTAAACGTAGTTTCAATTCAAAATAAGTAGTGTTCGTTTATACTTAAGACACCAGCAGGGTAACCCATTTACAAGTTTCCGGATTACTTTGATTGATACACAAAGAGGAAACTACACGAGTACAATCAGTCGAATTATTAAGTCATCCCATTCATCCAACCGAAGCGAAGACCATAAATATTTCTCCAATACTATTAAAACCACCAATCTTCCTGCCACACTTATCAAGGAAACCATTAACATCCGCAGAAATACGGTAATTTCTTAACTTAATTCAAAGCAATCAGGTTCTTCAACTTGCAAATCCATAGCCGATGTGAGCAGACCAAATAAAAAATCGAGACCATGCTCTGCGAACAATGACAATAATCCTTGCAAAATTACACCTTGTGTAGATAGGTATACACGACGATACACACAAATTAACAATCAAATTACACCACATTTTGATAAGCCATTTTGATGAGAATATACTTTTTGGCTTGTAGACACTGTTTCTACATGCACTTACAACCAAATTACACCTGATTTTGATGAACTTTGGTTAATTACGCCCTTTACCTTTTATACACACACACACACACACACATTGATAACAAATTACGTCGTAGTTTTAATTAGGTCAAATTAAAAACGAACGTGTATTAAGTCCGATATTATTCAGATTTGACTTGAACGTACATTAAAGTCAATTAAAGACAAATATTTTATTCAGCTTTGCCCCAAAGAAGCTCTTTTGAAAGTACCACCCATTCGGAAGATTATCGAAACAGAGAAAAGTGCTTATAGACTTCTCTATGAACGTAGGACCCCCATGACTTTGATTATCGTAGTTATCATTTCCATGGGGAAACGTTGAACAAACCGGCTTCACTTAACCGTTGACTGAGCTTCACTATTGGCTTTTTTTAAGTCTAAGCCCAATGTGCGGGATAAATAGCGGCTTATATTTTATTCGGCGTTCGGTGAGGGCGATAAATCTGGCCACATCCTGATTGGAAGCATCACGGAACATTAGCGGGAGGCGCAGTTTCTTCCTCCTCTGGTATTAGTTCGGATATCAACGGTTGGCAGGTGCTTATAGAGTTTTCATTGTTTGGTTTATTGTCCAACGGCAACACTCCCTTGTTTTGCATTGATTAGTTCAATTAAGTCGATCAATATCCTACTTATATAAATGCCAAAGTTTGTGAGGATGTATGTATTTTTGTTTGGTACTCTTTCACGCCATAGTACTGAATAGTATATGAAAAAACTTGTATTTTTCGTCCTATTATTTAGTTTCTTTGAATGGAGTGACAGCCCACTAATGGAACTGTGACGATTCGCTTTCATTGCGCCTTGAGGAATGGATACAGTGATGATGCGCGATTGTTTTGTTTTGTTTCATTCAGTGGTGTGAAGAGTTTTGAGATAATTGTACTGTTTATTGAGCTGGGTTTAAAGTTGAAAGTACAACAGTAGTATCGTGGTATGGCCTACTGGAATTTGTACCTAAGCGCTACCAGGCCATGTGGGAGGCCTTAAGGGAGTCTAATGACTGATACTATGATTGGCCATTAACCTACTCGATCGTACCTATTGCATGGCAAACTTAACAGCATTGGCTTGCCATGCCCTAATGCAGGGCAAAAGCGTCTAAACTTTATGTAGATATCATTTTAGTTTGAATTTAAAAAGATTGTGGTTTTCTAATTTCACTGCAAGAGTAAATAAAACTAATAATAAAGACTGTAGTCGTTATAAATTCTTTAATTTTACCACACATATCCCTTAATCCTAAGCTTTCGCGTTAGGCTACAGTAAATAACCCTGAAAGCCCACTGCTAAATCACAAAAACATTAACAGCGAAACCCGTTTACTCTTCGGCTTACACTCGCATTTTTCATCCAAAATCCAAAAACTTTGACAAAAATGCATTTTTGCAAGTGCACGTTAGGCGGGCGGAATACCGGCAGTTGAAACCCGCCCGCCCTAAAGAGCGCACGCCGCCCGGAAGTTAAGGCTACGCAACGCGCCCCGAGTGGCATGATAATAAATTACAAAGTTTTGACTGTAGAAAGAATATCAAGTGAGGATTTGTGTTACTTTATTCTATGAACGTTGAATTCTGTTTGGAATTCAGGTTGGTAATTGCGTTTAATTTCAACTTGTTTCAAAGTTTTCATCTTAAAACTTTCAGGAAGCTACAGTTATGAATCAGTACGTTCTTAGAATATAAGTATAAAGTCATAAGTAGCTTGAAACATAAATTATTGTACTTGTCACAATGTGCCGAGTTTCAACAATATTGCTCCAACCGACATTTCTGAGAATCAAATAACTTTCTGGGGTACACTTCGTTTCAATGTTTAACATTCTGAACTGGTTCTTAGAGAAACAGAGCTCATGAAGACACAAAGGCGTATATATTCCAATAATTTGAAGTAAAATAATATAATTATGTTATCGCGTATTTATTCAAACAATGTTTCTATATCAGTACCTGTGATTTAAGTTTTACGACTTCCGTGATTTTCCTAGTAGGAACTTAACTACATATAAATCTGAAACCCGCTTTAAGTTACCACCATTGAACAGAAAACTCCGAATTCCTTCAAGATACACAAGACTTATTTTATTAGATAAGGTATACGTTAATATTATGTTACGTTAAATACCGGATTAATTTCGTTTAATAATCTTCTCAAGTGACGTATACAATCCTAATTAGAGGAAACCTTATATTATTTTGTATAACGTGGCAGTTTTATTTGTGTATTCATGTGAATGTTTCTACCTAAATTGGAATATGTAACTACTACTTTTTCTATCAGTAAATCTTGTCAGTTTTTTATTTTATTAACCGCATTTATGTAACTGGCATTAATTTAGTTGTTCATAATAACTTCCCTTGAAAATCACACAAAATTAAAAAATAAAATAACTACTGCAGCGACCCGCGGTTTTGCCCGCATTGTGCCAGTTCCCATAGGAATTTCAGGATGAAAAAAGCCTTATCCTTCGTGATGAATGTGTCTATCCATTACAAAAATAATTATTCGAATCGGATAGTTAGTTTCTGAGATTAGCGTGTTCAAAGAAAAAATCAAACTCAGCTGCTTTAGTATACTTCAGTACATACCAAAATATGCGATATATAATAGAACTAGCAGCGCCCCGCGGTTTGACCCGCGTTGTGTCCATTCCTGTGGAAATTTCGGGATGAAAAATAGCGTATGTTACTTGTGGATAATGTAGCTTTCGAATGGTAAAAACGGTCCAGTAGTTTTTGAGCCTATTAATTACAACAAAACAAATAAAGTTTTCCTCTTTATAATATTAGTGTAGATAATATGCGTAGAATAATTTAGACTGTTTTGACTCGATAGCTCTAGGCTACGAAAACCAGTACTATGCAGTGACTAGATTTAACCAAATGATTTAACTGTTTATACACAATACACATTAGGTATATGAATACTGGCACCTCGCAGTTAACCACAATGTTTGCACTGCATTAGAGAATCAAACCGGCCGGCGGCAATGTATGCGCCTAATCTGAGAGAGATTGGATTGAGAGAATATGGTAGTTCAGTTACTTAAGCAATCAACCCCGCAATCCTATCCTACTAATCCTATCCTATAAATGCGAAATTTATGAGGATGGATCTATGTTTGTTACTCTTTCACGACAAAACTACCGGACGGATTTGGATGAAACTTTAGAGTAATAAAATTTAGACATCAGAATAACACATGGAATACATATTATCCTGATTTGCTTGCGGGAACGGGTACAACGCGGGTAACATCGCGGAGCGCGGCTAGTTGTTTATATATCTCATCTTTGGAGGTCTTGGACCGAATCCGCCTACTGTTTTAGTTAATGCAACTTAAAAACCGATATAATGATGCCTTCTTTCATAAATGTAGTGTATCTAAAACAACCTTGTCAAACAAACCAGCATATAATAAGAAAACTCGATCCAAAAACAATCAGATCCTTAACCTAGTTCCATACTCGAATAAACGAAGTATTGTCCGATGATCGCGTGTTCGGAGTTCTGTCCGTCTGTCAGTTACCGGGTAACCGAATTACGGATGGAAACGGTCTATGATTGGACCCAAGAGCCCCGTTCACACTTTCAATGGCCGGACAACCCCCGGTACGGGCATTCTGGCGTTCGGAACGTTGTGAATGGAAATCTAAGTTTTTATTTGTTTTAAGTAAAAGTTATGTTAGTAAAAGGTGAAATAGTTTCTCCGGTAATGCAAGTGTGGTGAACTTTTTTCACTTGGTATTCTAAAAAAACTTTTTTAACTTATTATTTTGTAATAATATTCTTCTGAGCAAATGTTTTCTCTTCCATCGGTGTTCGCTCAAAATTGATTAAATGGAGATGTTTTAAAACTGTTTTCATTCAATAAGAATATTAAGCCCATCATCAACGCCGCTCGCAAGTGTTTTCATTTACTGTCGGAATTAAAGTCCTACTGTTAAAAATAAAGGATTTAAAGTGGTTTTCCAAATACTCCTATTCTCCTTAACAAGAGCCAAATGAGAACCACCGAAGATATCGGTTTTGAATGTCCGTTTTGATAATATGTTGATCTGATTTTGATTTAATTATATGTTGGTCCATATAAGTAGATATCTTATATAACAATTTCTCAAAGAACAATCTAAAAAAAAAAATATCAATATAAATATAATACTATGACATAATAAATAAACCTTTGTAATAACAATGAAACTTGTAATATTTCGTTCGTCGTTTTTAATATCGTGTCTTATTGAAAAACCTTGCTGCTCAACCGTTTTAAGTTCAGGTTACGTATTCAATATAAGATCAAAAACAAACTACTAATATAAAGTAACTTTAATAACGAAAATTCTACGTCAAAGTCACCTGTAGACGTGTACTCCATTTATTTTTCTTTTTGTGTCAATCTTTATTGACGAAAGCGGCCATATTTTGACAATAAGTAAGTACTTAAAATTCGTAATTTTTATAACCACTTTGAACATGTATTTAAAAAAATCATTTATTTGAATTATTTAAAAAAACATTGACGCCCCTTACTCAGTGACGTCAAATGGTTTCTTAGAAGAGATTTAATGAGTGCTTTTCACGTGTTATGTATGAAATAATATGTCAATTCAATTAGTAAAGTGTCGATTTCAAAGACGACTCTGAGTGCCCAGTGATACTAGTTTCAACAAACGCACAAAGAAGATGATTGTACTGGTTGCAATGATAGAAAAGCAATGAATTATTTTGCTAACTGCACTCACACTTATTACCTATTATGTATTAGTGCAGTGATCTAAATAGACTATACCTATTACAGAATTATAAAACGCGAGTAAAACCGCGGGTCACTAGGAGTTAAATATAAAGTTAATGTTTGTAAGACAGTAGGCTTTCAATTAGAATCGAATTTCATTAAATTAATTAACAATTTCTCAAGTTTACGAAACCGAGCTAACATTTTGAGTTTGTTAATATTTTGTTTACCTGTCCGCGACTGACAATTATTACGGTATTATGACGGTTTCCGGACTTTCCATTGTGTACTCGTTTTTACCCTTTATAAAGATAAAAATTAAGATATTTAGTCAATAATTTTTTAAGGATTTTTCTTGATTTTGATTCCAATTTTATTTTACAAAATTGAACCTTAATGGCATTATCTGAAGTACTATTCCTACTTCAGATAATGCCAATGCCTCCGACTTTGAAAATTTGTTCGGAATGAAAAATACGATCGTGAGATAAGCGCGTTCAAAAAATCAAACTCTTCATCTTTATTATATTAGTATAGATTTAATTACTCTACAATAGTAGTAAAAGTAGCTTGTAATGTCCCACAGCTGGGCAAAGGCCTCTCATCTCACTGAAGATATCAATACAGTGAGACTGAGGATGAGGACAATATTTGAGTTAATTAAGCACTATGCTGGCTACTTATGGAATACTCTGAAAAAAAGCGCGAAAAATGCCTACCTTGAAATGACATCTTTACAATTTTTACTCCTCAACTTCACTCCCAACCTCCCAAGGTCGCTCGGCGGATGTCACCTGTCAAAAATGACACAAGACACAAAAAATAAAACATCAACATCCATCGCACCCCAGTGGCGTCATTCGTCAATAGCCGTCAGTTTTTCCGCGTTTTTGTATTTTTTTTACATTTTTATGTGGATTTGGGTAATGGATATTGCGATGCGTATAACATTGACACAGTTTTTTTAGAGACAGATGGACGGCCATGCCTATTTGAAGTGTTTTATTGGATTACAGTGTTTTTTTACAGTAAAAGTTAAAAGTTTTATTCAATCACTTTTTATGGAAAATTCTGAAAATTGAGACCGGATGACAGTTAAAAATAGATGAAAATATAGATGAAAGTTAACCATAATTTAAAAGTCATTATAATAATTATAAATATTTCTGATGATATAAAATAATAGTGCTATTAAAATATTCCTGTTCTATTATTTAATGAAAAAAACAACAAAAAGGGGGGGGGGTTGTTACGGTGGGTGACTAATTTTATCAAAAGAACAGAAAAAATTAAGTGTCAGACCAAATATCACAATATTCCATTATACTAAATCGCCTTTGCTGTCACTCTTAGCATATCCGTCAAGAGCTTATCATAATGTTTTGATATTAAATTTACGATGAATTATTTTATAACAATAGCACCCACAATTAACTGGATTACGCGAATACTAATCAAAACACAAACAAAATAACACCAATAATTCACCAAAGGTTTCGCGAACGATAGTGCACTTGACTTTTCAGATCTCAGCAGCAAATAGCAAATTAAACAATTAATTATAGTCGAAATCAAACCAGCCACTTGTAATTTTGAAAAAATACCAATTAACATCGCCATTGCACCTTCATTTTAACAACACCTTCATTACTCAAATCGTGCAATTAAAAATATACTTTATACTCAATGGTTTAGAGTAAAATTTTTAAAAACTGTCATGTTAGAAGGGTGGAAATTGTAGTATTTTTTAGTTAAAATTAACAGACTGCTCGCTCCCCTGTTTTAAAAATGCATGATTTTTGATTGGATTTCTGACTAATTAGCTGGGAAATTGAGACTTTTGACATGTATGGTTTTTGTGACACTTTTTTGAAAACATTTATTATTTAAACGTTTCTACGTGCTTCGTGCTTCGAAATATCAGACATTCAATTTCATTGTCTGGTCTCCATTTAAATTTTGAATTTAAAAAAATGATTTATAGGTACATATTTGAAAAGTATATTTAATTTTAGACTTTACTAGCTATAGAGCTATTTATTAATATGTATTTAGATTTTAAAAAATTTAGTTAAAGCCTATTTTATTATTCCCAAAAATAAGTAGTCAGAGTTCATAAAAAAATGCGTGTGACCAAACGTGCACTTTTTAAACCGTATTAAAAAAATGCTCGTGCGAAAGGTCGAAACAAACACCCATTCACATCAAGAAACACGCCATAAACCTTAAAAATAACAACCGCAATGTAACCAAACAATTGAACATATAAATTAAAATTTAAATATGGCCGCAATAATTCCTCCAGAATAAAAACAAAAGCACTCCAAGTTAAAACTCGTCGATTTAAAGGGTTGAGAATAATTTTCGAATCTACAAAACAGAAAACAAAGGGACTGGGATGACCAAAAGAGAATAATAACGGAAAAAGCCCATTTCCCATTAGCAAGGGACTTGGGGTTCACAAAATTTTCGACTGGTCCAATTTGCATGTTAACACGCTATCCCGACAATACGATAATTGAATACTCCTCTCTATGTAATCTAATCCACTTTGACAATCCTTTGATGGGGACCGATTTTTAACTTAACTCAGTATACGATTTTAAGTGTTTTAGGGCTTGCACAAGAACACTTAAATCTATTAGTACCTAAATATGTTTACCAAACAAAAACTGTTCGTTCAAAATTGTATTTTATATTGCACGAATTAGAACACTATTTACAACGAACGTCTTTGTTTTTTTAACTTTATTTAGGCGCTAAGTAAAAGTGGGAGTCATTGTGCAATCCGCACTTAAGTGTAAGTAAAAATAACAAATTCAGGGGGAAACGATTGAGTTGAGAACTTTGATGCAACTACCGACAAAGTCTTACCAATAACTTTAATCAAGCTGACTTCAAGTATGAAAAACTATCATCTTTTGAAGTGATATAAATATTTTTCTGCGAGCCAGCGTGACTCCGTTCATAAAAATACAAGGAATACAACGTCACGCTAACCGCAACCGGCTCGCTCCCGCACTATGTTTTGCGGTTTAGTGCAGCCAAGCAATCTCAATTATTTCTCATCGATATATCGATTCATACCACGATTTAATTCAACTAATTTGTTATGAGGTTTTATATTTAGCATCCTATTTCAAGCTCAGAGTTGAGGTAGGTATCATCAATCACAAAACAACCAACGGACCGGATTTGACACAAAATGAGAATCGTCCTCAGAGGATTATCATAATTTGTGGACGATGTTCGTGACAACTGTGAACGGTTTAATCAAATTCGTATCATATTTACGTGTTTCAGCTTACCATTGTTTTATCAATTTGTTTGTTTTAGGAAATGTTTAGCGGGCAATATTGATGGTTCAGATGTTTTGATATTGTTTAGGTGGGCGAGTTTGGGGTTGTTAAAGGTTTAGGTTTAGTTTAGGAAGGAATAGTATGTTAGCTTCTAGGATCTTCGATTAAATTACAAGTAACGTTATAACGTAGACAGTCTATAGTCAAGCTATCCATTTTCTGTCATTATCTCTAGGTGATCTCTCTATATATCTATGCTAATATTATAAAGCTGAAGAGTTTGTTTTGTTTGTTTGTTTGTTTGTTTGTTTGTTTGTTTGTTTGTTTGTTTGTTTGTTTGTTTGTTTGTTTGTTTGTTTGTTTGTTTGTTTGTTTGTTTGTTTAAACGCGCTAATCTCAGAAACTACTGAACCGATTTGAATAATTCTTTTTGTAATGGATAACTACATTCAACGGGAAGGTTATAGGCTATTTTTTATCCCGAAATTCCCACGGGAACGGGCACAGCGCGGGTAAAACCGCGGGGCGCCGCTAGTCGACTAATAAAATAAATCTGAAGAGTTTTTTCATTTGTTTGTTTGAACGCTTATCTCAGAAACTACCAATCCGATTCGAATAATTCTTTTTGTAATGGATAGCCACAATCAACGGAAAGGTTATAGGCTATTTTTCATCCCTAAATTCCCGCGGTAACGGGCTCAACGCGGGTAAATCGCGGGCACTTATAATACGTTTATAAAAGGAAAAAAACAGTCAAATTCACTTGACTACAGTCAGTGAACGCTCAACCTAACCCTTATTGTATTACCATTAAAATATCGAAACAAAACAAGTGCGATAGATGAAACATATTTGTTTAAGTAAAGTGTGTGCAAACAGTGTGTTTGTGATAAACATTTGAATACACTTACAGTATAACGGAGCCAGGTGTAATCTTTGACACAAACAATGCTATCCGTGTTTGAATTGAACAATTTGTGTCATCTATATAGGTGACATATTAAAAAATAGCAGTTATTAGATGAAGTTGTATAAAAACTTGGCTTAGTTATTTAACTAAGCAAAGTTTTTCGTGACTAAATTATAAGCATTTCATAATAATTAAGTACCCATAGTGACCCCTAAGATGATTTCAATTTCGGCTTGTTTGCTTTCGCGGTATATTCTGATCTAAAACCAGCAGAGTTTCTTGCCCATTCTTCTCTGCTGATGTTCTTCCGAATGGGTGGTACGTTGAAAAGAGCCTCTATGGGGCCAAAACTGAATAAAAATATTTGACTTTGACTTTGAATATACCAAATATCTAAAAGTCTGTATGTAATTGATTACTGTTAGTTCTATCTAAATTAACAATTGGATTATAACATAGTAGAGAAGCAATATCCATCCATTAAACAGGCACCCAATAAGGGATTTGGATGCTACGATGGTAATGCACCAGATATACTTATCCATCTGACAAACGCCTATCTTCATTCTCGGATCTTTTTCTTACCAATTATCACGATAAAACATTAGAAACCACCATAATCCTACCATCAACTGGCTAAAAATCCTATTCTCGCTCCCCACTAAGCGGGTGATTCTACGGAACACAGGGATACGATAGGATACCATAAATCACGACGGCAGCTTGCGAACACCCGCTGAACGTCCCAACTTAGAACAATATATTGGTGCTGTTTGCTTCCTTTGATTGTTATAGACTAATCGGTTGCTCGCCAGCTAGCTAGAACATTCGTCTAAATGTTTACTTGAGGTTTTTTAGCTCAAGCGATATTGTTCTTCAAAGCGAAAAATGTGTTTATTTATTTATTTATTTATTAGACACTACAACAATATAATCACTTTGCACTTATAAATAATTAATGTTCTGAGTGACATATCTTTACAGTAGCGTACAACATTCTATGCTTTACAAATCAAACTAACAAAAGAAAAAAACTGAATAAACATTAAAAAAGTAAACAGATAAAATTAAATTACTTAGAAAAAAAAGATATAAAACGAACTTAGTATAAACTATGGGTACTAGAGGAACATAACAATAACAAATTAAATAAGTACTTATAAATATTTATTACATTAACTTATTAAAATGAGATCAAGAGTGCTCGGAGCACTCTTTACCTATGCGCCTGAACTGGTTGAAGGAATTGTGGAAAATGTCAACGTGCTGGTTATCATTAGCAGTTTGCTATAAGATTTATAGAATCGAAAAGAGGAAATCAAACTTATTTGTCGCACTCAAAGACGTTAATTAAATCAACACTTAACTAACTGAAGTTGTTTCATACATTACATATCTAATATCTCATTAAATCTCTACTAAGGAAGAATTTGACGTCTCTAAGTACAGGAGTTTCTGATTATTTATAAGATATCTAAGAAGTCAAAATCACTCATTAAATATCTACTAAGGAAGCAAGAAAAATGTATGAAACCTCAATTAGTTAAGTGTCAATTTAAAGGACGCTTCTCAGCCGCACTAAGATTCATATAAAACTTATAACACCTCTTTTTTGTGGAGGGGTAAAGAAGCCTAATATAATAGAAATCTGTGCACGCTCAGATGTAATAGGCAGGCGTATAAAAGTCATTGCCCAAAGTAAGCTCTACGCGGGTCGGGTATTATTCCACAAGAGATAAACTGCCCACGGTTACAACGCTTGAACTTTGAAATATTTTATACTGTATTCCCCGTTGTTTTACCCGCAGTGGACCCGTTTTTGGGATATTTTCGGGCTAAATATACTCGTAGCTCATATTCGACTTTAAGGTGTACTCTATTTGTGTGCTGAAATTCATGAAAATTAGATTAGTGGTTTAGGCGTGAGAGCGTACAGAGAGACAGAGTAACGTTTGGATTAATTAATAATACGTTATCTACACTAATATTATGAAGAGGAAAACTTTGTTTGTAATGAATAGGTTCAAAAACTACTGGACCGTTTTTAAAAATTCTTTCACGATGCGAAAGCTTCATTATCTACGTGTAACATAGGCTATTTTTCACCCCGAAATTCCTACAGGAATGGACACAACGCGGATAAAACCGCGGGGCGCTTCTAGTCTAAACTTATATAATAAAGCTGAAGAGTTTGATTTTTTGTTTGTTTGAACGGGCTAATCTCCTAAATACCAGACCGATTAGAATAACTATTTATGTAATAGATAACCACATTCAATGGCAAGGTTATGTTTTATCCAGTGATTCCCCCGATGTAGAATTAGTAGCACCCGTTGGTTCCTGTGAAACCTATTCGATTTCTGTACTTATGTTATGTTCTGGTTGGTGACCGAAGGCTCTTGCTTGACAGAACTGAGTGGAAGAAGTGGTCCACCACTTCTTGAGGATCTCCACTATTTAGGACTTGTATATTAATCTTATATATAAAATTCTCGTGTCACAGTGTTCGTTCGCGTACTCCTCCGAAACGGCTTGACCGATTCTCATGAAATTTTGTGAGCATATTGAGTAGGTCTGAGAATCGGCCAACATCTATTTTTCATCCCAAAATTCCCGCGGGAACGGGTACAATGCGGGTGAAACCGCGGGGCGCAGCTAGTAATAAATAAAAGTATGTTCTTATTCAGAAGAATAATATAGAATGTTTAACGACGTTATTAAGTAAGTATTAAGTTTAACAAGCGTAGTATCGTAATGTCTACCTATTACAATTAAGAAACGAAACGGTCCCCGCTTTATCTGACCAAAATTAACGTCAAAAGACCCGAAGATAATATTTCTTTCATTTTATTTGAAAAACTTCTGCCCCTTTTGTCATTAAATTTTTCTTTCTCTAATTGCTTGAGATTACTTTTTAACCAACTTTTAAATAAAGAGAAAGGATTTTTAATTCGTGTGCAAGTTTTTTTTAATTCTTCCCTATCTCATATATGCTTTTGATTATTCTTAGTTTTATAAGATGTCATTTTGTGTTCCTAAAAAAGCAATAAATTATTTTTTATGTATCCATTCAGTTATTTATATTTACATAAATAGATTACAAATGCGTATTATTAAGTTGTAAGATTCCATAATGAGTCATTTTTTTCCTAAGTTGTTTTACAAGAAAAGGTTAAAGGTGACCTATAGCTATAGTTAAAAGCATGTCAGTACAAAAAGTGTCGCTCAAATAACTCATCTCTCAATAACTCATCATTTTAAATCCTTCCTGCAAAAATAACTAAACATAAAACTAACGAAACGTGAGCTCCAAATAATCATAAACCGTATAGAAAACTTTAACCACGAATACTTAAAGAGAGCTTCATATATATTGGCTGCGAAATAGTTAACTAACTTTCAGATAGCGCCATTTCAAATATGCATACAATGAGCAGTTTCGCCTGTGGCCGTACAGAAGGAAATGATAGAACCGACCCGTTTTGAATACATTGCTCATTTGCATAAGATATGAAACTCTAGAGAGGAACAATAGCGGTATTGGACAACGTTTTAGCGATAATATCGAGGGATTTCTGTATATTTTTGAATTGTAAATTTTAAATAATTGGTCATGAAATGCTAAGGCGTAACGAGTGCACCGCTTTGAGAACATTAAATTTAATGGAAAACAGTGTTAGGGTTCACGTAAACCGCCAATTATTTTAAACGCCTCACTATTTAGGTACTTCAGTATTATGTCAAATTAACAGCTCCCTGCGGTTTTACCCGCATTGTATCTGAATTTTGAGATAAAAAGGGAACCTCTAACATTGCTCTAAAATGTGGTTATAATATATAAAGATTTTCTGAAATAAGGCTGGTTGTTCCAAATATTAATAATGCGTTAAAAAAACAGGCTTTATTTATCGAACTTGCATGAACGTGTCACATGTCAATTGACTCTCACCAACTTGCTCTATCCATATTTAAAAATAAATACGGATATTTATGGAACTTTCACTGGTTGGAAATATTCATAAAAAAATAATAATTAAAACTTAACACTAAACTATGCCTAAATTTATTCTCTATAGCTGCCAAACCATGCGCTAATCAGACACTATGTAGTAACATAAATTATTATATACATATGACTCGTTGATATTAATCAATATCCAATCGTCGTAAAATAAATGAATCCTTAACACATACAACAAACGTGAAAAGAACATTCCAAATAAAAAACCAGCCAAGTGCGAGTCGGTCTCGCGCACGAAGGTTCCGTACTTTAAAAAACGGCAAATAATCACGTTTATTCTATGGGAGCCCCCTTGAATATTTGTTTTATTTTATTTTTAGTATTTTTTGTTATAGCGGCAGTAGAAATACATCATCTGTGAAGATTTCAACTGTATAGCTATCATCGTTCTTGAGATATAGCCTGGTGACAGACGGACGGACGGACACCGAAGTCTCAGTAATAGGGTCCCGTTTTTACTCTTTGGGTACGGAACCCTAAAAATTACATCACAGCTCAATTCAAATGCAAATAAATAATTTGAGAACGGCCTACAATTTAGTTGAATGTAACTCAAAGTCAATTGGCCTACTTCGCGCGCTGAAGTACTTTGGGAAATTATTCACGCTTTTACATACACTTTCATACTAACGTAATATACGTAAGTATATCTCAAACGTGAGCGAGTTACTAAGTGCGAGCGACAAGGTCTAAACAACCAATAGGAGATTGTTAGTGTCGCGTCATAACTATTTTATGGAATGTGATTGGTCGATATAAAATGTCGGGTAAGTGACTATTTTTTATTGGTTGAGAAATTGATTTTAATTTGGTATTAATTTATTAGTTGTAATTTTATAACATGTATAAACTTGGCGGTATAAAAGTGAAGTTGGAATGAAATAAAATTGTGTTATGCAATAACCTGATCAGTCTTGTTCAACATTATAGATTTAATCTTATTAAATAAAAGTTGATAAAAAATTCAGTAAACTCTTAACCCGGCGTCATTGACGCTGGGTCATATTGACCCGAGGCAGTTTTAAACGTTCATATTTTTTTTTCGCGTCCATTTCATGATTCGAGCGTTAGTGTAGCTGGAGATACAGCCCCTCTCTACCCGCCTCGTTGACCCGCTGACCGCTCAGTGTGACGCCGTCTGCGCAGCGAGATACACGTGTGTGAAATTAAAACGGGTAAATATGACCCAGCGTCATCGGTGGCGCGGTGAATTTGTGGCTTACTTTTATTCGCTTATTTAGTGTTTAGTGTAAATTTATGTTGTTCTTTTTAAGTTTTTTAGTCAAAATGGCTTTGTCAAACGACCCAGCAAGAATTTTGGCGTTGTTAGAAGAGTCGGATTCCGAGAGTGAAAAATCCCAGGCTGCTTCAGATATTGACAATGAGGACTACTTATTAGAACGTAGTAATGACAGCGAAAGTGAGCAAGACGCAAGTGATGTGGACTCAGATTCATCCGATGATCTCGATCTTGTATCTTGCACAAAAAGATAAGAAAACATCACATACTTATCAGGCATGCCACATTTACATATGCCCAGACCATTTGATTTCATACTGCAATAATTGCAGCAGTTCCATGACTGTGAGTTGTGAAGTAGAAGACTGATCTTATTGTATTTACATGATAAGAAGTTGATTTGATCTCTTTTTTACTAGATGAGATAAATAATTCCTAATATTACTAAGAAATATTTGCCAAAAATTAAAAATATAGACACGTTGTGTTTTTTATAGATGATTTTGCATTTGTTGTTAAATAATTAATAAAGATGTGATTTATGTAACACAATAGTTTTATTTTGTTTTATTAGCTCAGTAAATAATCATTTATACATACACAATAATTACAATTAAGCTGACTTGTTAAATTTCCTGAAAATCGATCGATGAAATTTGGGTCATTATGACCCAGGGTCATTGTCTTTGAAATTATTTTCACGTCATTGGCGCCGGGTTAAATTGATACCCCAGATACCTAAGATTTTAAAATCCCTATACTTGCCCATGACTTAAAACAGCCAACCTGTATACTGATATTATGCTAAATCCTTAAAGACAAAAGTTCAAAATTCTCTTAATACTGATAAAACTTCCCACGTACAGTTGCTACTCCTAAAATTATTATAATCCATCAATCCCCTAAATTAAGATTCTGCATAACACACCAAGTTCGACAATTCGTACCTCACATGTTCGCTAATATAATTATTTGACAAACCAAATTGAACTTAAAGCTAATACAGTTAAAGTTTGTTCGCGTAATTCAAGTAAGAAGGAAATACGAATTCCGCGAACCAAAATTAGATTCGGTTTAAAATGTTTGTTTGAAGATAGTTCGTCGGCTTTCTTTGACAGTTTGGGAATAAGCTTTCTCTTTGCATCTTTGTTTGGGGAAGGTACATTACGTTTATTAAGCATATTTCTAGGTAAGAAAACTCTTGAATGTACGTGTACACCCACACTGTCATAACTATTATATCCATAGAGATGATCTGTGATTGTACCTCAACATTTTATGGAGTACTAGCCGCACCCTGCAGTTTCGCCTGCGTTGTAACCGTTCCTGCGGGAATTTCGGGATAAAATGTAACCCATGTGTTATTCTGATGTATCACGTATATTACTGTAAAGTTTGATCCAAATCCGTTAAGTAGTTTTTGCGTGAAAGAGTAACAAACATTATATACACATACATCCATACACACATCCATTTTCAGAAATATTTTCATTAATAATATTAGTAGGATTGGTAGGTCTAAAAGGAAGGTTATTGAGGACTTTTGATCCCAAAAACCTTTACACGTACGGGAGAAAACGGTCAAACCGTTCACCTTTGTCTTAGACCACATAAATAGTAATTACTGCAAGCGCTCACTTGACCGTGCGGATGTAAATCTACTGGCTGGCGTTAATGGCTGCCCCTTGATGTTCCGTGTCTCGGCCTGTCATTGAGGATATGTTACAGGACATAATGACAGGATAGTTATAGACTTTAGGTGGGGCAGAGAAGAGGAAAGCTTGGGTGTGATGAGTAAAGTAGTTCTTAAAGAGATAAGTATCCTTTTTATCAGACTATTAACAGTTTCACGGTTTTGCTCGCCTTGTATAACATTGTCTAACATAAAAGTTCCCAATAATCGATTTTGTGAAGAAGTGACCGTATTATTAAAAAATACAGGGATACGGTTAGCGTACATATCTTAAAAATCAATATTAATATTTATTTGGGACTTTAACTTGTTTAACACATTAGGAAGATTACTCCAAGAGTTTTTACAAGTACATTAAGGCCAAGTAAATAAAAATATGTAATTATCTAGATTTCAAAAATTTAAATTTTTAATCATTTCTAACCCTACAAAACCACTAGACTAACGATAGTATAATCAAAAATGAAATGCAATCCAGCAATCGCATGTATTTCAAACACGAACATACAGACAAACAAAACTCTCTATTACCTCCTAGTTAAGTACTTTCAAAGCAAAGTTCAAATCCAGGCGTCTAGAGTTTGGCTAGCTCTATAATTGTATACCTAGGTCTGCATTTAGATATCCTCGGTTGTCTGCCTTTGAAAGCGCCTAGTTTCTGCATCCGTGTATTCAGTTATTTAAACTTGGATAGTTTACTTGGATGCGGTTTTGTGTTGCTTCGTTATATGAGAATATAGTAGTGTTTAATAAGTACTTCATGTTATGGAGACATTTCAATTAAATGTTCAAGGGAAAAGCGACCTTAAGGCGTATTAACAATATCTATAATAGTATACCTTATTGTAGTAAATTTTACCTCTAAATATAGATTTAGAGGTAAAATTTGTAAGTTTGTTTGTTTGTATGTTCGAGGTAATATCAGGAGTTATCAGTCCTATTTATATAATTATTTTTGTAATAGATAGCCACATTCAACGGGAAGGTTATAGGCTATTTGTCATCCTGAAATTCCCACGGGAACGGGTACAGCGCGGGTACAACCGCGAAGCGTTGCTAGTAATATATATTGGACAAATGATACTACATGAATACTTGTATTGGTTAGGAGTTACGATTCTTGGAAACGATAGGGCACTTTTTTGCGTGGCTAAACATACTTAAATAAGCGTCCCAGCAAATAAATCAGATGGCGATATTTCCATCAGAGGTCTAACGTCAGACAAGCGTGACATCATATTACTGTCCTAAAAGTATATATCCTGTAATCTAGGGCAAAGACTGAAAAAAAATCATGAAGAAATCTGTAGCGAAAGAAGAACATAAGGCGACCTAAAAACCCAAGACATTATTGCCTACTATAACTACAATACAACATCATTTAAACAAACAAATCAATAAAAAACAAACACAATTAAATTTCCAAAGAAACTTTCAATTCTCACACTACAAACCGCTCACGAACTCCGTTTAACACACCCAACACAAGAAGTTTAAAACAGTAATCATGTATCGAATGTTCTATTCGGACACGCCTATCGATCAACTATAAGCACAGTATCGTCCTACTTGGCTACAAATTGTACGTGAAGGATGTACTGACCCTACTCGATGTGGGGCCATGAGAATGGATATTGTTCAGTGTTCACTAGGAATCGGTAGCTAGGAATATCTGGTAGCTGAATTTAACTGGCAGATCTTGGGAACTTTCATGAACAGGACTGAAAGTTGTTAGGAACTAATAGGAGCTGTTTGAAACGGAGTTTTTGGAGCCGAACTGAATGAACTGTTTGTATTGATGTTGGTAGAACATCATTATAACTATCGTCTTTATTTGTAGATGTCAATATTAAACTGAACTTAGATACATAAGAATATATAAATATACCAATTGATTTGTTTGATGCAGTCCAGTCTGTATTGTATCTGACAGACGAAGAAGTCCGTTAATATTCTTGTATCTACATTTAAATAACTTTTCAAGGTAAAAAGACACTTTAAATACTGTCTATATCTAGAATAGCAGCGCCCCGCGGTTTTACCCGCGTTGTGCATTGGAATTTCGGAATGAAAAATAGCCTATAGCCCTCCCGTTGAATGTGGCTATCTATTACAAAAAGAATTATTCAAATCGGAGTGGTAATTCACGAGATTAGCTCGAATATACAAACAAACAAACTTAGAAATTTTCCCTCTTTATAATATTACTATAGATAAGGTCTACACAATCTTTCAGAGATAAAATCAGCTAAACAACTACCATACATTCGTTATTAATCATTTTACTTCACAGAAAAAGCATTTTCGAGCTAAATCGCTCCGTTCCACTCCTCACATTGTCTCCTCTGTTCATGATCAGTGATTACAGAGTGACTGTTTACCTGTACTGGGTCAACTCGCAGTCGCCAGCCTAATGTAGTAGTTTCACTGCGGCTGCGGGCGGTAATTCACTTTGTTAGGCTCTGATACATGGCACGAGATGTTTTCATTAGATCTGTTGTGGTTTGTTTTGTTTTCCCTATAGAGGAGGTATATCTAATCCTGCTCACTATAATAAAAGTAATTATACTATCACAATATGAACACATTTTAAACGCTAATCTAGACGGGACTTAATTGGGAATAAAATATTTAATGGAGACTCACTGTAGTATATCTTCAGTGAGATGAAAGGCCTTTGCCCAGGAGTGGGACGTTATAAGGTCATACTATAGATACACCCATTTAGGGCATATCCTTAGACTACAACTCTAACCTGCCGCGTTTTCGCATGAATTTTTATTTTCTTTAAGTATAATTACACAAAATATATGTGATTATAGTCAGTACCCCTAAGAGCGAAGCCCTATTAGTACGTTGCGCTGCGTTGCGTCGCGTCGTCGCAACGGAACAGCGCATTGTATGCCACACCTGCGTTGCGACGACGCACGATGTCGCAGCGCAAGAGCGTCGTTACGCTCGTCTAGCTTCCTCCTCTAGCAATAAATCACTGTCCGTCGTCCGTCGTCGCAGCGGAGCACCGACAACGCAGCGCATCACCCTCCCTCTCGCTTCGTCTCTCGTCCGTCGATCCGTTGAATTGTCGCGCGCGACGACGCTACGGTCTAATGGGTCATGTCGTAAAAAATATATGGAAACCGTCGCAGCGTCGTCGCTGCGACGACGCAACGCAGTGCAACGCACTAATGGGGCTTCGCTCTAAATTGCCGTTGTATATTCCCGCGGGACTTTTGATTCTAAGAATCTTTATAAGCGGCCATATTTCAGAATTTCTCGTGTCTCGGCTATTGAGCAGAAAAAAATCGCGGTGGTTGACTCAAGGCGTTTAGATTTAGCGAGCTATCACGCATCGAATTGCAAATATCAAACGAGTTTGCAAAGCTTTTAAATTCGCTCTTCCGAAAGGACGACAAAATTCCCTTACATAAATACAAATCCAAAATTCCTTTACAAAAATCCTATCGGCCCTTTTCTTAGCATTCCTTCCACTATTCCTAACACATCTAATAAATTTGCTCAAACAAAGTTAGTATTTCACATCAAACATCGGAACTCAATAGAATTGCTCGTGCTACTATCATCACTAATAAATAGTTGAAGCTGTTACGAGACCTCTTCTCAGACAAGGAACACAAGTTGGAATGGAAGTCTCCAGATATTGTACAAGACATGGTCCTACTGCGAAACGGGCAGGAACATTTTAATCTTTTTATGGGACTTTTACGCCTGATCCTCGCTGTTCTGATAATATTCAGAGGGATGAGAGGCCTTTGCCTAGCAGCGAGTCATTATAAGCTACTTTTTTAAACTTTTTTTTTTCTCACTCCCACACTCTCGCCCTCACACACGATATCAAAATCAAACTTGAACAACCCTCCTTTGCATCGCTGGACTACGGTATTGACAACATTGATACCTTATCATGGTGAACCATATATCTTTTTTACATACTCGAAGTAGAAAAAAACCTCTCACTAAATAGTAATTGAATACTTTTGATCGGATTTTCATGCGGTTTTTACCAAGAAGCCCAGTATTTCAAGGGAAATATTCGACTTGGATCTCTTGGTTTAAAATTTTATCCCAAAATATTTTTTGCGGGAATCTGGGGTAGGTGCGGCCGTAGCATCTTTGTCTCGAAGCAATTCAGGCCATTTTCGACCCCACTTTATTAATTGAAGCGAAGTCAGGGCGGGTCGCTAGTGGTAACTACTTTCTACCTCATTCTTCAAAGACTTCAGCGAAGAAGTTTTCCTCTCACTTTTTCGCCACTTTAAATAAGATTACTCCTTTAAATATTCCCAATCCCTGTTTTCACAGTAGCCCCCTCCACCGGTACTGTATTCGATTCGAAGCATCGCAGTCGGCTTTGTGCAAGTAAGTTGTGGATAGTTGCTACTTGAATAGTTAGAACGGGAGAGCCATTACTCCGCAGTAATGGCCGACACCACGAGTAGTGGCAAATACTTTGGGATACATGTTTTTGGGTATTGTCGGGCCCGGCGTTTTGTCGGCTGTAGATAAATCAAAAGTATAAGCTTGTATTGTCTCACCTGTTATCTTACTGAAGATATTATCGGTACAGTGAGATAAATCTTTATGGTAAATGTTTTTATTTTTATTTTGGCAGTTTATTACGGATCCGGATTTTGAACGGGGTAGCGGAACGAAAAGTCTAAAAAAATTAGGATAGATATTAAAATTTGAAAGTTATAAAAAGTAGAAGTTATTTTTGAAGTTCCGTTGTATCCTAACAAAAGTAAGGAAAAACACATTCCTTACTCGACAATAAGGAAACAACAATTTAATAAAAATATGCTCACCTAAAAGTACAGAAATGCGAATCATAGAAAAAAAAATGTAACAATGAAGCTCTTTCATTTCAGCCGCGAGCGAAACTCGGGTAAAACATAAAACATTAAAATACCTGCGCATAAACTTAAAATGCATTACTCAGAGCAAAGTTATTCGCTTCGAGGCAGAGATCATTTTATAAGAGGTACCAATGACCTAGCGAGGCCGGAAGGGGTAAAAAAAACGAGGTCACTTTTTATGCAATAAGAGTTTAATTATAAAATGTAATGAGTCGGTATCCAATGGGGTATACGCTGCACGCTGGTTTGAAAAATATGTAAAATATTTTCTCTGCTGCACGACTTCATACAAGAGATAGTACTTGGGTTTTAAAGTATATACTTGTGTACCTGTATCTAGTTTGTATTTCGTATAGAATTTTGTATAGGTATAGGATCCTTGGTTTTAAAGGCTTGGTTGAAATGGTTTTCAGGATCTAAATTATAAACATGCACAAACAAACACACACGATGAACAGTATCGATGAGTTCCTTGTTTAAATAAAAAGTCAAAATGTCAAATTAAACTAATTCAGTTTAAAAGGCATTTAAATGCATTAATAATGCTTTTGAGGGTTGAGGACACATTTAATGTTGCACAAAAAGTATTACTCAAATTGTACTGGTAATTGTATGATATGTGAAGACTTAGTTGTTGGCGACGACGTCTGGGTGTCAATTACATATTCATATAAAGTATTTGTGTATGTATATGTAGTACCTAGTATCAGTTAGTTAGATTCCATAACACAAGCTTAGAGCTTACTTTGGGTCTAAATAACCGTGTAAGAATTTGTCCGGGTATATTATATTATAAGTAGTTATAACAATTCCTGAGATTAGCTCGAACATACAAACTAACAAATTTTACCTCTTTATAATATTAAGTATACATCATTATAGATTGTTGAGCACCTCTTTCCATCTACTTAAGGGCGCCATTGTGTGTGACGTCATGACCTAGTTACTTTAACAACTTATGTGAACTTAAATTATGCAATATCGTGAAGGTAAAAATTAAACTATATTAGACCGTTTTCTACTTTAAATTTAGTATCAGTTTTAATTTATTCTACTTTTCAAACATAGCTCGGGTTTGAGATCACCAACCCACATTAGGCAATCTTCCTCGCTGTACTGATATCTTCAGTGAGAAGGAAGGTCTTTGTCCAGTAGTGGAACATTACAGCCTAATGCTTTACTTTACTCTTGTACGAAGTCTTGAGCTCTTGCATCTATCAATCTAAATGGAAAAATAAATAAAAATAACTACTGCAAATAATAACATTTTTAGTAATAAACTTACAGTAAATAAACAATTTGATTTCCGAAGTAAAAACGTTTTCCTAATTAAACATTTTTAACGATCTCAAAGTTCATTTTCCTGATTGCTCATCAAACAAAAATAACCTAATAATTTGGTTTTAATTAATCTAAAAACAATCACATTAAAATCTTTGAAGACGATTGTGAAAGCAATTTTTGTAAAGAAAATTGGTTTTTACGATGAAAACACAGTTTACTATGTATACCAATTATTAAAAATGTAAACGTAAATTAAGAGTCCCGACTGGCCACTGTTGACTCCGACTCCAATTTTCCAATTTAATTTTGTACATTTTGTCTGGAGAATTACAAATAGCCGATTTCGAAGATGTAAAGATTATGGAAGTGATAAGAACATGCTGTGTTACTTGTGCCAAAAGTTTACATACAAAAGTTTATCAAGTATCGCCACAAATATACACCCTATATAACGAGTTATAAAATATTTTTTTAATTAAGGCCAGGATATCCCAGCCGTTTCGGTCACTGTCTCTCTGGGTAGAAAAGAGCGAGAAACACTACGGCGCGGAAATGGTGGTGGTAGAATTTTGCGACTCATTTTTAAGAATTACCACCTTTCGTTGGATTGAATCGAAATTTTACTCCAACAGTATTCAGTCATAGTTTATTTTACATCACTCAAATTAATTTTAGAAATATACGTTTGAAATTGTTTAACAAACTAAGTGTGAAAGTAAGGTATAAAAGACCCATCTTTGTGATTTTTTTCTATCGAGGAAATTAATAGTCAACGTGTTTCGGAAACAATAGTATCATTAAACATATGATCAAGATTAAAAAGAAACAAAAATTGTTCTTGTAACGTTAAGACTTTTGGCTAAAAAATTGTTTATAGTAGCCCGTTTTAGGAACTCATAGGCCCTTAAGCAAGAACGGCTTAGCACAGTAAGTACATTTTACATTATATATCTTAAACTAACATTTTTGCATTACCAACTTGCCTTGAAGCGAAATATTAAAACCTGACTCTGATCAGTCCAGTAGGATTTTAGGGGCACTTTTAATAATTAAAAATAAAGTAAAAAAAATGTCAAACGTTTTAAATATAGAAACGGTGTACTTAGATCAAATTAGATGCCCTTTTTTAACTTCAACTCAATTCTTTTGATGCAACAGGCCTAAGCCACTTCCACGTAATTGTCTATACATCTATGTGATCCAAATCCTCAAGGAAGCTCTTAGGTAAATTTAATCTGCTGATTCAGTTTGCACTTTAATTCTTATGATTGGTATCTCTTAATGGTCTATTGAAATAAAATAATGTTATTTTACATTTTCTATTTACTATCCGGGCCTACGAATTAGTTTTGACTGTAACTCAATTACGAAGTTTAATTTTGTGAAAGTAGAAGTACAGTATGGAGGTAGAGATCTTAAAAAGACCATTAAAGACCCCTGTATTGCATAGTATGTTGGGATTAAAAACTTGTTAGCAGACTTCAAGTATGAGATTTGATTACACTATTAAAAATAACTGCAAAATAACGGGCCTGTATCGCGTTAGAATATAACTTAGTTCATTTTAAATTGAAACTACATTACAGTGAACCGTGGTTACAGAAGACAGAGGTGTTATGCCCTGAGGCGTCTTCTGTGAGCACACTACCTAAAGGGGCCGAAACGTCAGATAAAAATGTAAAACAAAAGCGTAGTGTATCCGTAAACGTAGTTTCATTTGAAAATGAGTAGTGTACGCTTATACTTAAGAAACCAGTATATAACGTAGTTATTAAAATACTTACCGAACGTTTCGATAGGATATAGTCTCATTAATTTAGTATTATGAATGCGTGTGAGTTTAAAAAGTATAAGATTTGATTTGGACTTTGAGAATGTGGAGACTATCCAGGAAAACTAGTTGAACCTCCAGAGAAACCCTCATGCTTGTACAATTTATAATGTTATCATCTTTTTTAAAATATAAGGTATCCAACCTTCAGGGGAATACATATATTGTATTCTTCTTCTTCATCGAGTGGATGGTCAACCTGACCAATCCTGATGTCAGAGTTATTGAGCCGCCAAAGGCTTCTGACATGGCTCATGTAACGACTACTATCCGTAGAAAGTAACCGGGACCGACGGCTTAACGTGCCCTCTGAAGCACGGATATATTGTATTGTAATCTGTGAAAAACGCGATCACGTGCGTTTTTTCCATCCTTTTACGCCGCGACGCGCCTCTCAACACCCCGCGTCGTTCTGAACGAAGCTTTACTTATTACGTCAAGGACCTTACATCATTTAATTCAACATATTCTTACCAAATGCTTTCCAAACAATCTTGAGATTCTGTAAAAGGATAGTAGAAGTCAAATATTTTACCCAGTAAAAGCTCGTGGCACATGTAGACTGTGTGTTTGTTTGTCCAAAGAGATTGGCTTCGAAATGTGTTCCAAATAGATCTAGTCTACTACTTTAGTGTTCCTTTCATTGTTTTGTGGGAGCTCTGAAAGGTTTTGTGTTGTTTTAACAGCGGCATTTTAGTGCCATGGTGTGTTATAATGATCAATGCAATAATTTTAAGGCATTATTATTTTTCCTCAGCAGTAAAGAGATATCCAGAGCGTATAAGTATTAAACATGGCTTAATTAAGAAATTCCAAAAAGTTTCTCCAATCTCCCTTTTTAACATTTTCTTTAAATTATCCACAACATAATTCAAAGCCCCCAAATAATTAAAATTCAAACAAACAAAACAGTCGATCTAAAACAATATACGGAACAATGGACTAACAAATAAATACGTTTACTGCGAGTTCACGGGCCGCGCACCCCGGTAATGGCCGGCGCACGCGCATCGCACCCGACCGTGCTGATTTATAGATTACAAACGGGTTAGTTTTGCTCCTGTAGGTTTTATATTGGTACTTTTGCCTCTGTACTGGTGTTTATTGTAGGTTATATTTTGCTTTTTTGCCTCTGTAATCTTCAAAGAGCGTAGATGCCCTTGCCAATGAGATCACGGGCTGAAATTTTACTATACACATGGATTAAATTTGTTGTAATTATCCTAATTATTTTGCTATACCTTATTGGCACCAAGTGCGGCGTTTTCATATCGCTAGTGTTAAAAATACTAAGACGAGTCATATTCTCCTTTCAGCATTAAGAAACAAATAAAGAAGTGCAATCAATGAAATATACTTTTTAAAATATATTTTTATAAGTTCAAAGATCAAACACATTTAACCGCTACATAAAAGCATCAAAACTTTTCACACCCTAATTCCACACATTTCCAAAAGAGTACCAAACACAAATTAGCCGGATCAGGTCTGAACCGGCGACCGTAGATAAGCACACATGACCGGTCACTCCGTTATGCTAATCACCCTTTATATCAGTGTTGGAATCACCCCTTATAACCGTGGCGGCGCATGATTCATTAGATTACATGTTATCATGGATTAATGGCGTCTGCTTATTTCACTCTATTCATTATTTGAATTAAATTTGATTAATTATTTTAGTTGTTTTCAGTTTTTTTGATGTGTACCACATGTGTACCTCATTCGCCACATGCTTGGGCTGTTGACAAGTCCTACTAATATTATAAATGCGAAATTTTGTAAGGTATGGATATATTTACTCGTATGTATGTTTGTTAATCTTTCACGAAAAACTGTAAGACGGATTTGGATGAAATTTTACAGTAATATAGGTAATACATCATAATAACACATGGGATGTATTTTATCCCGAAATTCCCTCGCGAATGGGCACAGCGCCGGTAACACCGCGGCTAGTACAGTAGTATAGTATTAGCCTGTAATGTCCCACTGTTGGGCAAAGGCCTCTCGTCTCACTGAAGATATCAGTACAGTGAGGAGGTTTCAGGCGTAATCACCACGCTTACCTAATGCGGGTTGGTGATCTCAAACCCGAGCCATGTTTGAAAAGAAACATGTTTTCGCTCGACCTGGGAATTGAACCCGGGACCTCAGTCTTGGCAGGCGAGTGCACATACCACTAGACCACCGAGGCTAGTACAGTATAAACCGAAATTGAAGGGAGACAGTCGGTCCGTTACGGTTTGATGCATGTATAGTATATATGAATAATAGCTTAATCATTACTGAATAAAGTAAGCTCGAGTAGGTTAGTGGTCAATCCTGATGTCAGAGTTTTGAGGCCGCTCAAAGGCTTCTGACTTGGTCTGACAATTGAAACATCCGGAACTGATTAACGTCCCTTCCGAAGCACGGTAGAGCTAAGTTAGAAATGCTACTATGGGCCAACCATCCAAGTAGGGGTCGAGCTGCACGTAGCTTAACAATTGCAATAACCTAACAGTGCTTTGTTAAACTAAGCCACGAGCGCTCCTACTCAATAACAGATAGCATTAAATTTAAGTAAAGTATTAGACTGTATGTGGATTCGCACTGAAACTATCAGTACAGATTGCATTAACGCAAAGGAATTCTATAAGAAGTAACATCTACACCTCTACAAAATACTCGTATCCTGTAACCAAAGTCAGTTTCCCAATGTTTAACCTCTTTCCCAATCCATAGCCAAAGCCATCCCAACCGGAACCGAACCAAAAACGCTAAACTACCACAAACAACATAATCTCGATAACACAGCCAACATTTGCTCGCCACAAACACACAATTAGTGAAACAATAAGCACGTTCGCGGCGAACGATGGCAAACAACGAATTGAATTCGTCTCAATAATGTCTAGAGATAGTTTATGTACACACACAGACAAAGGCTCGTGTGTAAGCAGTGAAACTGTTGTCTTCGTTCGGGACGATTTGCCTAAGACAACATTCTGATTGTTGGACGGTGGTGGGTGCTCGTTGTTATAGGAAGGACGGTAGTTGGTGAAGTGTGGTTGTTGAACGTTGCTTCAAAGTAAAGGTTTTTCTTGGTAAATGGACTGTTACTCTTCGGAACAGCAGTAGTATAGTGCGCTGAGAATAAGTGCATTATTGCTTTACCTAATAAACATAATATTATGCATGAAAATTAAAATTCAATATCTCTTTTCATTCTATGAAGTCATTGTTTAACTTTTCACAACGAAAATAAAATGATATCACCAAGCTTTGCCTTAAAATCAGAATAAAAACCCGGAAACTATAATACCAGTTATCACTAAACAAATACCACACTTTGTCTATTGTCCATTATTGTATTGTCTTCCAAAGCCGTGGTCCAATGGAAACTCGCGTCAAACAGAATGCAATGGACATAGTTGCATGTTTGCTCAAGGCTTCTGCATCTCATCGATGGGATTCCATTGCCCTGGAGCGAGATGACTGCTTCTATGAAACGAAGGCAGCTTTAGATTATTGTTTTTGTTCTCTTTAATGGTTATTGTTAGAATGGATTTTTTTATGCTTGGTTCCTATTGAATTGCCTTCATTACTTTGTGTACCGGTCGTGGCGTAGTTTGACCAAGCGATGACAGTTCATTGCGATTATTAAGCAACATGCGACTTGGACGTTAATGGCATTTATATCTGAGCGCTACCATGCTTGGGAGGGCACGTAAAGCAGTCGGTTCCAGTTGTTTCAATCGTTAGACCATGTCGGAGGCCTTTAGGCGGTCTAAAAACTCCAACACGATGGTTAGCCTCTAGCCTACTCAAAATGAATGAATAAATTACTTTACTGTGACTTTATGACTCTACATACTTATGGGTGTTTCAAAAATGTATTGTCATAAGAACTTATAAACGCGCATGGTATGATTCTTACAACGCTGCAATTGTAAGCGTTCCTATAGGTCGGTAGCTGCAGTGTTTGCGTATCGCCGGCTGCAGTTGATTATCAGCGGCAGCCGCCATCATAGTCGTCGGCAGCACTGGCATTTGTTTGAAAAAAGAATACCGAATTTGAATGGGAGAGTTCATATTCAATGTTCCCTTTTCAAAAAATGTGAACGCCGCCGCTGCAGCCTCAGCAGCTTGAAGTTCTTTTATATATAAATCGTTATCTCTATAGATACTCACTCAGGTCAACAAATTATGAGGTTTACAATAGTATCGTAGACATCCTGTAGCTCTATTTGGTTATGACAGTTGTGGGTGAGCCATGTTGCGGTGGCCCTGCGTTTGACGGTCGACCCGCGACGATTAAATTATGTATGATAATTTTATTTTGTCATGAACAACATTTATCACCAAATGTTTTTTTTACCAAAAAACTAAATTATTTTTTTGGAAAACCTCTTCTTTGAAATCTATTAATAAATTCTACCATTTTCGAAATCTGGGCAAAAACGATTACAATTTATGTTTCCTCTTAATAGAAAGATACTCATAGGTTAGGATTTATTATTTTGTACTCCGAATTTATATCCTAATTTTAATGTCAACCCAACCCAACCAATTTTATCTTTCACCGTGAGTTTTCACAATGAAAAGGGCGAACTGTTTTCCTACAAACGTTTCAACTCCGGCCTCAAACTACTCATCGCACTTAATTACTGAAATTTAGTTTATAGCACCTAAAAACCATAATAAGCGTAGTCCTAAGAGCGCGGTCACACGACACATTGCGTTGCGTTACGTCACGGTGCGTTACGTTGCGAACGTTCGCACCCGAGCGCGTCACATGGGGCATACTGTGCGATGCTTATGCGACTTAGCTGCATAGTTGGTTTTAGTTTCGCAGTGTAGTTTGACCATCACTAATAATCGTGTCACCTAATAAATAAAATAAAATAAAACTAATGGCCAGTAACCTTTAACGCAAACATACTTAACTGCAGTAAGGTCGCACACTCCAGCGCTTTAGGACCGGTCAGATCTGGTAACTGGCCGAAGTATCCAGTATTTTTTTTATTTAAACCTCTTAATTGTTATTGATAACCACAACGTCGTTAACAGGTTTCAAATGACCAATGTACCATCTTTTCTTTTCAAAACTGAAAGCGCTGGTCACGAGAACAGGCTATACTGCCTAACACACTGTACCATCGTGTGTACACACCCTAACTCCACACCAGCGGCAGATGGTAACGAGAGAAGTTTTTAAAGTTATGAATAAATTATAACAGCGGCCGCCAACTCTTATTAAATCTAATGAGAGGGGGATAAAGCACAATATTCCTTGCAGCTAAACTTGCACAGCATATGAGAATAAACAGACTTATCAAATGGTGTTATGTAAGTTTTCTGCTTTATTACGAAACAAATGAACGAGTTTTTTTTCAATAATTTCTTCGAAACTTTCCTTTCAAGTTTCAGGACTTGTGTATTTATAAGTATTGAAATATGTTATTACCTCCATTTTAAATAACAGCTGTTTACGACCGAGAGATTCCATTGCATATATTTAATTTAGTTTTGATCCTACCTGCAACGCCGCGCCCCGCGGTTTTACCTGCGTTGTACTCACTCCTGTATAGATTTAGGAAAGAAAAGCAACTTTATAACTTTATTTTTATGTCGGAGCCTTTAAACTGTCTAAAAACTTTAACACCAGGGTTTTTCATAAATGGGGGGTATTTGCCCTACAATTAGACACTTAAGCCTCATATAATAATAATATCCTTAAGAAAGTAAAGTTTACAAAACTTCATATTTCTATTACACAATTCAAAAGGATTGAATACCGTGCACCTTCGTGTAAACTAAATGAAATGGCGGTAAAAAGAAAAGCTGAAACTCCCCTCAAGTTTCCCACCCAATTTATCAAACCGGGCACCTGCAGTGGACTTCTCAATCGAAGTAAACTTTCCAATCGGATACGAGTGGACGATAGAATGCAATAACTTTGAAACTTGGACGTAATGAAGGGCACTCGTTCGGAAGGGGTGCACTGGATCAAAAAGAGTAAGGCTTGATGGTAGAGATGTGCGTTGCAAAGTGTCCAAAATTAACTAAGATTTAAATACGTCACTACTGATATCTGCAGTGAGATGAGAGGTTCTGCTCAGCAATGGGACATTACAGGTCTTTAAAAGTAAGGAATTAAGTAAGTTTATTTAGATTAGTGGTTAAAAAAAATCGTACCAAGTCTGACTATACATATTATATATATAAATGAAACATTAACACCCATATTCAGAGATGTCAAATGCTTCTTCAGAGATTTATGTATGGACAACTACCAATCAGATAAGTGTCGATTTAATGGACGTTTGAGTGCAGCATTACGTATAAGATAGAAGGAGGCTTTGCCTTGCTAACTTGCTAAAGCCAGGTATTTAGTATACGGAAAAAAATCCTTTAAAGATAAAATTGTTCAATGCACTAAACACTTTTAATCTTTCGTGTCGGTTATCCTACAAAAAGACATGGAATATTGTCAATCTTGTATAAAATACCAGAGGTATAATAATATGGGTAAAGATACTTGTCAAGATTTGTACTGAAAACTCAAAATGTATTTTTTCTGAAGTCCTAATCCAACCCTGCGTTTCAGGACTTATAATAAAACAGCACTTTATTTAGTCAGTTCGAACCTGAAATTTTGTAGAATCGTTTTCCATTGTTATTGGGTAAAACTAAGTGGAAAGTTCTTCAGGATTTAGTTAGCGGAGTTTTCTAAATGGATTCTTCGTTAGTCCTCACTGTCGAAGGTTTTCGGAAGGTTCGCAAATTAGTTTTTCAAGTTGACAGTATTTTTGTGCCATTAGTATGTTAGTGCAAGATTTTCGTCTGATTGTGTTAACTGTTGAACTGGGTCGAAGAATAACAAACACTAATGTGCGGTGGTATATCACGGTGCACTACGGTGATGGTATCAACGACTTTTTGAACTGATTAATGGCGATTTTTGAAAATCGAAAAAAAAAAATTAAGGTATATGTCCCAGCACTATTGTTTTGTCTTTTTCAATTTGCTACTCACTGTCATTGTCGTTGCTTCGTATTTGGTAAAAATACGTATAAAAGAACCTTTGAAAACTTTTTGTATATGAATAAAAAAATATTAAAAAACGAAGCTTGAAAGCTTCAAAAGATTCATATTTATTCAATTGAAAAAACGTTTCCAATCTAAATCTCGGGAACCTAACTGAATTATTTAGCCTAAGATTGGAATAATACTAAAACCAGAGTTATAGACCCGTACTTTGTAGTGAGATTTGAAAGCTTTTAGTACTCTAGACGGGTCTTGAATAAATGGCTTGTATGTTATAATAACTATGTATCAAAGGGATCCAAATTGAAGAACGGTGTTAAGACTGTCAATACTTGTATATTCTGAGGTTTGGTTCACTGATATAACAATACTTTATGACTATCAGTTCTTATGAGTTTTGGAGGTAAAGCGTGAGTAAGGAGGTTTTATAAGGTTAGGAAAAACTTAATATTTGAACTAGGAACTCTTTTTGTTCTTTTATGTTGTATAATAGAATGAAATGTTGCATAACATGGGTTAAGAAAAGTGTTTAAATATTTATTATTTTTACATTCGACAACGTCAATTGTTTGGGATTTTGACTCCGCACTCCTCCGCTGCAATAGCTAATGTTAAATGTTCTTTTTGAATTGAAACTACATTGACGATTACACTTCGCTTTTATTTTACACTAGCAGCGCCCCGCAGTCTTACCCGCTTTGTGCCCGTTCCCGTGGGAATTTCGGGATGAAAAATAGCCTATAACCTTCCCGTTGAATGTGGTTATCTATTGCAAAAAGAATTATTAAAATCGGGTTGGTAATTCTCGATTAAGACCTAAGATTAGCTCAAACATACATAACAAACAAAATTACCTCTTTATAATATTAGTATAGATTTTTATCTGACGTTTCGTTTAAATGTTCTTGTCCCAAATCGTTAGTAGACATCGGCGGCCTTGTGGCCCATCTGGCCTTAAAAATAAACAAATCCTGACCTAATAAACGCCTAATTGACGCCCCATTAGTATAATTAATCTCCGCCACTGAACTATGAAGGACGAGCTGCAATATGTTTCAAGGGGCAACCTGAAGGGCAGACAGATGACGTATTGGCACATCTGTTATTGGACTGCGGTTACGAACATTTGTCAAAAACCTTTCGGTCATATAGCATTGTGACTGAATACAGGTTTTCAGATACGTAGTAGTATAGGCCTAGGGGAAGGCCTAGAATCAGTTACATGCGTCAGATTAAAGAAAAAGTGTCTGTCATGTCTAGAGATGTGAAGGAACTTGCACTGAATAGAAATAGATGGAGAAGTCTGCATCGGACTCACCGACAAGAGCCTTGCCATCAGTGAGGTAGATTCCATAATACATGCTTAGAGCTTACTTCGGGTCTAAATAACCGTGTGAGAATTTGTCCGGGTTATTATGAGGGGTATATATTATTATTATTACAGAAAACGTTCAAAGGTATTATCAGTACAAAGTTACCTATAAGTAAGTGAGACACTAGCTATGTTTTAAAGTTGAATCCTGTTAACAGACTGGTGAGCAAAGTCGTAATACTATGTTCTGTTTTTTAGCTGACAAGCACCTGACAAGGAGTTTTAAAAGTTTATGTGGAAACAGCCTTATTATAATGCCGATTTTGAATATATTTTGGAAAAAAGTGAAGATAGTTATTCAATTAAGTTGTTATAAAGTTAAAATCACTTATTCAAATAGTTATAAAAGAGTTTAAGCATCATTAATACAAATACTTTCATCACTACCGTGTGTTTATATGTTAATGTGTTCATGGTGACCTTTCATTGTTCATCTGCCAAAGAAATTGAATCCCAATTCCTGGCGTACTCTTCGAAAACACAATAACCATATTAATTAATAATTTCCCACATAACCACATCCAATTATAAACGCAAACATAATAATAATAAATTCATAGTTATTCGTTTTTTTCAATATGGCGTCCATATCGAAACCCCATGTAAATAAATCTCACACGCCTGCGCGCGATAGCGTCCGACAACTAAATTAATCTATCCGTTCACAATACCGCCTTATTTATTGCGAATTTATTACAATGACAGTGTAGTGTAGTATACTGCCTAGCGCAGTCATCTATCTTACGTCCTGCACTGATATGTAGATACGAGACCTTTAGTTTTGCATAGTGGTGGTAAATCCTATGCAATCTTGTTTACACCTGTTTGGGTGAGGTTTTGTAATTTGTGTTTTACTCTGTTCTTTGCTTATCTTTTGCTCTACTGTACTATGGTCGACTTTGTTATAAGAGTATGTATTATATACAGTAGTTGTAGTATAAGCCGGCAATGTCCACTGATGGGCAAAGGCCTTTCATCTCACTGAAGATACTAGTATAGTGAGGAGGATTAGAATTTTATATCAGTTATTACAGACACATTTACTGCAGCCGTGGACACTGGACAGCCTACCACGCTACTCAGCTTATTAGAAGTCTTTGACATCGTGCCATATGTATACAGCTTCATTGTTCCCTAAAAATACCTACCAACTATCTGACTCACTTAACATTTCCTGAAAAAGCTACCTTCCAAATGACAAAAATAAAACACACAGCAATCATTCCAAAACTATAATCACTTAGCAGGGGCAGGAGCAGCCGTTGTTTCAGCGCCTTCACCACCACCACCACTAGCACCAGTGGCGGCACCATCCGAACCACCACCACCCGCAGCTCCAGTAGTGTCACCACCACCCTCCGCAGCACTACCAGTGGTTTCAGAGTCTTCACCACCTTCGGAGGCGCTTTCAGGTTCTTCGCTACTAGTTTCGTTGGACGCAGAAAATACGGCATATTCGTAATCTTCATAGTTTAATTTATGGTAGTCCTCAGGATGTGCTCTCACGGTGAAGATGCAGGTGTTGACGCAGGAGTATTCGTCCTTGAACATGTTAGGGTTGGGAAGGCATCCTCTCCAGAGAGCCACTTCGCATCTAGAGCCTGACTTGTAGTAGTAAATTACTGCAACTGGGGGTAGCCCGCAGTCGCCCCATTTGAAATTTTCGAAGCATACGGCAGGGGGGACTGCAAATGATGGACATAATTTGAGACAGTAGGAATTTCGGGAATTGTAAAAATATTTTGTCATCTTTTGAGAGTGTCGCAGTGTAAGTGTCAACCTAGGTTTCGCTCAGTATAACATAAGTTTTTTCTTAAAAAATCAGTAATCGATGATTGTTCTTCGCGGTCGCTTGACACCTTAGATAGGAAGGACCTATCTATGAATGTGTTAATAAAATGAATTTGAATTGTGGTATCATTTTGAAACGGCTACAGTTCTATGTATTTTGCATCTAAAACCTACTAATGCTATTTCAGGTCTTCAAATTCCTTTTTATTACCCACATTACAGATAAAACTATAAAGGATTAGGAATATTAGTGTTCCTAACAATTAGCATTAGCATAAATTTTGTTATTACAGACATTAAAAACTACATTTCTAAATGCCATCAGCATTAAATAATTAGTATCACCGCGTTAACAGCGCGAATGTTTGCTCAAAAACTGCTGGAATGTTATAATTGTACACATTAAGTCGTAATAGTTGTAATTTTGGGCGCTTTGTGTATAGTTCTGCGCGTTATTTTATTTTGGAGCAAAATTTTAATGACTTCATGCGGTTAGAAGGAGTAACAAAAATAATCCTTAAAACTTTTAGATAAGGTTAGTTTTACAACTGCTAAAGTCGGTTGGTTGAATAAAAAGGGAACGAGCAATTCGACATGACTTTTTCGTCCATGTGACATACGAAAATGTTACGTTAAATTGACTTCTCTTGTTGAAAAACTTGTCTGTCACTTAAAGAACTGTATTGCAACACGTACCTAACCGCGTCGAAGAACTTAGACAAAAGACTGTCTGGACTAAACAAAGCAGCCTAGACAGCCTGTCAACCAAGCAGACTGCCTAGATCCATACAAGAATCTTCTATACTTTTTAGGGGCATAATAAGACGTATAACGTGCATCTCGGCCCCTATTTGATGGGTGGCCGATAGTGGCATTTCTATCAGAGAGCTACCGTTCATCAGAGGGCATTTCAAGCAATTGGTTCCGGTTATTTCTCTCCTCAGACCGTGACGGAGGCCTTTAGGAAGTCTACTAACTCTGACACCAGACTTGGCCGCTAGCCTTCTCGGAATAAATGATTGGCATAATTGAATTATTAACTATGGTATATTCTATATTATTATAATATATATATTACTATTTATATTCTTACACTATATTACTACTATATTATATTCACCTGACTCCACGTATAGGAACAATCGGGTAAAAAGACAAATAAAAACTGACAGTGGTAAGTCCATATCGAATCGATGATGAAGAAGAAAAACATTAACTCATTTTACGGCTTATAATTGTTTCGAGATAAGTGATTATAGTTCACGCACGAACGACACATAATCGATATTTTTTATTACAGTTTATTAAGTGCTTAGATACCTATTTTAAATAACGTGTTAAAACATTAAGAAATAATTGTATTTTTATGTAAACACAGATTTGTACTGTACCACGGTGCAGGCGAGCTGCGACAGTCATTTTAATAAGTACTTTTTGCATTGTTAGGACGGATGAGTGATGACCAATGTTCTTTAATAATAAACGCTGGTAGCTCTCGTTATTGTAATCGCGGCCATGTCAGTCATCAAAATGATGTTAGTCTTTGTATAAGAGAATTAGGCGTAATCACAACGCATGCCTACTGCGTTTAATAACAAAAAACGACAAAAGATAATTCCACAAAAAATATCGACATTCAAGACAGAAACCCGCTAATTAACGAACAATAAATAACCCTATAACAAAAGGCTTATTAGATAACACAAATCGAATTACCGGAACAAGTAAACTTGCATCGACAAACTCGATTGTCGTATTAATTTGGCGTCACCTACTATTTGTTTACGATTGTCGCGTCGCAATCTGTCTGCTAATGCGATTATGCCGCGTTCGACGTTGTATGACGGAAATTATTTGCCAATTGGGTTATTTCGTGTTTATGATTCGTTGGCTTGTTTTCTTTGGAATGTTTTTTAAGGATTGTTGTTGTTCACTTTGGTTGGGGACACTGGTTGAATTTGGAATTTTGTTTTCATTTATCGGTTCGGAGTTCGAAGGCTTTCACGTTACTTGGACATTGGCTTATTTAGGCCTATGTTCTATAATTAAATACCGTGATTTAAGAATCTTCAAATGTCACTAATTATGGTCGAAATGCTGTGTTGGAAATTATTACCTGTCACGGTTGTTTCAGTCGTCAAAGTCTATCGGAGGTCTTTAGGTGGTCTAAAAAATCCGACACCAGAGTTGGCCACCTACTCGACTACGTCGCGAATTACCTATCATCACTTCAGAGATAACATAGGAGGTCGATTGTCTTTCACAATTAAATTGTGTTCAAAATCTTGTAAATTTTCTCATTCCCACCAGAACAGGCGATCCCAATAAAGTTATCAACTATCAAACAAGGTAACTAATCCACATCGATACGTGAATGCAACTACAAAGTGGCAGAATTTGAGGATCGGATGCGGAGAGTTGAGTCGTAGTGAACAATGAAAACTTTATCCGACTGCTAATAATTATGGCTGAGACTGCGACGGAATAAACTGCAGTTAGAAATTATAATTTAAACGAACGAAGAGCAGTCTAATAAATATATTAGACTGCCAGCGGTCTGGTTGAGTACATAGAGCGGTCTTTTTAAAGCAATCAAAGTTGAAAACAAATTGTTTGGTAGCATACTTTTAGCTGTTTTTGTTCTTTTGTTTTCAATTTATTGATGCTATACGGCTTTGCTTTGTACGAATTTTTTAACTTTTGCATGCAATATTAAAGTGAGAAAAACAGTCATTGAAATTTATTATTAGTGGGTCTTAGTTAACAAATCTGGATGATAAAATAATACAGATTACCTACATCACCTAAAGGTGAATATGAAATTCCTTTCCCATCAATAAACACACAGTTTATATCACATCGTGTTGTGTCGCACTTTGTCGGGGTATGATAACCTTTGGAATATTATCTATTTTCTCCAAAACACTTTCTAAAAAACAGCTTAATCGCTCTCGGAATACGAATCAAAATTCTAATCAATATTTCAATCCTCAGATTATGCAATAAAAACTATAACGATGGCAAAATCATAACGAAAGGGTGGTATTCTAATCTAACTCGAATCCAATGAGATTAAAAATCAATTATGGCAACATTGGAGACCTCCCCACACTGAAGCGATTATCCATTCTTCCGTAAGAATAATGGAAGCGGAATCGAGTGCGTTCGAGTATTAATTGTCGCTCCATGGGTTATTTTAGTTCGATATTGCAAATCTTTGAATAGAATCTTTATAATTTGTTTGCGTTTTGTTACTTTGTTGGTAGTTTGTGTTTGGATTATGGTGGTCTTTAGGTGGGCTAGACTGACGTTACTGGTAACATAGAGTACGATCTATAAACGATCAAACTTTTTTTCTGATTTACGAAACGTTTCCAATGTATTCTTGGTAGTCAGTCTGATTCGAATGTTTTTTCTTTTGTATTCGGTGGCCAGATTTAATACGAAGGTTATAATTATAAGGTTATAAGCTACTTTTCATCCTGAAATTCCTACGGGAAAGGATACAGCGGGGATAGAACAACAGGCTGCGGTTAGTTTCTTACCATTGTGTCATTGTCCTCAATCTGTGTCCCATTACGCAATGTATTTACATTCGCTTGTATGGCATTTAACACAAAGATAATATACGCGTAATATAAATCAGATCACGAACCATAAATATCAAACCAAGATTAATAAAATACATGATCTTGTCAATCGCAACCTTTAAAAACCTACAATTTACTCCGACCCGAAGCTGATCAGATAACGCATTCGAAACTCAAATTAATCGCGGAAAAATGTCAGCTGTCAAAATAAGAACTGTCAGATGTAGCCAATTATCCTGCATTTTATTTATTACCCGAATTAAAGTTACATGCGCACGAGTGTTGGGCAAATGGTCTTTAATTATTTTCTTAATACATTTTTAAATGTCAATCTGGTTAATTTCATTGTGTTAGCACATTTTGAATTTATTGCTGGTTTTGTGTGACAAATTGATCTGGTACTTTTTTCGTAAGATAGTGTTGACCAAAATATAATGACCTTCGTTGCAAAGGGCGAGTATTGGGAATCCACTGATTTTTTCTTTCATTTTTGGAGTTCTTTTGGTTATCATTGTATGGATTTCTTCCCAATCGTTGTTAATATTCAGGCGTAAGTTTGACTGTAGTTTAAAAATTACCATAATGTTGCTTATGATCTTTATTCGGTGAAGTTAAAGTGGGCTAAAGTCCGCGATAATGTCTCCCTGATTTAAAAATGACGGAGACATAATCGCTACGACACTGTGGCAGTGAAACCCATACTAATTGTTTGCAGTCTACCAGACGGACACTTGAATAGAGTCACGGATAGTGACGTTGGCGCTACTACTGTGTCTCAGCCTCAATGACGTGTCGATCCAAAGTGCACCTTTACAGCATAAATGCAGTGCAATACTCTTCTAGCTTGAACCATACAATGCAACAAAATTCAAAGATTTTCAACTCCAAAGTCACAAAACAAATGGCCACTTACTCAATTTATCGGTCCAAATGCTTACAAGTGGGAAAAATAGCTAAATTCTTCCGAAGTTTTGCGAAATTCTTCGAAGTTTTCCGAAGTCCAGCTGCACTGTGACGTATAAACTTCGCAAGTTAAAGTCGTGTACACTTAGAGGCTGTCACACTGGAGTCACGACTGCTGTTAGACTGTCTTTTGGTCTATAAAAACATATGAAGAGCGTACACTAGGCATTAGACTTGAAACAGACTTTTTTGCTGCCACAGACTTTTTTGTCAGTAACAGTAAAGAATGTGCGTCAGTACACAAAACTGTCTAAAAAAAGACAGTTTAGTTCTCATCGAACAAGTCAGTCAAATTAAAATATTTTTATTCAAAGAGGTTCTTTTAAGCGTACCAGTCTGTCATAAGACTGTTGACTCAGTGGGTACAGGCTCTACAAGTCGTGTACACTTACAAAGAGCAAGATGTATGGGAATAGTTAATGTTGCATCGCGAAATTAAAGGAACTAGTGTGTGAGAATTTAATGGTGTAATAAATTATGAGGCTGCGTCGGCGCGTTCGAAATTTAGTACTATATTTCAGGTTAGGTTTAGTTCAGAGGTGCGAACGGAATTACGTATTTATGTGTGTGCAGACTGGTGCTTAACTGGCATGTGTACCATGACCTTTATTAATAACAAATAGCATTATTTATAGTACTAAACATGAGCTGGACTAACATAGCAATATTAATTTTGAAAATAAATTTGTAGTGAAATTACTCTGAAAGACATGATGACAGATGTTATTGAAAACAATTTGAAGCAAATTAAATGAAAATAAATTTCATAATTATTTTGTCGAAAATATTGTAGTCGTTAACTACGGACCAATCGATATGCCACAAAAATACAAGTTTAATAAACAAAAACAATTTCCAATCTGTCTAGGTGTTAAATATATTCAAATTATCTTTTTAGTTTTGCAGGAACATACAATAAAACAATGGTAATTTTTTTAAGTTTTACAAAATTCACTCACTAGCCCGACACAGGAGCGATATTAAAATAGAGATGTGTGTTTCCTTTTGAGATACGGAACCCTAAAAAGGCAGCTTGTAAACTCGCTCAACGATCGCTCCTTACTTATCTTCTTCCCAATAATAAAACTAAGACTTTTAACTCACAATCTAGTCGACCTATCTTTTATATAATGAGTTAAAATCTAGAACATTTCTATCGGTTTAGTGCTCAAGTACCACCGCTCGAGATAGTGGGGACTCGTCCAAAGTAAATTAAAAGTTTAAATTGTTTATAATGAAGGAGCTCTTTGTTCGTGTTTACTTTCATTTTGTTTTGTAAAGAAACTTGGATTGTGGAAGTAATTAAATTGAAAATGATTGGTAGATCAACGGCCGGTGGGCTTGGTGTTGTTTATTCGTAAAATAAACTTTATTTGTGTACTAGCTCTGTTCAGCCATTTTACCCGTCTTCAGCCTTTGCACTCCGCAATCTAGAATAAAAATATTTATTAATATATGATAACTAGCAGCGCCCCGCGGTTTTACCCGCGTTGTACCCATTCCCGCAGGAAATTCGGGATAAAATATATTCCATTTACATAATATATTACTATACATCAGTATAGCACAAGAAATACATTTTATCCGGAATTTCCCACGGGAACGGGCACAACGCGAGTAAAACCGCGGGGCGCTGCTAGTACCTAATATAAATTCACTTTAAGAGGTGACATCATAGCTGCTGCAAGCTCCTTACTCCACATCAAAACTTAATGAAGCCAACAACATACAAAAACTATTACAAACTCCACAATTTTATTCGAAGCACCGAAAATATGCACATAACTTAGTTATATATAGTACAATACTAAACCGGAGAAACTTCTACCCAACTCCTCGCTATGAAAAATATCTCCGTTTTCGTTTGAGGAAGCATGTGGAACTTGCGCTTTTAGTGTACGTGCTTGGAGTTCGTGTCCATTTTAAAACGGTATTTGGAAGAGTCAATGCATGAGTAATGAAACGGTTTAAGATTTTTGAAATCCGCGGGCCGATTGTTTACTCGATTAGGAACTGCGATATTACAGCCGATATTATACAAAATAACATCAAACATTATAACACGTTTTGTTTCGTTATGCGTCAGGCGTTAAAAAGAAGCTACATCGATAAAAAATATTTTTATAAGTTTTTCACTGAAAATTTAGTTTTACCAGGATAACCATGATACCTAATTCAAACGTAACTACTTTTTACTGTACAGAAAATGTCGTAGTACAATGGAAACACACATTTTAGTATTTATACAGGTACGGCTCATGTCTTTGTGAGACTACTCTGTAGCACCAACGGGAGCTGAAATTAAATGCGTAGATTTTCCGCTTGAAGCCTTTTCTTTTATAAGCAGTAATTAACACTTCTTGTATTCTTTACTAGCTGTGCTCGCGACTTTGTTTATTAGGTGCGATGCTCTAAGGAGCTTGCTATTAAAAATTTGAAAATGGTCTTATCTGCAACGCTTTCACAGTTACTACGAAACTGACTTTTATAAACTTTGATACAGAGATAGTCTAGGGAAAAGACACAAATTTAACTGAGGGACCAGAACGCTGCGAGTGAAATAGTGGTGAATAGCTAGTTAAAGACATTTATCTAATGCTAATATTAGCTAGATTTGACATTTGACACTCGTGAAATGGCTACTCGCAACTTTTAAACTTGCTCAATCTTCGAGTTGAAATGTCATACTATATACAGACATATATTAAAAAACATCCTTCTTTTTGTACTAAGGCACTGTGGTCAAATATATTGAGGATAAGGAAAACTGTATTTCCAATAAAGTAGGCCTGAAAAATAAAATTTGTCATCAAGCAGGAAATTCCGTCCGTTAAATCCGCTCGTCCAAAGGGCATCAAATTAAGTCAATTAAAATGTTAGCTCCTGAAACACAATAAAATATAATCGTTATTACAGGACCCCTATTAGATACGTATCTAACAATCACATTTTACGAGTCAACCGTAAAACTAGAGCACTCATTATCTATGGAAAATTGACTCAGATTTCAGTTAAGAACTTAGAAGAAAGATATAATAATTTGGAAGTGAATTTGGTTTTTATTGGAGCTGTAAAATTGGAGTTAATGATGAAGACAGTTCAATTAGAAGTTAAGGTATAGAACAAAGCTATTTGTAGTCAGTCTGGACACAGTTTCGGTGCAAATTCTTCAGGTTCAAGAAAGACGACGTAGTCTATGACGGACTTAAAGTTTGTAAGTTCGTATAGGTTACTGGCCAACCCTAGTTTCGAAGTTCTTAGACCACCTACAGACCACCTACATTGTCTATTCATATATACGAAACCGAAAATTTTACGTACCCTCTGAAGCACAGATACAAATGCCACTATCGGCCACCCATCCAAGAAGAGGCCGAGCTGCACGTTGCTTCACAATCACTATTAGTTAACAACTTTTATTCAAACAACGTCACGAACGTAAAGGCTACATAAAGGCATGTTAAACGCTTTTTCTCTATTTTTTTTGCTCACTTCTTTTTAGAACTTGGCCCCGGACCTTAGTGTAAGGCCACATCTGCGGAACGTACGGCGCCGAATCTTCCGCTAAATACGCTCGTAGTGTATTTCAAGTTATCTATGACACATCAGTACGTGGCGTAATTTCGACTGATGTGTCATAGAGCGGAAGGTTCGGCGCCGTACGTTCCGCAGATGTGGCCCTACACTTACCTCTTTCATCGCTCTTTCAAGCGCGATATACAAAATTTCCACACTAACGCCATTTTTTAGATCGCGGGTGGAACAACCATGCGGGACAGCTAGTGTTTTCATATTCCGGAAGACTAAAGCGCACGACACACATGCGGATGCGAGACCGGTCGCGTGAGGTTGTATTCCTTGTAGTTATATGTATAAAAGGTCCGCAATGGCCCGTTGCGCTTAAATGCAGTCTGTTTTATAGTGGACTCAGGCTTTGTTACTCTCAGAGTATACCTTTAGAGACGTTAATAAGTGATTTTTGACATAAACTGTACGAAAACTAATACACATTTGTTAATTGTTGATTTAATTGAAGTTTTCGAGTAAATCAACTCACATACTCTTTTTTCCGTCGGGGATTAAACAACCTTGTAATGACTAGTATTTGAAATATAAAATCTTTTTCGGCCCCAAGCGATTCAAAATCATACATTAAAAGAAATATTTCTCTATGTATCTGATACAGACTTTTCATTTAGAACTTAACCGTTTCACACCCTAGGGATGTCGAGATCCCAAGGCAAAGGTTACCGAACTTTATAACTAGGGGCACAAAGTTTATTTTCCAACTAAATTATAATTCAAGTCACGTGGAAATTCCCTAGTTAGAGTTTGAAGCCTTTATTTTTGAATTAAGTTAGAGTTTTGAAAGCAGATTATGAGTTTCAGAAGTATCTATTATTTCTTACTTACTATCTTCCCGCGACTTTGTCCACATTTATGAGGATCATCACTTTTTCAAATCTGTAAAAATCAGGACCATTCTGGAACTTTTTAAATCGATCTTAAATCTGTAAAAATCGGGACCATTCTGGAACTTTTTAAATCGATCCATGAAAGATGGTGGATATCAGGTAACGAACATACAACAATATAACACAACTTCGTTAGAGTCGAATTAGAACCTCCTTCGTTTTAAAATCATTTAAAAATAGAATTGATTCTTCACCACCTCAAAACATTCAATAGAAAGTGATTCAAATCACTCGTGAAAGATAGCATGTTGCAGCAACAGCAACAGCAATACAGATGGTAATCTCTGCAACTTACCTGCTTACTGCACTCCAATAAAATCGTGAGTGTTCGCAACCCTTTGTATGATACCCGTATCAGACCGTTAGTAATAGTACGGCAATAAATAACTTGTAGTTTGATCTCGATGAAGTGAGCTTAATGCAACGGTAATGCTATTTTGTAATAAACAAACGGACATATCAAAATTGGACCAGCCCGTTGGCTTAGGGTTGTGAAAGCGCTTGCTGTGTTGCGGGTTCGATTCTGAAGTCATGTGCGGATATAGTTGTTGGGGATGGCGTCTGGATGTCAGTTATATATTTTTTAATGTATTTGTTTATGTATCAGGATCAGGATCAGTTAATCAAATTTTGTAATAAGAGCTTTCAGCTTAATTTGGGTGTAATTAACTGTGTGTGAATTTGTACGACTATATTTATGAGAGAAGCGCCTCGCGCGCTTACCCATTCCCACAGGAATATCGGGATAAAAAGTATCCCATGTGTTATTTCGATGTATAACCTTCATTAATACGAAGTTTCATAAAAAAATCAATTATTTTTATTTATATCTTCTGGGAATACTGTACGTACAAGAAGATATTAAGAAGCATTTGAAGATACGAGTATAAGCGTCTTAGATGGTATTCCACATTCATTGTCAAAATGTCCTTAGCCTAGTCATAAAGGTAAATATTACTGCAACAATTTTTACAAACAGTCTAACAAAATTTTCTAAATTCCAGGTACATCCAACTAAAACAAGGTGAGTCCAATACCCGCATCACATTGTAGCCCTAATCAAATCGGAAGCTTGCAGGTGATAGTAAATTACAATGATGCAGCCCGTAAACACTCTGACGAAGGTACAGTGGGCAGAATCGGAATAGTTTATATATTACTTTAGTGGGTAATTCAGACGCGAATGAGATGGGTGAAATCGAATTATGTGAGGAGACCGATGAATTAGTAAACGGTCTGTTTACTTTGTATGCAGAGTGGTAGGGTAATCCCGGGATCGGATTTGACTTGAGGAAAAAAGGCAATGACTAACCTAGGGTCCTAAGATGGGGGCGAAGACGTATAGTAAGCGAAGGCCAATGACTACTAAAGGACTACAAATGCTAAAAAAGTCCTTAGGACCCCTGAGGGTCTAAATTTGGCCCTGGCCTTAGTGACAAAAAATGTATTAACAGTATTAAAGGTATACGTGATACTGAGATAATTATATTTTGAAAGTTAAAGTGTCAGTGATGTGATTTGCTTAGTAACTATAAGGTTTTTTATTTCGTTTAGCGTTTTAAGCGTGGCCAACAGAACTCTGGTGTCGGAGTTTTAGACCGCCTAAGGTCTCCAACATGGTCAAAGTTACATGCACTCCGAAGTACGGTAGCGCTCAGATAGAAATGTCACTTTCGGCCACTCATCCAAGTAGAGATCGAGATGCACATTGCTTAGCAATCGCAATGAGCTACCATTACTTATGCAGGCGTTGCCATACAATGCAATATTTTTCAATACCTAAAGTAGGTGCCTAAATATTTGATTTCTTCGATCTTAACTCCAAGAAAGCAACTGCTAAGGTAGATTAAAATATCCAAATACATTGTTTCATAAAGTGAGTGGACTCAGAAACATCTGCGCCCTGACATGGGTCTTGGATCCGATCCTTTATTGAACTGGACTAAGCTGGTTTGCTGTTTTCTGTTTTATTCCTACAAATCTGGTGTGATTTAAAATTGCCTTTCGACGTTATGTTTCAATCGATTCTCAGACTGTTAAGTTTAGTTTTTGTGTTAAATGTGTGAGACGTAGGGTTAGAATTTGAGATTGAGTTAGGCTATCAATTTGGAGTCTATTTTGAGTTCTTAGACGTACGATAGTACTAGATTCAAATAGGTTTAGAATAATGAATAATGTCCTATGTTATATCCTTGCATAAATCTCTAACTCTACCGATCCGATTTGAATAATTATTTTTGTAATGGATAGCAACATTCAACGGGAAGGTTATAGGCTATTTTTCATCCCAAAATTACCACGGGAACAGGCACAAAGCGGGTAAAACCGCGGTGCGCTGCTAGTGCAGTAGATAACTGTTAATTGTTGTTCGGCTGAAAACATTATAGAGACTTATTATTTATTTAAAACCTCCATTACAATCTATCACAATAAAAAGCTTTAAGCTCTGAAAATACAGACACACAAAATCCAGTTAAGACAACATTTTACCGGTTCAATAGCTTCTTTAGCAACATTATTCAATGTTAGGTTCTGACCTGAGAGGTCCCTTGTCACCAACCCTCTGTCCTATCCAAAGAAAAATCGCGAAAGTGGATTTAGGTACAAACTTACTTATGATATTGTGCGCGATAACTGACAGTGTAGAGAGGATCTTATACTTCGGTCTCCCTTTGGGAGGTACCTTATTTTTCACCTGCCTGTTTTAGGGGTCCGTGCGAAAGAAGAGATATTTTTTTATTAGTTAGAGAAAATATTTTTTCAACAATTTTGAGACTTTATCAAAAAATATTTTTGAAGTATAAAGATACTGTACTGATATCTTCAGTGAGATGAGAGGCCTTTGCCCAGCATTACATTACAGGCTAATATTTTATTAAGGATACATTTTAATAATAAATAAGGGATTTTTCGCGGCACAGGATTCTGTAAACAAAACCCTTTGATCCCTCGTGTGGCAATCGCTGTAACGACCAACCCATTTCTAGTTACTGAAAACTTGAAAAAAAATCTAGAAAACTCTAGGTCCAAAACAGTTGCTTTAAAACCTATATTAAAAACGGAAAAGTAAGTCCACAAGTGAACTCTCTCCGCTTGACTACATTTCACTCTTGGCTATTATTCATAGTCTGATTTGACAGAAACCTAGTTTGGCCGGAAGATTTTCCATGCAATAAACAATATCACATTTGTCTTTTGAATTTATGATTGTAACTCGAGAACCAGCAATTGTAGTATTTGTGGTTTATTTTTGTAATAGAATGTGTTTACTTGGTTGTAATTCTATTTTAAGTACATTGTTCGCTCGGCTCACGATCCGGAGGTTCCGGGTTCGATTCCCGGTGGGGATATCTCACAAAAATCACTTTGTGAGACTGTCCTCAGTTTGGTTAGGGCATTGCAGGCTGAATCACCTGATTGCCCGAAAAGTAAGATGATTCCGTGCTTCGGAGGGCACGTTAAGCCGTCGGTCCCGGTTACTTTCTACGGATAGTAGTCGTTACATGAGCCATGTCAGAGGCCTTTGGCGGCTCTATAACTCTGACACCAGGATTGGTCAAGTTGACCATCCACTCGATAAGAAGAAGAAGAAGTACATTGTTGTATTGGATATTTGTGGCGATGTAATTCTTTGGTGGAGTCTGTGTCGGTTTATTTATTCTTTACATTTCTCTTTGTCTTCAATTATACAATCTGCTGAAGAAGAAGTATTTCTTTAATTAGTAGTATACTATGTAAAGATGACCATGTCATCTTTGTATCTATATTAGCAGCACCTCGTGGTTTTTCCCACGTTGTTTCTGTTTCCGTGAGAATTTCGGTAAAACATAGCCTTAACCTTCCTTTACAACTTTTACCTCTTTAAAGTATTAGTATAGACAAGTACACATGCTATATCAAATCTATAAGTGGATTCGGTGCCAACCAGCAATAAAATACTTCCACTAATCCTGACACAATTTTTGCCCGATGCACTCTCATAATGTTCGTCCGGTAAGTCCGCCATTATTTTCCTTACAAAATCCTCTAGAGGAACGCTATTAAAGCTTTAAGATATCTGAGCCAATAAAGTTGAAGGGTTAAATAAAATAGAATATATTGAATAGTGCATCGGATAGTGAATGACTTGTAGTAATAATGATGAAGTCTCGCAGGACTGCAGCGGCCATTGTGAGACACAATACGCATTCAACCGATAGCAGCCGAATTGGAGTGGGGTGTAATTTGTAGGATGGTGGCGGTGTAATTTGAAATACTTTTGGATGAGATGTGTCTTAGTAGGTACTAGACGGTGACGGGAGGTCTTTGATATGCAATAGGATGGTACATTCATTTGATTTTGTGTTCTAAAAAGTATGTATTTCTACAGCCTGTATGCCTGATGATATACTTAGTTCTAAAATTACGATCTCTATGAATAAACAAAAACGTGGCGCTTAATAAATTTAAGAATACTTGTCCTCCTCACTGTACCCTTATCTTTAGTGAGATGAGAGGCCTTTGCTCAGCAGTGGCATATTACAGGTTAATGCTTCTTTGTGCAATCCTTACTTTTCAATCAAGCTTTTGCATCAAATCGCATCTCATTATTATAATTATACTAGCAGCGCCCCGCGGTTTTACCCGCGTTGTGCCCGTTCCCGTGGGAATTTCGGGATTTTTTTTTACATAAAAACCTTCCTCTTGAATCACTCTACCTATTACAAAAAACCGCATCAAAATCCGTAGCGTAATTTTAAAGATTTAAGCATACAGACAGACAAACAGAAGACAAACAGACGCGACTTTGTTTTATACTATGTAGTGATTTTCTCTTATAACTTGGACAGTGGTCAGTTAATAGTCTTACGTCTACACTTTCTGCTGATTGAATAAGCGCATTCAGATTAAGCTATACATGTTTAATGGTTTACTTCGCTTCACCGGACATAATATACCGTTTAGATAGCCCTCGATCCAGACTACTAGATTATAATTATCTGTTAATACCTAAATTGTATCTGAAATAACCTAACAGGAACATTAGCAAGCACTGTATGTAATAGAAAGCGTACATGGATTCTGTGTGCGTTTACTTTATGTTAAAATCGCGTTAAATAAAGTAAAGTATAAGCCTGTAAATCCCCACTGCTGGGCAAAGGCTCTCATCGTACTGAAGATATCAGTACAGTGAGGAGGATTAGGCGTAATCACCACACTTGCCTTATGCGGATTGGTGATCTCAAACCCGAACCATGTTTGAAAAGTAGGAAACATGTTTTCGCTCGACCCGGGAATTGAAATCAAGACCTCGCAAAATCGCGTTAGTTTAAAAAGTACTGATGTTTCTGGTATGTGCTTACTAATAGTATTAAGCACCTCTTCTATTTTAAGCATATATGAGGTTTATGGTTAATTTTATCAACACAAAAGACAAAGCATTGTCATAATTAAAAACTTATATTGTTACTTACTAGCAGCGCCCCGCGGTTTTACCCGCGTTGTGCCCGTTCCCGTTGGAATATCGGGAATTTTTATACATAAAAACCTTCCTCTTGAATCACTCTACCTATTACAAAAAACCGCATCAAAATCCGTTGCGTAATTTTAAAGATTTAAGCATACAGACAAACAAACAGACAAAAATAGCGACTTTGTTTTATACTATGTAGTGATAGTGAAGTAAGACGAATGGCGAATAATCCTCACGGACATATTTTAATATCTTTAGTGAGTTTAGGCCTTTGCTTAAAACTGCCATTAAAAATAGCTAATTAGTATAATTTTAGAATTAAGGCAATACATTCATCGTTGGTAATAAATTATACGCTTGCTTTATTGTTAAGGGTAATTTAAGTCACAACAAAAAATAACAAAAGCAAACTTTTTTGGACATTTTTATAGTTACCCTAGGGTGCTTTCAAATTATGCGTTTCGTGTCGGACCGCTGCGGTGCCGAAGCGGTGCGTTTGTCGTGTTGTGAACGTACGATCGTGTATTTTCATACAAAACGAGCCGTGCGGCAACAGTGCGTACTAAAATTATTTCGCGGTACCGACGCCGCACTGTTGCCGCACGGCTCGTTTTGTATGAAAACACACGATCGTACGTTCACAACACGACAAACGCACCGCTTCGGCACCGCAGCGGTCCGACACGAAACGCATAATTTGAAAGCACCCTTATGGTCACCATAAAATTATTCAAATTAACAACTACCTAAAATTCAATAAAATAATTCAAATAAGTTTATTATCGTTTCCCCTAATGCTTTAGGAATAAATGTGCCCTTTCTTAATGGTTACCTACTGTTAAATATAAGGGTATACAAATGTTGATAATAACTCGACGGGTGTGAGACTTTTTGAGGGATAACATGTAGAATATGTGGCGACGGTGGCAGGAGAGTTTTATACTTTTAATTTATTTAACACTCGCCGCGCCCCGCGGTTTTCCCCGCGTTGTATCCGTTGTCCCAGAAATTCGGGATAAAATGTATCCCATGTGTTATTCTGATGTATAACCTATATTAGGTACTGTAAATTTTCATCCAAGTCCGTTCTGTTCAAAGAGGCTCTTTTAAGCGTACCAATTTTGTTATAGATAGCCACATTCTACGGGAAGGTTATAGGCTATTTTTCATTCCGAATTTATGACCGGAAGCGCGACGTGGGTAAAACCGCGGGGCTTGTAAAACATAAGAGCCCAAGCAAGCAATGTTTAACTTGAAATCACTCATGTTACTCTCATGTACATAACATATAACTACTTAGCTGGTATTTACCTGGTATTAAGTATTATTTCTCGACACAACTCTAACTTAATGTAATATTCTATCGAGTACGAACAATCGAATGATTAGGGCTGTCACTTTAAAGTTATTACTTTTTAAATATTTTATAAACAAAAAGTGTGTTTGTAATTAATAATGTACTATTTATTCAAATCGGGCCGGTAGTTCCTGAGTGTAGTCCTTAGGACCGACACTGCGTTAAGCGTGCGCACGCCGCGGTTTCATACAAAAGTGAACCGTCGCGTGCGCCTGCCGCGTGTGGCTTCATACAAAAGTGAACCGACGCGTGCGCCCGCCGCGTGCGCACGCTTAACTCAGTGTTGGCCCTTACAAACAAACAAAGTTAGAAACATACCTCTTTATAATATTAATATAGATCTCCATTCAAAAACATATTTTGTAAAACATCAAAAAAGAATAAACCAAATACAAGTTACAACAACGCCCCAATTAAAAATCACCAACTCCGAACAACACTAACACGTAACTCAACGACGTCTTACTTACGTTTCAGGACACGTAAAATATACAAGAAAACAACGCATAAAGTTGTACAGTATAATGAAAGTGACAAGTTTGAGACTAACCCGTTGGCACAGTGGCTGTGAGAGCGCTTTCTGTGTCGAGGTTGCCGGTTCGATTCCCAAAGTCAACAATATGTCCTTTTTGAGCTCCCTCTTCCTCTCTTTGCCTCAATTATATTAATGATTATTATATTTATTTATATTATTATAATAATTATATTATTCTTATTCTTGTGACAACCCTAACGAGAGCCTGAGTAACAAGTTTACCAATAAATAATGTTTGTGAATAGACGTCTAAGAACAACGTGCTTCTCGATAAGAGCATTTAGTTTGATCGCCATTTTGTTTCGCTTGTATGTGGTGTTTTAACCTAGGCGTAAAAAAGGGTGTTGTTAGTTTAACATACTACTATGTGTATGTTAGTAGAATTTTTTTAAATACTTAAACTATATAGTTGTTATTTAGAAAATAATCAATCGATTTAGCAAGTTTATGCCACAGTAATCTAAATTTTAAAATAATATGGCGGGACGATCTCATCGTCTTTGATTGGTGGGCGAACTTTTAGAACGGGGTAGAACGTTTGGCGATGTTTGGGAGAAACTTTGCTCAGCATCAGAACAGCATAGGTAAGGTAAAAAATATGAGCTGTTTTTGCTCCATTATTAAACGAAAGCTTCTCCGAAGAGCAACACCATTAGGTATAATGATACTTAATAATTACAATATAGTAATGTAAATTAGGTTGAACAGTGCGAAAACTCCAAGATTTTCGAAGAGACCCTCCCTCCAATATAACTTTAGGAAATGAATCTCATTTGGCCTTAGGCCCTGAATCTCATTATTTACCGAAGAATTATGTTTCTTCGAGGAAAAGAAACACTAGTACACATAATATTGTATTGTAAATTACCTAACTGCTTATAGAACTCTCAAATACTCTGACATATAGTTCAGTTTCAATCTACTTTAATTATAAGTTAGGTATCTAAGATGTAACAACTTCACAGTACCCGAATGAAACTCACATCCCCAAATTGAAATTTAATCAACGTGCATTTGATTAACTGTACCACAGATGACACAGCAGTTATTAGGCCGCTATACTAACTGCTAGCCAATCTGTGTGTCGGTAACACGGACCAAAAAGAACTTCAGGTAAAGCACGGTTAATAGTAGCTTGAAGCCAGTTCTGTGTGCATAATATACCACTCGAATAAATTTACACGCGATGGTCTAATTAGACCAAAACTAAGCTCGAAGCTTGTATTATAGAATCTAATTAGTATTAATTTACACCCAGACGTTCGCCGCCAACAACGATATCTGCACATATTCTGTTGACTCCGGGCGGGAATCGAACCCGTAACATGACACTGGGCCGATAGTCTAGTCAAAAAACCATTACTTGTAATTCGAAATTGATGTAATCAATAAGTTGTAAGGTGTAATCTTTTCAATGAAGTATAGGGTGTTATTTTATATACTTCACTTCCGGTATTGATCGCTGCTTGGTTTTGGATTATTTTATTCCCATTTCTTAATCACGATTGTAAACATTAACATGTGGCTTTGTCCACGCGTACAAAGTCCAGGGTGTAATTTGAAATACTTCAAGGTATTATTCGCAGTGTTCGGTTATGATTTTTTATTTAGTCTAAGGCCGGTTAATTACTGAGTTATCGCTTGGCGACAGCTAAATGGTAATTAAACAATAATATTGCAAGTTGATTGTGCTTTGAGCGAATCAGTCATAAATTAATTCAGATTCGCTTAAGGGTTGGTTTTCGTTTGTAATATTTTTTGGTCGGGTGGTTTCGTTTTTGTGATTTATATTATTCAAAAAGAGATGGATTTGAGACAAAAGTATAATGCTTAGATATTATTTTATTTAAAGAAGCCAATTTTCTTAACGACACAGAGACACTGCAGCCATTAATGTATAGGTAAGAATGAAATTGCAGCGTACTCCGTCTGCTATTTTTAATCGAGTACGATTGCCGTCGCGTTGACAACTACCGCCGTCACATTCTACTGCAGCCACCGACACGAGTCTGTGACTGCAGTTGACGTGGTCGTTACTTCCTACCGTTTTTTTGTGAGAACCTTTAGTCATTTTAGTCATCATCTTTAGGTGAGCATCACAAACATATTACATCAGTAAATCCGTGGTATGCAATATACAATTTCTTTACGTAACCTCGCTTTCCCACAGATGGGCAAAGGTCTCCCCCCAATACCCTCCATTTTGTTATAATAAATCTGAGTAGTGACTACAATCTTATCTATAATTCTGTTAAGTTACATGAATGACCGTAAAAACAAAAATAGACTTTTTTTTTGTTATAAACAGTCAAAATATCGACGTCCATTAAGGAAAAATCTAAGTTAAACTTAAAACGATTACTCATTTGGAATTTAAGGCCTGAAAGATTTATGTTCGTGTCTATTTTAATGCGTTTTGCGAATTAACGAATTTTTTAAAGATGACTAGTTTGAGATTTATACGAGATTTATTACCCTTAAAAGGTATAAAAATGAGTTATTTATGGGATACTATTAAAGGATTTATCTCTTCATGTGGTTAGACAAAGTTGTCTAACTTAAATTACAATGTATTGGCAGGTTTAGGCTTTAGTGTTGTTGATAGACTAGCAGTCCTTCGCGGTTTTACCCGCATTGTGCCTGTACCCGTGGGAAATTTATTTCTACCCAAAAGTTAAAATCGGACGGACTATTAGATCCCGAGATTAGCGTTCAAACAAATAAAAAATCAATTTCTTCAATTAAAAACATTAGTTTATTGGTTGAGAAAGGTCCCATGCCCGTTGCCAATTTCTTTTATATATATTTTTTTAAAGAACTTGCTATTGTATCTTAATACAAACCAGTACATTTTTACCCATGTATGTATGACAAACATGACATGACAAACATGACATCCTTAAGTTTAGCAACAGATGAATATAGGTACAGACATAAAAATACACTTCTTCTTCTTCACCGAGTGGATGGTCACCCTGACCAATCCTGGTGTCAGAGTTATTGAGCCGCCAAAGGTCTCTGACATGGCTCATGAAACGACTACTATCCGTAGAAAGTAACCGGGACGGACGTTTTAACGTGCCCTCCGAAGCACGGAATCGTCTTACTTTTCGGGAAATCAGATGATTCAGCTTGTATAGGGCATTTCACCAAACTAAAGACAGTCTCACAAAGAGATTTTTGTGAGATATTGTCCCCAACGGGAATCGAACCCAGAACCTCCGGATCGTGAGCCGAGCGCTCAAACCACAAGTCCACGGAGGCTGTACATACACAAAATACCTTCAGATATTTCCTGGTTCCTCTGCTAACCAAGTTGTAGCTGTTCTTTGTAGCGTGAGTGGCGATAGTTTGCAATTTTAACTCCTGTACTTGAAACTTTCTCAGATATTTCGTATTGTTTCAGGATTTCTTGTTTCCCTGCTTACATTTTAGCTTTAAGCCTTTTTATATTTTCAATTTAAATGAATATGGCACAAAAGATATAGGTTTTTAGCAATTGGAAGGTTATAATACAGTGATTAAGATGGTCATGTAAATTTTTATATTTGATTAACACGATAAGCTATGTGTTTTTTACGTAACTCTTCTGTCCCACTGCTGTGCAAAGGTCTCTCCCATTTCCTTCCATGCATCTCTTTCGAGTGCCAACTCCTCCCAATCAAAATCGTCCAGCTCTCTCCGCCATCGAGTCGGAGGCCTGCAGCCTGCGGGCATGCTGGAATTATCATTCCGTTGAAACCATAACCTTATTGTTGCATTTACTTAGGCATACCATGTCTAGAGTAAACAGAGGTCTAGTATTTTTCCGTGTCTGTATCTTCCCACTTCACGGCAAAAGTCTGAATTATGGGTGAATAAAAATAACGACATAAAACCTTTACCACCCCTACGCGCGATGCCTTAAAATAGAATCAAACGCAATAAACGGAAAATAACTTTAAAATTAATAACCCTAACTTTATCCGATTCACAATCCATTCCGATAAACGGTTTACAATAAATGAGAATTTCGAAATAATTCGCACCCCTGAAAAAGTTTCGTTCAATAATCCATTTGGATGTGACGCCACCCCTTTCATACCATGGTTTTCAGTTTTTCAGCCAATTGATCCCTCCCAAATAAAAAGCGAAACTGAATGAATCTCCCCATTAAAACGGCGCAATGAAAAAAATAAACTTTTCTCTTTCCAGATTTCGGTAATTGTCATTTAATTACCCCCTGGTAGGGGACAAAAAATAAAGCTTAGAGCCTCTTAATGGCCACCAATTTTCCGGTCTGTGGTCCTAAAACCGTTTTGGCTTGAAACATTGTTTAGCAGCTATTCATTAAAAAAGAAAATAAAACATTTTTTCCACGAATACTATTCGGAACCACTGGGCTCTGAAATATTTTGAATGGAAAATTTTAATGTTTTTTGTGAAACTATTCTATTTGTTTTTGGAGTAAACACGTGTGCCGAATTTAGATTAAAACAGAAGCTCGTTTGGATGTTGAAGATCACGTTTTGCAGTAATTATAATTGTTTAAACTTTTGATATAAATAGATTTATTTATTTTGTTGTCACGTTAAACATGTAAAGGCTCTGTAACTAAAACACTGCTATAATGATGTTTTGTCTTTTTTTCTCTTCGGAAAATTGCGTATGTCAGAAAGTGACAAACCATTTGATAGATAAAATGTTCTTAATTCGCGTTTATTAATAAAGGCCCTTGTTGCGCAACAGTTGCAAAACAATCATCAGCCGTAAATCAACTTAGCAACACGCTTTGTTGTCGAGCAACATAAAACCATGCTAGAAACATGTTTACTCATCGAAGTATTGCTGTAACAGCGTTAAACAAAAAAATCCTGGGTAGTGAATTATCCTGGAAAGATAAGGTACTTGTAAAAAAACTATTTTTTTACCTCTCCAGGAGAGTGCCACGGTACAGCGACGAGGCCACCCATTAGCGAGTTTCATGATAAAATAAAAGACCACAAAATTTTTAAAGTATTATTGTTAAGTCCCACAGCTGGGCAAAGGCCTCTCATCACACTGATTATGGTTTAAGTGAAAGCTAAAGTTCAACGTCCTTTTCCAAAATATCATTAATTACACAATCCATATTAAATTAAGTACCTAAGTATACAAAAACTATACTACCCTACATGATGATACTCGGTTTATTTTCCTCTCGTAATCACTAAAGTAAATGTCGACTTTCTCATAGCCAGAGCTATGAATAAAGCATAAACATGATAAATTCGCGTATAAAATCTGAAACACAATTCAAATGTTTCTAGACTGAGCACAATATCCCATAAAGCAGGGGTGATAAACCTGTTTATTTAATTATTATATTCTGTAGTATTCCGCAAAGTGCTTTAGTGTTATGTAATAGAGAATCTGTCATATCTACATTATAATTGTTTGTTTTGTCTTTCAAATATATTGCATATTCGTTCACTTTAAATGTTATGTCTTTTAAGAAACTATTTCCTTATATTAACCGGTTACTCGTATACCATACAAAATGTGATATCTGGTTATTTCAAACATTGTATTCATTGTTGAAATATACAAAAAACATTATTAAACTACGTGCTGTTTCGAACATTTTCTGTCAGTCCAAAATACTAGAAAACATTTTGAACACATTTCGTTATTCCATTTTTAAAATGTACAAGAAAAAAGTGAAAGCCAAAGGTCCTGCACCCCTGCGCCTGTACCATAAACTATTGTTAGTCCTAACTGATTTTAGTTTATAGTGATTTTATGGTAACTCTGTAGCTACTTCACTGACTCCGGGGCTGTTATCAACATAACGCTACGTCCATTCATATTTAATTATAATTTACTTTGTAAATAGGAAGAACACTTGCAAGTATTTACTTAACAAATTGCCATTATTATTGTAAGTCATTATTTGCAGGCATGTTATTATTATTAAAGTGTAAAAAAGTAAAGTATTAGCCTGTATTGTCCCACTGCTGGGCAAAGGCCTCTCATCTCACTGAAGATATCAGTACAGTGAGGAGGGTTAGGCATAATCACCACGCTTGCCAAATGCGGTTCGGTGATGTCTTGTCGATGTCTTCAGTGAGATGAGAGGCCTTTGCTCATCAGTGGGACATTAAGGGCTAATACCATACTACTACTACTACTTAACGCGGTAACCTCTAGAACCACTCAATAAACAGTTTAAAGCCTATTTTTCAATCCCAAACTCTCACGGAACCAAATAAAAACAGCTAAAACTCACAGATGTAAATATTGTTCGCATCACTATATAGTGGAATGATAAAGATATAGTATTTTAGATAATAGTTATTTGTAACAAAACCACAGCCAGTTGCCATGGAAACAATCGCAAACAGCAATGATAACCAAATACTCGTAGTAGTATGTGACCGCATAATATTCAATGTGCTTACTCTAAACACATTATTATGCATTCGGTTTGATGCAATTTCATTTCGATTTGTGGTTACATTCGGTGGTTTATTCTGATAGATTTTTTTATCTTTAACTATAATGTTTATAATTAATTATTACTACATATTATAAAACAAAGTCCGCGGCCGCGTTTGTCAGTATGTCTGTTCGCGATAAACTCAAACACTACTCCAGGGATTTTGACGCGGTTTTTTAAAATAGATAGAGTGGTTCAAGAGGAAGGTTTATGTGTATAAAAATTACCGAAATTCCCACGGGAACAGCCACAACGCGGGTAAAACCGCGGGACGGTGCTAGTTATTTATATCCATAATTTTTAGTCGGATCCGAAGTCACCTTCAAAACACACCTATAATACCGTCACCTGCACTATCCCAGCACTAGCCAACGGAACAAAACTAAAAACACAACTCTATTATAAAATGGCGGTCTTCATTGTGAAGTCTATTTCTCGAGATTTCTCTCCAGAACTTTCTTAGTGTTATATTTTTAAAATATTACACTTCTTCTTAGAGTTTATGAATTATTTAGTTGTTTCTTTAGTGTCTATACTCTTAGCTAGTTTTCATTTATCTTTTACAGTCGGTAAAATGTAGTTTTATCTAGTCTGTGTGTGCATATTGATAGTGCGTCCACACATGCCAGCTTAGCGCGGCGCGCGTGGAAATTGTATTCTTTTTCTGCTTACCCGGCGGCAAAGTCAGCGGCTAAGTAAACTGTCAGCCGGCGACATGTGTGAATGCGCCATTAATACATTAGGCCATTAAGCTTACGTTGATATTCAGCGAGTATACTGCGAAACAGATTATAAAGAAAATTAGCTTGTAAGACATGTGCGTGGGACCGTAGTTTTCTATTGGACCCGGCGGTTCTTTGATTGTAAGCTCGCTTCATCATAATCATAAAAACCTTTTATAAGTAAAGCAATGCAAAATAAATTTAGTGGTACACGCGGAGAAATATAATTGGCAGTTTTATAACATTTTATTCTTAACTTATTGGTATCATAAGGAAAGCATCGCATATGCGTCAAAACGAACAGTATCAAACTTAAGTATTTAAAGGTGCTAAACATTTTTCGATGTCTACATAAAATGATACGATATAACCGTTCCTTATTAAAAACGGATAAGCTTTCCAAATAAGAAATACACAACAATGAAATCTCCAACAGTTGGTCTATAAATTGCAATCTACACGTGAAAATTCTCAGTGAAATAGAATACTTGCCAAGTTTCAGATAGGTACAGTTACGTACAGAAATGTATTGTGCACGAGACAACTCTATCGGCGAATGTACTGCATTCAGAAATTGCGCAAAAAAGTTGTCAGAAATATGTTTTCTTGATTGCTTCGGTGTTGTATAAGAATTCAAAGGGGTGGGATTGATAATCCCTCTTTTAAATTGGAGGATAAGTATTTGATTCATTTTATACTAGCATCGCTCGCGGTTTTATCCGCCTTGTGCCCGTTCCTGTGGGAATTTCGGGATGAAAAGTAACCTATAACCTTCCCGTTGAATGGGTCTATCTATTACAAAAAGAATTATTCGAATCAGATTGGTATTTTCTGTTCAAACAAACAAACAAACTGCAGCTTTATAATATTAGTATAAATATATTTGTAGGAAATTATTCTCAAATAAAGGTTAATTTTTAATATCCAAAATTCCCCAATCAAGTCAACCATTATTAATGGTCTCTATAAAATAGATAGACACCATTGACACGACATTATTCACTTATCAATTATTCTATAATCGTTTGACAATTGAATACAATATTCGTTATTTCAACTCTTAGATTACATCTGAGTCTATTGTATGAGACCGGTTACTTTTTATTGCGCGTCGTATATTTTGATAATCGTGAATTTTTTAGTTTTAACGTACCTACCATAAAAGTTATTTATTGTTGTGTGAAAATACATTATCGATTTAGGGCCGACACTGCGTTAAGCGTGCGCACGCCGCGGTTCCATACAAAAGTGAAACGTCGCGGGCGCCCGCGGCGTGCGCCCGCCGCGTGTGGCTTCATACAAAAGTGAACCGTCGCATGCGGTGTCATACAAAAGTGAACCACGCGGGCGCACGCTTAACGCAGTGTTGAAACTTAATACTCTATTTATATTCGTAAGATAAATACAATTTTAAGGTCCCAGTTGCTTTAATCTTTAGACCACGTCGGAGGTCTTTAGGCAGTCTAAAAACTCCACCAGGGTTGGCCACTGAACTACCCAAAATTAATGAATGAAGGTTAACCTCATTGTTACCAAAAACCTTCAATTGGCTGACAAGAGTCATATTTAGATCCTAATGTAAGTTTGAGTAGGTAGGTTGAGTGAGGCAAACTCTGGAGACAGATTTTTTGGACCGCCGAAAGACTTCCGACATGGTCTAACAATAAACAACCGGGACTGACACTTTACCGTGCTTGGTTTTACGGTCATTGGTTTATTTCAACTTGTGTTTAAGATTAATGAAAAATAAGAATTTCTTTGAATTATTATGCAAACTCCTAATTTCGCGTAAGTAATAATTGTTCAGAAGTTGAAATAATTTTGGAGCGAAAGCAGTAGAACCAAGTTTTGATATTAAAACTTACAAAAACTAACTGCGCCATTTAAAAAGCAAAGTCTAGGAAGCAATCAAAGGCGTAAAAAGTTTTTAACTTCAATTCGTAATTATTGCATTTCTAGCATTTCAACTCCGAACTAAGTTTAAACTTTAGTACTTAAACATTCTATTAAAAATACGCCTTCTGGAAACTGCTTCTGTTAATATAATTATGTTTTAAGTAAAATAGTTTACAATTTCACGATCAATACTACATTTTTTATTATTGACAATAACATTTTAATCCGCCTCACGGTACTGATATCTTCAGTGAGGTGACAGGCCTTTGTCCAGCAGACATTTTTTTACAATAACATAAACATCTTTTGTAAAAAATACCTACCAACATAATTATGATAGTAGATAGTAAAAACTTAAACAAAAGCGAAAAACTTTTGTTTCATTAGATTCGGTTATAATCAGTTTATACTACTCAGGACCTTTTACTATCCTATCATCTTAGGAGGCCATCTTGGTAAAGAACATTTAACATCTCGTTAACTAAGTAGGTTGACATAAAGTTATCACCAAACTCTTTCCATAAAGGCCCTTTGTTTTAATAAAAACAAGTTATAATTCTCAAAAATTAAGCTCATTTTCATTGGCGGTGTCTCGTAAATAACTAAGTAAAAACTTTATTTAAGTTTAGGCGAATAAATGCAAAAGACTCAAACCCTTCTCGGCACAAAGGGTCTCTCTGAACTTGTTAATTTATCGTTCATGAAGAAGCAGTCGAAAAAACTTGGACAATAGAGATGTACCGTTAAATATTCATGAATCACAAAGAAAATATTAATACTGTCTTGTATTTTACTTGACTATTTAAACTGGGTGATAGACTCTTGATAAGTTCATAAGCTCAATTCTTCTAGTTTCACTCAATAATGGCGCCATTCGCCGGAAACAAAATGCGGTGACCGCAACAGTGTAAACACTCAATAATGACCACGGTGACCGCAGTGGTGTAAAGAATACGGTAGTCCACAGTCATCAGCGAGTGACAGCACCCGTCAACTAATTACCACAGGTTACACCAGTCTTAAGTCAGTTAAGACGATGGCCGGTGAAACCATAACCTGTATCCGCTTCTAAGTCTAATCAATAAAAAAATTCGAATAGGTCAATGGCCTACCCTGATATCAGGCGGTGTAAAAACCGCCTAAATGCGTCCGACTTACATAGAAATGACACTACCGGCCACCCGTCAACATCTATGCGAATATTCATGAAAATCAGTTTAGTGGTGGTAGCGTAATCTTTAGCATAAGGCGCACTTTCTTTAATATAAAAAATAGGAAAGTAAAGATATAGGATGTTGAGACTGGGTTGTTAACAACATCAAATATACTTAACATGATTGATAATGCCCACGTTATCTTGCTGGTATTTTTCACAATACATCAAGTAGTGTCAAATGCTAATATACCTAAGCATATCAACATAAATAGATGGATGAGGAGCAATATTATAAAAGCCTTCATACGTAATACTTGTTACGGCTATTTTCAATAACAACGTTGTGTCATATTCTGTTAGTGTTGGTCAAAGTAAAACACTCTGTAGGTCATGCTGTATTTGGTTCTAGTGTGAAATAATTGCTATAAATTATTGACCAATCTATGACCATTTATGACTAATCCATGACCATTAAGATTAAGTGATAATAATTCAGTAATTATTATTTAACTAGCAGCACCCCGTGGCTTTACCCGCGTTGTGCCCGACGCCCGTTTTCGTGAATTTTTATACATATTAACAATCTTCTTGAATCACTTCATCTATACAAAAAAACGGCATAAAAATCCGTTGCGTAGTTTAAAAAATCAAAGAATACATAGGGACAGACAGCGGAAACCGACTTTGTTTTATACTAAAAAAAAGTAAAAAAGTATTAGCCTGTAATATCCCACTGTTGGGAAAGGCCTCTCGTCTCACTGAAGATATCAGTACAGTGAGGAGGTTTCAGGCGTATTCACCACGCTTGCCTAATGCGGGTTGGTGATCTCAAACCCGAGCCATGTTTGAAAAGTAGGAAACATGTTTTCGCTCGACCTGGGAATTGAACCCGGGACCTCAATCTTGGTAGGCTAGTGCACATACCACTAGACCACCGAGGCGTATTTAGCGATTTAAATAGTAAAAGTTCTATATATATTTTTTTAGAATATATGATAGCTTACCTAACCTTAACCTTAGCTTACCTAACCTAGAAATTATATGATACCTTAAATTGAGTAGGTATTTCCAAAACCCACTGTCAAGGTATCACGAGGTCAATTAATTAAGCTCTTCATTGATTAGGTCCTAACACACTTTATCATCATATTCTAAACACAAACCCCGGTTTAACCTCAAAAAACCTTCAAAGGCCTTTAATAATTGAAGGTACAATAAACAAATTAATGGATCCCCAAACAAAATTCATTTGTAATCCTTAAAACAGTCGAGTGACAAAAAACCCTGTATTTTTCGGAAACGCCACTCAGGTAGAAGGGCCTAATATTAATGGTCGTAACATGTTTAACATCAGTTAAGGGTCTTTTAAAAATGCCGATAGTTTTAACCTACATGAGGCTATTCCAATTTTTTTTTCTCTGGTAAATTGACCATGGATAATTTAATTTTAGAAGGCGCCGCCAAAGACTAAAATATTGGCGCTACTACGTTGATCAATATCTTTGCCATTTTGACTGTATTTTTTTATTGTATAAGCGAAAGGACAAAGCCATGTGTTCAGCAGGATTGTTTTTAATATACGATCAGATTTTGTTTTTGATTTACGAATCCAAAAGGATCTTTATTCGATCAATAATTATCATAAGCACATAATTAAACCCAACAGCCTCCGTGGTCTTGTGGTTTGAACGCTCGGCGCACGATCCGGAGGTTCCGGGTTCGATTCCCGGTGGGGACAATACTCACAAAAATCTCTTTGTCAGACTGAATCACCTGATTATTCAGGTGTATATCAGGTGATTCAACATTGCAGGCTGAATCACCTTATTGCTCGAAAAGTAAGATGATTCCGTGCTTCGGAGGGCACGTTAAGCTGTCGGTCCCGGTTACTTAAACCTATTTCATAGATATAACAATTAAACCAATTTCATCTTACAATATTTAGTGATATGAACCAATAAAGATGCTTGATCCTCGCAAGTATTATGAAATACTAGTGTTGTCGCTTAATTGATCCGGTTACGATTTGTTCCGATTACGGGTTAGTTAGTAACCCAGCAATTTTTTCAGAACCTTTTGATTGCACTAGGTGTCCGGCATTGAAATTTAATAAAACTTTTTTAAATAAGTATCAACATCAACAAAACTCATACAAAGAACCCCTTTATTTCCAATTCAGCTAGAAATAAATTGGCACAAACGTAATTAACACCGAAATTAGCGTGTATTTAATTAATTAAAGCTTATATTCATTTCAAATTAACTACTTATTTTATCAAACATTCTGTTCGGTTACATGTTTAAACATAATATCATTTATGGGATTCTGATTATAATATCCGTTGAGTAATTGATATTTTATAAGTGGTAACATTAATAGAATTTGTGGCATCATGTTGGTAAATAAGTATGTATAGTTTTGTTATGTTTGTACAATGCATACGATGACAAACAAACGGATGACTATTAAAATATGGCTATGGACAGTATGGCTATTAAAATGGCGATTTTATTTTTATTAACCAAAAGTTTCTAACGCCTCTGTGGTTTAGTAGTATAAGTGCATTCGCCTGCCAACACTGAGGTTCTGGGTTCAGTTCCCGGGTCGAGCGAAGCATGTTTCCAATTTACATTTTAAAAATTTAAGATCACCAACACGAATTAGGCAAGCGTAGTGATTACGCCTAATCCTCCTCACTGCACTGATAGCTTCACTTCAGTGAGTTGCGAGGCCTTTGCCCAGCTGTGGGACATGACAGGGTAGTACTTATATTATAGCATACCCACAAGCTAATTTGTAACACATAATACCTTAAAATATCAAGACAAAATAACATTTTGAGACTGAAATAGCTCCGTCTGTTTCGTGACCAACCTACACACCTTCAACACATACATACAAAGCCTTTCTGCAAGATTACTTTCTGTTGTCATACTCGGTAGATAAGACTCGGCAATAAGCAGGAATATTCACATTACGTACTTAGAACTTATATTGAATTACCTTATCAGATGATAGTGCGGTTAGAAAGAGAATATTTTGGAAAAAAGATTTTGTGGAAACGTAAATATTTAAAAAAATGCTTGTAGACTCATAGCCATAGAGCTAGTAGAAGTTTAGATAAGAAAAAATGATAAGGTTTATCTAGGCTTATAGTCAAGGCCTTATGTAATTGAATTTTTTTTTCAAGAGCTTCTCATTTATATTTTCTATTTAAGTCTATTTTCCGACCTTAAACATTTTTGCCGAAATCTCTGAACACTTTAAACGAAGGCAAAGACGGCGAAACGGTAACTTAAAAAACATAAAACGATAATTAATATATATATGTTTTTTACTAAAGATTTTTTTTCAAATACCTAAACCCGCAATTTTTACAAAACACTGGCTTTCAAATGAAAAAACTGCATCGAAATCGGTTCATCCGTTTGAGAGCTACTATGCCACAGAGACACTCTTCTTTTACATGGGGGATTAAAAAATCGTGTCACCTGTCGCCGTCACTACACTGTCTATCTTCTTTAAAATCATGTACCTAACATTGGCACAGAGAGTTTAATAATATCTTAATTTCCCGAAATTTATAAGAACATATGACCTTACCTTGATCAATACTGATTTCGAAGAAAGGTTTTTTCTATAAATTGCTACACCTATAGCCAAAGGTGCCGGCTGCAACCAACAGCTCCTTTACGAGAGTCAATCACAGAGTCTGTTCATATTTGATTCGTGGGTCGAAAAACTTGAAGATTTCCAACGTAATACGAACAGATGTTGGGGACACCTGACTTCTTATTTATTGGGAATCTGAAAAAGCGGCCAAGTGCGAGTCGGACTCGCCCATGAAGGGTTCCGTAGCAGCGAGTAACATAATAAAGAAGTTCTTGAAATAAATGTTTTTTTATTTACATTTGAGTTATTGAATGAATAATCAGTATTTTTTTGCGGTTTACGATTTATGTCGTAAAAAAAAAACTACTAACTAGACCTCGTTCAAACCAATTTTCGGTGTTAGATTACATTGTTATGTACATCATATATTTTTTTTAGTTTTATCATTCTCTTATTTTAGAAGTTACAGGGGGGGGGACACACATTTTACCACTTTGGAAGAGTCTCTCGCGCAAACTATTCAGTTTAGAAAAAAATGATATTAGAAACCTCAATACCATTTTTGAAGACCTATCCATAGATACCCCACACGTATGGGTTTGATGAAAAAAAAAATATTTTTTTCATTTCTAAGTATGGGAGACCCCCCTAAAATTTTATTTTTTTTCTATTTTAGTGTGAAAATATTAATGCGGTTCACAGAATACATCTACACACTAAGTTTCAACAACATAGCTCTTATAGTTTCGGAGAAAAAAGGCTGTGACATACGGACAGACGGACGGACAGACAGACAGACAGACATGACGAATCTATAAGGGTTCCGTTTTTGCCATTTGGCTACGGAACCCTAAAAATGGGTGATATTTTTTATGAAATTAACTTCGGAATACTCAAACGATAGTCAAATTAGGAGGAATTTGGTTGACACATTTTTAACAATTATGTATGACTGTCTTATTTTTTTTATGTAACCTCGCTGTCCCACTGCTGGGCAAAAGTCTCCCCATATTCTTTCCATTTATCTCTTTCCATAGCCAACTTCTAATCCTTATTAAACTAGTCCAGCTCTTTCCACCATCGCGTCGGAGGCCTATCTGGGGGCCTGCGGGTCTCTTGAAATTCCCATTCCATTGAAATCTTTGCCCAACTGTCCGGGTGCATTGTTATTACTATTAATTTCGTTCAAGATAGTGGTCAACTCTGAGTTGAGACCGCCCAAACACCACACGGTTTAACGATTGAAACAACAGGGCCTACTGCTTAACGTGCCCTCCGAAGCACGGTAGCACTCAGATAGAAATACCACTATCAGCCATCTATTCAAGTGGGGGTCGAGCTGCACATTGCCTAACAATCGCAATGAACTAACATCGCTTAGTCAAACTAGGCCACGAGCGCTACATAGGCCATCTCACCGAGGCGGATTGGGCATAATCACCACCACCACCACCACCATTAATCACCACCAATCAATGGGTCGGTGATCTCAAATCTGAGCCATGTTTGAAAAGAACCACTTGAATTTGAAGCCAGTAAAACCAATTCCAAATCCACCATCAAACTTGTCTCTACCTCAATTAACAAGTACATTGTAATCCATAGACAATATCTTATCCGAGACAGTATGGCGATCCTCAGATTAGTTAAATGTTTTATACGTCACTGAGCCCTCCATAGCAGTCATTACGCTTGTACCATTATTTCGGTCGGTAAAGTTCAGTAACATTGTTGGGGTAGCGTAAATACCGTGGATTATAACTTATAACTAAGGGGTTGGAAGTAGCTTTTGTTTGGGGAAGTGATGATTTTTATGTGTTTGGAAATTGATGTCTTTTTTTCTCAGTTGGAGAGGAATTTTGGATGGATTGGATGAAGTAAATGTCAGGTTAGGTATTACACCTTTTACTGCATCTTTCAAGTGACTATCCTTCTAATTTCGGGATAAAATGTATCCCATTATGTTATTCTGATGAATAACCTATATTACTGTAAAGTTTCATCCAAATCCTTTCTGTAGATTTTTCGTGAAAGATAACAAACATACATCCATACATACATCCATCCTCACAACTTTCGCATTTATAAACATTCGGATTATAAGGAGGTATTAGTAACACAACACCCTATCGCATAAGACCAGTCAACACCACACTATATTTCACGTCGTCTACCCATAATGTCAAGGACGTCCAACGTCCATTGTCTAACTTCCGATAGCTTGTTTGGTGTACAAATTAACATAAGAATTTGATGCGTGTTGTTCTAATAGATCTAAATTATAGATAATATGTATTAGTTACAAAGTGTTTTGGGTCGTGAATGTTAAGTAGGGGTAGACAAAAATGAAGACTTTAATGGTATTGAGGAACAAAGAGAAAACTTATAAAGACTTTTTGAATTGATACTTCGTTTACGGATACACTTCGCTTTTATTTTACAAGCAAAGAAAGAAAATCGAATTGTATCCGTAAACGTAATTTCAATCCAAAATGAGTAGTGTTCGCTTAAAAAAGTAAATTATTAAAGAAATAATAATACTTAAAAGTAAAAAAGTAAAATATTAGCCGATAATGTCCCACAGCTGGGCAAAGGTCTCTTCTCACTGAAGATATCAGTACCTAATTAAGAAAATTAAGTAAATAATATGTAATAATAATAATTATTCATTTTTCTCAACTTTGAAATAAAAGTAGCTACTTATATCAAAATTTCACCCTATTTGCTATTTAAATCCCCATAGATGTGTCAATTTAACACCCCTAAGCATCGCTTCATCTTTCGGAAAGAAACTACGGCAGTGCAAGGGTTACTATGAAAATGTTACGTGCCTCTAGAATAAAAATACTACCAAGTTTCCGATGTACGTGTTATGGTGTTAAGGAAAACTTTAGTTCCATCGATTTTATTGAACAGTATAAGAGGAAGCTATTGGTAGTTTTTTGATGACATGTGCAGAGATAACAACTCTCTGTAGACTTGAAGTGATAAGAGATTAGTTGATAGACTGTTTGATATTATAAGACTACTAGCAGCGCCCCGCGGTTTTACCCGCGTTGTGCCCGTTCCCGTGGGAGTTTCGGGAATTTTTTTACATAAAAACCTTCCTCTTGATCACTCTACCTATTACAAAAAACCGCATCAAAATTCGTTGCGTAATTTTAAAGATTTAAGCATACAGACAAACAGACAAACAGACGCGACTTTGTTTTATACTACCTATGTAAAATAAAACTATATATTATGGCCATAGTTTTTACGTATTAACGTAATTTTATTAAGCGATGGTAGTTCGTTGTGATTGTTAGGCATAGTGCAGCTCGTCTCCTACTTGGATGGGTGGCCGATAACGGCATTTTTATCTGAGTACTGCCGTGCTTCGAAAGGCTTGTTCAGTTGTTTCAATCGTATACACCATGACCGTCTGAAATCTTCGTTGAACTTTAAACTCTAGGTTAGACACTTTGAAACGTATGAATGAACATAGTTATTTTAAGTATACCTAAATAAAAGGAGTTGAAATTACTAATGAACTCACTGTGTAGTTGTCATGTCAATTTGGTTGTTTGCAAATAATTATGTCACAACCATCGACATGTGTCATGTCTATATATTTTTAGAGTAAACGAAATAGAATGTCATACTATTACCACTTGTCTAGAAAGATTGGCAATAGCTACCTACTTTCATAAAAGTTAACTAGAAGCTTAAAAAGGAAAATTTCAATTTTTTTCCGAAAATCTTCACTAGAGTTTGTTAAATGCGAGTAAAACCGCAAGACATGACTAAAATACAGAAATAATTCAATAATAACCCAGTTTTACCTATAATTCATCATTTTACAACAAAGAATATTGCAACCCAGTATAATATCTAATATCATAAAAATATTTGTAAAGTCATAAATCTCCGGCGAGGAGTACCCGATTTATTGGTAAAGTAAACAAGTTGCAATATTAAATTCTAAAATATATGAGTTTCAATCAACGTCTCACGTACTAGAGGGCTGAACTTTAAAAATTTTGAAATATTACTTCGGATGGTGTATTGGATGGTGTGGTACAAGGGATAGGAAATTAGCGAGTTAGAGAAGAGTACTTATAGTTAGTCTTTACCGTAGAGTGGACGCTTTATATTGCCGATCTAACATAATGCAAAAATTCCAATATTTTTTTACAGAGTTTAATTTTGTTGATTAGAGAAATGTTGGCTTTCTCTTCTCTTTTCTTCGACCCGTACCTATCAATATACTTTCAATGGGGATCGATATAATGTAAAAATAATTAACATTCAGTTCAGATTACGAACTCGTTTATGAGAAAGCTAAAAGAACTTGAATCGAGCAATACACGTTGAATTCCAATCTGCCTATTTATGTTGTTTATAACCTACTATTTACCACTCAGTCTCATTAAGGTTTACGACATATAATATCATGGTATAATCGCCTTCTCCCCTACCTTGTACTCCACTAAGAGCCGCACCGAAGAGAATCTCTCATATCGGTGTAAACCATCGATAGGCCTCGGATGATCCCGGTTTTTACGAGCGACGGACTCCGCGTCGAACGAAAACCCGAAAATATCGCAGTATAATGTCCGGGAATATATCGGGATATATCGCGAAATATGGCCGCAAATTATGAAATTAAATATTCTGATTTTGAGCTTGGATTGTTGAATGGAACTTTTTTTGGTGTAAATTATTCAGTAATGCTGAAACCGAAGCGGTGATACATTTTCACGTATTATTTTTATATTTTTACATGCTGCCGCGCTCAGAGACCTTCATTAAATAACCACTTAAATAAGTAATGTTATTCTCCACACATTACATGCCAAAATCACTCATTAAACTTACGAAATAGAGAACGCAAAAAGCGCTTCGCTCTTTCGTGTTAAAACTCTACTTAGGAATCATTGGACGTCTCTGAGTACAGAGGATAGTATTTATTGAGTACTAAATACTACTTACTACAAAATTACAAAGGTATTGTTAATTTATCAATATTCCACCATCAATAAAACCCGGAAGCCAAGCAAAGATGACATTGTTTTAAAAGCCAATGGACAATGGCTTTTTGAACAACCGTTCGATATTACACCTTGTTTTCTAACAAGTATAGTGCGTTTTTGTCTGCCAAAATATCAATGTTACACGTTAAGGTAAGATTTTCTGTAAAAACATTAAGTTTCAGTTGTTTACGGGTTGCGAGTTGGCAGCGTTTCGCTATGAGCTGCTCATTATTTCGCTGGTTTATTTTGTGGGTTCGCGTCGCTGGATTTGCAGGATATTTGTTACCGATTTTGTTTAGGATTCGTGTTTTAAATTCGACTTAGAAAGTTTAGCTTAGTTTTACTTGTATATGTGATAACTATAAGATTAGTAAATCAATTTTGGGTACGAATGAACACGCACTGGTTTCCGTGTGATGTAGATACAGTCGCCAGCGCTATGCTACTATGGAACTTACAAACAAACACAGAGCAAAAAGCCTAAGGCTTATTACACAATATTAAGTGTGACTAAGTCTTACTGCCTAACTGTCTAAAAAGACTAGTTTGCTATTACACTGCACTGAATATCTCACGCTAACTCATTCGCAAACAGCCCCCGTGGTCTTGTGGTTTGAGTGCCCGGCTCACAAGGTTTACAAGTCTCTACATCTACATCTACTCTGATTCTTATTGATCCTTTAAAAATAGTCCTTAATCGTTTACATACACTTCACTTTTGTTTTAATAGTTAAATACCGCATCTACCGCAGAATAAATTTTTTTAGTTATGGAACTTTACGATTAACGCAGAAAAAGCTAACAGTATTTCACCGCCATACTCAAGAGTCCTCAAATGCTACCTTAGTGATTCAATGAGCAATTTTGACGTAAAATGTATGAAAAATTAAGACAAATAGTTAATTCTCGATTGAATGAACGTCTCTGAGTGCTACAGTTAATGTCAATAGTTTGTAACATCTAGTAGTATAAGGAAAGTAATATCAAACCATGTAAAGATTAAATGTCTCAATAAAACGATGCTTGGATAAACAGAGGTCAAACAACGGTCCCGTCTGAATGTTTTTATTCAGGACTCGTTCAGGATATGATGTTATTGTAGACAAAAATTATAGAAAATTAAAAATATTCGGGAATATATTGCGAAATATTACCGAAATTAAATATTCTGATATTGATCTTGGATTTTTAAATGGAATGTATTATTTTTGATGTAAACTATTTATGGCAGTTAGTTTGGTTTTTACAATACAGTATTGTATTAGCCTGTAATGTTCCACTGCTGGGCCTCTCATCTCACTGAAGATATCTCTCATCTCATTGAAGAGTGAGGAGGATAAGGCATAATCACCACGCTTGGCTGATGCAGGTTGGTGATCTCAAATTTCAAATTTCCAATTTAACTATTTGCCTTAAGGTACCTGTACTCTATTTCTTTTTTAACCACATTTTGTGCCAATCCAAAAATAGATTGTATGTATATACATCACACCCTGTTAGTTAGGGCCTTCCTCCTTCGCTCGCTTGGTAGGTGTCTTGGTAGGTCGAGTGCACATACCACTATACCACCGAGATGTTAAGTTCAATATGATCGTCTATATTTTTTTGTATATCCTTGTCCTGAGCCTACAATATTCTTTTTTGTTACAATCGTTTTCCAGGCGATTCAATTCCGGTTGAATAAAAACTTATTGACGGCTAAACTTGAATGGAGCAATGAAAATCTTGGCCCGAAGTTTTCTTTTAGCCCCGATATTGTAGCGAGATGTTTACAAAAAACTTATTATAACAGAAATTACTGTATAGATAATTTTCTTTTGCTAACAATTATATCAACAATTTGTATTGTTATTACTTAATAGGTTCATGTAAGGGTGCTTTCAAATTATGCGTTTCGTGTCGGACCGCTGCGGTGCCGAAGCCGTGCGTTTGTCGTATTGGGTGCGTACTAAAATTATTTCGCGGTACCGATGCCGCACTGTTGCCGCACTGCTCGTTTTGTATGAAAACACACGATCGTACGTTCACAATACGACAAACGCACGGCTTCGGCACCGCAGCGGTCCGACACGAAACGCATAATTTGAAAGCACCCTTATACAAGGAACCCCTATTCGAGATCTAATTACGTAATCACAAATATCAAATGACAGTAAGTTTAGTTCGAGTAGGTCAGCCTTCCTGGTGTCGTAGTTTTTGGACCGCCTAAAGACCCTCCGACACGGCTTATGTACATTCAAAAGACCCTCTATGGGGCCAAAACTGAATAAAAATATTTACCTTCGACTTTGACTTTGGCTTAGCGATTTAAACAAACGGAACCGACAATTTTACAGTGCAAACAGCATAACTGGGATTTCGGCACTATTTTTTAACTATTCCTTACTATCCTAAATAGTATTCTATAGAAACTTAATAAAAGACTTAAAAAGTAAGAATTAAAGGGCACATACAAAAGTAAAAGTGGCACAGACTAGTGACACGTGAAACTGGCAATTAGCCACTTTTGAAAAAGAGACATAAAGCAACATGTACTTAAATGCTAATGAATTCTCTATAACCGTGAGAAAGTATACAATAAATCTTCATTTAGTTACAACACACACAAAATTAATCAAGGATATGCAAATTACTGTTTGCTCACTTGACCACACTCCCAAATGTTACAACCTTTTACACAACCTTATGTCAATAGCAATAGAATCTAAAATCCAACACAAATTCACAACTGTGTCGAGCAATTGACACCTTTGGAGTACACATGAGATTTAAGCCAGAATTAAGTTATTGGACGCGGCTGACTGACGCGACTGACTATATCTTTGTAGGGATTTAACACTAGATAGGTTGCAATGTAAATGTCCGTGATGGACATCCGTTAGCTTGCAAAGTATTTTCTTCGAAAATCAGAACTTCTAAAATTTTATGCTTGTTACCTCATATCATCATTTTTTATGGACCAATCTTTAAATTGTTGGGATACTATGAAAATGTATGCTAATAGAATTTTAATATAATTAAAAGGTTTATACAAACAGTATGAATTATTATTTGTTGAAACGGGAACTTACGTACGCGGAGGTTACTGTTGAGTTGTCCCTCAACACGTTTCGGCCACATACGGTGGCCTTCATCAGGAGGTGGGTGAAGCGCTCGCGACAGCGTCTCTCCCCGCACTGCCGGCCGCCGCGGCTCGCGCCTCGCGCGCCGCCGCGCGGAGCGCGCGCGCAGAGAGCTGTTGTTGTGGCTGTTGAGGTGGTTGGGGGGGTTGCGCACGCGTGGGCTCGCGTTGTATCGGCGAGAGAGAGCCTTCACGGGAATTGTCCGTGCTCCCGGAGTCCGTTGCATGCTGAGGCCGAACACAGTACGAACTCACGGTGTCTCCACTAACCCCGTTTGTGACCCTCTCCGAAGATAGCTGGAGGCATGGTTTCCAGGCCGCAGGCAGTTCCCGTTTCAACAAATAATAATGACATCAACGTACGTTTCAATTAATAGTAAAACAGTATGAAGTTTATTTATCAGTGAAAAACTTATAATGATAAAAGTAAAATAAAAAATAAATAAATATTCGAGTTTTACGGTCGCATCCGACAGCCAACTTCAGCCAATCAGCATTTCGAGAAACACGGTATTATTAAACTTACGGAGCAAGTAATAAGGTCGACAATTGTCACGTATCTAATCATAAGCCTGCAGGCAAACGGCGGGTTTTTGGTTAAATACAACTTTGACAAGTAAAGCCTTCTTGATACATTATGTTTCTATTCTTAAGTACAGTGTACGGCTGAAACAGTTGCCTATCAACCTTTGGAGGAAAACGTCCATTTTTGGTCTGGTAGATTTCAGTTTAAGTTAGCTTGGAGTAGAGTTTAATTTCTAACTATTTCTAGAAAAGGTTAAAAGTCATTTTAATCATAGTCGTGTCAAAGTTTGTGCTAATTAAATTACTGTCAGCAACTTATTTAGTTTTAGACCTCTTAAAAGCCTTCAGTCCACCAGCGATTGGAACAAGTGTGACTAAAAATTAAGCGTGCCTTTTAAAGAGCGTTACCTATCTGTGAAATGCGACTCGTTGTTATAAAAGACTGACCTGTTGGTCACAGGTCAGCAGGTTCCTGTTAAGGGGCCAAACGTCAGACAAAAGTGTAAAACAAAAGCGAAGTGTATCTGTAAATGGACTTTCAATTCAAAATTAGAAGTGTTCGCTTAAACATCAAAAACTACTATAGGAATGCTAATATCCATCCAAGTGACCGAGCTGCATGTTGGTTCACTATCACAAATACTTGACATTGCTCTATCAAAGCACGCCAATCGCTAAAGATGTGTGTAGATGGAGTAAACGCTCTACAGAAATGAAATTTCCCAACCTACCTTCTCTATCTTCATTCAGAAATGGGAGGCTGTTCCGGCCGTTTGCTACTATAGTGTGACCCACTTATATCGCATTCCTTGGGGAAATTTTGGTGCTTAAAGCGGTTAAGCCGTAGTTTCGACTTACTAATTTCTAGATCGTGGGCTATCCTCAAGGGCAGTAACGGCTTCGTCATGTCGTATAATTTATACACGATACGTTTTGCAGTTAATTGCTTGTAATATTTTATGATGCGTTGTTGTATGTGCTGGCTAAATTAAATGGTCTAATGTTTGATTAGTTCAGTGTTTTGTTTTGGGGTGAAGGTGGTGTAATATTAATAAGTACATGAACGTACAGTACAAGAGAGTAATGTTTAAGTGTGAAGGATACTTTGAACATGAAGTCATACTGTCTGTTCTTTGTAGACTTTGATAGGTTTAATTCGTATGTTCTCGAATAACTCTACAGTCGCTAATGCGTTTTCTGGCTCGATAGTAAGTCTACAGTGACTATGTTCGCCTTAAGCGGCGGTCTCCGAACACATTTAATCTACTGACCAATAACACGTCTTCTCACTAGACTGTCAGCCAATGGCAGCACTACAATGGAGTTAAGTTTCATTTCATTCGAATTTCAAAAACACACGCGAGTCTACCCATACCTACTTATCTCGATTGTCCATCACTAATGAATCGATTATCGAGACACCAATTTGCGGACATCATTACCACCCAAAGAATGAAATACTCGAAATGAAATTGTTCACTTCAACCCATTAATTTCTCTTTTAATTAAACATTACGAGACAACGAATGATACACGAATTAATGAAATATGAAATCGCTTTGAATTGCGGTTATGACATATTTAAATCGATTCCGAATTCACAATACTGTTATAATTCCAAATATGTCATTTTAATGCCACTAGAGCTTATTTTGTTTAAAGATGTTATTAAATGGGTAATTATTATTGGTACTGTTAGAGGGTTTATCGATAAAATATTAAATTGCATTTGTACCACACAAAATGGATGACATGCTACGAAAACGGACGCACACATACATAGACACGTGCTTACACGTGTTTCGTAGCAGATCTTGACTGAAACCGTTTGACTCCTTTCGAAAATCAACTCGCGCATATCTTAGTGTGCGTGCTCGCTTGTTTTGCTTCACACAAATTGAATAAATAGTCCATTACGAGTAAGAAGTAACTCAACCAGATCTACATAACCTTAGAGCTCGTAGCGATATTTAAAGCATTTTTTTTTTCTCGAAAACGATAATTTAAATAAATAAAATTTCAAAAATCTATGTAGAGGAAGTTATGTATCTGTAAAATAGTTCACTTAGGAAACGTCATCGAAATCCAATCCAAACTTGCTCGGTTCAGAAGCCAGGGCAATTGCATATGCAAGTACAGTAAGGGAAATAAATCATAGGAACATAGGATATGAAACTTATTTCTTTGTTAGAAATCTTAGGATATCTTTTATACTTATTTGTTTATAAATATAATTATTCGCGATTGTTAACGATGATCAAAACATTTGAAAAAAGCTATGTTATTGGTGGTTCTCTTTACAAAATAATACTGTATTTGCGATATCTAAGTAAGTGTAAGTACTTGGTAATAAATCTATGAGTAGTTTACGTGTAAACTTTCGTGAAAAATACTTCTCTCAAGTAATAAATGGATGCATCTTTAGCAAGATTACAAGCAAATACTTATAAAATTGTGCCTTAGACCTGAGTTAAAAAATGCAAATATTGAATAAAAGATGAATTTTTGTAATTTGAAAATCTTAACCAAAACTTCCCCAACAGTACCACGCGGATGAAACGGCACCCTCCTCGGTGCAACCGACGTGCAAGTTAAAATATTCATTTATACGAGCCAAGATCACCGCCATAGATGTGTACTGCTTATTGAGTAGGAACATATATTATTGTTTATTAGCAGCGCCCTGCGGATTTACCCGTGATACCCTTTTGCCCACTTTTCCTCACTAACGCCCGTGAGGAAAAAATTATTAGCCTGTATTACCCCGTTGCGGGGCAAAAGCCTTTCATCTCACTGAAATATCAGTGCAGTGAAGAGGAATAGGTGAAATCCACGCTTGCCTAAAACCGAGCCATGTTTGAAGTCTAAATTCCAGGACCCCGGTCTTGGGAGGCGAATGCACATACCACTAGTGCACGGGGCTAAAAATAAAATCCTATGTCCTTTTTTTGAGGTATAATCGGTCTCCATACCAAATTCAATCAAAATCATAAATAAGTTTGTTTTGTAGGTTAGGTGTGAAAGCGTAAGCGTAGACACACGATTAACATTCGCATTTATAATAATAGTAAGAATATGGATTATAATGTGAAAGACTTATAGCCTGTTAAGTGGGCAGAAAAGGTAAAAATCGAAGTGGCAATTACTTCAAATTACTTTATTAAATACGTAACTGAGATATGTTCCATAACAATTTTGATTTCATTGAAAGTCAATCATATTTTCAGTGGTTCAGTTTCTAATAAAGTCTTTCTTTGATACGTCAAATAAAACTCACAAACAGTCTACAACACGTAAAAGGTCTCCAACAAAGACATAAAATAAAAGCAGAATTTCAATAAGACCAGAAACACTAATTTTATATTGAATTTTTCCAAGACTAAAGTTCTGCATCCATTAAAGTCTAGAAATCTATCTAGATCCAGATTATTCTGTACATCTGTGCATTTAACTTGTTCGTAGCTAGATCGAAAATTCCATCTTACTTCCAAGTTGATTGTATTACTAATGAAGATATGGTTCTAGAGGATTTTATGCGGAGATTTAAAATGTAACAAAGTTCTATATTGTTTCGTTTAGTTTTTCTTGAGTTTATTTGATTACTAGCAGCAACCCGCGGTTTTACCCGCGTTGAGCCCTTACCTGTGGGAATTTCGGGATGAAAAATAGCCTATAACCTTCCCGTTGAATGTGGCTATCTATTACAAAAAGAATTATTCTATTGTTTCTGAGATTAGCGCGTTCAAACAAACAAACAAACTCTGCAGCTTTATAGTGTTGGTATAGATTTCGTTGAGTTTTTGTTACTGTTATTGGTTAGTAAAGGAGATTGTTGCCGGGATCGTGTAAAACAGTAAAAAGGTAAAATATAATTATTTAATTTTAAATATCTAGACAAAAATTTCTGGACTTATTTTTACTAAACAAAGCTAAAAATTACCGTAAATAAACTGGCTTTCTAATAAAGAAAACGCATGGAAATCGGTCCATCCGTTTGAAACCTACGGTACCACATACACACACACACAAACGAATGTCAAATTACTCGCTCACTAGCTTGCTCACCTTTTCACTCAAAACGCAACAAAGTTTCAATTACAAAACCCAATCCTTACAAAGTGTAGCACACATCTTTGTATTTTATTCCCTTTGAATTAAGGTTAAACTGCTTTAAATGCAATCAAATCGGAACTTCGGCGAATTCGTGTCCAATATCAGTAAAAAGTAGGTGGAGAAACAAAATGGGTAATTTGTTTATTCTTTATTGTACAAAATGCTTTACGACTTTTGGCAGTCATGTCTACAAATGTATTGAACATCAAGGCAAAAATATTTGTCTACAGGAAACAATTTGAATGTTTGAATATATTAGACTGTTGTGTCGTTCAAATTAAAACTACTTTGTGTATTTCACTAAGGTAAAAACACTACTCATCCTTATCTTCTACTAGTTGCGCCCTACGGTTTTACCCGTGTTGTGTCTGTGACCGTGAGAACTACCTAACCTAACCTAAGCTTCCCGTTGAATGTGGCTATCCACTACATGAAAAATTATTCAAATCGGATTGGCAGTTTCTGAGATTACCGCGTTCAAATAAACAAACTCTTCAGCTTTATCATATTAGTATAGACTAGCAGCCCTCTCTTGCTTTACTTCGGGTAAAACGGTTAGGGGTTGAATTTCTCAAAATCCTTTCTTACTATCATCATCAAAGGTACCTCTGTACCAAATTTCAAGTTTCTAGGTACAGTAGTTTCGGCTAGTGTCTAATCTCACAAAATACTGATCTGATTTCAATAATTCTTTCTACATCTACATAGCCACATTCAAGATAAAGATCACAATATACGTTTCATCCCAAAATTCCCACAGGAACGAGTACACCACGGGTAAATCTACAGGACGGTTAGTTCGTACCAACATTAGTGGAATGTAGATCAATTTACTTTCTACTCAAACTGTTGAACTGAATCTCACGACTAGTGTCAAGTACATTGATGTGGTCGTAATGTGATTTGAGACAGATTTATATTTATTGCTTCATGATTGGATCTGGTTAGGTAACTGAGAGCGTTTATAGTTTTCATACCGTTTAGTTTCGTGAGATCTATTGAAAAGTATTTATTGGTTTAGTAAGGATTGTATTAAGATATTGAAGATACTAAATAAGATGAGGGTGCCAACGGCTAATGGCTAAGAGAGCGATTTTTAGATAAAAGTTATGAAAGTTAGGTACTGTCAACGTCGCTCTACCATGGCACTCCCATAGTAATTTTAAATATGTAATAGTCCTCTTCAAATGGACGAAAATCTCTTATTTTTCTGAGAGTCAATTCTATAGGTATGTCTATCATTAAATCATAAAGAAAACGTATTCACCAAATTCAGAAAATACATTTTACAAAAAAATTAAACATAAACATAAACGGAACCGTAAAACAAACCCATCCACGTCCGTAGCTGTTAAACATCAGTATCCACTATTACATATTTTTACTCCTACTTTATACTTTACCTTCAAAGATGGAAATATATTCTACCGGGAAAAGGATTATGATCAATTTTAGGGGTCCGCATATTTGCATAGGGCAGGCGTGCCGGGCCTTTGGGACATCGCAAGACGCGGGTTCCGCCGGCGGCGCTGCAATGTGACGCTACGGGTCGGCGTGCGGGTCCATTGTCTCAGGAGAAATATCAGAATGACAGACGGCACGGACGACGGTCGGTGATTAATGGGCGTAACGTGGACGGTGTTCACGGTACAGGGAAATATTAGGGACAGTGGAAGACTGTAGTCTATAGAGACTAGCCGACGTAGGTAAGTTTGTTTTAAGTTTGTTTTTAGTCCATGCTTTAGAGGGCACGTTAAGCAGTCGGTCCCGGTTGTTTCAATAGTTAGACCATGTCAGAGGTCTTTGGGCGGTCTAAATCTCATTCAATCTCAACAATTTTAGAGGTCCGCCAATGCGATTCTTTTTTAAATATTGATAAATCTGTAAACAAATGTTACTCATTCAAGGCTAAAAGTAAAACGGTTTTTTTCCAAAATATGAATATGCCTCGAACATTGGTTCTTTGGCGCCGTCCCAAATCACTTTGCTGAAGAGTCACTAACAATTTAAAAACCAACAAGATCTACTTTTTTATTATTTCGAATTCTGGAATATGGACCATTTGGAAGGCAAATGATACGTACCGATATGAAAAAGTATTTAGATTAAAATAATATTACAAACAAACAGAATGAGTATGAAATAAAAGATCTCTTTTTGGGACTCAGATTAAAAAAGACGACGTCACAGCATACCAACTGTGGGATTAAGAGATAAATTTAATAAATTTTGGCATTATGAGGTTCCCTACTGAGAGGAATCGAAAAAACGAAGAGGTTATGCTCAATAGTGGTTCAACTAAAGAAAAATATAATAACAATTTCAACCTCTTGCCAAATCAATTCTTTACAATTGCAATATATTATGGTAAAGCAAAAACAGAACAGCAGAATGAATAAGTAAGCTAGCCGTCTCATTAACTAAATTCGATAACACCCCAACGATATTAGCTAATCCATCTAATCTATCACACTTCATTTAATATCTCAGTAATAAGTAAGCAAATAAATTTAATATCTTTCCGTATGACATCTCAGTAATTTTGCCGTGCACCAATGGAGACACCCTCGTCACATCTCCGCCCGAGCTGGCCCGAGGCGATCGTGTCGCACCAATACCGTCGTACATCTAGCGACGTCTGCATCACGACATCACATCTCCAGGACTACGAGCCGAAAACCAAGCAATTTATGCTTAAATTGTAACGTACTTGCTTGGATGTGAGGAATTAATTTGTATTAGGAGTTTGGTATGTGTAATGGTAGAGTGGTATTTGAAATGATCATATATGGAACGTTGGTATGAAAAATATGGGTTATTGTATGTTCGTTATTGTTATGAATGTATACAGATGAAAAGTTTGATTTTGTTTGTTAGGACAGCATCAAATATCAAAAACTAGTCCGAGTTCAATATTTTTTAATGAATCGATAGCCACATTCAACGCGAAGGTTATAGGTAAATTTTCATCCCAAAAATCTCAAATATACGAGCACAACACGGGTAAAACCGCGGTGCACTGCTAGTTATAAATAAAACGTGTTTGATAATTGCAGTCAATTCGTTTTTGATCAAGGACCGAAGTCGTTAGTCATTCGTTGTTAGGAAACAAAAACCATTTTTTCTTCTTCAAAATGTCTGAACCTTATTAAGTCCATAGTCGTTGTTCTCCTCCATAAATATTAATAGTTTTCTCAAGTTGCGGCAAACAGAAGCGTCTGGTAAATATTTAATTTTCTTAATAGCGTTTCTACAAAACCTTAAATCCCTTAAGAGCAGCGAAACGGTTCCTTCATTCTATAGCAACTCGTACAACATGGCTGACCAACAATTTACAACAACTACACAACTTTTTAAACTTCCCCTTATGAGTGCTTGAACTATACTTAGCAGTTGAACCGAAATTATTCGACTCATAAAAATATTTCGGTTCTTTGATAGTTTTTTCTCATGATATTAGAGACCATAACAGGCTTATTGTAACCCTTATTTTAAAGTAAGTAAAGACTAATATCAGTTTAAGAAATATGATTACTGTGCATTCTTAATAAAAGTTTATACTAACAAGCATATTGATCACATACATACTCACAAGCGAGCTTTAACACAAACAAAGAAATCTTACACTAATTGTCGAGAAACAATAAAGTCCATTTTCATAGTTAAGTAAATAATCATTAACTGATTGACCTGTATACAAAAAGGCCAAAGAAAACAAAACTTTGCTATTGTCACAAAGGCATTATCTTCGTAGTGCGTATCCACAATGGTGACAAAAGAGACAGAGTACCTTTTTTGTTCTCAATACCTCTACTTGAAGTAACATAATGACTTCTTGCTACCGTGGAAATAAATAATTTGCACCCTTCCCATTGGCTGAGCGTTGCACTGAAGTAGAACAAAAGGTGTTTTAGTGCTCGAAAGGGACTTGAATGGAAACATTTTGAATCGAAACCGATCTGACGGTTTTAACAAGTTGTGAGTGGTGTAGAAGTTTTTGTCGCGTTAGAGCTGGGTTGACACGATCCGAGTGTTCTCGGGCCACTTGGATTACACGGACTTATACAAAGAAATTGTACATAAAAATAAAAATATACATATTATTTTTTCCCCGTAAAAATTTACTCATTGTTAATTAGACCCAAAGTAAACTCTAAGCTTGTATTAGGGAATCTATCTTACTGATACTACTAAATATACATACACAGATACTTTATAAGAAAAAATATACAATTGACACCCAGACGTCATCGCCAACAGCTATGTCTGCACATATAGTTGACTCGGGGCCGGAATCGAACACAGTAAGCGCTCTCTTGCCGCTGTGCCAACGGGTTTGTCATTATATACACTTGGATAAATTCACACACGGTTAATTAGACCCAAACTAAGCTCTAAGCTGTATTATGGATTTTCCAATCAAAATCTATTTGTAAGAATATCGAAGAAATTACCCCATCAATAAACCTTAGGACTATAGTTTAGGAATCACCAGAAAAATAGATTGTAAGTACATGATACGAGTTAGGTCCGAGACTCGAGTGAAATCTGGCCGAGCATACTCGGATCATGTCAACCCAGCCTAACTGTTAGTATTGGGCAGCGATATTGCTTTGGAGATGATTGATTCGGTATTTGTTAGCTCTCTGGTTGATAAGCTCCTTTCATATTGCACATCACTTTGAGTTACTATGTACATAACATGTCCCAAAAGTTGCTTTGATTCTATCTCCACTCTGAACGGTGTGATGAGTCTGTTCCGTCAAAATGTAGGGAAATTAGAATTAGCTAATTATACTAATGGATTCGTGGAATAGAATAGAAATTATTTCAGGCTATTACATGCAATAATAAACAGAGACTCATAAATAGCAAACATTAAAGAGAATCATAAATAAATAACATACATACCTAACTCAATTATAATTTATAACTAATGCTAAAATAGTTGAAATTAGTTGAAAGTAAGGCGAGGTTCATTTTATTTAGATATTTTAAATACTTTATCATCTTGTGTTATCAACAAATAGGAAATTACTCTATGATTATGATTAAGTTATAGCCAAGTCGGTAAATGTAAAGGTCAAAATAATGAAAAGCATGAGTTCTATTGGTCGCTTTTGATTTCAACGACTCGCAGATAAACTAAACTCACTCAACTCTGAAGCACTCTTTGGCTATCCGGTTAGTAGCTATTGGATTGTACAATGTCTGATAGAAAAATCTGAACGAAACATGTTATTGAAAGTGAAGTAAGAGTCCAATCTTCTTCTTCTTCATCGAGTGGATGGTCAACCTGACCAATCCTGGTGTCAGAGTTATTGAGCCGCCAAAGGCCTCTGACATGGCTCATGTAACGACTACTATCCGTAGAAAGTAACCGGGACCGACGGCTTAAAGTCCAATCATTCATAGTGTCCTCAACTCCAAAGAACTTTAATAGTACGAAGTATTTTCAAACCACTTTCTTACCTAACTTCTTTTGTCTACTCATTTCTATAGACACCGGTACTCTACCTTAACAAAAACCACAAATAATAATTACCATTAACTGCATTCACCTTCAGTTTTATGGGCCCAAACCTTTTGAGAACCTACTCACAAAAAATTGCATTAAGGCAAAACTGAATTACGCTTTACCTGTTCCAAACAATCCGACACTTCTATCCCGAAATCATAAAGTCCAATTTGGCACTCCCAAAACTTTGTTCGCAACTTTTGGGCCAAAGTATTTTAAATTGTATTCCAAAGTAATACGGTCCCTTATTGAAGTGGAAGTTGATTGAAAACTTGGCATTTGTAAAGGTTTCTGAATAGACAAAGGGCCATAGTGTTTCGTTTCGTCTTCCTGTCCACACCCTAAGGTACAACTAGAGTGCGAGTCGAATAACTTAACACGTTGGTAAGGGCGCCACTTTGGCGACTTCAATACATGTTTTAGAAAACTGACGTAGAGTTCGGTTAGTTCGAAGTTAGGCCACGTGCATACTTACTTGGTTCGCTATTCACAAACAATAGTCTACACGTGCGACGGAGGTTGTAAACTAATTTATCAGCAAGTTTCCGATAATTCTGTGTTTAAGATACCGAGGCGTTCGAAGTTGTACCACCGTAACTGTGTTAAAAGGGACACTACAAACACTGAGAGAGATAGAATAATGAACAATAAGGGTTCCTCCAAAATTAGAATTAATTAATTATCATAGAATACTAGAACCAGTTTGCGTATAAACACAAACATATTTTAAGACGCTTTCTGAAAGCCTAATATATGTACATGTATGTACAATAATACATGATGTAATTTACTATGAAATGATAAGTACCATTGACCATGTTATATCCGATCATTGGCATCAACCGTACAATCCTTCCTTATCCAATCGTATCCTACTATCCTACTTATATTGTAAATGTGAATGTCTGAAAGTATGGATGGACGAATGAATGTTTGTTACTCTTTCACGAAAAAACTACTTAACAGACTTGGATGAAACTTTACAGTAATGTAGGTTATACATCAGAATAACACATGGGTTACATTTTATCCCGAAATTCCCGCAGGAAAGGGTACAAAGCGGGTAACACCGCGGGGCGCGACTTGTAGTACATACATGCACAAAACTATTCGCGTTCATACTGTACAATACAGAGATAAGACCTTTTCAAACAATATCATTGAAATATCCGGATCCATTTTGCTTTGTGTAATGGGAACCAGCTAAGTAATGGACAAGCTAGGATGCTACAACCTTAAAACCACTGTAACATCGAAACACATTTCACCAACAGCGTATTGATGTATGTAACGTTACACGTAAAGTGTCTGTATCTGTCAAGTTTACCTGTACAGTTGTACCCGTTCCCGCGGGAATTTCGGGATAAAATGTATCCCATGTGTTATTCTGATATACATCAACTTTACTGTAATGTAGGTTGTTTCATCCAAATCCGTTCTGTAGTTTTTGCGTTAAAGAGCAACAAACCATACATCGATACATACATCCATACTCACAAACTTTCGCATTTATAATACCTATTAAGTAGGATACTATTCAGGTAGACTCGACAAACTGACATGCCTTAGCATGTACAGGTATACTATCGTGATTCGTTCACTAGAATTCCAGTTACAAAATAGAAACCTAAATTTAGTTCTAACTCAAAACATAGGTTCAGTATTAATGAGCTAGGCCGCAAAGTTTGGGAACGCCGGAATGCTTTGAACAATCTACCTGTGTAACAGAGTTGGTTAGTGCTTGTCTTGGTTGTTTAGCTTAATTATTGTAATGCTAAATTGTTGTCCCGGTTCGTAGATTTGGTGGAGGTTAGGCTAAAGAAGTTAGCCCTTTAGATAGGCTAAAATACCGAAACGAGAAATCACTAAAATTGTATTAAATGTTTTTTCGCATTTTGATGTTAGAAGACGATTTAAAGTACACAGACTACTTTTGTTTTGTTCGTAGTTATTTGCCTATTATCTAACGAAATGAAAAATGTAAGTGCATGTGTAAAAACAAATTTAATTCAAGGTAACCTAAAAATAAAGCATCCGAAAACAATTACAATATGTTCGAAACATTTACAAGAATATTAAAGAAAAACTCTTCGCTCAACAATAGTTCGTTTCCGTTGCCAAAAATATAACAAAAAGTAAAAAATAGCGAATAGAAAATATTTGTAGCAGTTGTATATAAATAAGAATCGTTTGTAATTTATCATTATTCTGGAAGACCATCTCGAAGATTTCTCGCACACAAGTCGATTTGAAATGGACCGCATCTCCTGTGGCGATTTCGTAATACCTATGAACTTGAAAAATAATCAGAGATGATAAATGGCGGTCGACTAATGGTGCTCAGAGTTGGCTATTGGAACCGTTGTATTCTGTTTATGTAACTTTTTATAGGGGTAAGCAAGTTTATTGTAATGTACCCACGGATTATGTTCCTCGGTTATATGACAGTTTTAGGGTAGTTACGTTTTTATGGGGATGAAAACAATTATTGGTCGGAAAGTTTATGTTCGTTGCAGCCACTTAGCCACAACTTTTATAAGTATGGTTTCAGGTAATTCAGTAAAGGTATAATATTTGATTTTTTGTATTCAAGCGACAACTCATTGGGGATCAAACTATTAATATTTAAACAATTTACTTTCCTATATATTAAAAAATTTACTTGTGCACTCCAAGTTTAAAAAAAAGACATACTTATACATATTTGATTTTTACATTGTTCAGATCTTTGTTCATCTTGCAGCGACCCGCGGTTTTACCTGCGTTGTACCCGTTGCCGTGGGAATTTCAGGATGAAAATAGCCTATAAGCTTCCCGTTGAATGTGGCTATGCATTACAAAAATATTTTTTCAAATCGGACCAGTAGCTCCTGAGATTAGCGCGTTCAAACAAACAAACAAACTCTGCAGCTTTATAATATTTAATATAAGTTATAGTAAATATTCACACGAGCTCATTTTTTATACTAACTTTATGTACTAGAAGGATTAACTTACTTAAGCTTTTAAATTGTAGTTTAATCTAGCGAAGAATCAGCCACAGCTAAAACATAACTTCCATCAAGCAAAAAATCCACGCCATCAGTCGAAAACTTTCAAAAGTTTCAACTAGCCATTCGATCGCAATTAAGTAAAGCGAGTTGACGACTCCACTACAAAAGACAGACGAATTAATACCACTAAGACATGGAACTTGGAAGCCTTTCTTAAACTTGGCCGACTGTACTCGTAATGCACCATTGAAATAAATTTTCGCAAGGGAACCGCGGACAGAATGAAATTGTGAGACTTTTTTATTTTGAAGAATAAAACCTCTGTCTTTATGCTCTTTTTGATTTATACTCACGGGTAACAGGTTTCGACCACATGGTCGAATTAAAACCAAATCAAAATGGAATCCGTTTTATGTCACAACTGGCATTCGAGACTACATTAACGAACTATAGTACTATATACCACAGGTGGTTTAATTTTAAATATCCTATGACAATAGGATATAGGTAGTTAAAAGATCGTATTACCGTACGATCGAATGAGTATCGTTTTGAGTTCATAAATCAGGAACAAGACCGGATCGTGTATAAATTGCCGTCGCTGCTGTTCATTTTGCGAACAGTCACTTCTGTTCAGTTTATTTATAAAAGGTATTTAGATAAGATATCAGAAATAGACATGACGATACTTTGATCCTTGATCGTCAATGTACCACTTTCCCATGATAAGTGTATGAGATAAGTTAATAGTTATCAAAGAGGTTAATTAGGTAACTAAAAGGGGACAAAGCATGAAATAGAGAGGTGTAAAAGTAAATACTTTGCACTTCTGCTGTCCAAAGTCAGTTTTAAATAAAGAATATCTCCGTTTATCCCAGAATTATATCACAACTTTAAAGACATCCTAACTTCAGGAACCTCATCATAGCTGAAAGAAATTCCGATAAACACACCCAAAAGTCGTCGGATAAAAGTAAAACTGATGGATACTCCCAAACTCAGGAAGTAAGCTAAAATTTTATCGAGCAAGTTGCACGAACTTATGCGCGGTGTGTCCTTTGCATAATAGCGGTTTTCTCATCTCGATATTCATCTGCCATTCTTTTTATATCGGCATTCTGTTTCGATTTACGATTTCCATTGAGACAAAACTCGAGCGTCAATGAGCGGGCATAAACCATTTACAAATGCCAAACAGTTTTAGATCTTATCGCGTCGAGATAGAGTGCACGCGCCGTGGGGATAACAACTTTGTTTAGGTATAATAATTCCTGTTTGGGCATTATGCCGCATTACGTCACGAAAGGTACTTGAATGTTCTAGTTCTGTTTGAACTTCCGCTGCACGTGAATAAGTATTAGGTATGAGTGTAAAGTGATACAATGTTTAATCTTATCTTTTAACAATGGTGTCAATTGTAGGCTTGAGTTTGATAGAGGAGTTGCGGTCCTTTACTAGCAAATAACAAATCTGGTTCACATAGTAATAGGTATTATAAATGTAAAAGTTTGTAAGGGTTTGTGTTTGTTACTCTTTCACGGAATAACTACTGGGCAGATTTGAATGAAACTTTACAGTATTATAAGTTATACATCAGAATAACACATGGGATACATTTGACCCCAAAATTCCCGCGGAAACGGGTACAACGCGGGTAAAGCCGCGGGCGCTACTAGTCATTTATATACGGCTATGCTTCAAGTATTCTTGCCTAACTTCCTAATTTGAATTAAGAAAATATATCATTCAGTAGAAGGTTGCTACATTTAAAATATCTGATTTTACCTAATTTATTACAAGAAAAATAGTCAATGTTAAAGGTCCCGCCTTTTTAAAGTCCACACAAAAGATAAAATCTATAATAATAATATAAATGGGCTACTGACCCGTAGTTCTATCGCTAAGACCAACTAGTTGTACTACAGGAACGGACATTTGCCAATGGTCCAATTGTTTACTATATGGACCAACTATGTCGACAGTACTTATACATGGATCAACTATATCAACACGAAAATATGGCCTCCGCCAAAATCTCTTATGTATTTGCATCCAGTCAGAACTAAACGCAAAACTGTCTCTAAATGAGACCCTTCAGGTTTATTACCAGATTTTTAGGGCAAAAATCACAGCTGAAATACGAATTCCTTTGATACAGTTTTGATATTATTCTTATTGATTTATCATTCATTTAATTCGAAAAGGTCAGTGGTCAACCCTGGTGTCGGAGCTTTTAGACCGCCTTAAGGCCTTCGACATGGTCTGACGATTGAAACAACCGAGTTCGACTGCTTAATGTGCTCTCTGAAGCACGGTAGCGCTCATACAGAAATGCCACTATCGGCCACCCATCCAAGTAAGGCCGAACTGCACATTATTGATTCTAATAGTAGATTTATTTTACCGATGGTACAACTATAGTACACACCGACTGTACCATTGTCATAGCGGTAGTACCACGGGTCAGTAGCCTAAAACTATAATAAAATACAAACATAAAACAATAAAAACTTTAGCCGGGAGCTGAGAGTAATCAATTGAACTAGTAATCTAAAAACATTGAGAAAGAGAAAGTCTTTAAAATGAAATCAGAAGTCGATTTAATTATACTGTGATGAGTTAGATGGTTCTAATGTAGAGTATTACTTAAGCGAAGTTATTTTTTGAAGTTGTAGGTTTTTAAAAGTTGTTTTTATTGAAAACTTTTAAGAAATACATAAAGTTAATTAAGTTGTTGATTACGTTCGAAGTTTTGAATTTCTTTGAAGCCATCTATCTGAATACATAATGTTTTTATTCCTATTACTGATCTTGGTAACCTTAGGTCTTTGGTCCTCAGGTCTTTCTTCTTAAGTTGCTAATATATATATATTTTTAATACGTATGTCTTAATAAATTAAACATTATGTGGATATTTGGATAAATACCAGTAGGTACAGATGTAGTGAATAATCCTTTCCTTTCGTATTTTCTCGGAAATGTTCGTTTTTGTTTTACTACTTCACTCGCACTTAGTACCCATCGAGACAACGCCAAACGGGCAGTTTGACATTTGACATTGATAAATAAAGTATGCGATTTATTTGATACCTACACGTAATTTAATAATACAGTAATTCATAGACACATCGGCACCATTCGGGTGTTATCGTTGTTCCGAGTTATGCCGATAGGAAAGGATTATTCACTACATCTGTACATACATACATCCCTTTCTTTAATCACAACGGGCCTTGGATAGTACGACTTGAGGTCAATGAGGGAGACCTTTGCCTACTGTACTTATTCAAAACTACAGTAGGTCAGTCAGGTAGGTCAGACCAAGTCCTGAAATCAGTGTAACTTCTACCGAGCTAAATTCTTGGTTTCTAAATAATGAGAGTAATAATATATACACGGACATTCCTTAAAGATTGAACAATGATTAAAAATACTGTTAAAAATCGTTATCAACAACGATAATTTATTTGCACAATAAATAACTATTTGAATCATAACGGAAATAACGAAAGATAATACTCATCTCACAATCAAAGGCCTTCTTATCTTACAAAGATCTTACAAAAACCACTTTTAACAACAGTTATACAAATCAAATTAATCATAACCTTTAACTGAACACAAATAAGATCCATTTTTCAACTGATACCGTTATTTTGAGGTGTTGAAAAGTTAAAGACAAACAAAAATCGAAATTGTCCTAGTTATTGGTTGAATTGAATCAGTTACAATCGTTAGACGAAAGTCGTCTTTATTTTGGTAGTATTGAGGTTCAAAATTGGATATTTTATTTATCTTGACATTATTTTGTGATACAGATTTTTATCTCAAGTTTGGTCTCTTTAGTCTTATACAGTTTATCGCTAAGGGGGGTCTCCCATTGAAATAATTTGGTACAAATATTGATTGTCCTTTGTTGGTGTGTAATGGTCAAATTATTTTCAACCGGATATGTGGTGAGCTTTTTAAACAAAAGTTTGTACTATGTCATAGTAAAAATGATGATCCCCTATAAGAAGTGATTAAATATAAAAATTCTTTGACGCCTTTAAAACTGTGGTCAGTAACCACCCTTAAAAGATAAGTTGGTAAGAAATTATTTTCTACGAAGCTTCTTATTCTTCTACTTAGCAACGTACAGGTCGGCCCCTATTTGGATGGGCGGCCGATAGTAGCATTTCTATCTGAACACCAGCGTGCTTTGGAGTTTCCAAAAATATCAGCCTCGATTGTTTCAATCGTTAGACCTTGTCAAAGGCCCTTAGGCGGTCTAAAAACTCCCACACCAGGGTTGGCTACCACTACGTGAACTTACTTTTTTACTTGAATTTGTAATTTTATTTGTTTGCTTGTATGTTCGAGCTTATCTTGGAAATTACCAGCCCGATTTGAATAATTCTTTTTGCAACAGATATCCACATTCAACGGGAAGGTTAAAGGATATTTTTCGCCGAAATACCCACGGGAACGGGCATGACGTGGATAAAACCGCGGGGCGCTGCTAGTTAAGGATAATTCTGGTATTTAACGAATAAAACAGGTATTTCACATTGAGCGTTTTCTATTTTTGTAATGTATCCGCGGTAGATTCGTATCCACATCCTGGCGGCATCAGATTTATATCCAGATAAATACTGGTTTCAACCCTGCCAGTGGTCCGCAACCTGTTTTGCATACTTGCATCTATAATGTTATACGGTTAAGTTGCTTTAGTGATTATTTACAAGAATGCTTTGGTAAAAATACACGACGGAGTTTGTTCTGATTGAGTTCGGTTAAAATTGTATGAACATAATCATGACACGCGTCACATTTCAAAATACGTTCGTTTCCACTGTCGGCGAAGGTAGTACCTTCGGAGATTGTGAACTTGCCAAGTAAGTATTTAGAGTAGCCTGATGGCCAACCCTGGTATTTGAGTTTTTAGACCGTTTAAAGGCCTTTAATATCGTCTAATGATGAAAACAACCGCTCAATGTCAACGCCGATTTGAATAAAGTAAGTAAGTTCAAATGAGTTAGTGGCCAGCCCTAGTTTCGGTGTTTTTAGACCGCCTAAAGACCTCCGACATAGTCTAACGATTGAAACAACCGCGACCGACAATTTAAATAGTAACCATGGTTACTTTACTACCGAACTCCATCCATACAGAACTGAAACCACTTAAGCAATACTTAATAGAACGTTTATACAGATAAACATTACCACAGAATCAGGAGACGGGACTTCAATACAAAACCAATGAAGCCTCAATTGAAATTTTCCCATTTTTCTCAATAAATTCCTTTACAAATGGAAGTATTTGTGAATATAATGCGACGTGTGTACACAATAGTTGGCAATAAATCACTCATTTTGATGCGAGGTCACCGGACCGCGTATTATAATGATGGATGTACTTGAAACTTTTGTTAGGGGTAGGTGATGGAGGTGGGGCGATCTAATGTTAGGTCAATACTTTATTTATTAGAGGCCAAAATTCTATCTTTTAGTTCGTCTTGTAGCCTCTAACGTCGAATTTTTTGCTACACATACATTTTTTTGGCAAGTAAAATCAAAGTTATAACTATCAAATTGTGAAAGTTTAACAATTACTGTAGTGTGCGGTTTCTGTGACATAAAGAGATACCATTCAAGCAGTTTATTCTCTGAACCTTTTATTGAAACACCTAATTCAATGAGATGTTACCACTATCCTAATACCTTTTGTACTGCAATAATAAACTTCCTGACATCCAGGACTTGTTCCAGTGTCTTGTTCATGAGATTCAGGAACTAGCTCAGGGCCTAAGCTAGTGTCATTTTCAAAATGACACTAAGTTCCGTTTTTGAAATTCGCTTAAGTTCGTTATTCGCTCGCTCATTTTTATCGCGTTACTCCCACGGGAACTATAGTCAATCTTAATTAACCACGAAGGCGGGTTGCTAGTAGCAACTAAAATCATTTTCACCCTCAGGTAGTCCTTGCAGAAAACACGTGTACAATAAACTTAAACCATTGCTGGCACACAATGCATTACGCGTCGTACACTGCAGTGTGAAACGGCAATGTATTTGCACGCTATTCCGTAGGCGTTAATATGTAGCTATTGGAAGAAATGCTTTGCTTCGAATCGGAATAGTATTTTTCGAGATTAGCCCAAACATACAAACAAAATAACAAATACCTCTTTATAATATACTAGCTGCGCCTCGCGGTTTTCCCGCGTTGTGCCTTTTCCCGTGGGAATTTCGGGATGAACAATAGCCTATATGCTTCCCGTTGAATGTGGCTATCTATTACAAAAATAATTATTTATTTCGGACTGATAATTCCCGAAATTACCTCGAACATACCAACAAACAAACAAACTTACAAATTTTACCTCTTTATAATATTAGTATTGAAAATAATAATAAAGGTATAGATACAGTGATCTTACCTTGTCACTAAAACTTGTACATCTACAGATAATAATTGTTACCAAATCTTATTAGTGTATATATTTTAATGGGTCATACATGGACTGGAATAGACACCCAACCAAGTCCAAAAGATCATAAAAAGCCAAAACTACATAGCCTAGTAATTATCTACGATCGTCACTTAGTAATTAATTACATCTTCATTCTGTCTAGTTCACAAAAAAAAGTTTTGCCAAAAACAGTTCGGCCAATTGTGATGAAAAAAATAACATTTTCCCAGAATTGCCTTATTAAAGCATGTGATTGTAATAAATTAATAAGTATTTGGGAAAAATATGTAGCTGAGAATTTTTCTTCATATCAATTTTATTCTTAAATTTGTAACATCTGTTCGTGATAATAACAGCGAACGTATTATTTTATTTTCTAAGTACGGTCGGCATAAGAATTAAATCAGTACACGTTTCTAACATTTACTAACTGTATAATTATATAGAATTCGTTCTTAATGATTACTTTTAAAGTTATACATGTTAATTATTTTCGAAGTTCAAAGCTTTTAGGATCATATACAAATAAAAAAAAATCTGTATCCTAAACCTATGTCACAAATACGAGTACAAATATGATTCTCAAATAAAGTTGTAAGTTGTCCATTTAAAGTGTAAGACTAGGAATAAGTGGCTTAATAATTACTCCAATCTACGCTATGCCAATAGCGTTATATGACTTTCATTGCCAACATAATCAAAATCTAAGTAATAAATAACGTAAATATTAATTCACACTCCTCACGCAGAATATTCAGAACGTCCAAAAATTATGGCTTTTTTTGCTATCCCTTCATATCCATGGTCCTTTTTTAATATCATATCATAGGGGCTGCCTTCAAAGCAATGCAGGTAGCTCGAAATTATTGAGGTTAACCAAACACATTAAATATTTTATCTCCGGCTAAAATTGCTTTGGCTTCACAAAAGTTGGTGAATTTTAAACTTATCCACTGAATCATTTGGCAACGTTTGTTATGACAGAAATTGAGGTTTTATAATATATATTGGATCGGTTATCTGATTTACGTAATCGGGTACACGTTTTAAATGATGGAATTGGTTTTGAACTTTTAGGGATGTTTATTGGAACTTTTAGATCGAGAGCAGTCTATAGTAATAGACTTAGGAGAACCTTTTGAAAGGACTATGAGTCTTCTTGTCTTTAGTATGCTCTCATAGATTTTTATAGATAAAAACCAGTCTTCAGTCAGACTTGACTTTATGAGTTGCATTTCGTTAGTTAGTCTGATTTGGAAAGAGTCCTATAGATAAACATATGTATCCAATATAATTGTGTAAGTATCCAAAGGAAATCTAATAATACTTCATCAACAATTTTTGTCACGGATAGATTGTATTCTCCTCAAACTCTAAGAAGGATCGTGTTTGATTACCTACCTCTCTAATTGTACTAAGAAGATTACGAATGTCTAATACCAGTCCTTTAAAAGTAAACCAAAGAAAAGATCAAACCGCAAAGAACCCTTCACCGAGGATACCTAACAGTAATTAACTAAGAAATGTGAAATAATAGGGCTTAGGACAGAAAGGAGGAAAACCTCAGAATGATTATTAAACTACGAAGGAAATCTCAAAGGGAAAACAAAAGATAAACATGGTTGACCTCTTTTGTCGAAAAAGCTTAAATCTAGTTCTGTTTAATACCAGAAAAGAGGAGTAAAGACCCGGCATCGAATAGAAACGACACAACTAAAGACAAAGAATATACCTACTGAAACTGATCCAATTAAACCACCAAGTATCTAAGATAACTACTTTAACAAAATTAAATACTAACGGAGTCCCTCATTAATTATTAACATTATATTTCAAGCAAATTGCTCCCGAAACGGAGGCCTTTAATAACATGTCAAAATGGTATTAAGTTTATGATATCAGTCGTAAAAGCTCAAGACTTAAAGGAATACGTCTAAAATGAGGTCATAATTTTGGTCCCGGTGATAAGGTAAAATATAGCAAATAATTTAGACGTAGCCATAATTATGGGGAATTTATTTCGTATAGTGAACGGTGAGGGTGGGTTGATTCCCGAATTCCCGAGTAAGATGCGCCCCGTGCGGCGCTCGGTCGGGTAGCATTCGTTACCACCGGGCTCCCTTCTACCGCCTGCCTGGCCGGCCGTCCTCAGTCACTCGCCCGCTCGCACCGCGCGCGGACGTACCTCCCACCCGAAGATTTCCATACACGTAGTCTTCGACGAATACATTTATCGAATAAACTGTGACATCGCCCCGTGCCCCCTCAACGTCTTCCACTGGACTCAAATCATCAGGATCAGTGACAGTTAAATCCTTTTCATTGTTTTTATTGAAGTGCAAAATGTGATGTGTGTGCTCAACAACCGTACCGACCCGTGTAACGTTGCCTCAAAGTGAACTCAATGGATGTAATGTGCTTATAAAATTGGAAACTTAATAATTTTATCATTCGCCGCCGGATTATAAAGGTTGGTTGCTTACATGTTTGTGTTTATCTCTTTTAGTCAAGAGATAAAACGTGGATAAGGCTGGTAATGAAGTGAATAATGAATTAAATTCAAGGTGAACACTTTGCATAGTTGAATACGTTGATGGAGATTATAGTTCGTTACTCATTTCTATAAACGCTACGCTTGCTGTTCATGCTAGTGAACTAAATACGGGTACTACTTGTTTAGTTCCAAGAAACATTGCGTAGACTGTTTCGGTCAAGTGTAAACACATTCAAGTATGAATCAAATGACGTCATCGCGTTCGTTACTCAAATCAAACATTGATAAAGAGGAAATAAAATGAGACGAATATTGTATGAGCGTGAAGCGATAAATTATTATCATGCTCCATTTTCCACTGAAGGTCGGATGCACTGTGGATGCTAACTCCGATGACCAATGAAGAATTGGAACACAAAATACCAAATAACGAAACAGTATTTCCCTTACTTGATTATTTTGGCGATCATCCAAACATTTGGCGACCACAGCATTCCCATCCGAGTCCGAGGACAGTGGGATCTATATCACAATATTTATTACTGCTAAAGAATCGCCAGCTTAGCCTCATTAATACGCAGTCGTACAAAATAACAGACCTGTAATTACCTATATCACTAATGAAAATATTACTTTATTCAACTTCGATAATAACAGTTTTCGAAAAAATATCATTATGAAAACGAGTTGTTTCTTTACTTTCAACTTTGCTGGGGAAGAGAAACTTTGTACGTAGCAACTCCTTCCGATTTGATGTTTTTATTTTTCTTTTCTCATTTCGTGAACGATACCTTTCATTATGTTTATTGGTTCTCTGTATTTCAGCATCTTCAACTTTCTATTTTTATTTGTGTTTTATTTTTATTATTCTATCAATGTTTAGTTCGACGACGATATTCTTGTAATTACTAATCAAAAATTAATTTCTCGCAAATTCTTTGCCATTAAAAGCTACGATTTCAGTTTTAATATTTGTACTATCAAAAACCTTTCTGAAAGCAGTTCTAGGATTTCTGTTTACATTAATACTTCCAAGAACAAGTCTATCACGGGTTCGTGACCAACTCGCCGATACATTAACTGAAACTTGATATTGTAAACAGTTGCCTATGTATACAAAGCCTGCACAAAGTTTTTATGACCATTAGTTCAAAGGCATATTATGTTCAACATTACTATATTTATGAGCATAATTCCACTGATATAAATGTTCAGATAGTCTTCATTCATTCTGAACAAGTTTCTTGGTTATTCTTTACGATTCTTGTGTAAACATGCGTGTAACATCAGCCTCGGATATATCATGTTGTATTTTTGTGCTTCAGCCAATCGGAGGAGCGATCAAATATTTTTACCTTGTAATCATTCTTGCCGTAACGATGTAGGTACAATTTTCTCCGAAAACAAACTTTATATTTTCCAATGGTAAGGAGTTACATGGTCGTAAAAAAGTTTTGCCGTTTCCAAAGAACGTAATCAAAAAGTGGTCTTATTGGATAAAATGTATCGAGTTTTATTTACTTAGCCCCAGTGGCTTTATTTCTCTTTGGGTACTTATTCTACTTAGTTCGTTTTTTATCCAGAAATGGGTACTTTTATCAACTGAGGAAGAAAAGTCTCGTTTAGAATTGCGATCACGTTCAAATGGAATGACAACCATACGAAAGGAGGAATGTAGTGACCTTACTTACAGTCTTATTGGAGAATTGGTTCAAGAACTAACAGTAAATACGAGACAATATGTAAACTAAGAACAAAGCAAGGAGCTAAATTTAACAATTACGAACACATTCATTATTTTACCTCAAAAACTGTTAAAGGTTGGCCACTAACCTATAAGAACTATTTTTTAAAGACTTCTCTGACTCGAACTGTCATTGCACAGATCCTTTTCGCATTTTGGAATTCCTTTAGCCATTAATTTTTGTTACATCGTGGACCAATTTAAAGGTAAAACATTTTACTAAGGCATTCAGTTTCAGAAAATTCACCATTTGCACACACAATTTACGCCAGTTGCATTCCAATTAATTCGCCGTCCGTCAACTATCAATCTTTATTAAATAAGGAGTTATCTTTCTAATATCTCAATATCTCTTTCCAATTCCAAGTCTGTTTTAAACTCCCTCAATCCAAAGAAAGATTTCTCTCTACTCTTAACCATACACCGTCACAATATCCTCAAAGTCTTCGAAGACACCAACACCAACTTCTTTTGCTATGCGCGATGCATATAATTTAATAGCCACATCATCCGCAGGCGTAATCTAAACGTCAGTTAGATAATGATCGGCGAATGTAAACAGGATTTGATTACAAGTACTGGCATAGCATTAATGTGTTATGTTATTGGTTAGGTTAATAAGTTTGTTTCCTTTGGGGTGTAATCTAGCGAGTTTACAAGCTGGGACGAGTTCAATAGAATGGTCATACATTTATTTCGAGTAGCTCAGTGGCCGACCCTGGTATTGGAGTATTTAGACCGCCTATATGCGTCCGACGCGGTCTGACGATTGAAACTACCGATGGGACTGCTTAACGTGCCCTCCGAAGCACGGTAGCGCTCACATAGAAATGTCACTATCGGCTACCCATCCAAGTAGGGGCCGAGCTGCACGATGCGTAACAATCGCAATTACATCTTTTAATCAAACTACGCCATTAGCGCTCAATAGAAGGGTAATATGTAATACTAGCTGTGCCCCGCGGTTTCACCCGCAGCGCCCCCGTTCCCGTGGGAATTTTGAGATTTTTATTCCCTATAAACCTCACGGAGCCCAAGACCTTTCCAACGAATGCAAAACCGTGGAAATCTGTCCAGCCATTCGTGATGCCGTGACCAAGGAAAACGGGTTTCATTTTTATATATATAGATATGACAAATGTCAAATGCTTTAGTACTATTGAATTTGACAATCAATTTGAAATCTAGCTCAATGTAAGTGAACGGAAGATTAAAGTGACCACTTTTCTACTTCGTGGTTAAATCTATAAAAACTTTAAAAGAGAATATTGTTTGATGAGAGCAATAAACAATAAGTCTTTCTCAATTAACAATTTACCAAATCACCTGTAGAGAATAACAATAATCAAATAAACAAATTAAAAACTCAAATGAAATGGCCAATCTATACTAATATTATAAAGCTGAAGAGTTTGTTTTGTTTGTTTGTTTGTTTGTTTGTTTAAACGCGCTAATCTCAGAAACTACTGAACCGATTTGAATAATTCTTTCACTGTTAGATAGTCTATTTATCGAGGAAGGCTATAGGCTACATTTTATCCCGAAATTCCCACGGGAACGGGCACAACGCGGGTAAAACCGCGGGGCGCTGCTAGTTAATAAAATAACGAATCCCGTCGTGTTGATTACTTCTAAAGTAGAAGCCGTTTCTTTATTGTTTCTAACAAATGTCTAAACTTGACAATAAAACTTTTAATACCCAGTTTAATAAGCTGCGTGGTTCTATCCATACCACTACATATTATAAAACAAAGTCCCCGGCCGCGTCTGTCTGCCTGCCTGTCTGTTCGCGATAAACTCAAATACTACTGCACGGATTTTGACGCGGTTTTTAATAGATAGAGTGATTCAAGAGGAAGGTTTATATGTATAAAAAATCCCAAAATTCCCACGGGAACGGGCACAACGCGAGTGAAACCGCGGGCGCTGCTATTAAATCAATACGTACGAGTATTAGCATGTCATGTCCCACTGCTGGGAAAAAACATTTCTTTCCCAATATACCTGGGTTACTTTTTCTTCTTTTTTTACCCGCGCTGTACCCGTTCCAGCGGGAATTTCGGGATAAAATTAATTTAATGTGTTATTCTGATGTATAACCTATTTTACTGTAAAGTTTCATCCAAATCCGAATCAATCCAGTAGTTCATTCGTGAAAGAGCAACAAACGTACACGTTTCATCTTCATAAACTTTCGCATTTATAATATTAGTAGGATAAAATTACACGTACTACTGCTATTATGCCCTAAAGCCCTAACCGAACCTAACCATGCAATATAATTTGTGTCCTATCACCAAACACTTTAAATTCATTATTCAAAAGCATCTGAAAATTACACCATATACACTATAGCTGCACGGTCACACACACATTTTACAATCAAATTACACCTCACCAAAATACACAAGTGTTTCCAAACCGACTTCACTATCACTACATAGTATAAAAATAATAAAGTCGTCTCTGTTTCGTGTCTGTTTGTCTGTTTGTCTGTATGCTTAAATATTTAAAATTACGCAACGGATTTTGATGCGGTTTTTTGTAATAGGTAGAGTGATTCAAGAGGAAGGTATTTATGCAAAAAAAAATCCCGAAATTCCCACGGGAACGGGCACAACGCGGGTAAAACCGCGGGGCGCTGCTAGTATTATTCTAAGATCACCGGCTACATTCGTTCGTAACCGACACGATGTTCTTATCTATATTTTATTGAGTCCCATTATTAGATGCTTCAAAGACATTTGAATTTTATAACATTTTCTGTGACAGGTTAATTCAAGCGTTTTCAAATGGTTCTATGGAAAAAGAATTTAATGTTTAATGGCGGTATATTGTTTAGTTTTAGTGTTTTTTAATAGTAATACAAAATAATTGACTAGAGATTTTTAATAGTGTTTATTTTAATTGTCATTAGTCCTGCATATTGAAGGTACTTAGGAATTATATTTTTGTGTGAATTAATCTTAAGATTAGTAAGTAAATCTCATTTTTTAATGAAATAATAAAATACCTATTAAATGCTTATTATGAAGACCAAGCGACCAAGTGACGTTCCAAGAATTTACTCCAATCTCAAAAAGTACAATAAAAAATCTGTAGGAAAATGTACAGTGAATTATGTATCGCCGTTTAGGCTAAACGAATTCGACGAATTTATGGTAGAAAGCATTCACTCGTGCAGTGTAAAGGCTCCTTTAGATAAAATGCAAATCATTCGGTGACCTGAAAAGTAAAACTAAATTCTACATTCAAAATTTAAATACCATTCTTATCAGCAGTGTTCAATTAAAACGACCATTTCAAAATAGGAACAAGTCCACTTTAAAAGAATCACTTTTTAATTCCATTCTTTTTTCAAACGAGTCTATAAAACAAAATTTATATGAGACCTTTTTAGATAATATAATGTAATAAAATCAGAGAGGGTCACTACTCTGTGGTTTATGCTAATTTTCAATTCGTTGGTCGACGGTATTGGCGTGTTTAAACTATACCAAATTTTAATAGAATTTCTAACCAATATTTGGATTTTAACCACGTTTAATCTTTTCAATGTTATATTAGAAAGATGATTTAAAAACTTTACACTGTTATTTTAGTTTATCAATTAAACTTTTTATCATTATTTGCTCACGAAAAGCTCGAGCAAATATTATTTTTTCTAATTAAATTCTAAAATTACAAGTTTTAAGATTCTTTTTTATGTTAGCGTTTAATTGCCCGAAGCTTCAACTTAAATTTATTGCTCAATTAAGATCGTTTTAAAAATTAAGCTGCTCATACACCGTTACCAACCAGACTCCATACTAAGAGACGGCTCTTTCCTTCATTCTCCAAAACGATGTATGATTAAAAAATAACGTCATAAAAACCCGCAGTTTAAAGTTATTTACGTTCTTAACTCATTGTTAATGGGTTTTTACTTAAACAGAGTTTTACGGTTGCTTTTATCGATCTCAAGACCGTGGAGGCAGGTGTTCGGGGATTCAAAAAACGAACGCCACTTTAAAACAAAAAAGAGCGGTTGGGAGCCACCGCGGGATGTGTGATCATGACTTAAAATATTTCCCCACACGTTATATTAACACGTGCTACCAACCAAAGTAAACAAACAGTTCGATGTAACAAGCCCCATAGCCATGTGTCACGCTCGACTTTTTACTAGGAAAAAATTAAGGTGCGTACGCCCAAATAAATTAATCGACCGAAACTAAACACTAACATAATTGTTAATCGCTATACAATAGTAGAACACGATCAAATTGCTACCTTTTACCGGTCGATTTCTTTCCGCGCCTTTTTAACAGTGACAGCTGTCATGGCGTCAGTTCTAAATTTAAAATGAACGTTTCGTTTAAAGGTAATAATTTTATGAGTTGTGGCAGGCGCGGGTAACGTTTTAAATTCCTGTTTCGGAGCTAAAATTAATTAACTTGTTGTGAACTGTAAAATTGTTGGTTATTCGCGGTGCTTTGCCAAATCCCTAGTTTGGATTAAAAATTATGTTATTGTTTAATTAAGCCGTCCCTTTGTAATGCTGAGAACAACGTTTTTGTTTAAAGGGCGATTCAACACAAAAAGCCGTTGAATATCACACCTCAATAATCACAGTACTGCAAACACAGCTGCAATGCTCTGTCTCTGTCATATTCATAATGGAAGAGGGAGATAACAGTAACATTTGTGAGGTGTCTAATTCGGAGAACTATGCAATGTCGTCTCAGGAATAGCTGTTGAGATTGTGTAGAATGAGACACATTAGTCTGGCAATGAGACGACTCACTCCATGAGGAAACAGCGTTAAAGTATCATTGTAACATTCCTATCTATAGAGAAACTTTAATAAAATTGCTTTAAACTTAGATACGAGTAAAGAAAGAATTCATAATTCAATATTGGAACAGAACCATAGACTAACTTGAAACTTCCAGAAAAAGCTAACTCCCAACTTACGTATTCCAGACATTCTAAATTCAAAATTTTAAAACAGTCATAGATTAAGAAGTGCAGATGTTCGATTCGAGTCAGTGGCTCAGTGCCTAATCTAGTAGCGCTTCGAGAATGCAAATACTTCGTTACACGTACAGACAACTTATCAATATGCGACACGTGACGTAGATATAAAGAAAATGGCGATGTTTTATCGAAGGGAAGCTGGGAGGGCAAAGGGGGATATTGTGATGTGAAGCCTTGTAAGTGAGACTTGCGTAAATCTGTTTTGCGAAAATGAGAAGGTTTTTTGGAGGCGGACGATTTCAGAATTCGGAGCGAAATGTTTTCTGTTCATTTTGTTCTTTTATTTTTTGTATTACATTTGCTATTAAACATTCACGGATTCATTTCTTTATTGAGACTTTTATTGATACACTTTTTATGTTTATTCGTATGTGTTCTAAAATTGTTTAAAGTTCATATTGTTCATTCATGTGTGTTTATGAACAGTAAGCTGTGTTTACACTTTTAATATAAAAGTATGATTTAATTTAATGTACACTATTTCATTCATCTCCGTTTTTTTCTTGTTCAGACATTGAACAATGTATAAAAGGAATTATAATTTTGAAGAATCCTACTAATATTATAAATGCATAAAGTTTGTGCGGATATATGTACCTATGTATAATTGTTTCTCTGTCACGCAACAAGGACTGGACAAATTTACATGAAACGTTACAGTAATATAGGTTATACATCAGAATAACACAAGGGATACAGGTTTAAATTCCCGCGGTAACGGGTACAAAGCGGGTAACACCGCGGGGCTAGTTAAATATATACATGAAGTTAAAATAATATGTATATATATATTGGTGCAGCCAGTACAGGTAAATTTTACCACGAATTTATCTTAAAAATGTTTTAATTTAAGAAAACGGGCACTATCGGCCTTGTTCTAAATAAAAAAACGATTAACCTGGTGCATAAACTCTTTTGTTATCTCAAATGAACAAACTTCTTTCATAATTCTTAAGAGAAAAGAGAAATAAAAACGGACATAAATAAACCGGAACGGAATATCACTTAAAGTTTAAAGAACCTTTGAAATATTTAATAAGTAAACTCTTGAATCATTGTTTTGAAGCAAATAAATTGCTTTATTAACAACTTAGAAATTAAAATACACCAGAAATAGAGGCGTAATTTACATGAGAACGGTGTTATATTTAACATTCATTATTTAAGTGTTTGAGAATTGACGTAAAATTAAATTCGAAATTAAATTTGGTATTTGATAAGTTTTATTTGATTGTACATTTTTATAATGTATCTTGACAGACGGAATTATTTTTTTTTGTCAAAATTCAAAATATTTTTTAACAGTACCATTTCTTTTTCCTTTGATATAATTCACACAGACGTTAATCAACTTTTACTTCAATAAAAATATACTTATCCCACATTTAAATACAAGAATCTAACTAAAGTAGGCAACTTTACGTAGGTACGTAGGTACATACTCTAAAAAAACTTACTCTATGCAACTCTTTCACCAACCCCATTATAATTCAAATTCCCAAAGATCAATTACCAACATAACAACCATAATAATCAGACATTTTTTATAATAACATTTTCGACCAGTAGTTTCAAGTTTACAATTAAGACTTGATTGAGGTAGTAAAAAGTTTTTATGTAACTTGAGTTCGGTAGGCGTTCGTATTAATTAGTTCAATAATTAATTCCAAGTAGGTTGTTAATGGCTGGTGTGATACTGTTCATTATGTGTACGTAGTGATTACTGTACTCAAGTGCTATAAAAAGGTTTTAAATGTCAGTGGCATACAAATCTATGTTCGATTTTTGAAACGAAATAGTTTTAATATGTTTTTTGATTAGGAATTATTTAAAATTTGGAAGACTGAAGATTAAAGAGGTTATATACCTACTGCTTATCGTATCTACTGAGTGATTTGTTTGTGAGAAGTTTTTTTTAAATAAAAAAAACATACATTAGATTTGATACACCTTTCTCTGGTTGGAGTCGGCTAACAAAAACTTAGAAACGTCAATTGTGTGCTTGCGTGCTACTAAACTCGCCGACCTACAGCTTATAAACTCGCTGATAAAAATGGTACTCAACAGGGTACTATTCAACCGTACGTTAAAATTTTTTGTCAATTCAATTACCTGTCTTATTGCAGTCATCACTACTATAATTTAAATTCTCCATGTTTAATATAAATATACGTTTAAGTTATGTATTTTCACGGTTAATATCTTTCAAGAATTCCTGTCTCTCCGTTTCAATTACCGTAAGAACTAAAATCAGTGCCATGTTTACAACTTGACATTAAGTTAGCATTTACTTAACCTTTAATAAGTTAATGTTGCAACTGCGTTACGTAACTTAGAACAAAATTTATAATTAATTCGTGTACAGTTAACGGCAATGTACTTTACTCTTATTTTTGTACCTGCTAGTAGGTATTAATTTTTGAACTTAGTAGGATTATCGACTAGAATAAGTTTTTTACCTACTAGAAGGTGAACATTTTTAGGAAATCTGTGATGATATGACAGAGATATGATGTAACTTAAAAAAATACGCACTAGTTGAAACCTTTTATAAAGTGGTTTCTACCTCACTGTACTGATATCACCAGTGAGAAGAGAGGCCTTTGCCCACCAGTGGGACATTACCGGCTGATACGTTTATTTAATATACGGTAACTACTAGTTTCTTACATTCAAGCGAACAACAATTTGAATTGAAACTACGTTTACGGATACACTTTGCTTTTACTTTACATTTTTATCTGACGTTTCAGCCCCTTTACAAGAACCGTGGTCACAGAAGACCATATCAAAACGGAAACTAGCCAACCATCTTCCAATAGCCAATCAACAAAGAGTAGTAACTGTCAATGACTGTACTTATTATAAAGTCCTAACTTATCAGTTTTAATTATCACCTGTTATCGTTAAAAGTAGTAACGAAAAACATATTCCGTTCCACTTTCTAGTTCTAATTGAAATGGTAGCGATAATATGACGCCACGTCCGAGTTATTTTTAATTAAGATAATACCTGAGAATCGAATTAATTGAGTTAATGCGTTTGAGAAATGAACCTTCATTAAAATGCATTGCAAGATGCTACGTTCATAGATAAAAGAGATATCGTCTGTGGTTTGGGTAATGAAACATCACTTTTTTATTTTAGACATACTTTTGAAAATGGAATAGTTCTTGATTCTTTTTTTAAATGTTTTTTGAGAAATGTGACTTGACATAGGTACCTACATACTTTTGTTACCTATAGTGTTAAAATACACGACAAGAAAATGGTTTTGTCTTTGTTTTTCTCTTCTCTTAAGATATCTCTCTCGCTGTTTTTCTATTTTTTTTGTACGTAACCTCGCTGTCCCACTTGACTGCTAGGCAAAGGTCTATATTAAGGTCTATATTTCTATATTAAGAAGAGAAAAAGATAGAAGAGATTGTCGGTTTGCATCTTTAGCCTGCATTATCCAATACAAATGTTCTTTCTTTGTAAAGAGTCGATCTATTTCTAAAATACCTAATTAACTATGTATCAAACTTGAAGCAAAACAAAACGCCGTATCATCCTTACAGCCTTAGCCGCAACCGTTACGAAAAAAAAAGCATTTAATAGACAATGAAGACTGTCATTCAAACGTGGAATCTTCCCGCCCACAAGGTGCAATCAAAGTAGTGATCTGTGGTGTAATTACGTCACAACCGGTCGGTCAGTTCAGGAAGGATAATCACAGGGTACGTTTGATTTGAATTTCGAATGCGTTTCAGTCCGTTGTTAAACGTCGTACCGGACGGACGTAACAATTGTGTTTGAAATCAGGTCATTGACTTCTTTATTTGTTTTTAGAAATAGAACTGCATTGATTTTTGCTTGATTGGCAGAATGATTTGCGGTTAGTTACAGCAGTACAGTGGGTTGTCTACCAAGAATAAAACGATTTGTCATTGACTAACATTTGGCCATATGTGCTTATCGCGCCTAAAATTAACCCTGCAAGTGTGGTGTTTGACACGAAAGTCGATTTGTCACATTATATTTAATTGACACACGTAATTTTATTTTTGTATGCTATATAGCAATGGAAAAGACAGGTGTCGTTTGTCTAATGTAATAATGCACTGGCATTAACAAATACTGTTTACCAATTTGCCGCCTCGTAGCTTCCAAACTCGCTCAAAAAGTTGGCTGTAACTTGTTGTTTCTATTCCCAAAATACCATCTCCAAAAACCATTTCAATCTATTTTCCCAAACATTGAATATTCAATCCAATAAGTGTGAATTCATTGTTATTTCAAAACTCGTCAGAATATCCAAACATTTTATTCTAGGATTTATTAAATCAGCTTAAATTAAAACTTTTGTCAGATACGTAACGGTTTTGTCTGAACGTAATTTATGGAAACTTATTAATAAACGTGGGTAAGAGCCGCCGAAATTTATTGTTGTTTTTGTAGATATATACATACATACATAAAATATTATCATTTTTACAATAAGCTTTAGTCCTTTATATTGTTTATGTTACTTTATATTTTATTTTATGACTGACTGATAATCAACGCACAGCCTCAACCGCTACACCTATAAACATGAAATGTGGCAGGAAGGTTCTTTGACGTAAGTGCACACTAAGAAAGGATTTTCGAAAATTCCTACGGGAACGGGCTGAACGCGGGCAAAGCCGCGGGGCGCTGCTAGTATTTTATATTACTTTACTTTTGACAGCAATTTTACTTTGAATTAATAAGGCCCTCGCTAACAACCGGGTTACTATTATATCTAACGTGATCGAATTGAAACGGAATCGAAATCGAATCAATTTAGTGTCAAATAGCATTCAAACAACGCTTTTCGAGCAGATGATCCTTTGATTTAATAACATATTATGACAAAGGAGTCCTTACCTATAATTATAAGGCCGTGGTACCTTTCTAATAGAAACAAGACACTGTGGTAAATAGGTATATGGCAACTCTAGGACTAAAACACCTAAGTGCAAGCCTTAAGGCGTCTCAACATTAACCATTAATGTACCTAACTTCAATATATGACTGCACCAAACCCAACCCACCTCCAGACTAATGAATCATTCTCGAACTTGCACATAATCTTAACCCTGCACCGCGTTACTATTACCAATAATTTGAACTGTTATTAATCGCAGTGCGATCCAATGTCGGCCGCAGCGGGAACCCTGGCGCACGATTGAATATTTAATTGAATATGGAGCATTGTAGGGGTTAACGAACCGAACGGCCAGTTTGCCCGATTGAGCCAAATGGCAGATTAGATAAATCACTAGGGGAAGTGTCAGATTGGGAGAACTAGATTAGAGATAGTGCGTTGAGTCGCGTTACTTAGTTCTATTTTTAAAAGAAAATTGTCAGTTGACTATTTTTCTTGCAAAAATTATAAGTTTAAAATTAGAATTCGAAATCATTCATTCAATTTGATTGTTAATTCCATTTTTAAAATCATCAATAAACTTCTGTTATTACAAATATTTGAATTTGGAATTTATAATTCGCGGTAAACGCTCTTATTTTAGGTTGTAGCAATTCGATCTCATTCATTCATTCAACTCTTTAGTAAGATATGCTTTCAAATTCCTCAAAAATCCTTAAAACTTTCTTCCGTATCAGACCATTTTGTAGTAACACAGGCCCTCATCTTCCTTGAAACAATAAAAACGGCTTGCCGGCCAGACGGCGCCGCACACCACCCCTGCTTTACTTATACTATCTCAATTACTTCTTATATTCTAGCTTTATGAATAACTATTAGAAAAATTACAGTGTTCAAGGAAAAACAATCTGTGGTAAACTCCATTATAATTAGGCTTCTGTATTTTCGATGTATTTGTAATACATTTCTCAAAATATTTTTAGTCTAAATCCTGACTTTTGAATAAGGATTATACGCTTAAGTTTGTATAACTTATAGTCTGTTTAATACTCAAACTTATAACCCTTAACTTTAAAAAATAAACCCTCTAAAAATAATGATAATACGAGTACAATAGCAATTCTAGTATTTTATTATTGTTAATTTTATAACCAAAATAATACCCCTCAGGTAGCAATTTGAAATACAATTCAAATTTAGAACGTATAATACTTTTTTACACTCCGTAGTTTCACACTATAGAAAAAAAACATGATACACGTTATTGTCTATGGAACAAGGTGTCAAATGACATTCCAGTCCACAGATTGCGACAAAAATGGGTGCATATTCAAAAATGGAATGCAACTGTTGACTCTATTCACCCTATTATTACATTTTACGGTTTAACAAGCTAGTATTTTTACTTATCTCGTTATTGTGAATTGTTATTATACATTTTTTGAGGGGTGAAGGGATGGGGTGGTTTTGCAGGGGTTGTCAGTCACTGTGGTCGGATGTAGACGGTTAAGGTTGACTGGTATTAAAATGCCGAAAGTTTTATTGTATTTTTTGTGTCACTTGAGGTTTTATTTGAAATATTTATTTAAAAGTGACTTTAAAAATAATGAGGGTATTATATTATTTTTTATTAAACTACGCCTATAATTTACTATCCTTTATTTCTTGTTCTTTGTACAGAAGAGGAACAATTTCGACTCACAAAAATAATCAAAGTCCTGTAGGATTCTCCCTACTGTAGGGCAAAGACATCCCTTTTCTATCTACTCGGGTATTTTGTATGAACAAATAACACCCAACACATTGAATCCTACAAATATTGCAAATGCGAAAGTTTGTGAGGATGTATGTATGTTTGTTACTCTTTCACGGAAAAACTATTCAACGGATTTGAATGAAACTTTACAGTTATATAGATTATACATCAGAATACCACATGGGATACATTTTATTTTGAAATTCCCGCGGGAACGGGTATAACGCGGGTAACACCGCGGGGCGCGGCTAGCTTAAAATAATTTGGTAAATTTAATTCAAACATTCTAATCTTCCTACAAAATAAACTTCGCATCTGTTTTCGAAAGTAATTTCAAAATATAACCCTTATTCCGATTTAGATATTAAGCGAATTTGAATTATAAATATGCATTACATTAAGTAAGGTTCGGAGTGATTCGTTGAGTTAAGTGACCATAGATCGTAAAACTAATTTACATAGGGTCAGGGTCTGTAATCCTCTAGGCCTTCGTAGATTATACAACATACGAACGTGTGTACCAAACATTAAGTGGCGTATAAAGTTTCATGTTTCTATATTTGTTGTCTCACGGATCATCGTGTATATCCTATCCTTCTACATAATATTATAAATGCGAAAGTTTGTTAAGGTGGATGTATGCATATTTGTGACTCTTTCACGCAAAAATCACTGAATGGATCTGGATGAACCTTTACAGTAATATAGGTTATACGTTAGAATAACACATGGGGTACCTTTTATTCGTAGTATATCATTAAATAGGATTCCATCAGCGAAACGTTTCAAAATAAGAATCAATATTTCAAACTAAGCTACGCATTAATTTCAAAATAAGAATTAACATGTTTTAAAAATGCTAATTCTTGTTTATGGTTGTTCTGTGTTTTGTAACGTTTAAATTTGAATTTTAAAGTTGTGGAGATTCTCAGCTTGTGAGACTTTTTTTATTTTACACTAGCTGTGCCCCGCGGTTTCACCGGCAGCGCCCCCGTTCCCGTGGGAATTTCGAGATTTTTAATCCTTATTTTTCTTATATAAAAACCTTGTCCTGACAATAAGGAACACATTAAAAAAACAAACATCCAATTTGGTGCAGTCGTTCTGAAGTTATGTGCTTACCAACACATTTTGCGATTCATTTTTATATTATAGATAGTTGGCACGTTGGCACCTATTTTTTTATTTTCATATTACCAAAGTAGGTAATAAAGAAGTCAAAGTAACATAGAGCTCAAGGCATCCTAAATACTGTATCTAGTACAATATAACTAAATCGCTAAAGGATCGCAGTTCAGTGTTCATTGGTTCAACTAAATATCTTCACTTTATCATTACAACCGATAGTTTTTCATCGTCATAGAAAAACCTTGAAAAATGCTTCACCACTGTAACTTGAAACAAGGGCAAGTGACAAAGTGGTTGACCGCGTTAACACCACTTCTGTGTACAAAGACCAATTACGGCACCGCCCGTCTATCAAACGTGTATTGCTGAAAAATTGCAACCGTTCATCGCTGAAACACGCTGAAAGTCGGCTAGCTTTCACCTGAAAACGCCACCGACGCGAGATTGATTTTAATATCGGTATAAATTTCATAACGGTAAAGCTTTTTTGCTGACCATACCCCAATTTTACGAAATTAATTACTGCTTTTGCTGACTCTATATTTTTTATTGAAATACAATGTTTCAGGTAAATTTTGGAAGTTGATTTTAATTTTGTTTGTTGTTTTTATTGGAGCTGTTTATTTGTTTTGTTGTTTGGTGCCGAGGCTAAATATAAATTATTGATTTATTCAATTAACCAGTATTTAATCAAAATCATATTTGGGATTATTTTAATATAATTCATTTTAATATAATTTATTTTAATATACATTTTTAATGAAGCCAAAACTTTATGAATTATTTCCTTTACCCAATTGACATGACATCTTATTTTTATCTTAAAAATTGATAAAATACCCCTTATATTACATTGAAACGTATCTGTACTTTCTATCTATAGCACCACAGAAAAAGAGTACAGCCAGCAAAACAGACTTAGGTAATTTATTTTTTAAAAACAATCGTTCTATATTTGAAAAAGTCCAATAAATCGATATCCACAGACCCCAATAACCGATCTTATTACTAATGATTGGTCGGCCATCTGTCGACTATCGATTGAATGAGTAATAACTATAGAATTATTATACGGGTTTACTTGTGATAAAAGTTTTTTGTTCAAAGTTTTGAGGCGTTAATACAAATGATTTGGGGTCGCTTTTTTGCTGTTTATTGTGGCGGAATAATATTAATTTTGGGTGCCGTACCAAATTGGTATAAAATTTGACATATTGGATTGGTGAAATAATAATTATAGGATTTAATAACTCACTTCTTTAAATTAGTTTTTGCATGTATGATATGTTATCCATTTACTGTAAAAAAGTCCCTGAATGAGTTTTAATAAAATCCAGTAAATTCAATACAATATCAGCAACAATCAAAGAAATAATAAATATTTACATCCGCAATCAATTTAACGTGAAAAAACGTAAAACAACACGTGTATATCCGGTTATGTTCACTTGCAACCGGTTCCAACCGGTTATATCGAGTTTATACTAACATAATAAAGCTTGAAGAGTTTTATTTTTTGTTTGATTGGACGCGCAGATCTCACGAATTACCAGTCCCATTCACATTATTCTTTATGTATTAGATAACACAAAGGTTAAAATTTTCTTTTATCCCTAAATTCCTAAGGGAAAGGGTACAACGCAAGTCAAACAACAGGATACTGTTATTCTGGTTAAATCTAGTTATATCTGGTAATATTCAGTTATATCTGCTTATATCCAGTTATATCTCCTTATTTATATCCAGTTATATGTAGTTATATCTGCTTATAACGAGTTATATCCAGTTGTGTGTATGGTGTGGGTAATTTTACGTGTCGTAATAAAGAGAGAGTCGTGGAAGTCTCGTGTACGGTTTAATTGAACATTGGACGAATTTAGAGGGTTGCTGTGTGGACAGACCGACACACACACTTGTGATTGAGGACGACGTCATTAGAACGTTGACAGCGCCGTTTGACACTTAGCTGTAGTTTCAATTTGGAAAAAGAGGTTGGAGATAAATAGCTCTTTTATAGTATTGTTTAAAAGTTTTAACCAGTTTCAAACAATGAGGTTTTACCTGTCAAAATTATGACCAGTCAATGTTAACTGATGAATGAAATGATGTCATTTGCTGCCATATTTTTTGTGTTTTGTTTTGTTACATTTAGGGAACAAACGAAGTAACAGACAGCCATAATAATCAACTGAGCGTATATGTATCTAGCATGAATGGTATTTGCAGACAAACAGATACTGATTTCAACAGACTTTAAAAAATTAAGCACTCAAATGTTTGTATTTTTTCGCCTGATACCCGATTATGCATAAATTGATTTATTATTTTATGGGCCGACACTGCGTTAAGCGTGCGCACGCCGCGGTTTCATACCAAAAGTGAACCCGCGTTGCGTGCGCCCGTCTCGTGCGGTGTCATGAAAAAGTGAGCCACCGCGTGCGCACGCAGCGGGCGCACGTGACGGGTGCACGCTTAACGCAGTGTTGACCCTAAACTGTTTGTCTCAATTAGTTTTACCAGAAACTTAATAATTATATGTACTTTTTATTTCAGGTAAGCTCATAAGAGTGAAATTGTTTTCTGATCACATGAAATTAAATACAAACCGGTGAGTCGATTGAATCAGACATCACATCACATCATATCATATCATTATACACTCACGACATCATATCATTATACTATACATTGACGACTTTCACTGCGATATTAATTATGCGACAATTTCAAACCAGTAATGGAAGCTTTAATATTTACTAGCAGCGCCCTGCGGTTTTACCCGAGTTGTGCCCGTTCCCGTGGTAATTTCGGGATATATTTACATATAAACCTTTCTCTTGAATCATTCTATCTATTTTAAAAAACCGCATCAAAATCCGTTGCGTAGTTTTAAAGATCTAAGCATACATAATTATTTAATTTAAAGTAATTTCCTATCTAATACATTTCTCTTCAATATTATAGTATTTCAGTAAAATATTTTATTATTAAAGGATAAATAACCAGGTGTAGCGATGAAAAGATTTATTCACTGTGTGTGCAGTGTTTGTACTTACATAGTAGGGTGACTAGGATTTGAGCTCCTTCTAAAAACAAAATGCACTCATTGCAATAGAAATAATAATGGTCTAAGAAAAAGACCCGGAGTAGGTTAAGCATTGTGTTCGAGGTTTTAGACCGTCTTAAGCCCATAGCCATATCCAACGAGAAGGCTATACGCTATATACCATCCTGAAATTCCCACAAAAAAGGGCACAACGCGTGTAAAACCGCGGGGCGTTGCTAATACTTAATAATTTGTACTGTCAACTGTTGATAGACGGATAGAAAACAGTCTTGTTTACCCTTAACAAGTCAGTGAATGACTCTTGTGACCACGATTTACCTTAAATCAAATGAAAATGTCTCAATTTATAGTCACCCTACTCCATACGTACATTGTACATAAATATTTACAGTCTGAAAGACTGCAAGGCGGTGTTATCGACTACATGGGATGCAACGCCTTGCTCGAAAGATTTACTCCTCTCTTCTTGTCGAACAGATTAACTTCTTTCAATAGATATATATAAAAATGAAACCCGTTTTTTATTGTCGTCGCATCACGCGTGAATGGCTGGACCGATTTCACTAATTCTTTTTTTATTGTATTTGTTATTATTAGGAGAAGGTTCTTACGGAAAAAAATATCAAGAAAATCTCTCAGAAATATTGAAAATTATACATTTAATTTTGCATATTTAAAAAAACACGCGTAACGAATGTCAATGTCATTCACAGCCATAGACTATATTGAAAGAGCATTGTTTGTTCGGAAAGTATGATGCACTCATTGCTACGCTAAGGCGGTACGAAGTTCGCCGGGTCAGCTAGTAGTTAATAAAGACGAATATGTTACTACTATTATGCTATTTATTTACAAACGTATTTATAAAAAAGGTCCTTATTTTCCACTATCTTCTGTCATTTTTTTCAGTTTCTCGCTTGTGTCCCATTTTTGTTCCCGTGGGAGTTTTGGGATATGTACCCGATGTTGGGTCCTTTTTTAAGCCTTCAGGCATTGTTGTCTATCTCTCTTCTACCAAACTTCATCTTAATCAGTTTAACGGCTAAAATATGAAAAAGTTAAGAAAACTGCTATAGTCTGCAATTGACTTAGACAGTCTGTAGACCGATTTGAAAGTCTGTAAGACGTCTTGTATTGTCTCTAGTCTGTACTCCTTCATAGGTTTTCATAGACTTTATTAAGGGCATTTTAAGTCTTCTTAAAAGAAATACCTTAGAAACTTACCTCAAAATTAAAAATATATTTACAATAAGGTAACCAATTTAAGTAGCACGGAGTAATTAAGGTTACCTAGGTCTTAGAAAAAACCTAAGACTTAATAAGTACGTACTGTTACTATGACCACTATCTAAAGAAAACACGATTTTTCACCAAAAAAATCTGTTCTACATTGTACAAAAACTTATAAAAACTTTTCTACAATGAACTAAAACCTGTAAAATACCTCCTTATAATGAAATTCGCCGTGTAATTAGATACAGCACTTAGCCCTTTCATAAGGTCGAAATTCCATTGAATAATTTTACTATATTTAATAATTTAAGCGCTCACGTATTTAGACTACACTATGAGCAAAAAGAATAAACTGATTCTCTGAAAAAATTTACAGGTTTTCAGGTTTTGCCGTGAGAAAACAAAAACGGTTATTATTTTATGTTTTACTCTTAAAACGTAGATATTATGATTGTATTTTATGAAAAAAATAATAAATATCGCATTTAAGTATACGGGTAGCCAATTCGTCGTATTATTTTTGAACTTTCGCGGTATTTTTCCGTTTTAATGGCCTGTCAAAGGTTGGTATTAAAATTATAGTAAAGAATACAACGCAAATTGTGTTATCCTACTAATATTTAATGTGAAAGTTTGTGAGGATGTATGTATGTTTGTTACTCTTTCACGCAAAAACTGCTGAACGGATTTGGATGAAACTTTACAGTAATATAAGTTATACATCATATTAACACATGGGATATATTTTATTCCAAAATTCCCACGGGAACGGGCACAAAATCGATTCGTCTAAAAAACTTAAAGTTTGTCCATCTCAAAGCTCAGAGACACCTCTAAATCGGATTTCTTGGAAAAGACTAAACTTATCGAACAGACTATACTTAAAGTACTCGTTATAATTAGTTCTAATTACCGTGTGAGTGCGAAAGGAGTGTAAAATAAAAGTATCAGTATTAAAGCTTAGAAGCTTTTATGGTAATAGGGTGCGAGCTTTTAGCTTCACCTTGCTACAGGAGCATGGAGTTTCAGTTTAACGTTTATGGATGTTGGCAAGCTTTATATTCACGCGCTGAATTTGATAAAGCTATTTGTTATAGCGCTTTCGAAGCTTTTTTCTTTAGTTTCATTCAGTTGCAGCTTTGAGCTGGCTTTTTGTTCTGTTTTTGAACTTGGTTTTTTAAATATTTAAGAAGTTAAGTATACTAGGTTTGCTTCTGTTGGCAAGTTGCACATGTTATTTAGCTCTACTTATGTCAACTGTCAAAATGTACAGGATGTCTCATGGCAACATGACAATCAAGTGACACTTATAATCATAGATTTTGATTTTTTTTAATAGGGCCTTATAAAGCATTTTCTAAATACAATGATAAAGTGTAAACATCAAAAATAGCATACTTGATTCCACCCCAAAAACGATTAATACATTAAAAAAATATAAAGTACTACTTTCTCTATCAAAGTCGGCTAACAACAAAGTTATATCCATTGTCCATATATAAACATCAACTCGTCATCGTTTCGCAACTCTTCTATACAAATAAGTGTTCCTTATCATCGTTATCAGTATCGATACAGGCGGGTTATCGGTCGCCGTGTATTTATTCTGTGTCAGTGATAACAAGTACACGTGTGACTCACATCGTGTGGTGGCGTCTTTATTTTGGAAACGGAAAAAAAATTACAGGACAAATTCACACACGGTTTCTTAGACCGCTAGCTGACATAAATATGCATACGTACACGTATGTACCTAGATCCCGTCGCCAGTAACCACGTTGAAAAAGAGGTGTTGTGTGATTAGCTATATTTTTTGGGTTAATTGGTTTGAGTTTTGATGTGGTTGTGTGGTATTGGAAGAAGAAGCAGAAGAAGACTGGGTTAGTCTTATTCACGAAACCGAACATACAAACAAAAAAAAATACCTCTATATATGTAGTAATATAAAAAGTATTATTAGTATAGAAATGTACAGATGTGATACTTTAAAGCATGTTAATTTACTTTTTTAGGTACTCTAATATACTCTCTTCTCTCTTTCTCATCAGTTATTTTTCTTTAACTAACTATTTACCCGGAAAGCGTCAATATTCTCACGTATACAAATTTAATTAAAGTTAAAACTACAGGAGGTATTAATATATAAATAAAACTAACAACTTAAAATTCTAATAACAGATCAAATTACGTTTTAATAAATTGGAAAAATGTAATTACATTTATTAATAACATCGACAGTAATAAACACCATCAAGGTTTAATAGGATACATCGCAGTTGTATCATAGAAACGATTATTTTTCTATGAATAGTTTGTATGATAAATCCAGTGCATTTAAAAAATATATAAACTGTAAAAATCAAAAACTAAAATAAAAGTAATAAAGTACTGAATTATTTAGTTTATGATACCTACAGTTTAAGTTAAATTGTGATGAAGAGGTAAAAATTAAATATAAATCTCGAAACCTTTTCCTCAATATCAAATCGATCGTTAGAGGCCTAGAGGCGGTCTAAAAAATCTTCTTCTTCTTCATCGAGTGGATGGTCAACCTGACCAATCCTGGTGTCAGTTATTGAGCCGCCAAAGGCCTCTGACATGGCTCAAGTAACGACTACTATCCGTAGAAAGTAACCGGGACCGACGGCTTAACGTGCCCTCCGAAGCACGGAGAATCATCTTACTTTTCTAGGAATCAGGTGATTCAGCCTACAATGCCCTAACCAAACTGAGGAAAGTCTCACAAAGAGATTTTTGTGAGATATCCCCACCGGGAATCGAACCCGGAACCTCCGGGTCGTAAGCCGGGCGCTCAAACCACAAGACCACGGAGGCTAAAAACTCTGACATTAGGTTTGGCCAACTACTTACACAAACTTACTTTACATTAAAAAAATCTTAAACAGTGAAATAATGGCCTTTTCGTTTTCAACACACAACACAAAATGGTGACAACATGTAAACTAATCCCAAATTCAAATGTAATTTAAAATCTAACGTTACTCACGAATGCACTTTAAAAAGTATTAATATTTACGTAATAGCATTCTTATTAACAATAACCTTTTGAATTTATGTTCCTCAGTCGGTTTAGAGATAAAATTAACAGTTTCAAGTTCGTTGCGAGTGTTAATGTAATGCATCCAATTACTTACGCTTAATATTTTATACAAGTTTTTTGGTTGTGGAATGAAAACTCTTTAGCTTTGAGTTGTCTATGAATTGGCGGGTTGTTTTGAGGGTATGATATACCTAAGTGATGGTATGATATATGATATACCTATTTTTGAGTTGCCTCATTTGTATCCAAAACTACTGGCGCCCCGCGGTTTTACCCGCGTTGCGCCCGATCCCGTGGGAATTTCGGGATTTTTTATACATATAAACCTCCCCCTTGAATCATTCTATCTATTTAAAAAACCGCATCACTATCCGTGCAGTAGTTTTTGAGTTTATCGCGGAGACACAAACAGACTGACGCGACCGAGGACTTTGTTTTTTAATTTGTAGTACGTAATTCGTAAGTCACTGATAAATTTTTTCCTCTCATAAATTCATACATGTATTTAATTTTTATTTTCTCTTCCTATAAACTAAATCTTTCTTTAAAGAATTGCAATTAAACACGTAATTATAGATATTAATGTTTCAAACATGTACCTACTATTTATTATTTCTGCATATTAGTGCATATGAAAGGCACTTTCCACAAAAACTAGCTCATGGCAGGAAAATCGCGGAATACTGGTACTTAGTACAACATAACTTAACTAACTTAAGTAGCAATCAAGTGAAGGTAACATAAATAAGTTATAACATCTTCTAAGGTCAATACCGTACCCGACCATTGCCACAAAATAAAATTTATGTTTTTTAAAGAATTTGTAATGTCAAGAGGTTAATTTAGCCCATTTTGTCCGGCCCAACACTTCTATCTGAAGAATGGACATCACTAAATAATGTACAGTAATTTATGACACGGAAATTGTTCATTGTTGTACTTTAAAACTTTCTATTCGACCGAATTGTATATTTGTAATGCGTGGATTAAAGTAATATTAGGTTAATCATAAATCTAAAGTTAGACCATGTCCAAGGTCTTTAGGCGGTCTAAAAACTCCATATTAAGGTTGGTAAGAAATACACTCGAAATCGCTTTGTTTTTAACCAACTGAAAAATGAAGGTGTCTTGTTTTTACTGTTTATGGTATAAGTTAAACCAGTTTAAAAACTTCAAAATAAAAACTTAATAATAATTATCTCATACTACTTTAGAAGTTAACTCAATAATCTTATTTCTTTTAACCAGTTAAAACTGTATTTTTCGAACTTTCACGTTTTGGACGCATTATTAACGTCCTAAGTACTACTACTAACGTCGGGAAATCAAAGTACAAGTTTTTAGATTTCAAAACATTCGTCATTCCCACATTAAAGAACCACCAATTTTCTTTCCTAAATGAAACCACATTTCAAAATCATCATAAAACATCAAAAACTAATTCCATCATCTAATCTCAACGAGCTATCAAATTATAAACTTCTTCTTTATGGTCTCACTAACGACAATCCATAGACAAGTCGTTTATCATTACGAATATTAAATTTAAGGTTAAACTGTGTTTAACATAAAACATAAATATGAGAAACGTTAGCATTCACTTGAAACCTTGTCGCTGTAAATGTTTCTCATATTACTACTACAAGATTTCGATGAGAATAAAATATTGCATCGTTGGAAATTCTTTCTCGTACTTATCTATACTAATATTATAAAGCTGCAGAGTTTGTTTGTTTGAACGCGCTAATCTCAGAAACTACCAATCCGATTTGAATAATTATTTTTGTTATGTATAGACACATTCAACGGGAATGTTATAGGCTACTTTTCATCGCGAAATTCCCACAGGGACGGGCACAACCGCGGGGCGCTGCTAGTATATTATAAATGCGAACGTTTGTGAGGATGTACGTATGTTTATTGCTTTTTACACAAAAACTACTAAATTGATTTTGATAAAACTTTACAGTAATATAGGTTATACATCAGAATTACACATTTTATTCTTAAATTCCTACGGGAACGGGTACAACGCGGGACAGACCGCGAGGCACTAGTAGGCTATGAACTATGGCAGCTTGTAAAGTTGCTTAGTATAAACGACGCTATAGGACCATTGCAGACTACCGACTAGGCAGACTTAAATCAGACCGACTCATTGGACGCTGTCAAATCAATCTAGAGTTAATCTAATAGCAGCTGTCAGTACAATTTTTAATCATTTAGTCAAAAAAGTATGTGAGAGACAAACAAATCAATTAAACGCCTTGCCCTTAGTGTGATCTTCATAGAGTTTAATAGACCAGAAACAGTCTAAAAACTGACTAGCTTGTAGTCAGGTCATAACAGTCAATAAACTCTTACCCTAAAGCTCAAAGCTCAAGGGTTGAATACCCAACGGTTTATAACTATCTTCCGGTAGAAACACCTGCTTCTATTAAATGTAATTAATTTTGCACTATTCTACTAGTCGTAAAATTATCATGGTTTTATTAACTCGCTGAAGGTGTAATAAACGGGAGATAGATATACAGGGTGGAAACGTTAAGTTATACACAATGATATGGCTGTTGGCACAGTGGCATGTGAGAGCGCTTACTGTGCTAGAGGTTGTGGGTTCAATACCCGGCCCGAGCCAACAATATGTGCAGACTTAGCTGTTGGCAACGCTGCGCCGGTGCCAATTACCTGTTCATAGAAAGTATTTATGCATGTATATGTAATAGTATCAGTTAGTTAGATTCCATTATACAGGCTTAGAGCTTTGTTTGAGCCTAACTCACCGTGAATGAATTAAAATAAATCTCAATCGTTTATTTCAAACTATATTGAAAAACTGTCTTCAACGTCATGTCTCTTATCACTTAGATTTGAATATTATTTTCTTAAACATTTTCTCTAAGCTTTAGGTCTTTTCACGTCAATATCAATAATCTACTATATAAAAATAAGTCGGGTTTTCCTCCCTGACGCTATAACTCCAGAACGCACGAACCGATTTCCACGGTTTTGCGTTCGTTGGAAAGGTCTCGGGCTCCGTGAGGTTTATAGGGAATAAAAATCTCAAAATTCCCACGGGAACGGGGGCGCTGCGGGTGAAACCGCGGGGCACAGCTAGTTTTGTATAAAATATTTTTCCCATACTTAACTTTTAAATATATCAATTTTCCAGTTAGATTTCGTTTATATTATAAAAAAATATTAATACCAACGAATAGATCTTTTAAGCACTTTCAGCTTCGATCAACAATACACAACTAGATATCGGGTCAAGTACAAAATCAAAGCTAAATACTGTCCGCGGGGATGACGTGTGACAGCTTATTTTGTTTACTACCGAACTGAAACAAAAGTTTTAAAGCAGTTCGAAGTTCAGCCTAATTACAACCATGACACCTAGAAATAAGAAGAAGACTTTCAGGGTCAGTAATCATCAGTTCTATAATATATTTTATAGTTTAGATATAATCGAGTGACATCACTATACACCCTGTATAGATTCCTATAACTAAACTGAGTGTTTTAATTTGTATTATAGGATAGTAGAGCAATTACTTAGAACGTTATGTGCATATCAAGAGGGTAAGATTAATTTATTAATAACGTTAGTCTATAGTGAAATGTTAAGTGGATATATTACCATGGGTAGTTTATGACAGAGTGAAATTCATCTATGATGATTTTGTATACAATTTCATCAAAATACATTCAAATAAGTTGCAGTACCAAATAAAAGATGTTGGAAATTAAGACTATTTGGAGATGTAGTAAAATTTAGTGTAATAATTTTAATTTAATTTAGTAGAATAAGTCAGTAAAAGCAATTAAAACTCATTTTTCAACTGAATTTTTACTTTCGATTCATAAAGACTCTCTCGCTCTCTCTCTCTCTCTCTCTCTCTCTCTATTTGTCTTTCTCTCTCTCTCTCTTGTATGTTAGTTACGAATAGAACCTGATCTCACCCTATTTTGGAGCAAAATGCTAATAAAAATGATTGAAGACCATCGTACCACGAATAAGTAATATTTTGAATCGAAAACTACTATAAATAAAAATAACCCACAGCTAATTATAATTCATAATGAAACACTATCCTCAAACCACAGGTTATAAATTGAATAAACATATTTCTTACCATTTGTAAATTAATACTTATACCAATTACCGTTTAAGTTATTAACAGAATATAATGGTATGGGAAAATGTCACTGACATTAAAATGTGTTCACCTTTTGACGTGACTTTAATTACTTAGAAAACTTGGCTGAAAATATGTAACGTGTTGGTTATATTGAGCTAGTAAATAAGCTAGTCGTGTATGGTGATGATACTCGCCAACTCACAGCTTGTAATCGCAAAATTATATAGTGCGGGTGTGGTGCGGATGCGGGCCGCTTCCGGGTCGCGTAACGTTATATTCCTTGTATTTATATGAAAGGTGTCATACTAGCCCGCCGTGAGCCCGCACCTCACTATATGTATCTTGCGCGTTAATTATTAATCAAAGAAAACATTGTGTAATATTGTGGATAAATCTACAGACAAACTTGTATTGAAAAACAATGGCATCTCTATTTCCGACAACAAATTCTCTTTACCTAATTGTTTCCTCAACAAAAATGTTCGTTTTATAAAACATTGACATGTTTTTCTCAAACAAAACCCGAATTTTCGAAGTGACGTACAACGTTAAAAAAACTAATATTGTATGACCAAGTCCCTTCACTCACAAAGAAAAAAGACAAAAAATCAAGGATACCTATGCCTTTGCAAGGTCAATTCAGAAAAAAACTTGTAGGTTTAGGTACGATCTCTTTGCTTCATATTTAATACTAGCAGCGCCCCCGGAATTAAGAAGTCGTTATTATTTGATTTGATCACTATTATTATTGGAAGAGAATACAGTTTTGAATAGAAGTCAGTTTTCGCCTCGAACTATTCAGTAAAAAGGCTGTTGTGAAGCTGTTGTGAAAGGGGTTACCTGCTACCTATCGAATTCCAATTTACCGAAAATCAAATGATCGACCACTATTCACCGAAAAGTCAAAACATCGAACGTTCAGGCTCTAGAAGTCCATATCTTGGCAAGAACGCTTACGTAATACTATCCTTTCAAATCTCCAAGAACTGTACATAAGCCTAGATGCCAAGAACTAAGTACTTGCCTATATATTTTTATTCGCCTGTGAAAAGTGTAGGGTACCGTAACCCGACTCCGTTCGTCTCAAAGGAACTCACTCTGTGCATAAAATCAGTGGTTGTAATATTAAACCGTTCCGTGATTATGTTATTTCAGATGGGACGGTCCATATTTGACATGAGAGAATTGCCTACTTTGGGTAATATAGAAAAAACATCGTGTCGAAGTTTAAGCGGCATTAGGTATATCGTTTGATGTGGGATATTTGGCATAAAAGTGACTAATAATACTTACGTACTTAGAAACGTCAAATGCTACCTAAGTAGAGATTTAATGACTGATATTGACATGTAATGTATGAAAAATTACGTCAAGTAATTAAATGTCGATTTAATGAACATTTCTGAGTGCGGCAGTAAATGTGATGTGAAAAGTTACTAATGGAAATGGTGTGTTATTTTTGTGATGTAACATTCCTATAAGTACTAATTACTTTTGGTGGTACAATTAAGTACAAACCAATATAATGAGAAACAATTTTCACTTGTCTCAAACAGGGCGATTTTCTTCTTCTTCTTCATCGAGTGGATGGTCAACCTGACCAATCCTGGTGTCAGAGTTATTGAGCCGCCAAAGGCCTCTGACATGGCTCAAAATTCCTATAATTGATATGGTATTAGCAGCACCCCGTTGTTTTACCCACGTTGTGTCCATTTTCGTGGGAAAAATAGCCTAACCTTACCGTTGAATGTAGCTGTCCAAAGCAAACATAATCACTCAAATCGAATGAACACTTTGAGATTAGCACGTTCAACAAACAGAAAAAAAATCTTCAGGTTTGTTGTATTAGAAAGATTGTGTGTAAATGGAAATCTATCTATCAAATATTTGTTCTTTGACGAAATAACTGGTTGAGAGTAATGTGGTGTACATAGTACATTGGCGCCTTCTCGACGTCTGATACTCACTCGGTACTTGTGATGGTCTCGTTTAAACCTATCGAACTTGTATTAGAAAAATGGCGGCTACTGGGAGAAATACATATTGCAAATGTAGAATAGAGAACCTGTATTGCCCAATTCATTCATTCACTTCGAGTAGGTCAGTGGACAGAGTTATTAGGCCGCCTAAAGGCCTCCGACATGACGATTGAAGCAACCTAACTGCCTAATATTATTATTAATAACCCATTCTGTCCCACTTCTGAGCAAAAGTCTCAATCATCTTCCAAGCGTCCATATCCTAGGCTTTTGGCCAATTCCAGTCAAGATTATCTAGATTGTAATATTTTTTTATACTCAGTAAAAGTCCTTCACCGGATTTAACTGTTTGTCTTTTCTCGCCAATCTCAAAAACAATTAAACTATTTTATATGCGGTTTTTACATGAAAAACAAAGTGTGGTCTTTTCCATGGTTTACTTCACTATAGCCGTTTAAATAGGATGTTACCAATTTTTATTTTAGAATTCCTATAGGAACCCTAATTTTGATAAACCAGAGCAAAGCAAGGGCGGATCGCTAGTTTTGTGTAAAAAAACACAGCGAATCTCCAGTTCTATGTAAAAAACAAAAACAAGCATAAAACCAATGCGAAAATCTCAAAATTACCCCAACTTTTGTTAACTTCCCTTTTCCTTATAAAGGGGGTGAAAGCTTCTCGTCTCAAAAGTTCCGCCCGCCCTACATAAAGGTCTTTCGTTTAAATGGAGCCCTATTTTTAGGCTCACCCTACTTTTCTAGCCTTTTCAACATTAAGACTTTCTACGTGGGCAAATATTAGCATTGTAGAGCTTTTGTTTACGGGTTTTCCGAAAAGCTGTTGGTCGTAGAACCTTCCATTTCCTGGATTGGGTGAAGAGGATCTTGGATAAAGTCATTCTTATGTTTACTTGTTATCCATCTGTAAATATTTTAAAGGTGTGCTATGGCACAGCGAAAACAGTGACGGCAAGTAGCATTTGAAAAACGATGTAATGTATTTTTAATTATTCTAAAATGAAATTTCATTTTGTACTAATAATATTCTTTATTATTTTCAGGTAAGAAATCGTCATTCATTCAGTAAGTAAGTAAATAAGTGCGAGTAAGTTCTTGTGTAGTAAATCCGGTGTTCCGTAGTAGCAACTTTATTAAGAACGAACACACTTTCATACTATATCATCATTCAAGCTTTCACTCTTAATTCAAGACATTATTTAACGTCACATTCGAATAATACTCATCGACATAAATGAATCGATTTGAAAGTTATAATCGAATCCAGAGGAATCGAGTGAGGCGATCCGTTTGGTTCTGTAAATAGGGCATTCGCATCATTAGGTGGGCCAATCTGTTGTCACAGTGTGGCGCAGGCAGTAGGTGAAGGTTGGTGCTAAAATTGATGAGCAATAATTTGTTTAGTGTTACTCTGGCTCGTTAAACAGGAAAGTTTTGTGACGTCATATTGAATTGTATTTGTGTAGACGTGGATATTCTGCGTTTAAAGACGCTTGGTTGATAGTGACTTTAGTATTAAACCTCTGGAAATGTCAAGTTTGCAATGAAAACTATTATTTTATGATGTATAGTGCATCGAGGACCTTGTGTTGGAATGGTTAATTGATTTATTATGAAATGTTGATATAATTGAAAATAATTACAAAATATTAGAAGGTAAGGTTTTAATGCCACAGCGAAAGCTACACGTGTTTTTATTCAGTACATTAACAAGGGCGCTTACAGCACAACAACAAAATTACAATGATTTAAAAAAACAGTTACTCCAATATACAACGTAGACACCATCGCAATACCTCTTTAAATTTGATAACTTTCAATATAATACACACCCTCACATGCCCCAGTCTAACTTACACCATCGGTTGTCACTCGGTCCTACTGTCCCCTCCACACTGTGACCTGATCTGACATCACTCACCATCCATCATCCAGCGGAAATTATTCCCAACATTAATAATAAGGCTATTAATGGAGGCGTTACATAACTTTACGATTTAGACTGTGTCAGCAAAAAGTTGGTCCTACGTCATTTGGAGGACATGTCGGTCCCGGTTGTTTCGTTAGACCATGTCGGAAGTGTTTTGGAGGTCTAAAAACAATGACACAGGTGTCGAATTTACTTACTGAATTTTTGTTTGGATATCAATGTTGATTTGGTTTTTGTTACCAAAAAAATTTTTTTTAATAAAAATACTTATTTATTTTATTTATAGTAGACCGAATAATGTAAATTTTAGTAAATAAATGACAATTACACGACAACGTTTATAGTAACTTGTATATTTATTGAATATGTTTCTGTTTTAAATAAAGGCTGGGTATTTCAAAAATCTATTTAGTAATTCAAAATATTATACAATATTCTAGAACTATTCTCAAAATAATTTACTTAAATTGGTTTTAAATTTGACTCCACCTTCGTACCTCTACCATCTACTAACAATTTCTCAATAATCGTATTGATTTTATTAGCTGCTTCGTACACCAAAGTACAAAACATCAATATTCAAATAATTAAAGCTTTAATGAGCAAAGCTTCTCCCAAGGGCATTACCGAGACCCATTCACAGCGAAGTTTCCAACACCAAAAATTGATATCAAACCTAAAAACTCACTAATTACCGGATTTGCTTAAACTTTAAACGGATCGTACGCAACGCAAACCCAAACTTTCACAATCCCACTTCAGCATTAAAATTACACCCATACCTAAAGATGTTACAGTCTGATTTTAAACTCAACTGCTTGGTAATATGGTAGATTTTAACGTGCATGCTCGTAGGGCCCTTGTTTTGACAACTCATTATTGGTATGTTCCTAATTGGACAGTTCGTTTGGGCGTCGAGATTCGGCCGAATTCGGTAACCGAATTGTTTATGTTTACCGAATACATTTTCGCGTTTGTACAGCTGATTGCGTGCGATGAGGTCGCCCTGTGCATTCTAAATAAGATCATCTTTGTTGACAATGGAGATGATTGCGGTTTTGCCGTCTTAGTTGCTGTTTACGCTATACATATTAATAACTAGCTGCGCCCCGCGGTTTTGCCCGTGTTGTGTCTATTACTGTGCGAATTTCGGGATGAAAAATAGCCTTTAACCTTCCCGTTGAATGTGGCTATCTACCACAAAAATATTTTTTTCTAATCGTATTGGTAGTTTCTGAGATTACCACGTCAAACAAACAAATTCTTCAGCTTTATTATATTAGTTAAGTATAGAGTATTGATTGAAGCCACTTTGTGTCTTATTTACACTTTATGTCTGTCTGTAAAAGGGCGAGAAAAAACGGGGACTATCAGATCTTGTTTAAAAAAGAACAGTAGTACACTTACGACACATTCTTCCTTTTGAACAAATTCTGTCATAAAAATCTTTTCGCATCTTCATGGCCTCGTCTGACACACATCTCAATACTACCGACATAATCTAGTGACAAAACTTGATAGACTTAATAACAAACAAAATAGCTGTTACAAATAACAAAATGACTATTTACATAATCACACAACAGGTGTACTATCAACATTCAACGCAATCGGTTTAACATTCTGAACACACTCCATTACGGATTCAAACGTCGTCCGGACGTCAAAATACCGAACTGTTCACAAAATTAAGTGGAACTCTTATGTCACAACTGAATTATATATTTTGATACATTTTCCCGTTGATTTTCTTTTGTGTTTGTTTTGTTTGACAGATTTGTGAGTGATTTTTTAAATTTTTGTTTAATGTTAATTGTTTCATGGTAAGTAAATGAGTTTTTTTTTTAGTGCCTATCAAAAAATTTATGATATTTTTAAAATTATTTGTATATTATTTTACACTTTCACATTAACGCATGTATGTTTAAGGGCGATATGTTATTACTAAGAGGCGATAGTTAACTAGTTTTTTGGAGCGATTAATTCTTAGCGACAATTAAAGAGACAACACTACATAACCGAAGCCAGCCGACTATCTCTGTCTAAAAGCCGAAGAGTAAGATATTCATCTAATTTAATATTACTATATAAAACTATTGATAGACATATAAAACAGATAGACTCGCAACGAAATGAAAAATATTTTTTTTCTCATATTGTCAAAAATCAATAGCTCAAAAATAGTCCCCAAAGTCATTAATCAGAAGCAAACACCACATTATGTAAATCTTTACAACCAACAAATGGGAGTAAACATGGCGAATGTTGACATCAATAATTGCAACACGATTATTCAATTTGACGTTTCGCAATCAGCGGGCACAAACGAGCAAACAAAGTAATCAAACACACCAGAATCGATTATCAAGTCGATTCCATCGGAAAACGTCCGATCCGAGTGAAATTTTAAATTTGGAACATTTCGGCTTTTATTTCATTTTAATCGATTATCATTGAGATCGAATGGAATGTTTAAATTCGTGTTGACAACAGTCCAAATTTTATTGACAGTGAAAGTTGTCGTTTCAAAAGGTTTATTTTAATGTCATTTACCATAATAGGAGGTACATTTATGAATTTTTATATCAACACATTTAATAATTACTAATTTAACTGGACCACCGTCAAGTGCCACCCAAGTTAATAACTATAATATACGCAATGCCGAGTGAAAACTTCAAGGCTAACTTTATGCCGAAAATAAAACTGGTATAATTTTGTAGGGAGATAGTAAAACAAGTTTAGTGGCAGTCCCTTTGGACTCACTGTTCAGTTTGAGTGGGTTCCCCAGGGACTTATAACTAACGTTCCTTTTATGACACTACAGAATAGTTTAAGTGCATGATACCGAGGTGTCCTTGGGTTATTTGACACTGTTTCATAAAATAGTTCATGAAGTACTATTTTTAATCCCACCCCTCGTATTTATTTTGTTTTCGTAGTTGTTAACAGTTAGCAAGTATTTATATGAACGTGAATGAAGGTTTCCATTAAGAGTGAGTGTGCATCTTTATTTACTGAACCAAAACCATTGAAGAGTTAAGGTGGGTTGTTTTAACCGGTTGGTTACCGTAACATACGTTCGCTAAAAAGTTCACGATTTTTAAAATGTTAAAAATCTGTTAAATACAAAGCGTTGTTTCATTACTTAAATAACAGTATGTTAAAGATATTAAGACGACCAGTAGAAAACCACAATTTCCATTTTCTTACGTTTCTTGAGATATTTTTGTTTTGTGTCATTTGTGTTTACGTTTACTAATGCGTCAGCGTAAGGTGAAGCAACTCACGTTGTAGAGGTTTGTTGAAAAATCACGCTGAGATAAAAACTTGAGCAGAATATCAAAGTTTTAGTACAAACTAAAACAGCCCCTAAAACGTAAACAACAAAGTTCCAAATAGCTAAAACACGAAACAACCTAGATTATATATTCCACGGACAATGCTTGCTTTATCGACTCCATTTACTTATTTTGCATGTTAATTATTTTGGTTGATGCCATTTATATTGTCACTTTATCCCTTTTCTTCCCTTTAAAGGGTTAAGGGATGATTCTTCAGTAGTTTCACGGTTAAGCTGTGAATTAATTATATTTTATAGAATTCCCTAGGAAGCACTTTATTTAGCATTTGAAGCGAGACATGAAGGGAATGCTGGTGGCAGCTTTACCGTAGCTTTGGGGGATACCTTTGAATGTGGGCCGTGGCACCGAGAGATGTCGTTTGATCATTCTGAGAGACATTTAATCTGATTACATAGAAACCTATAAAGACAATGACTAAGAACAGGAAGAGACAGGAAACAATGGTTAATAATTAAAAGACCTTTTGTAAATTACCATCAGTGCCCCGCGGTGTTACCCGCGTCGCTTGTCGTTGTTTTTTTTGTGGAAATTTTGGAATGAAAAGTAGTTACAAACATTCCTATTTAATCACTCTGCGTGTTAGTAAAAACTGCCTGAAAATTCAGTACTTTTTGAGAAAATGTATCACATATAGACAGCTTTTAGAGACTTATTTGTTGTAATGTATAAGTTAGCTTATTTTAAAAATAGTAATATCTACTTTTAAATCATTATCAGCCTGTATAGTCTCACTACTGGGCATAGGCCTTTCATCTCACCTAAGACATCAGTACAGTTAGGAAGATTAGACTACGTTAGAGCCAGGCTTTACCAAACTTAAATAGATAAATCGTACTTTAAATAGCCTAAGCATTGTTTGGTCAAATGTTCAAATTCTGGATAAAACAACAATAGTATTCTCTCTAGCTACTGACAAAAGACGCATCGCAAGAAACTAGAAGCATTTACAAAATTGACCCAAATGATCCGTCTATTGTATGTCCTAAAACAAATAGTCGATGCAGATTACAGTCCCTAAGGAACAGAATCCCCAAGGAACCATTGAAGATCTTATTGTCTTATACTGATGCTTAAGCTGTAAGTCTTAGCGGACTGAATAAACAGCTGATTAACATGCTTAATAGCTTCTTTTTGGACTAAACACTTTTGGAGTGAAGAATCAACTTTTGAGGTTAGAGATTTTATTTTGGGAACGATACTCAAGTTTTTTGGAAGGGAATTAAATTAATTTGAATGTTGTCGAAGGAATTTGAACCAGGTTAGTGTGATTGGTATGTTTAACGATAATTAGGTTATCGTTCTCAATCTATTTACTATCTATGATCAAATATATCGACCTCAATATAATTATGTCAATGAAATCTTCTCTTCAAACCACATAGGACACTGGCCCTATAAAACAAGTTGCAATCACTCTATAAGCACTTAACTTCGCTTCATTCACTATCAAAATGTATAGAGGAATTCTTCAAATATTATAAATGCGTATGTAAGTTTGTAACTCTGTCACGCAAAAACTACTGAACGGATTTGGATGAAACTTTACAGTAATATAAGTTATACATCAGATTAACACATGGGATACTTTTTGTTTAGAAATTCCCGCGGAAAAAGGTACAACGCGGGTGAAACCGCGGTGGATAGTGTGTCATACAAGACTACGAGTATCATGGCATTCTTAATTTTGACAAAAGCGGAGGAAAGTAAATTCGAAGCGATTTTATTTATAAAAAAGATTTAAAATGACAGTTTAATAGCTACCAAAACATTAGACTCATCATAATTATATTGCAATATAACATGTTGGTTTATTCCTACTAACATATCAACATCACAGTTTCAAGTAACCCTGAGCGAGATTTCATTCACTGGAACTGGCTTTAATAAATTGTTCGGTTCCATTCGGCACTATTCGACTCGATCCGGCGCCATTCGGCTCGCATCGCAAAAGATTGAGTGCAATGAGAGATTTGCTCGTGGCAGATTTGAAATATATTGTGTGCTGTTTTTAGATTGTATTTCCGGGTTTTCTTGTACCGAGAGTTAATTCCTCACTAAGATTATGTGAGTTTACAAGCTATGATTTAATTTTTTGAAGAAAGGTTTTCGGCCGCTTAGTATACTTATTAAATCGACACTAATTGACGTAATTCCGAATATTATATGTCAAAATGTGTCATTGAATATCTACTAAGCAAGCATTTGACATCTCTTAAGTAAGGGCGTATATTACGAATTTGTAAATAAATATAACTTAAAATTTAATCTATACTAATATTATAAAGAGGTAAAATTTGTAAATATGTTTGTTTGTTTGTATGTTCGAGCTAATCTCGGGAATTATCTGTCGGATTTGAATAATTCTTTTTGTAATAGATAGCCACATTCAACGGGAAGGTTATAGGCTATTTTTCATCCCGAAATTCCCATGGGAACGGGACAATGCGGGAAAAACCGCGGGGCGATGCTAGTATTACATAAGTTTTGTTCATTAATTTGGTTGTTTATAATTTTAAACTTTCATGCGTGGGCTCGAGATCAATCGAAATGTTTATTTTGAAACGTTATTCAAAAGCTTCGTAAATATTATTTCGAGTACTTCATTCAGTATCTAAAAACAGTATCATATTGAGAGAGAAATTATAAACAAAGAACAAAATCTAAACTAATATTATAAAGCTGCAGAGTTTGTTTGTTTGAACGCGCTAATCTCAGAAACTACCAATCCGATTCAAATAATTGTTTTTGTAATGGATAGACACATTCAACGGGAAGGTTATAGGCTAATTTTCATCGCAAAATTCCCACAGGAACGGGCATAACGCGGGTAAAACCGCGAGGCACTGCTAGTTCATAATATTTATTACTCTAAAATGTTGAATGAAATTCGTAAATATTACTTGAATCCCGAGAGATTTGAGGCTCATTTCATTAGAATTAGTACGGTACCATCGCAGGGCTCGACAAAGGGCCCTTTTGTACACTCAAGTAGCTTTATCCTGCCTTATTAATATTGTGATATGAACGAGTGATCAAGAGTTGCGAAATGAAACAATTACTCGCTCCTTTCCGTAATATTTTTTTTTTAAATTAAGTGTTCGTTTAACCCTTAAATCCTTTTTTTTTAAGGATTAAACGAACACTTAATTTTAAAATAATTAGGGATAGAAAAGTGTATTGGAAAAGGTAGTGACTCAATCTAACTATTTCGCTTAGTTCTTTATTAAAAAAATATTACTTACCTACTTCCTAAAAGATGGCGTTAGGCATAAAACTAAAACATTTTATTGAGACGTTCCCATAAAATAGCTTGTAACTTGAAAATGTAATTTCTGTTCTGAGCGAACAGCTTTAGAACAACAAACTCAAAACAAAATGTTTTCGGAACTCAGTGTAAAAACGCGGCTTAATAAGAACATTTATATTACAACTACACTGACTTGTCGTCGTTGTAGCTACCGTCAAATTGCGCTGATCATGTCTAGATCTCATCTCCCCGAGGGTGTAATCTAATACAAACCACTTCTAGTCATAATTACTACGATGCTCGAGGCTCCTATTTCAGCCTTGTCAAACATTCTGCCTAAATCCGACATTGAAGTACCAAACTTCAAACCAATAATATCACGTAATAAATAAAAGTCCGCCATTTTGAATGTTTAAAAAACGAACAAAAACCGCGTAATTGAATTTGGAATCAGCCATTTTGTAACGTCTTTTGTCATATCATAATGTTCGAAATTCAAATTAAGCCCTACGTTCCGTTTTTGGTATAGAATCATTACATCATAAGTTTATATTCGGCATGAAATGTGTTTTTTATTAGAGTTTGACGACAAAATACTCATCAAAGTAATAAAACTTGACTGATTTGAACTCGTTCGGGTGAGATCGTGACACATGTGCTGCAAATGGCGGTAATTTTTTTATTTCACTTACGCCTTCGTCCTAAGTTGTTATTAAAGTTGACGAATTTTAGGTATAATATTGTTTTTGTTTGTTATTGCGTCATTCCTTAGGTATTCGTTGCTTTGCTTTATTTTGATAACTTTGTTTTTTTCTGTACAGATAACTTCTTGTAATTTGATTATCATTTTATACTATGAATAAAATTTCTCTTATTGAGCTATCTTTAAAATCAAAAGCAATTTAATAAAGATAAAGTTAACGCGTTACAAAACCGGTACTAGCATGACATAATATCACCTATTTATAGCTTTTTTCTTCTAGGTATATATCGTTCTAACTCAATTCACACGACACGATATTCAGGTTTAAGACAACTTACTTAAATAAAATTATTTCGTCATTATACGGATATCTAAAATGACTTCATTATATTATTATTTTGGAGAGCTATATGAGAAACGACTCAACAGTTAAGTTATTAAAGACCTTTTTATTATATACGTGAGAAGGTTTTTTCTCGCCATTGTTTCAATTCGGCCGTTTTGAAGTGATAAATATTAGGGAAAACACTTCCAGTTAAGAATGACCCTTGGAAATGTAAGAATTTTATTTGTGTTTGGTTTGATTGTGGTTATTGTTAAAGTGAAGGTATTGTGTATAATTTTGGGCACAGATAATAAATACTTACTGCCATAAATATCAAGGACAAGAATTGACATTGTTTTTATGCTAATAAAATAATTCACAAACGTTTGTTAAGAGTATTTTAGCTGCCAAATGGTTTATCCCTTTCCGACATACGCTATTTTCCAAAGAGCAAAAGAGACACAAAACTTTATAACCGTGTTTTAATTTATATTAAAAACGGCATGTCTTTATGGTTTTTCCAGCTGCCTAAAGTAAACATCTACAGAAAACCTTATAATGAAATCATTTTTCCAATCTATTAAACTTCCAATGTATAGTACATGAAATAATGACAATAACAAGATACGTATACAAAACACAAGTTAATATTTTAACAATCGAGTTAAATCTGCCAACGAATAACACGTTTATCATAAAAATGGATTATTTTACCACTGCACCGCATGTAAACATGCATATAAATGAAATTGTAAAAGCAAAAATAAAAACATTACCAAACGTATTCGAAAAAGCCGTATCGCCGAATAAAATCTCGGGTACATTTCCGTGGAAAAAACGAAACAGCTAAAATCCCGATAACTTCGCACCGAAATCGTAGTTGAACCGAAAATATTCCCTTTAAATATTTTAATTAATGTAAGTGGGACAGCCTACGGCAATCTGCTTAATGCCGTGGTTGTACCTGCACAAAGAGAAGCATCCTTTCGGGCGACCATTCATTACCTTCTGTTCATAAGCAGGGCCAAAAATTCATCCCTCTTCAACCCGCAATTTAAAACATTGTATAATGTTCTTCCAGTCAAGAGTACGTGCCAAGTACTAGACAAATAATTTGACAGCAAACTTTGGGTCGTGATACAAGTTTAAAAGATTAAAGTACGAATTGAATGGAAAATAGTCACATCACATATCATCTGGGACCATTGGATGCTGTCCAAATGTACACTTTGCTACTTGTTTCTCCGTTACCAAAATGCTCAGTAAAAACATTTTAATACCAATTATTTTTTGACCGAGCATAACCAAACAAAATTAAATTCCTGAACTAGCTTTAAATATCCCGAGAACATTGTGAATAACAAACATTTTTGCATTAGGAGAGTATAATTAAAACACCTCATTTCGAGCCATAAATAATTCTGGGCCTTAACTAGGGCCGGCGTTGCGCACTCACGTCTTGGCGCTATCCGTCGAATTTCAAAAGACCTCCTTTTCATTCCGTCTACAAAATTAACCAGACTTTTTAACTTGGTCGGATAAATTTTAAATTGGATTAAGCCCCCGGCAGATCGTGATGCCGCAAAGATGAATGATATCTTTGATACGTACACGACACAACCAGCGTTAGTTGACCTCCGTCAACTAGGAAACCTTCCCCAAACACAAACATATATAACTGGTTGTTACACAATTATTTAATTGAAGCAATTTCTTTTTTCCGGTTGTAATTGTATGAGTCTCTTAGCTGCGATAATCTCATGTGTATAGTACTTTTTATTACTAGCAATATCCCCCTATAATAAGATGCATGGAGCAATTTGCTTGGAATTAATTAAAAATTCTTTTCGGAAATAGATGTTAATGGCTTTGAGCGGGATGAGTTTTAATATGTTTCTGCAATAAATAATGCTTCGCTCTACTCTTTTTAATGGACATTGGTTTGCGTAAATAAAAATTGCAATTTCAGATCCAGATTAAAATCGAAGACTTATGTACAAAGTAAAAACAAATAGCGCGCAAAAATTCTTCGCATTTTCAACTGATTTTGCCGAGCAGGAAAATAAAATGAAAAATTAATAACGATATTTTACCACTACATCGATATATTGCAGTTTACTATAAAGAAGTGTAAGGGCATATCTACCCAGCCACAAATACTTGGAATACCTAACAACCACACAATAGTATTGAATATTATTCCCGGCGACTCCCGTTAGGTTCGCAAGAACACAAACGGTACAAGGCCTTGCAGCGGATTTCCTGGCTTCAATTCACCGTCGAGACGGGAATTTTTATAGTAACTATGTTTGTTTTTGTCTAGACATTGATTCTGTACTGTATTTTTTTATAACAACATCCAAATATAAGCGGTTTGAAGTCACCAGTTATGAAGACATGCAAACTGAAGGGATTGTACCGTTGTTACCAAGTAATGTTGACTAGCGACATTTTTGAACTTTTATCGTAACTCAAGCTATAATTTACACTATAACTTTGTTTATAAAGGATTATATGAAACTAGCCGCGCCCCACGGTGTTAACCGCGTTGTACCCGTTCCCGCGGGAATTTCGGGATAAAATCTATCCCATGTATTATTCTGATGTATGACTTATAGTACTTTAAAGTTTCATCCAAATGCGTCTTGTGGCTTTTTCTTGAAAGAATAACAAACATAAATACATACATCCATCCTCACAAACTTTCGCATTTAAAATATTAGTTTAGTAGTCATAAAAGTCAATCAAATCAATTATATCAATGCTTCGTACCCAACTCCGAGCTAAAGGGTTAAATTCCCGAAATATCGAGTACAATGAAAAATAAACTGTGGAGTTAGTTGATGAAAAGCGAATACCTAACCCTGCCGCCGGCGGCCTCTGGAACCAATCCAAACACAGCGACAATAATGCAGTTAGTGTTCCTGTCAGAATGGCCTCTCTCCAATAAAAGTGTCACGCTGAAAGTCGATCGGTTCAGTTTATGTCACTGCAGAAGGTATTATGTACAAAATGCTGTGTTACATTTATTATCTACACTAATATTATAAAGAGGAAAACTTTGTTTGTTTGGTTGTAATGGATAGGCTCAAAAACTACTGGACCGTTTTTAAAAATTCTTTCACCATTCGAAAGCTACATTATCCACGAGTAACATTGGCTATTTTTCATCCCGAAATTCCCACAGGAATGGACACAACGCGGGTAAAACCGCGGGGCGTTGCTAGTTTCTTCTATACTAATATAATAAAGCTGAAGAGTTTGTTTTTTGCTTGTTGGAACACGCTTATCCCAGAATCTACCCGTCCGATTGTTGTTTGTCCGATGTTGTTTTGTTTTTCAACTAATCGTTATTATCCCATAGTAATTATTTAAAAAATACTTTCTGCCTTCTCCTTCTTCTTCCTTCTTTTTACTTCCTCAGAACAAATCCACACTCGACTACATCACAAAACGCATTAAACGTACAATCAAGGAGTATATCGATACACAAACCTATACCAACACATGATATCAGGGTCTTCTAATTCGTCCATTTAACTACCCAGACCTCACTAGTGTTGTGCCCTACAATCCGTATCCGTTTCGCGGATATACCCGGATATATTCACACACGGTTAATTAGACCAGAACAAAATTCTAGGCTTGTTTTACAGAATCTAACTAACTGATACTACTTTACATAAGTACTTTATAAAAATATATAATTGATACCCGCGTGACACATCCATTTTATGTTCAATATAAGAAACGCCTTAGTAACACTATAAATAATTATTTTCATTGTGGCAAACATGGAAATTAAAAAATCAGTCTTTTATTCAAATGACCAAACAGCTGACTCTAGTTAGCATGGAGAAAGTTAATACCCGGATCTCGACACCAAATATCCGTATCCGCGGATATTGACGCAAAACATCCAAATCCGTATCCAATATACTTTGTTGACCGTCACATCACTAATCGCTGCTACCCATTTAACTACCCGTATCACAGATTACACACATCCTCGAGGACTCTTCATCAATGTGAATCCTGAACAAAGGATAGGATACCGGGAATTATGCGACTGATGTCTTAATGATTCAATTGGTCAGTGTTGAATTAAGGCGTGTGTTGTTATTTCCTTTGTTAAGGCTGTGTCATTTTTAAATGACATTTGAATGAAGCTAATACGAGACTACTTAAATGACGCTCAAATAAAATTGTCAGAAATGTATGGAATTATTGTTTGGACAATTATGACTGAAATGAAACTAATGTTAACAAATATTTACGGAATTTGAACGTACCTAAATGGTAGCTTTCATTTCCGTCATGATGAAGTAATTTATCTATAATATTAGAAAGCTCAAGATTTGTTTATTGTTTGAACGCTATAATCTCAGAAACTACACATCCGATTTGAATAATTCTTATTTTAATGGATAGCCACTTTCAACGAGCAGTTATAGGTTATTTTTAATGCCGAAGTTCCCTCGTGCAACGAGTAAAACCGCAGGTCGCTGCTAGTTTTAGTATAAGTCATGTACAAGTTATGTATGTACCTCGATCAATCTTTTCTCTACACAATCCTTCAATGGTTGTAAAATATCATATTTTAGTCCAAGAAAACTTTATTTAGTACCTAAATATGTTTACGAAACAAGAGCTGTTCCTTCCAAAATGTATTTTATATTGCACCAAACAGAACACATTTTAAATCAAACGTCATTTGTTTTTAAACATATTTAAATCAAATTAAGAATCCTTGTGCAATCTACCCTAAGTTAATGGAAACATTCAAATCAATCCATCCAATCTTCCTTGAGAGAGCAACATGCCTTCTCAATTATATTATCATTTTCGTTTAATTACACGAATTGGGACCCAAAGACAAAGGACCTCGTGCCGATCAAAGGAATCTATAATTATGTTAGTTTCCAATATCCTGTTTACTACAAACCGCATATTTATATGAAGGGCGTTCAAAGTAGTCTCGGTATGAACATGAAAAAAGCCGAACAAATATATATTTCAATCTATACTAATATTTTAAAGAGGTAAAATTTGTAAGTTTGTTTGTATGTTCGAGCTAATCTCGGGAATTATCAGTCCGATTTGAATAATTCTTTTTGTAATAGATAGCCAGATTCAACGGAAAGGTTATAGGCTATTTGTCATCCCAAAATTGCCATGGGAAACGGGTACAACGCGGGTAAAACCACGGAGCGCTGCTAGTAATATAATTATATTAATACACTTGTAAAATTTTGAAATAAAGTTCAGTTCCTTGAAAAAAATTGTTTTCGCCATTGTCCGAAAAATGATTTAACGTCGCGTTAAGTTCTTCATCATAATATAACATATCCTTACTAATATAATATTATAAATGCGAAAGTAACTCTGTCCGTCTGTCTGATTGGTCTAACAATTGAAACAACCGGGAGCGACAATTTCACGTACCATTCTAAGCACGGTAGCTCTTCGATAGGAATGCTACTGTCCTCCACCAATCCAAGTAGACGATAGTATGATGTAAGGTGACCTCATAAGCATATTTTCTCATTTAAACGCCCTTTTAATACAATTTCATAATTAAAAACACTGTAATTAGAGTTGAGTCGAGTACATTTTTCGTAAAGCAAAAACATTTTTTTCTTAGAAATGTTTTACTCTAAAGATTTTTTCTAATAAAATAAGAACTAAGCATTATCTCGGATTATGAGATAATTGTTTTTGTAGAACACTCTGTGAGACTAATCATCTGTTAAGTGCTGGTTATTTTGTTTACCTTTATTTTGTTTCAACATAGATATAATGGTACTCATTTGTTAACTCGTGCTTCGGAGGGCATGTTAAGCCGTCGGTCCCGGTTACTTTCTACGGATAGTAGTTGTTACATGAGCCATGTCAGAGGCCTTTGGCGGCTCAATAACTCTGACACCAGGATTGGTCAGGTTGACCATCCACTCGATGAAGAAGATTTGTTTTAACTATTATAATACTCTATAATATCCTCGACTAGGACGCAAGACTATGCTCATTGTAGATGTCAGTACAGTGAGGAAGATTACGATTAACCACCAACTTGCCTGTAGCGCCTCGCGATCTTACCCGCGTTACACCCATTCCCGCGGTTTCATGATATAATGTACCCCATATATTATTTTAATGTATATATTACTGTAAAGTTCCATTCAAATCCGTTCAGAAGTTTTTCAGTGAAAATGTAACAAAACGAATATAAAATACATACATACAACCTAACAAAGGACACATCAATCTCCATACATATTTTACACGAACTGACAACGAATCATCCATATAAAGTACCAGGGGTGTATAACGAAATAGGAGCTAAAACACGCGGCTTAATCAAGTCTCGAGTAATCCGGCGGTCTATTTGTCCGGTAGCCGCGACATTAGTCGCGCCGGACCGTACCGGACCGTACCCGGCCGAATCGGACCCGGATTTTGTTTCGCCCGATTAGGTATTTAAAAGATTTAAATGTAATTAAAGGGACCCGTTTGATGTTTAATTCGAAAAGGTTGCATTGTTGGACGTACGGGTTGTGATGAAGTTGTGTTCAACTTGAAGCTTAAGTTTTGATGTTGTTAAAGCCTTCGCGTGAGGGCTTTTATAATGTTAGTCTATTTTATCGCTTTTCATTTCAAAAGCTCTTTTGAAAATATGCTTTCTCACATTTTAAATGCTCTATTCCGTTGAGAGTTCAACAAGACGCGAAGGTTCCACGTGTCAAATTAGGCACTTGCTTGTAGCTTGTAAGCTCGCTCAGTGTCGATTAAGCTTAGGTAGTTTTGCTTTTCTTTCCAACCGTAGGTAATAAAAGATTTTTTTTTCATGTTTTCATGACTCCAAAATTATCTCGAAAAAAACCTAAAACATTTTCTTCGAGCTTAGAACCTGCTAAGATAAAAAGAGCCTTTAAATAAACAATGTACATTCTGCCCACCGGCAATACATAGCCCAGGGTTAAACTGTACATAAAAGCATAATTCGATAAAAACTCAAAGTGAAATCATCTAGAATCGCTGCTCAGGGACCTCTAACCATATCGCGGCCATATTTCTCACAAGCATTGTATTTTCTTAGCGAGTTTGTTTCCATTGTATATAGACAGCTTTTTTGCTGGGAACGGTTTTCTTCAAGATAACTCATTTATAACCAAACGTTATGGTTTGGGCAAAATGTCTAGCCCATTTAGTGGGTTCCTGAGAATTATGATGTCTATCACACACTATCTATGTACGAGTATGTGATGTTTAAACGAGTTGACACAACCACTAAAAAATTATCGGCAGATTGCAGGTAATGTGATAGTCGCAGTTAGTTTTAACTTTTGGCGATAATAACTCAATAACAGCATAGTACGGCACAACACGTACTTTTACCCCAGATAAAAGAGTACAATTCCAATATCTAAATGATAACTAAATGACAGTTCCACAGCACGGCAACTTGACCGTCTCAGCAAGAAAATTTTACCGTCACAGCAAAAAAAACTTAACCGTCACTGCAAGGCAACCTAGACAGTGGAAACAAGCTCAAACAATTTAATTTAATCACCCGACCGCGCTCTGCTCTATCCCTCTCTGGTGAATTTTTCTAATTTTCCCTCCACAAAAGTGTACAGATTTACAAGATGCTCATTTGTTTGTGGTTCTACTCATTTACGTTGCGGGTAGTTTTGTTTCCTTAGTTTTTTACAAGATTGTTGTTATGCTGTTACGAAATGGTTTTTCATTCTTGCTGAGATGAGAGACGCTTACTTTCCTACACATTTTGACAGCCCACAAGTATAATTCATTCATTTCGAGTAGGTTAGTGACAAACCCTGGTGTTGAAGTTTTTAGACCGCCTAAATGCCTCCGACATGGTCCGATAAACAACCGGGACCGACAGCTCAACGTGCCCTCTGAAGTACATTTAGTCTATGTACACACGTGAAGCAGCTATACACGAGTCTTCAAACGAACTTTTTTGCGTTTAAATACATATTTTGTAGTGACACTGTTGTTAAACTGACTATAAAATTTATTTTGTCACATATAATGTGACACAATGGATCTTTTATCTGCGAATTTAGTCTGAAATATTGGTAAGGTTTAAAATGCTGTGCTAGTGTAGCACGTGGTAAATAAATTGAAAAAAAAAATGTAAAAAAATATGATTTGCTAGTTATTGGCGGAAGTTCCGCGACGGGTTTCTCTCAAGTGTAACGCGGGTCTTAGCTCTTAGAAATTTTGTGTACTATAACTGTATAGAGGTAAGTTTACCCAACGGTATTAAGAACTCTTTGCTTTATTATTCACGTTTTTATTAACAGAACAGGCGCAGGCCGTGCCGTCGCATAATGTGGTCTCGTCTCGGTGCTGTGGCATTTGCATCCTCAGTAATGACTAATGCTAAATCTACGACACAGATTATGTAGCAGCTACTATAGCACTAGCTATATTACGTATAGACACAGATTAACTCATAGTTACTATTAATACTAACGTGTTGGTTGCTATACAGGGTGTAATCGTTAAGTGTGCACAGGCGATTATTCCGTAACTATTGCAGATATCAAAAAACTTTAAACTGATATCGAAAGTACTTTACCTAATGAGTAAAATGACATTAATAACTTTTTAAAAATAAAACGAGAAATATCCAAAAAAAATACATTAATCACTCCCATACATTTTATTTCTTAGTAAGTACAATGTACTTACTAAGAAATAAAATGTACAATGTACTTACTAAGAAATAAAATGTATGGGAGTGATTAATGTATTTTTTTTGGATATTTCTCGTTTTATTTTTAAAAAGTTATTAATGTCATTTTACTCATTAGGTAAAGTACTTTCGATATAAGTTTAAAGTTTTTTGATATCTGCAATAGTTACGGAATAATCGCCTGTGCACACTTAACGATTACACCCTGTATAAACATGGTTACAGTTGACTCAATAGTTAGAACGAATGGAAACAAATTATTTCAAAGTTAATAACAAAATCACATATGAGTCACAGATTGTGGAATAGACACTATAAATAAGGTTACATGTTTGCAGTATATTTAGCTATAGGATCTAAAATTCTCTGCCACTAAAAAGAGATAATCATTGTAGTCAAAACTTGCAAAATCTATTATCTATATTTATAGAAGAAAGTCGTGTTTGGTACACCATTTAGAACTCGAGAACGGCTGGACCGATTTGATAATTTTTAGGAATTTTCAGGAATAGGATAATTAGTATTAAAAATCCCGGAATTCCCGCGGGAACGGGAACAACGCGGGTAACATCGCAGGGCACTAGTATCAAATAGTTTGAATGACCTAAAAACAAATACTGCCAAAAAACCGAACCAATTTTTGTCCGACTCACGCATCAATTAATCTCCCCAATCATAAAACTATCACGCACATTAGTACAATCTATCAACGGGACTTTATGCGACCAACAAAGAGTCTTGATGAGACAATTTGTCTCCTTCAACCATCCAACGAGCTCGGTACATTCTCTTTTATTAGGTTAAGTAGATGTTCCCACGCCCGACAATTATTGGATCCTAAACAGTTTAGATATTTCGAAATGATCGTGAATTTGTGAAATTAGATTTCTGAGAAATGTTTGTAAAAAGTAAGTTCGAGTTAGAGGCCAACTCTGATGTCTGCTTCTTCATCGAGTGGATGGTCAACCTGACCAATCCTGGTGTCAGAGTTGTTGAGCCGCCAAAGGTCTCTGACATGGCTGATGTAACGACTACTATCCGTAGAAAGTAACCGGGACCGACGGCTTAACGTGCCCTCCGAAGCACGGAATAATACCCTGATGTCGAAGTTTTTAGACCAATTCGAGGCTTTCGACATGGTCTAACGTTTGAGACAACCAGGCCCCTCAATTTAACGTGCCCTCCAAACACGGTGGCGCTCAGATAGAAACACCACTATCGGCCTCCCATCCAAGTAGAGGCCTGAACCGAGGTGCATAACTAAAACGGAGCGTAATGATTATCATTGCAGTATTCATGAAGGGTCTCAAATATCTAAACTTTAATTACTTTTGTCTAATCTAGTACGGCTGTAATTAAACAGATGTCCGAACTAACATCTAAAAAGTAAAGTATTGGTCTGTAATGTGCCACTGCTGGGCAAAGGCCTCTCATCTCACTGAAATGATCAGTACAGTGAGGAGGATTTAATCACCACGTTAGTTTATTAATTAATTGTATGCCTAACATACAAATATAACTAACAAATTAGGTAGGTAAATGCCTGGTCTTATTAAAAAAGGTTCGAATGACTCAAACAGGAGATGACTAACTAAATAATATGCGGTCATTATAAACCTGTTAACCACAGAGAATGACACAGATGTTACAAAAGAGGATGGCTTTAAGTAGGTTTAATCATACCAATACAGTTGTATAACTCACATCTTACAAGATTTTTAACTATGTACCTTATAATAGTTAAAATACTCAAAAGCAAAAATAATCGAGAGGTTGAGCGAGTGTACAAGCTTCCCGTCAGCGATTGAGATACCGTCAAAAAAGGTAACGATTGAAACAACCGGGACCGACTGCTTAACGTGCTTTCAGAAGCACGGGAGCTCTCAGAGAAACCACTATCGGTCACCAATCCGAGTAGTGGCATAGCTGCACATTGCTTAACATTCGCGATGAGTTACCGTTGTTCAGTCAACCTTTGCGATAAGCGCTATTTTATTTGATACGGCTTATACCACTTGCCATACCTATAACAATGTTAAGGATTAAATGCTATCCTACTAATATTATAAATGCGAAAGTTTGTGAGGGTGTGTGTATGTATGTATGTTTGTTACTATTCACGAAAAAACATCAGATCGGATTTGGATGAAACTTTACAGTTATATAGGATACACATCAGAACAACACATGGGATTCTGAAATTCCCGCGGGAATAGGTACAACGGGGGTAACATCGCGGGACGCTGCTAGTTACTTTAATAAACTTAATGTATGATTCAACAGACTCATATACGATTCAAACTTTAAACTAGACCCAAACATACCTAATGATGAGTCTCACAAACTAAGTTATTAAGTTCTAGGGGTGACCTAGGCTGTCTGTTAATAACATTAACTTTTCTATTGACTTACCAAAGTCAAACAGACAGACACTTTCTAAGTAGGCAAAGATATATTGCTTATATACTCACGATGGATAGAGAACAAATTAGTACATTCAATCATAAACATCAGTTCCTAAAGACTTTTGTTTGTAACAGAAGAAGAACAATATAACAATGTTGAAGTGGTATTAGTTATAAGACTTGTTAGATAGGAAAATCTTGTTAGTTGTAGATATAATTATGAAGCCGTCGACAACTCTAGGCAGAATAATTTTCTTTCTTTTGATTGTTTTGTTTGCGATGACAATGTTTGCAGGTCAGATTCTCAGGATATGATTGTAGACGTATACTGAAAGACTGCATAGACCTTAAGGGCTTTAGGCGACCATTATTATTTTATAATGACACGTGTTCTTTATTAGTTTGTTAGGATGTAGATAGTAATGCCACTACAATGTTACACGAAGAGCGTTTTATTAAAAGTAGTAAACATCAATGAAATGTACATGGGAAAATTTTGAAATAGACTTCGTACGATCAAACATCTATTTTGGAAATCTGACCATAAATGACGTAATTATGTTTCAATATACACAAAGAAAGAAACCTTCATCGGGAACCTCTTCTTTTTAAGTCGGATAAAATCACTCACGAATCATGCTGCTATACTAACATCCAAGATTTATCAACGTTTAGACTCCGATATGATTGCAAAAGCAGTCTTTGCTATGCTGTCTGTCTCTCTATAGATAAACTTACCTATTAGAACAGTTGACGTCATTATATAACTCATCTTTACATTTTTACCTCTTATGCCGCTGTAATAAGGTATACAAATGTAAACATACTTGACGTCGACTGTACAAGTATAAGTATGCAATAAACATATAAGGAAAGTTGACTAATCACAATCTTTTGTGCGATAAGAATTCGCGTAGGTGGAATGTGGATAAGACTTGTTTCTAATACCTAGATTGCTCGCTTTGTTTACACGTCTGGGTGATGTCATCCTACACAGTTTCGCACGGAAATTGCATTAGCTTGAAGTAATGTTATTGATGTTAATTATAGGTGATAATGTTTTGTTTACTGTGTGTTTGTTTAACATACTGACATATTTGATTAAAATTATGCTTTAAGGAGCAGACATTTTGTGATTTTTCAAAGTCTTGATTTAAATTGTAAAGGTTCTGTCTTAAGGAAACTTTCGGAACATCATCGGTCGAAAACCCATTCCCTATGCAACACCTCATTAACATACCATCATTATTGTTGCAGATCGAACAGTAATGACAGTGGACTCGACACGAAGAAAGCTCTCCTGGTAAGTGGCACAGAACATTTTTAATGCACATCTGAAATGCAGAATTGGTAATAATGGATGCATAACTGTACATCGAAGGCTGCCCATAAAACGATAGTCGAGACATTTCTCGTTATCTGGTGCGGCGTGAGGCAAACGATTCGGAAAATCGAGCGGGTCGAACTGTGTCGTCCATTACTGATATTGGAGAGATGGGTCGATCGCAATAGTATCACCACGCCCGGGGCTGATTTTGATAAGGGGACATTTTATTCCATCGCCTTGTGATGACTCGCTAATAATATGGTAAATGAGTTCGTGCTGGCGAATATTTTTTGGCTTTCTCTACCCAAACTTGCGCCTTTTGGTTCCCATTCCATTTTATTAAGTTTCTGTTCGGTTAGTTTATATCTGCAGTTTTGCCCAAATAAATGTCAAATTAATGTTGACCTTCCGGTTCTGTTGAATAAAAAATATACAACGGCAGCAAAACTAGTAAATATCGTAACTTCCTCTCTTTAGAAAAGGTACAAAATAATGTCAACACGGCATTGATCAGCGGTCCATAAATCACTGGGCAAATGGCGTCCACCTACTGCATATTTTATCCCCTAAGCTTCGAACAATAAAATCACACATAGATTTCCTGTAGCCCGATATGTCGGTCCCCTCTTAACGTATTTAGGGATCCATATCAGACCATTGTATCTTCAGATCTTTCATTGTATCACGGAAGCTTTCTTCCTAACACAATTCGTTGTGCATCGAAATCGGTTTCCGTATGACGACAGATGAATTGTTAGGGGACTGTTTTTGATATATCGTCCAGAAATTATTGTGTTCAAAAGGGCATTGACTCCGGTAGGGTTTGGAGACAAAGGACTTCCAAATGGATTTTTTTTACAGTTTTCCTTTTCATGTTTCAATGGTTTTATGTTTATTGATTGCACGTAGTCTGGAGAAACAATGATTGTTGTTTGCGACAAATACATCGTCTAGCGTTTACCAAAAGTGTTCAACACTTTTTATTCTGTCTACAGATACGTCGTAATTCATCGAATAGATTTTTTCTATTTGTTTCTCTGCCTTGCCAAATACCGTAGAAAGAAAAAGAATCATGTTACAATAATAGGGTTTTTTTCCAGCAATACCTTACGCTGTCGAACAAGTAATCTTATTGGCTATTTCACCCAAAAAATATCGTTATCTCGGAACGGACATGGCGGTCAGAAAAAACATTCGGGTATAACCCGAATACGATTGAATTTCACCTTAAATTAGTTTATTGACAAAGCCAATAAGGACAAAAGCGACCACACGTTATTGTCCTTGGCTGCGAATCTCGAAACCCAATCACTGGCGCCTTTGTCTTGTCAATTGATGACATATTTTGGAGATACCCCTGTTCCTGACACGCTGCTTATTGTTGTCCATAAAATATGAACAGGTCGTAATATATTGCCATCAAAACACCAGAATTAGGTCAATGGACATCTACACGCGGAATGAACTACAAAATTGGATACAATTCCTTATACCTTAACTAAACATGGCTTTGATGTTTTAATCACAATTTACGGAGCCGAATAAATAATTAATGGACTCGAAATTGACAGAATAATGTTTTGTGAATGTTCGTCGAATTTGACAGTTTAAACGGCTATTAGGAGGACAATAGCGTCGATTGGCTATTATCAAATAACAATTTTAAACCGCAGACTAATTTATAGTTTTAATTAAATAAGTGAATGAAATATTGCATCCGATAATCCTTTCGTATGTAAATGATGCAATTAAAATGAAAAACGCAATTCATGTTTCACCATTCAAAAATCGTACGAACAAGATTAACAGACGATTAAAGTAAAGCTTTCAAAAATGTCAAAATATGAATTAAAAAAGCACGTAACGATTTAATTGGACCTGTGTACATGAAAATGTTTAAAATACCATCGGAGATAACTCAATGACGGTGTCGCAACGTTGCAAACTTTTTACAAGCATCCATCTGACGTTTCAAATATTCGGCGAGGGCTTTCGACCGGAGTCGATTACGATCGAGTAAAAACTACTCGATCACTCGCCACTACCTGTACGATTTATTACGTAATACGATCGATTTGTTGGCGTGTGTCGATGTTCCTTGTAAGTGAACACAACAGGTGGTTTCAATTAATCGATTTTGGAGGTGTTCATCTTAAGTAGTTTTTATTCGATTTAAAATTTGAATTGAATTCAAAGCTTCACAGGCGTAGCATATCTTACATGTAATTTGTTGTTACATGTACTGTAATGATAATGTAATATATTCATATGAAGTATTTGTGTATGTATATGTAGTAGTAACAGTGAGTTAGACTCCATAATACAGGCTTAGAGTTTACTTTGGGTCTTATAAACCCTGTGTGAATTTGTCCCAGTTTAAATTATATTACAAGTGATAAGCAATGTTAAGCTTTGATACAAATTCGACGGGACCTTGATACATAGAAGTGATACCTATTGACTATCCAAATTTCGGAGAATAGTTATTTCAACAACAGATTTGACTTTCAGGTCATGGCCACAATAATAAGCTAGACTACAAAATTGCCCAGGATTAAGTGTGATCTGATCTTAATAAATGTTACTATTTTTATCTATCAATAATATTTAACGTAGTATTATAGCAACATAACATAGCAATGGTGATACCAATTATCCCAAACCTAGCATAACTATGAAGTATAACTCTGATAGAAAAGCACGCTTCTTGAGTAAAATAGACACATTTCTTATAAAACACTCTAAAATACTGTGGAACTTGTGATAAAATACACCTAACAAGACAGTATGTTGCTGCCACATTTTCACAGGTCCACACTTTTCTGGTTCGTTTACTTGAGCACTATACGCTAGCTACGGCGTTTTGTTCTCTGTTCTGCTGTGTTTGGCGTTTTCGGATGTTTTGTGCTCTATACTACTGGTGTTTTAGAAAATATGATCAGTAGCTATATGTTATAGTTTTTGTAAAAGAAGATGAAATAATTTTAGTAATTTATTACCTACAAGACTTTTTCAACAAGACCTACAAGAGGTTTTAACTTATTACATTTTATTTTATCATTAAGCAATTTCACACTCTTCAAGCTTCAAATTGGCGATTTCATTAAACAGCCAGCATAATGTCAAATTTAAAATGTTGTATTTCGAATTCGCCGATTCTCATTTGTCTTTAATAATAATATGTCCTTTTGATTGGTTTAAACCTCGTACCTACCACCAGTTTCATTATTAATAAATTCGTTTTTATTTAGTTGAATGTACCAGCCCTTCTAGCACAATGAACATGACAGAAGGCGCAAGACATAATAATGACAAATACGGTGTTTTCATTGATGACACATTGACGCAAAATTCGATTTTCAAATATGACACCAATCAACACACAGCATTTATTATACCATGTTTTGTCGCCTTCTGTGACGTTCGTTGTGCGAGCCAAGCTGTTCTAAAATCGCAAAATATTTCACTATCGTTTATACTTCGAGAACAGCTAGTAGCGAGTGTTAGGTTAGTCAGGTCACGCGCTGAAGTATAGTATCGGAAACCTAAGTTACTTCCGAAGTATCGGATCTAAGTTCCAGCACTTGTTTTAGGTATTACCATGTTTAACTTGAGAAAGTTTTCTTTCAGAGTTTTAGATTTTTTGACACATGAGAAAGTTTGGCACTTAACTTAGACAATATGATGAGATGCAAGTCCCCAACTTCATTCTAAAATCCTTTTTTAAAGGGGAAAATGATACAAGCCAAAAAAATTGGAAGGGATTTTGGGACATTTTTACCGACGTACCATATTATTATTTTCCTTTAATAGGGATTTTAGGAAAGAAATGAGAATTACTCATTTTCGAAGAAGAATATTTTCGAATTTTTATCACTTCTGCAGTGCACAAAATGTAGAACCACTTTCTTGTTAAAATAACGTTATTGAGACTTGAAAATTAGTCCAATTTATTCCAAACACATAAAACATTCCACAGTTTTGATTAAATCAACTATTTAACAACCTAGGTCTGGATTTTATAGCTCACGATCTAGATTAGCCTAGACTTTAATAATAGGACTGAATATAGGTCTAGATATTATACAGATAGGCGAATGAATGTGACATGAAAGGAATTATTAAACGGGTCTAGTCTAGATTATTTCAAGTGACATAGATTGGACCTAACATCGATATATTATTGAGTCAACACGTAACAAAGTTTGGTCACACAATCAAAATTACTTGGAACCGACTAATTGAGCTAGTACCGACACGTGTTTGTTTAAGCCAAGGTAATAGCTTTTCCAAGTATTGTTAAAATGTATCCAAAAGCGATTTGTTCAACGTTTCTGCACAATGGACACAATTCTAGGAAACCATGCCTCCATTAAATGTTTGTAAATAAAGTTGGGTATTTTCAATTAAATTAACGGCCTCTGGTAACCGTTAAGCTTAAAGATAAGAGCCACGTCATAATAAACTTCAAGCTCTTGTCTCAAGTTAAACAAGAAGCCTTAAGTTGTCTGTCAGTAAAAACTTCCAACACCACAGCATAGTTTTGATTAATAACTTTGTGGGAACACGCTCATTAGCTAGACGACATGAGTAATAAGGAGCGCGATCCGACTATGATTAATATATAAAGGTTGACGTTCTCTCGGCGGCCGCTTAATGAAGAATGCGCCATCTTGGCTCGGCCGCGTGCTTATATACCCCCCCTTCCGCGCGTGATTGATGACGTAGCCGCGACGTCACAGATATCTGGCCAAGTGACGAGGGTGCAGTCTTTAATCTTATTTGGTTGCATGTTGTCATGTAGTAAATTGGATTCTGGGTTAAGACACTTGAGAGCGGAGTTTCGCTTTACGGGTATCATTTATTATCATCTTAAAGGCTTCTTCTGTTGGCAACATTAGTATTTGAAGCTTCACACAAGGCTAATTAATTAAAGTATAAATTAAACACAGTTAAGTACCCGCTTTAATAACAAAGGTAAAGACAAAAATCACGCACACATACCCAAGCGTTTTGATTAATAAGTGTTGTTGACATTTTAATTAACCCGGGCAAAAGTCGGGGCGGGCTATGCCTCTTTGTTTTCGCTGTGAATAGGCGACGGTTAAATACCAGCCTTAATGCTGCTTGTACAGGCGTTATGCGTCTGTACAGGCCTTTACAAGTTTATACGCACCTTTGTTGACGATACCAAATGTTTTCTTTTTAATAGTTTCTTTGTGGCCTGTTTAGTGAATTGTGTCAGTGGGTTATCGTTGTCTTAGCCGATTTTGGAGGGACCTGACTTGACCCAGCAGTGACCTACCAACCCTTATTGACATGGAGGATTTATTAAGGGTCTTAAACTGAAGATTAATCTTTACTTGACTGCGTGTTAGTGTGAAGTTGGTATATTAATTAAGCTTAACAAAAAGAACAGAAAATATGAAAAGATCTTAAGATAGTATTAAACATTAAAATTTTCATGGTAAAGGAGTGTCTTGAAGCAAGTAAAATCACTTTTTGTTTTATAAAAAGGCTTGAATATGAGATCACAAACCCGCAGAAGATAAGCATGGAGATAACGCCTTACCTACTGTACTGATATGTTCAGTGATACAAGCCTTTGCCTTACAATGAAATGGTAGCAAAAAAAAAAAAATTACAAAGGGCATAAAAATTTACGTACAATAATTCTTCTGTGTTTATAAAATAACAATACAAGGAGATAAGACCGGTACCACTTTTAAAATATGGTAACCCCTAATGAGTATAAATAACCATATTAACGCCCGCCATCTTCCGAAAAACATTACAAAACAAAGCGATATAAAACCACAATCCTCTGAATGATACCAACATTACGCCACAAAGTAAAGTTTTAATAACGCATAAACAATACAATGGCCACAGACAAAGAAGGTTAATTTTAACGCGGGAAAATATTATTAAATGCCACAGAGTTTTTATACCACATGTAACGTTGTTAGTGTCTGTTGTTCGTACCGTTCTAATTTTAAATTTTTATGGCGTTTATTGTTTTTTTTTATGATAAGGTACTACGAGCTCTTTTGTGCCAGTTATATTATTTTTGTGGTGCTGTTTTAACAACACATTGTTGATTCAATTCAACACACGTAATTGATATTGTTGTTAAAGCAATCATATTGATTATTTCAATGTCATTGTGACCGTAAATGTATGAACAAATAAATCTAATAAAATAAGAATTCTATCTCGAATCGAATTTCCATTTTCATTCCATTTGTACATATTATTCTTACGATTCAATATCAAGTATCGTATCTAATCTATCCATTTAAATTTGCAACTCGATTCTTTTGTCAATAAAAAGCTTCACATGCAAAGTAGGTGATGCGCTTATAACATTAAAGCCTACAATAAAATAGCAACCTCATTTTAATACCTAGTATAAAATTGTCACTGAAACGCATAATACAACACGCAGGTCGATAAACAAAGCTAAACGAGACAAAGTCCCATAAACTGCGATGAATTGTTTCCATTCAACACGCGAACGAGTCGCTATAATCGATAATTATTCGATAGTAATTCTGTGGTAATTCGTTCATTCGAATGATGCAATCCTAATGCGATGATGTCATTGGCAGGTGGGCGAAATGGATTTAAATTTGGAATACAATTTAAAATTAATTTGTCTGCTTCCTTTTTCAAATGTGGTTTGTGTTGATCGATTTTGTCTATGACATAATTAACCGCGGAATATACAATTTGATTGTTGAGCATAGACATAGTGAAGCTTTTGCTTGTTTTTCCAGAAATATGAAACAAAAGAGGCTTTAATTATTATATGTCTGAACATTGCTGTAATCACATTTGGTTTAGTTCGTTTGGGTTCTTTCATTCATCTAATCACGTTATTTTGGGACTTAGATGGAATATGCCTTCAATGGCGTGCAATTTAGAAGTATAAGCGACATTAAAATAAAATACGTTTTCATAGAGACATTGATTTAGTTTTTATACCGGTTTACATAGATTTTGTATATAAGTAAAGATTTAAGCACAACTAAGTAAGAATAATATACATTTACTTATTTATAAAAGCAACAAAAATATGCACTCGAAAAGTACCTTCAATATACACGTATTTATTTAAAAAACAAACTATGCTAAGCCGTAATTACGCTCAAAACGCCGTCCAACCAAAATTACACCACAAAATGGCCACAGAATTATTAAAGGAAGGAAGTGACAGACTTAGAGGAAATAGGGGATGTTGGACTCAGTATAGTTGCCGAGCCTTAGGTAGGTAATTCCCTATTTATTTACATTCATATCTATTATATTATTGCCCGTTTTCAAAGGAATAGGGGAGAAATTGTACGCAGAAATTACTTGGGCGTAATCGTTGATTTCCGTCGAACAAAAGGGATACAGTTTGAGGTATTTTTGCGTACATTTGTTTTTTGACTGTTATTTTTGGATAAAAATAAATACATACATGTTTGGAGGTTCGTCTCGTTGTCCGTCTTTTATTCGGCGACTGAACCCTTTTTTATACTTGAATGCATTCAATTGTTTTGTAAAGCGAAACCGCAGACATTTAATAATAGATATGTTTTGTGAGTATCTCAATTGACTCAATTTATTAGTGGACTTCCGGTCAGAGGGGCCGTTAATTAAAACGTCTTCCATTTTTAAACAATCTTTATTTAACGCCACTTGAATTGAAACCTTTTTATGCCAATTTTTAATTCGCAATTAGTTCCATTTTCAAATAAAATAAATAAACGAGCTCTATGAATAACGCAACACGTTTAAACTGCACCCCGTGCGGTATGCCCTATGCAAATCACACCAATTTACACCTCATAGATTACTTTGAGTTGAAGCATTTGAAGCAGCAAAATTTTATAAAACAAGCTTCACATCACTCTTGACAGCACTCAAATTTTATATGGTCTGAAACTTCACTGGTCTTTTATAAGGTAATCCTGGCGAGGTAATGGAGGCAAGTGACAGTGGCGTGACAAAAGGACTTTTAGCGGGACAGTTAAAAGTAATGACTGATTGTAAGACACGGTAGAGTAAGGACGGTAGTGGTTTAGACTGTTAGGGCTTTTATTTAGAGGTGAGATGTGGCTTCGTATAGCGAACTATCTTTATTTTCTTTATAGTTAGGATCTCAAATGGGAATTAATAAGGCATTTTTATAGAGGGATTTGGTTTTGGTTGGAACCTTTCAGATCTCAGTCTAAATATAAACTTTATAGACTCTATAAAGGTAGTTAAAATAAAACTAACTTTCTCGGTATGAAAAATAGTAGTTTGGTTAAGATTTTTTTAGTCAAATGACAAAAACAGAACCATAGTATAATAGTTTCTATAAAGATAACTAAAACAAGGGTAACTTCAAAAGGTAATCCCAAAAACAATAAATCACAACTCACAAAACACGCTAAAACGCATAATTGACTTAAAATTCCGCTGAGCACACCGTATACTAAAAAGCACATTAAAGTTAACTACATCAAAAAGGCTAAATCACTTTCATATCGCGCTTAGATTAACGAAACAACGAAACGAGGAGCCGGCGCTGAATTCATTCCTCGCGATAAATTCATTATCCCAGCAGAAGGTTTAAAAAAATATCACTCTCATTCCTGCTTCCACCTCGCTCCGCTGAACGCCTCAATGGTCTAGTATGTGCACTCGCCTGCCAAGACTGAGAGGTCCCGGGTTCAATTCTCGGGTCGAGCGAAAAACATGTTTCCTACTTTTCAAACTTGGCTCGAGTTTGAGATCACCAACCTGCATAAGGCAAGCGTGGTGATTACGCCTAATCCTCCTCACTGTACTGATATCTTCAGTAAGATGAGAGACCTTTCACAGCTGTGGGACATAACAGGCTAAGGGTGCCTGTCCATAGAAGCGGAGGGAGGCTGCGGAAACGAAGAAATGTTCACCAATAGGATTGCATAAAATCTCCCTTAGGCAGGCACCCTTATACTCGTACTAAACTTATACTTACCCTACTGCTTCGCTTATCTGTAAATAATGATTGTTCAGATTTATCGACACTCGCCGAAAACGATGGAACCCAATTGATTGACAGATACCTATAGAGAGTAATTAAAAGTTCTTAACGACGAAACGCCGGGTCGCACCTCCAAATGCATAAACTTATACTAATTAGTGAGGAATTCTTTCCAAGTTGAGCCAAGATTTGGAAGTTTGGAACTTCTCGGGCCAAGTGTCGCAGCTTTTAATTGAGAATCCGGAGGAATTCGCTTTGTGAAGGAATTCCTTGAACAAACGTCTTCGCTTAGTTTTTGTTTGTGTGAATTGTTGGCAGTGTTTTTGTTATGTGATATTGTATTTTGGTATTTGGCTTGTTTATTCATGTTAAGGATAAAAGAAGGATGCTTAATATTATGTTTATGACAGCAGAAAATTGTAAACGCCAATGGTGTATAATCTAACGTAGTAACGTCAACAGACGTCAAATTGTGAACTGTAAAATTTAATTAACATTACCCCCTTTTTAAACCGTAAAGGTATTCTTAATATGAGAGCTCGACTGGAACTGCATTATGCGTGTCTTACTCAGAAAGTGATATGGACGAAGAAGCCAGAATATCTGTTCGAAAAGTTAACGTGGGTTAGGGACATTTCTGTGAGAAGCCGTCGTTCCAATAACATTAACATGCTTAGGTTCCCTGCGTACACATCCGCGCGGTACAGGGGATGCTTCAAGTTTGCAGCAGCAAGCATATGGAACGATCTCCCTCCACCTCTTAGGTATAAGATGAGTGTAGAAACATTTAAATAAAAATATAAACAGGCCTTGTTAAAAAGGCAACTTGCTGCTGAAAACTTGACGCATTCTAAATGGACACACTTTCCACTTAAACTATTTTTCTAATAAACCTTTTTTTTTTTTTTTTATTGCTTTATATCATAAAACAAACTTTTCATACCAATTCTTGCACGTATCAATGAGCATACACACACACACACACACACTCACACAAACCCACACACGCACACACACACCCACACTCACACAAACCCGCACACACGAAACACTCGCACGCGCGGATACACACAAACCCGCACAGACACAAACACACACACTTTAATTGATTAGGCGACCCCTCTCCTATTTCAACTCCCTCCTAAGATCTCTGGGAGTCAGGAAGGGCTGAAAAACAGCGTTGTGTAGACTCTGTCCGCACAACACACAGCTGAGCCCCTTACCTTTTGCCCATTTTCTTCAAATGTTATTAATTTTAAGTTTAATTTTTTCTGTATTGTACTTTCCTTATGTGGCAATAAATTGATTTTTATTTTATTTTATTTATTTTAAAAAAGATTTACAATTTAACGCAAAGAAAATCGTTAGTTCATAATATGTTTATAGCCAATCGTTAAACCGGCGCGTTTACAATATAACAATGACATATACGTTTATAGGTTTTATAGTAAAAGATAGGTTAGGTTAGGTTTAGCCATTCTTTATTTAAACTCCTACTTCTAATAGGAATTCGAACGTTGATTCGAAACTTAACTTTACTAACCTCTTTGCTCCGGCGATGACATGTCAAATACATCCGGTATTTAAATTTTAAATTTCGAAATAGAATATTAGAATTCCCGCTAAAACTGCAATGTATAAATAAATGACAGCGTGTTGTCAGCACGTTGAACGTCGACACACGACAAGTTTAGAAACCAACACAACCCGCTTTGTAACCTTTATCCAACGTTCGAGAGGCTATAAATTGGAAATACACGGGAATAATACCAGAACCAACGTACAAGACGAAGTTACCCGACACAGTAACACGCTAGTAAGACAACCGAGCAAGACGCGCGTTAATTAACCAGGAATTTACTGTATTCAAACGAAAAGTTTAAGTCAAACCCCCAAACTTGAGCACTGAATTTGTTTTCCATCTGCGCGGTATCTGCGTCGAGTTTCCAGTTGGAACTTATTACGTGTGTTTGAGTGTGTTATTGCCGATGCGGTTCCGCCCGCCTAATTCCGCCAATGTTCGAATTTCGACTAATTTCGGGACGCATAAGGCGCTCGAATTTGGTCCAATTATAAAGCTGGGTCTACTCGAATTTGGACCAATTAGATGAGCCAACGAGCTGTGTCACACTCAGGAGCAGTTTTGTCGGCAATATAATTTATTAGGACGCTCAAAGTTGAAGGCTTGAACCCTTAAAGACTGGAGTCAAATTTGATTACGGACGTTTTAAACGTGTCCCTCGGCCGCCAAGTTTTAAGTGAATAGTCCCTGGAATGGCACAATAAGACGAAATAGAAAATATCTGTTTCTATGAGGGCATTCAGCATTTAATTAATCTGATATTGAAACAAATGAGGTGCACTGCGATCCACTGTTGTTGGATTATTGGATCATTTGTTTTCATGTTCGGCGCACTCTCCCGTATTGAGGACGTCCGCTCTCATATTGATGCAAACAAATGATTGCTGCATGCCAGCTACAATATGTACAAGTTTGTACATTCAAAGCGGATAAAATAATAATGTAAATATCTAGATAAACATATTTCGGGTTTAATGGTTCTGCTATTTCAAGTAACTCTTTTGTTCAAAATTTATAAGCCATAATGTAAATTAAATACATGTACCTGTTAGGGCAAAAATAAAAACAATATCATTATTATGTTTCAATGAATCATTAAATAAAATGTAATGACTTCTTCAAAGAAAAGTATCGTCTGCCCTTGAGGAGCTTAACAGCGATCGTTGTTAGGAATGTCTCCATGCAGCCTTCCCCACGCATTCCCCAAATTATCCACGAACGTGCAAAAAGACAATCACGGTCCCCCGAGACCAGAGACATTCCCGTTATCAATTAAATTCTTCGTCGTTTTCTCCTATTATTTTCTTAAGCCATCCTAAAGAGCCGGCCATTGGGAACATCAAAAAGCCTAAAAAGTTCACGATCCAATACCGTTTTACCTTCGCAGACGAATAAGCGATGGCCAATTAAAGGTTTTGAAATCGATTCAGTGAAAGCCTTCTTTGTAAACGATGCTATTGACATTTAGGCATCGTCTCCGAACGCCTTTTGAAGTCCTTTTCGTCTCTTTATGACGAAATTCTTTTCTGTTTATTTTTCTGGAATATCTGTTTTTGTCCTTAGATGAGTGTTTGTGCTTTATCGTACCAATAAAAACTATTGTGTCATTTTCTGTCAAAATTGGCGTTCTTATATAAATAATGGTATTGGCTTTGTGTAACAGACATTTCTGAGAATGTCTACGGATTACTTTTGTGTACGATGATTGAGGCGCGTATCTTAATTCGTGGTTACAATTAATTACATCACATTGTACCTCATTAGACGCCTCCGGAGCAATGAAAATCAATAAAATTATCCGAACCGAGTTCTGATTAATCAATTAATCAATTGGGATTGGTTTCTGGTCGTAGTGATAGGGCTCCCTCCCTCCTGAAAGGGTTGATTTATGAGAAAATAATGCGCCCAAGGGAAATTTTAAGTGTTAACTTGAGCAAAACTTGAAGTGTACCCTATGAATTTGATATTAATATCGTTCGTTTGGTGGTTACGGCAGGTTTGTAGGCCTCTGTCTTAGAAGCTCATTTATCTTGTATGAATAAGTTTGTTGGGACGCGGGGGCAAAAGATTCATGTTTTATTAAATGGGAGTAATTGATGGGACTCGGGAACGAACCGAACAACGTGTGTTCATGTACCAGTATTATTTTCTTTTGAAAACGATCTTTGGAACAACGTAGGAAACGTTGTTATTGAAACTACCCTCATCTCAAGCGCTACAATTTGGGTGTACTTATAAATAACATTTTACTCATGTTCTTGGTTACTCAACCACTTTGTAAATTGCATAAACAAGTTATAATAGAAACGTAAAAGGTAAAAGTTTAAAATTGAAAAGAATCAAATAAAAACAAAGTGAAATAAATTAAATATGTACAACATAACAGATGTCTCGTCCTTTGCCTTCATATGATGTTACGTGTGTGATGGTACAATGATGCCCTACTATTTATATTTAGTCTTTGTGTCTATAAAAATGTGGAGATCCTCGGACAAAAATTCGTCTGTAGTTCCTTCTGAGCAGGACTTTAAAACGTATTATGTATTTCCTTTAAAAATAAACGAAGGTATTGTAAACGAATCAAATGAGTAATTTCCTGCAAACAAAGCTTCAAATATTTCAAATATTTAGAGACCTCACTAAAATTGTCCAATTGGAATTTCTAGGTCAACGGATAATATTATTTATTCATTCCACTGTTCGTTTCAGCTTGTTCATTTTTAAACGACATTTTTATATCAACAGCCCAGTGGATGTTTTGTCACAGAATAGGCAGTAGTAGCTGAGTTTTGTTTCACAATTCACTTTAAATAGGTTTTTTGTATACGTATATCAGTGTTTTAAGCTATTGCATAGCTTCTATCGCGGGCCTTGAGCGCGGGGACCAAATCCAGAAATTCCGTAACGAAAAAAACCTCACGCTCCCCACTAACGCCATCTAGTGATAGAAAAAAAAAAGACGTGTGGCACTCGGGGACTGCCGCGGTAAAGCTATTGCATAGTTATTTTTTCTATCACTAGATGGCGTTAGTGGGGAGCGTTAGGTTTTTTCGTTACGGAATTTCTGGATTCGGTCCCCGCGCTCAAGGCCCGCGATAGAAGCTATGCAATAGCTTAAAAGACGTGTGGCACTCATGCCGCGGTAAAGCTATTGCATAGTTATTTTTTCTATAACTAGATGGCGTTAGTGGGGAGCGTGAGGTTTTTTCGTTACGGAATTTCTGGATTCAGTCCCCGCGCTAAAGGCCCGCGATAGAAGCTATGCAATAGCTTAAAAACCTAACGCTCCCCACTAACGCCATCTAGTGATAGAAAAAATAACTATGCAATAGCTTTACCGCGACAGTCCCCGAGTGCCACACGTCTTTTTTTATTTAAATTTCAATGTTACTATTTTCAGTAAAAACTTTGAATTAATAATTAATAACCTAACGGGGTACCAAAATAGTAAAATTATTAACATAAAAATCAATTAAAGATCCTATTAGAACCATTTCGACTTCTGCGTAGTTGAAGTCGCGGGAAATATAGACATTCTAATCCTAATAATACAATTATAAACTAACAGCGCCCCGAGGCTTTGCCCGCGTTGAGCCTGTTCTCGTAGGAATTTTCGAAAATCCTTTCTAAGAGTAAGGACTCACGAAGCGGTTTTTACCCGTGCCCGCCGCGGTGGCGGAATGGAGTTTTATTTCCAAAACTCACGAGACCGGAGTTTTGTGCGGTTACGCAGCCGTCGCGGTTGCGATTATCGCCCGCAAACTTGGCGGTTGATAATCGCAAGACGGGCGGTTAAACGATTAAACGATCAGTTGAGTTCCAGACCGTCATGGACACACACCAGAAACGAGTTGTTGCGTTATACTTCCTTCACAGAAGAATTAAAAAAAGAAGGCCTAAAAGATTCTGGATACATCCACTGATTGCGGAAAGAGATCGTTATGGATTATTTGTTACTCTTATTAATGACTTAAACCGCCAACCGACCGCAGAGCGCGCGGGTGCAACCCGCCGCGGCTGCGGGACCGCGACCCGCGCCCGCCGGTACAAGATGACCGCTGGAGCAGCGGGACCCGCAAACAATCGCACACGCCGCGGGCGTAAAACGCGTCGTGAAATGTGCTTTAATTTTTTACATATATATCTGTATTCTACAAAGGCTGCGGGCCCGCAACCGCGGCGGGCACGGGTGAAAACCGCTTCGTGAGTCCTTAGCCTTAGTGTGCACTTACGTCACTTGATTCTTCAAGTGACGTAAGTGCAAAACTTCAAAAAACCTTCCTGCCAAATTTCATGTTTTTAGGTGTAGCGGTTGAGGCTGTGCGTTGATTATCAGTCAGTCAGTCAGTCAGGACTTTGAATTTTATATATATAGATGTGAAAGTTTGCGAGGATGTATGTATGTATGTTTGTTAGTCTTTAACGCAAAAAAGACTGAACGGATTTAGATGAAACTTTACAGTAATATAGGTTATACATCAGAATAACACATGGGATTCATTTTATCCCGAAATTCCCACGGGAACGAGTACAACGCGGATAATACCGCGGGGCGCGGCTAGTCGAGTATACATCCAAAAATGCGTATCCGAACGCGGTATTATTACAACTTGTCCAATATATTTGCGAAGGATATCCCACCTGCGTGTAGGGTGACCACCCTAATCCCACGAGCGGGGAATTCTTAATTTAAACAGGATTTAGATTTCGGTAAACATTTTTGTAATTTATGTAATCTTTTGTTTAGAATGTAATTTAAGGATTATGTCCGAAATTCTTGTGTGCTTTATTAAGGATTGTGTTCTAATTTTAATTGGTTTCCGTTGTTTTAAGCAAAGTCCGATATTAATCTTGATTGGTTTATTTACGGGATGTGTGAACGTTGTATTATTAAATGTTTGCTTTTATTTTTTATAGGAATAAACAAAAATAGGTTCAAAAAATAGTGTTATAATAATATAATTGACGTAATCATTTTTGTGTCTTCTATTTTTCCACTATTAATGGTTAAGTACACTACCTAGATATCTGACTTTTGCAACCATACTTACATAGATAGATTAAGCCAATTTTAATTTTATTTAAGAGCCAATAACGCTTTATCTAGACACCTAAAAATAGTACTTAACCCTATAACACCGCTTATCCATTTATCAACGCCCCACAGTCACAAAACCGTCATAAAAATGAACTTTAACTCAAATCTGACATTATCACCACTGTCCACTGTCCAATGTGCATTATTGTCACCCTAATTGTCCGGTAACAACCGGTGTAATCCGGTTAGAACCGCCGCAAACCGACCGAAGACATTACGCGATAATAATTATGAATTATGATCCGTTGTTTAGCATTAGATGCATTTAATACGGTAATGTGGCTGTTACATGCATTACAGTTCACATTTCTCACACATACTCACTTTTAATTACTTTATTTCCATATTTAACTATTAAAGTTACGTCATAGTAACATATTATGACAATAACTAACAATTTGCTCACTTTATAGTACGGTCGGCCAAGAAAGTGGTCTACCACTTTTGACAAAAGTTTCTGCGAGATGTAACGATCGCTAAGGTTGACTTTTCTATGCACAATTATGTTATGACGTTTTGTCTGTTATCTGAGATGCCTGACATTTGACATCATTGGGTGACTTAGTTGGACCTCTATTATTAAATGAAAATTGACCTTGTTGTTTCATGACGTTCAAATGAATCTCAACCGTAGGGTGGTAGACCACATTTTTGGCTGACTGTACTATGAATAAATTGATAATGTAGCCTATGTATACTCTATTTCTTTTGGATTGGCACAAAATGTGGTTAATTGTCGTCAATTTTCCAGCCGAAGACGATTGCTCCTGAAGAGGAACATGGTTTAGTAATTTTATTTCATTTTTACCCTATCTAAACCTTTTTCCTCTTCAGAAGCAATCGTCTTCGGCTGGAAAATTGACGACATTTAACCACATTTCGTGCCATTCCAAAAAAAAAATATTATACTTAGTACTGCGTTTCGGAAGACTTTTGCCCAGCATTGGGACTATATCATAGCAATACAATTTTGAATTAAGAATGATTTTCTGTAACGCGTTTACCGAACGCATAGTTTTATTTGCACAAACCAATTACGGTACATTAGTCCTGTTTTGTAAGTCCGTCTGTCTATGCAATTACAGATTATTTTTTCATCATAATCTCGAGCAACAGGAAGGAAATGAGAAATTCCCCAAATCCCCCGAATTCCTCGTCGCCCTCAACTGACGGGTGTCAACACAGATTAGTTTCTTTAGTGGAACAATGTCACACGTAACGACTTTTATCTCAGTTTTTATACGGATTATTTTTTGAGTATTTTTTGTTCTGAAGAAGGCATGGAGATTGATTTGATTTGAATTTGGAATGTATTCTTATGTAAATCTAAAAAAGTATAGCCTGTAATGTCCCACTGCTGGGCAAAAGCCTCTCATCTCACTGAAGATATCAGTACAGTGAGGATTAGGAATAATCACCACGCTTCTAAATGCAGGTTGCTGTTCTTAAACCCGGACCATGTTTGAAAAGAAGGAAACATGTTTTCTCTCTACCCGGGAATTGAACGTGGGACCTCAGTCTTGGAAAACGAGTGCACATACCTCTAGACCACTACAAGCCAATTTTACACACACAGATTCATTGAGAATCACAGATTGCCATATACACGAAGCGTACACAAAAATTCAGATCAGTCACAACAAATTAAACTCATTCACGCTTCCCTTTCATTCATTCCGCATAACATTCTTCAACGATTTCTCGGCTAGCTCTTGGGAACTCCGTGTGATGTTATAAAAACTAACGCCCCCACGGGAACGAAACACAGCCAATGGTACCAAGAAAATGGAAGCCGGAGATATTCACAATTCTCAAATATGGAAGCGAAATCAGTTAATGTAAATGAGGTTGCATTATTTATTTGAACTGTGTTTTGAATTCAGAATAAGGTTCCGGATTCAAATTGCTTGTGTCTAATCGTGATTTGTTTTTTCTGTTTTTAAAAGAGGTTTAGGATTAGTACGTTAACCTCTTTGGTAGGAATTCAAAGTTTCGAACAGAGTTTAATTTTAATGTGAATTTGAAAGTCTGAAGTAATGAAAGTTTAAGCATTGTAGTCTTTTGATGTTTTAATTCAAAGCTGAAAGTTACAAAAACCACTAAATCGTGAGCTATTATTCCACTTGTGTGGTTCGCGTGCTGACGCGTTGAGTGTTTGTGAATTTTACCACAGTAATTAATTGTTAGTGGCGCTTATCGCGGTTGACTATCTTAATTAAGTGATGTAGAAGAAGTTTCAAATAATAAACAACTTAAATAAGAACTAGATTTATTCTAAAGCTAATTTTATTCAACTTTTAAAAATAACATTACACTCGATAACACACGATTGGTTTGATTCTCTTATTCTTAAGCAAGGAGGTTTCTTATAAATATGGGTGATTCTAAATATAAGTCACAACTGGGTGATTCTCCGAAAACGTTCTTATTTCAAAAGATAAATTCGGAAACATAAAACACTACATTTCAACCGGTTTTATTTCGACGAGTGTTTCGAAGGCGTGTTTTTAAATAAAATTCGATACAGATGCAATCTCTGCGCTGTCGGAGATGCAGAATCGCACAAATACCTGAACATTCAGCTGTCACAACGTGATTACATCTCTATTTTCGTTGGACGAAGGTTTATATTCGTATTGTATGTAGGTTACATTGTAAGAGAATTTTTAAAAGCCCTGTCATTGTTTGAAATATAAAGTTTTGTCGGGATGTATTACGGAATTGGGTTTAGACTTGCTTTTATGGGACGACTTGTGACGTCGAGTTTATAGTCTATGCTTTGTCTTGTCTATGGTTTTCGTATTCGCAACTCGTTCATTCTTCATTCTCTTTTAGGTGTAGACTTTGGAGATTTATTTATACGATGTGAATATAACTGTCAAACATTCAAATTTAAAATCAGTTCTAAATAGGTAGTACAGACAAGAAATACATTCTTAAAAACAAAAAAGTTTAAAAAAGTAATAGCCTGAAATGCCCCACTGCTGGGCAAAGACCTCTCGTGTTCTCGTCTCACCGAAGATATCAGTACAGTGAGGAGGATCAGGCGTTTCAAACAAATTCGTTCAAAATCTGCTTAATCACCTATTTCAAACTTTATACATCTTTGCATATTCTTTAACTTAACAAAATAATATTCATATACTAAGGACCTACCGCGCAATAATTAACACCACTTCATCGCAGGTCGGGTAACGGCACTTGAACCGACTGACAATCACCTCCCATTCAAAGGTGTGGCGTTCAATACCGGGCATGCACTTGATGTTCAAATTATTAAGCTATTTGAATAACGGTAGCTTGTCACGGCTTGGTAGCGATTGGATTATACTAGTTATACACTAGTTACACTATTATACTAGTTATACTACTTATACGAGTTGTATTACACGAGTTTTCTTTTCAAAGAATGAATGAAATGGTGAACAAGGTGAACTTAAAAGACAGAATAGACAGACATTGAACTTGATTTTGATAAGTTTAAATTTACCATGGTTTCGGGATTTTGGGTTTTGTAGATTTTCAAATTTCAATTGAAAGCAAAAAACACTAAAAGTATTATAACTCATCTATACTTACTAATATTATTAAGAGGTATTTGTAAGTTTGTTTGTTTGTATGTTCGAGCTAATCTCGGGAATTACCAGTCCGATTTGAATAATTCTTTTTGTAATAGATAGCCACATTCAACGGGAAGGTTATAGGCTATTTTTCACCTCGAAATTTCCACGGGCACAACGCAGGTTAAACCGCGGGGCGCTGCTAGTACATACTAATTTCAACGACAATTCACACCACCATATTCACTTTAAATTATCTTTGGAGCTTCCTCACCTCGCGCTTTAAATGAATTCAATTAATATTATCACTGATTACTGTTCGATAGCACTGGGACTGACGGAAATGTCATCCGTGACGTCATCAGCTCACGTCACGCTTGTCCAGCAACGGAATTTTAAAAAAGGATTTTTTTTTCAATTTTGGACCATGCCTTCATATTTTCATTAAGTTTTTAAACTTATAGTTAGTATTGTCTTTACTTTCATCTCCTTTGTATAGTTTTAATAGCATTTGCTTTGAATGCCACTTCACTAGATGTAAAAGCTTAGTTACATCAAAGCAATATATTTTAAGTACAACTTCATAATATGTAAAATAGTACAACCCAACAACAGATACGTCAATAAATCTATCAATTAAAAATAAACAACCAAAAAACTTTGACATAAAATAAATTGTTTAATTAAACTCGAAGGCTGGATAAATTAAATCATTCGAAGACATGCCGGTGCGCATGAATGGAATCCAATCGAGACACTTATTTGTTTGTAAAAGAAATAAAAAGTTGATAAACGACTTCGCCGGTATAATGTTCGTATGAATCAAAGACAGGTGTTCACTTGGTCATGAACCGTCTCGTAGCAAAGACGTCTGCGTAAAAACAGGTTCAATTCCACGTTCCATGTTCGAATTTTAAAATTGATACTTACTTTTTTAAGAATGTTGTAAAAAAATATTTTGTTTTTATTAACTTTCTCATTTTCTTGGGATATATTGTTTCCAACATAATTTATTACATTGTTTTTGTTAAAATGTGAGTTTTATGTTGTTTTTAATAGGTATTAACATAGAATTTGAATTAAAATGATAATGCATGCTGTTTTAGTGTGTTGTAGGTTAATCTCGGATGAGTGTGCGACAATTTGGAGGGAAGGTATAATGGATGGGCTGATGTGTTTGCAAATTGATTTTGGTTCGCAGGTCGTACGGTGTTAGTATTAAACGTGCAAAATACATATGTACAATGTCCCTGAATAAGTCCCGAATATATACATACATTAGCAAGTTCGTAAAGGCTAAAAAGATGGATGATATTGCAAACAAAAATGCATAGAAAAAATATTTAAAACTGAATTAATTCATATAGAACGAAAAAACTAGTTGTTATTAGTAACTTATGAGGCTGGAACCTATATCATTCATTTATTTTTAACCTGTATTATCCCTACGCTGGGCAAACATCTGATCAAGTATACATACAAATATTTCTTATCCCAAAATTCCCACCATCATCAACAAAACCCGATATTACTAGTTAGCCACAAATAACAGTCACAGTTGCTTCCCTAGCCACAAATAACCTATGACTAATCAGTGCTAGTGCTAATACGAAGTCTTACTCTAGGTCCCATGTGCGTCTGTGCCTATATAAGGATATCTAGCGTTAAATTTAGTTAAACGGTCTGTGACTTTAATTGTAGGATTGTAGCAAGAATGAATCAGGAATGTTAAGCAACGGCTTGGATACTTTAGAGATGGGTTGTTATTATATGTTTGAAAAAATCGTCTTTGTATAATCTATATATACTTATATTATAAAGCTGCAGAGTTTGTTTGTTTGAACGCGCTAATCTCATGAACTACTGGTCCGATTTTAAAAATTATTTTTGTAATGGACAGCCACATTCAACGGGCAGGTTATAGGCTACTTTTCATCCTGAAATTCTCTAAAACAGGTAAAAACAGGGTGTATAATACTCATAATCAACTCGAAACTACTCTCATTACAAATAAGTAGGTACATTACAAGGACGCATCATAAACGCCGCTTTTTAATAAACAGATATAGATATAAATAATTAAATTAATACTATGTTTGTAGGTCGCATCGATAACGTCACCGACCGCAGATAGTGATGACATGTGTCATTAATTGTCATTACTTGTCACTTTGTGACAGGGCAGACAAATGAATAGTGCAGGAGTATGTTATTGTGCTTGTGTGTTTATTTATTACCTAGTTATTACTGCGGCTTCCCTCGCAGTTACTATCACTATCACTACATAGTATAAAACAAAGTCGCTTCCCGCTGTCTTTCACTAATATATATGCTTAGATCTTTAAAACTTAATTTTAAAAACTTATTTATTTACTTAGATTTACTATTTATTTAGATAATATATATAAACAGGCCTGTAAAGAGAATCTTGGAGTTGAAGTATTATTTATCCCAAAATTCCCACGAAGATAGGCTACTTTACATCTCTCAATGTACGCCTATCTTATCCAAAACTCCATCGAAAAATCTTATCGACGGAAAAGAATCGACGCAGCAACGTTACTTGTTAAATAAACCATCTTTTTAGTACTAAAAGATAGCTATCTTTCTTCTTCTATCTATCTTCGAACATAAACCGAACAATGTAGACTAAATCCCCAATAAAATACAACTAAAAAACACATTTCATAAACTTTATTTTTAATAAAAGTCAAGTGCGAATGTTATAAAAACTTATTTTTCACGACCATAAAGTACAGATATAATTTTAACAATAGTAATACAGATTTATTGACCGCTATTAAAAACATTATGAACATAATTTTGTGATTTTGACACAGTTCTATTTTGCGTAGTCAATTTTATTTTTTTGTTGGTTTAATGTGACGTGAAGAGGTTAACTTCATGCGGGAATAAAATATTTTTATTGCATAATTATTTATTTTACGAGCTTATAAAAGCGACTTAGGTGGTCAGAGTAAAGAAAATTGTTATTGTATATTATGGCAATTGGGCACTTTTACTTAATAGGTATACAAGTCAAAAAGTATTTTTGTTTAAGCATAGGGACTGTGAATAAGGGCTCTTTTAATTTAAGCATTTCTAGACGTCCGACTACGCGCGGCAGTACTGCGGTCGTCCGCGCAAGGATGTTCTTTTGTTTTTCATACAAAACGCACGTAGCAGGACAACTGAAACAATTAATTTGAAAGAGCAGTAAATCAGACTTTTATTGAAGAAATCACTTCGACGAATTAAGATTTTTCCGATAAAAAAGCTCCGGTATTTCAAATCGCTACCTATAAAAATAAACCTAACCTAACACTATAAAAATAAAATAACTCGCTCAAAGCGTAACAAAAACCGCTAAAATATTTAAAACAATAAACACAACCATGTCACAAATAAAAAGTGCGACACTAAAAATAAAGCCCGCTACACACGAGCGTTAAGCACGCTCGAGAAACGCACGCAACTCAATAATTACAGCCTATCGCGCGTTCGTGCAGGCTAAGCTTAACAAATACCTACTTTGTGGTGTAGGACAAAGGGGTTGCGTGTAACGAAAAAGTCCCTACGGTAATACGGTCTGGTGGATCTCTGCCTAATTTTAGGGTGATATTGAAGTGAATAATGAGCTTTATTTACTGATAGCGGTATTTAAATTGTGTTTTTAATCTTGCTGGTATTAATTCGATGTTTGTGATAAGTTGTGGGGATGGGAGGAAACTGAAAAGGTGCATAAATAGTTGGATATTTCATTTTTCTCACCTTGATCTGGGTTTTCTTGAGCTAGACCGACTAGCGACTGTCTAAAATTTCTAAAACTGTCTAACTTTATAATGTTGGTATAATGTACATCTTTTCAAAGCATGAAAAATTGCTAGTCTTAGTCGTCGTCACTTCACCGTGGTACCTCCAGTTAATCTTATTAAACAAAGTGCGTAACATAATATGCTTACGACGTTTTTTGGATATCCACTGTCATAATACATATTTGCATCTGAAAAATCTAAGTAAGTATTGTGAAAAAAGCAGCAAATTAAGAAACCTCGCAAAGCGTCGAATTAAGAAACCTCCTTTTTGAAGCCAGTTACAAATAGTAGGAACGGCGAACGCTTAAAAATAAAAGGAATGGCGAAAGCTTAACATTAATATAAAGTACCGAGGAAAATAGTGGAAATTGCAAAAAAGCTTAAATGTAAAACCTTATAAAAACAGCTCGCAATTAACCGCACCGATTAAAAACAACTCGCGATAGGTAAATGAAGATTAAAAGAATCAATCAGCCTATCGCCATGACACGGCACAAAATGCAACACAAACCGAGAGCAAAACCCTGACACGACAAAATCAACCTTATTCAAACATAATACAGTCGCAAATCCAAACAAGTTAAGTTGATAATTTCGCAGTGACTTAATAATTTTAGCGGCGGAAGGGTTGGTCGTTAACGCACTGAGCTCATTAGTGGACAAAATAAAAGAGTGCAATATAAAAGGGTGAGTCTACAGTTTTCATCATCATTCATCATGACAAGTGCGTAGAGTTTCGCTTACACACTTTGCGGTTAGTCGACGATCCAAGCCACCAAGTGTGTAACTCAGAAATTCCCTTTTTAAAGGCGACAGGGTTTAAAGACCTTTTTAATGTCTATGTATATTTATAGTGAATACGTTTTCTGTCTGGGTTTGTGTTAGATCTGTTCTGAATGTATGAATAGGAATAAATTATTGATATGTTTTTCTTTTTTCAGATCTTAGCTTCTTCTTTGGTATGAGGACGGATATGTGATGTGAGTATTTAGAATGATAATTTTGAACTTATTTATTTATACTGAATGTTCATTTTACAGTCTTCACAAACTAATGACAGTTGTTTCGCGTTCTATTTGTCCGTTTATCAAAGTGGCAACATAAGTGTCATATGATAACGTCGTCATGACACATTCCCATACACTTTGCTAGAAGACAATTAAATTGAAATGAGAAGCGAGTGTCTATGTCTATAAAGACTAATTTTAGCGGATGAAATCAGTAGGAGCTTAAATTTTTCCCTACTTTACCTGAATATTAACCGACTTTGAAAAAGGAGGTTATCATTAATATCAACATTTCATAATGACATGCTAATTTAATCAACCAATATTGAAAAACATTCAAAATGACGAGCTCTTACGAGCAGAAAATATGTGACATAATTCCCATATCCAGACGCCATAGTTTTATGTAAAACGCATTTACGTCATACAAAGGTCACTCTCGATGCCCTAGAAACATACGAATGGTAATTCTATTCAATATACAACGAGCGAAGCTGAATAAATAGTGAATAAGATTATACTGACTTTTCTCAGTTGTTGAGTTTTTCTCAGAATTTTTGATCTCAGTACTGTGATTTCAAAACATTTCTTCGAAAACTCTTGTTTACCAAATAAAGGTACGATACCTGAAAGTTCTCGATAAATATTCGATTTAATCTGAATACTACAGCTCTCTTTATTATTAAACTAACAGCGCACCGCGTTGTGGCCGTTTCGGATAGAATTCCGGTTGAATGGCTATCCATTACCAAAATAGTTATTCCAATTAGATTGGTAGTTTCTGAGATGAGCGCGTTCAAACAAACAAACTTTTCAGCTTTATTATATTAGCATAGGAACAAAACATTGATCAGTTCCGTTTAATGTAAAACTGTCATATTCTGAACACTCCTACTCGATTCAATCTCGATTTTCACACGATCTATTTATCATTTAAATCGATTCGAATAATAATTTAAAGCATGTAAGTCAGAAGGTCGGGGAATTAACATATGCAATTCAAAGGAAAGATCGTGCGTTTGCGCAATATAGTGCATTCGACGTGGGCACGCGCGCCGCTAATCAGCTATGACGTTTTATTATGGTTGCTACTGTGGAAAAAATGTGTCACTCTTAAAACTTAAGAGCTGGTCTCTTGTCGATGGAGTTCTTTCCATTTTTCTCTATCATCTGCCATCCTCTTCAGCTGCTCGTACGACACGACCTTTGCCCTTTCTTTCAGTTGCTCTCCTTCTTCACCCTTCTTCGCCTTCCTCTTCCTCTCTTTGCCTCTTTATATCTCTAATAAAAAAGAATAAACTGTAACCTGCAGTGTCGGAAGAAAACAATATGAATTTATCACTGGGATGGTTCCAAGGTAGTATAGCATATACAAGATATTTAATTAGACCTGTCTTGTCTCATTGCAAAGAAAAGGCCAGTTACTCTATTTAACCCTTTTTTTTAGCAATTTGAAAAAATCTCGATAGAAAATCTCATTTTTATCTAGTCGCTCCAAAATGCGTAAAAATCACTCGTTAAAAATGCGCATAATAATCACCCCCAAACAACCTCGATAAACCTCTGTACGACGCTCATTATGGCTCTCAATATTTCGTAATCTTAAGGTAATATTTTTTCAGAATTACGGACATTATTAGACATTTTCTAAGAATCCCTAATGAGTGTTCCAGAACCGGGAAAATTTTACAAAAAAAAATGTTGTTTATATTAAATAATTATGGTAAGAGAGGTTAAAGCCGAGTTTTTAATGGAAATACCTGAATATGGAAGTACCTAGTTGTTACGGGTTTTTCTAAATTCTATGTGGAAAAATAATGACGTAATTCTTTTGAAAAAAAGTTTTTTTACTATATGTTTAAGACATTCAAAGCTTGAATAAGTCGACCTCTGTTTATTCTTCTATTAAGATTTTACCAAGCTATATAAATAGGCTATAAAGTATTAAATTGTCTGAAAAGGAAATATGACTGAAAAAACTTTTTCAAGTGGAAAAACAACTTCAAATGGTCTTTAATCAGATTTAAAATGTAAATCTTACTTTAAGTTAACTTACGATAGTTGAATCTTACAATACACAAACTCGTTGATGTTACTACAAAACATAGTTATTATCAATACTAGCCACACCCCGCGGTATCACCCGCGTTGTACCCGTTCCCGCGAGAATTTCGGGATAAAAGTATCTCATGTGTTTCATCCAAATCCGTTCAGTAGTTTTTGCGTGAGAGAGTAACAAACATACATACAGACATACATCCTCACAAACTTTTGCATTCATAATATTAGTAGGACAGTAACATCTCTGAAATTATATACGAAGGTATTATACTATTGCATCCCCCATAAATATACTTTTATTGTTATAAATAAAAGAGTAGCAACCCTGTGTAATCTCGTATGCAAACCGCGGCGCGCTCGCCCGCGGAATGCGAGATGACCGATTGTTTGTGGCTCGGTGTATCGGTGCTAAGTGCTACTCGCACCTACACCAAACCGCTCTTAGTATCACTTCATTAACTAACTTGAGAAGAGAGTTCTTAAGTTTTCCGAAATTTACTAAAAAATCAAGGTCAATTTATACATTTTTGGTCTTTTTTTTTTTTTTTTTTTTTTTAATTTATTTTAATATTACAAAGAAACACACTTTACAGAGAAATCATCTCTTGCCAAACTATATAAGTTTGTTGGCAAGTAATTACGCTTATACATATAACATTGCGTGTTCCTACTTATCTAATAACATAATGAATAATCCTAATAAACTACGTAAACAAAAATTATTTGCTGAGTCGCATTGAACAACATGTTATTCAATGCGGCCCAGCAAACAATTCTTTATTTTAAATTTAAGTGTATTTTTAGATAATGTGGGTTCACCTCTCAGCCAGGCAACATTATTGAATAGGACCGGTACCACATATTTATTTAAACGCTTCCCATAGCAATTTTTATATTTAGGGACTATAAACTTCCGCTCCCTTACCCCTCTGGTCTTATATTTATTTGACACTGGTATTTTTAGGTCATTATTAAAATAGGAGTCGATTACTATTTTGTATTTTAGTTTTAAATCTACAGGTAGTATCTTAGTTAATATATATAATTTTCTATAATCCCTTCTACAATTATTCTTATCGCTTTTATTTACCAGGTATTTAATAAATCTTGTCTGTAAATCATAGATATCTTTAATATAGGAAGTATAGGTACGGCCGTACACACTTATACCGTAGCTGATCAGTGAATCCACCAAGGCAAAATAGACAGTACGAAGAGTTTTCTTGCTTATTACATATTTAAGTTGATAGAATTTACTCAAAATAGCTCTTAATTTAGTACACAATTCCTCAATATGCTGTTTTAAGTTAAAGTTTTTATCAACCACTAAACCTAAATATTTATATTTTTCTACATATTCTATATTCGAGCAATGACAATTTATTTTATTACCATGTAAACAATCGTAAGTGTGACCGGTTATACTTATATCAGTATAATTTACACTTTTGGCCTTTTTGTTGTATGGGGAAAAAATGTGCATACATTTGGTCTTTTGTAGGTTTATTATGATGCCGTTGTCATGTGCCCATTTTACTATCCTATCAAAATCTTCTTGAACTGCAAATCGAGAACTTTCTATATTTTCAGATGCGTATAATAGACACATGTCATCAGCATACATATACACCATACACTTTTTAACGACGTTAACTACACTATTAACCAGCATTGTGTACCCAATAGGTCCAAAAACCGAACCAGTCGGCACCCCCAACTTCACACTTGCACTTTCACCAACCGTTCCATTTATCGTTGTGTTAATTGCTCGGTTAGAAAGATAATTATGGAACCATTTAATGACCTTACCCCCCACCCCACACTCGTCTAATTTTTTTACAATTAATTATCATTATATTAGAGGGTCTTTCATTTCACTGAAGATATCAGTGGGAAGGTAAGATTAAATATATTCACTACCCTTGCCTACTGCGGTTTGGTGATGTTCGAAAAGTTATTGAACCACGTTTTTGTCCACCCTGGAATCGAATCCAGGACCACCGTGGCATATAATTTCTAAAGAAAACCTTTACTTTCAACTTGCTCCAAAATATAGATATACTCGTAGCATTAAAAATTCGGCTCTTATAATCCTTTTGCAGAACATACTCAAGATAGTGCTGTGAATCCTTTGAGCAAAGGAGCCTATTACCGAAGCGAATCATATAAAACATGGCCAATATATCACTTTAAATGTGACTTCAAAATCATTGAACCCGGATATCCCATCACTACAAACAGGCTGTTTATAAACAAAAAAACATTTCATAGTAAAGGAAGTCATTAAAAATTAAAATTGCACCAGAAGTTAATAACAAATACATATCAATAAAAACATGGGAACTTCCATAAACGAAAATACCAAAGGAAATAAAGCAGAGTTCACATAGACATGTACAGTTATTCAGAGAGTATCGCATAAAATCTTTGTTTTCCATTCAAGTCAAATGCCACGTGGTCCCATTAAAGCCGCGTTCACAATGCACGACAAAAACTGCGCGGTTGCCGTTTGTAGCTGCGATACATGCACCTGTGTGTAAATCGCATTTATTTATGCGCCTTTGCGGCTGGTGCGGGTTTGGCTTCGGTATGGGCGAAGAGCGGGTTGAAATTATCTTATTAAAAATATTAGGTATGGTAGGAATTTTAGGTTTGGAAAAAGACTTATACTATTGCCAAAGCAAAAATTTCTGTTAGTTTCTGAGATTCAAGTAAAGTTTATTGTATATTCTTTAAGTATACTCGGAATCATACAAAATAGTAGGTATTTTAAATTCCTTTTATAAATTAGGTGCGTTCGTGCGACTAAATTGTAATTGTTTCACTTGTATAGTTCTCAAAACTATGATTTTAGATAGTAATATTAGGTTATATACCTGACGCAAAACCTCTTATTCCTAGTGTTAAATATATTTGAAAATCTCAAACCGCTGCCGCTTCTAATTTAATCCATCCTTAAAGGTATATTCACAGTGCACGTCTGCATAGCTTAGCATAACATAAAGTGTGCCGAGTGCACATTGACGACCTCTACGGCCGCGACGGCGCGCGCGCATTCCATTTGAATATCACGCCCCGTGTGGACGCGGCTTTATCCGTGTTAATATTTCATGAACCTGAATTTCAATTTTAAAATATAGTGTGTGGTCACAAGAGACCCTTTGTTCGAATTTGACTTATTTATCAAGCAAAGTGCTTTTTCGATAGAATTCAATGTTTATAAATGTCTAGACTTTTTAGATTTTAGATGTAATGTGTTGATTTATTTGAGAGGTGTTTGCGAGATATTTTTCTTTTCATCAAATCAAGATCGAAAGTGATCGAGTAATAAAATGTGATCTCGTTAGCATTCGATTGGACTTTATAGTGAACTAATCAAATCGATTCCATCGTTAGTTGGCCCCAACTTAATTTGACTCGATTACAAAGCGTTCCATCTAAAAAGTCGCTACCAATTAATCAGAAAACATGGCTCCGTTAAATTGACGTGTCTATTTTTAATTTATTGCATCCGAATAGAACGTACGACAAATAGTTTTCGATAATTGCAATTCGAATCGAGTTCCCACGGCGGGTATCGGAATCTATCGACAAATATATCGAGAGGTTGATTAATCGAATCAATACTTCGAAATTCGAATACGTGCTCGTAAATTAGAGATGGTAATGAGTGATCTTTTTATCGATCGTGATCGTGATCGCATTGATTTAAATTTAACTATGGGAACGTATTAAGTTTCGATAATCGGCACGGATTATGTTACATTAATAGATGAAGTAACTGATGGCGAGATGTAAAATTTTTTGGATAGTCAGCAACTAAGTTTTAAACTCGCTTATTCAAAGCATAATATGGACACTTGGACAGTTATGAAAAATACTATTTATTTTATGTTCAAAAGGAGAACTTATCAAATGTTTACAAAGCTATAAATTCAATAGAAAAATATTATTTATTTATTCAAAGTTTTACGTTTTCTTCAAACTAGCTGTTCCAAACTCAATTCCGAATAAAAAGTAACCAGTATTTTTTCTCTATTATAGGTAAAAAAAAACACAATCTAATTTTTCTATCAAGAATGTTCCGAAGATTAACCTCTAAATACAAACGTCTTTTAATAATCGTGCTACCAATATAATCAGTACCTATAAAAAAAGATCGATGCTTCACTCCCGCCGCACAGCACATCCCTATCTAGTTGATAACCCAAATAGTGCATGTCCCCAATTAATCTTAAATGGCTTGCATAAGAATTTTGTGGTCGCCCGCCGTCCATTACTGAACCTGTCAATTTGTTTCAGTGAATACTGGCTCTGTTTCACTACTTCAGGATAAATGTACCCTAATATTATAAAGAGTTACAATGTTAAGTTTTTTTGTTTGTATGTATGCTCGAGCTAATCTCAGGAACTACCAATCCAATTTAAATAATTCTTTTTTTAATTGATAGCCACGTTCAACGGGAAAGTCATAGGCTATTTATCTTCCCAAAATTCTCACGGGAAAAGGCACAGCGCGGGTAATACCGCGGGGCGCTGCTAGTAATGTATATAATTGGTAATTCATATTTGACCCAAAAAGAGGAGTGTACGTGTTTAGCTGTCTGAAGACAACTCCCTAAACGAATGAACCGAATTAAGTATATTAAGTAGCGACCCACAGTTTTACTCGCGTTGTGTCCGTTCCTTTGCGAATTTCGAGATGAAAAATAATCTATAACCTTCCCGTAGAATGTAGGTATCCACTATTAAAATAATTTTTGAAATCGAATTGGTAGTTTTTGAGTTTACCCTTCACAAACAAACAAACAAAATTAGAAACTATACCACTTCAGAATAATGGTATAGAAAGATATGAGTTTGATTGCTGTAATATTAAAATACTTATACAACAATAATAAACCCATAACCAAATGAAACCAATATCTTTACACCTAAAGGGCCACAATAAAAACTTTCTTTCCGCCATTTTCCATCTATTTAATATTTGAGGTGAAATCTGCGATCAAATCCGGAGGCGGGTCAGTTATTCTATAGTGGTATAGTGGGAGTAAGCTCGTCTGCGATGTCATCATCGCAGCTTTGACAAGGTTTAAACAATATTTTTTTTATTCTATACAAATTTTCTAAAACATTTTTTGCTGTTTAACAAAAAAATCAACACTAAGAAAAATAATTAATTTACAATTGATATAATACCCAAGTAAAACATTTTAAATAACTTTAATTCCATACATATTCATTGAAAACTAGCGAATAACATTCTTTTACAAGCAATTTTTCCTTCAACGTAATCAACTAGGAAATCGAATATAGTTTAATAGAAATTGAACCTTATAAATCGAGAGTTTAAGTCGGTTTCAGAGTGGTAAGAGATGGGGAATACTTATCGGTAAAAATTTTCAGGATTATGACTTCATTGGCTCGTGCATTAGGTACTTGTACGTGTGCATGTGTGCGTGAAGTGTATAGATAGACTGATTAGTTCAACTAGCGCGTTGTTGAAAAATCTCGATAAGTGTGTTGTGTATGTAGTACTAGATGTTCCCGCTTCAACTTACTTTTCTTCAGCTTTAGATATGTACCGATTCCATTGGAATTTTGAGAGATATATATACATATATAAGACTAGCAGCGCCCCGCGGTTTCAACCGCGCTGTGCCCGTTCCCGCAAGAATTTAGCGATAAAAAGTACCATATGCCCTTTCTCAGGCTCTGGACTAACTGTGTCTCAAATTTCATTCAAATCGATTTAGTAGTTTTGGCATGAAAGCGTAACAGACAGACAGACAGAGTTACTTTAGCATTTATAATATTACTAGCAGCGCCCCGCGGTTTTACCCGCGTTGTGCCCGTTCCCGTGGGAATTTCGGGATTTTTTTTACATAAAAACCTTCCTCTTGAATCACTCTACCTATTACAAAAAACCGCATCAAAATCCGTTGCGTAATTTTAAAGATTTAAGCATACAGACAAACAGACAAACAGACGTGACTTTGTTTTATACTATGTAGTGATTAGTTTGGATAATCTGTAACAAATTTCATCAACATCCGTTTAGTATTCTGAGCCATGTGGCAGTCTTAGAACTCCGGCATCAGAGTTGGCCACTACTCGACATAAATGAGTACCATAAACACGCCATCTTTGCCCACACGTTGTACCTATAGTTCAGAGCATAGCCAAGTACTATCGACTACCGAGTTGCCGACCCAGTTTTCAATCGGTTCACTCGATAGTACACGTTTAATCGCACTGTTGTTACCTATGAAATTAGCGATTATTTCCGAATGGGGTCACGGTATTTCCTTAAGTATCGATGTAATGACGAAAGTTCATATGACAATGTGGTGTTTATTTCAGTTGATCGTTCTATTGGGTTTTGTTGAGTATTGGATGTGACTTATTGGATGACTAGAATGTGAAGTTATTGGGTGGATTTTGGTTTTTATGGTTTTGGGGGTTGAACTAATAAGTATAAAGGGTGATTTTTATTAGGGTGTGAATGGAAGAATCTGTAACTATGGATAGTGAAAAGTATTTAAAATGTCAGGGTAGATTTTGATGAAAATAAAAAATCGATTTTAACCAGGAATACAGAATGTGTTTTCCTAAATTTATTCCAATTTAGGAAAACACATTCTGTATAGCATATTAATATGGATAGTGTCACTTATAAAGAACATAATTTGAAAAACAACAATGTTCTATGCTACTCGATGGTCAAACATCTGTAACAAATCCGAAACACATTTCTGACCATTCTTTAAAAAAACAGTTAAACAACTCTAAAACAATTCCATGCCTGAAACTCTTCGCAAATAAACTGAAAACAACAAAGACATTCTCTATTCTTTAACACAGGATTCCCAAACATATTTTAAAGTTAAATCTTGGCAGAATAAACATACAGGTTTAAACCATTGCTGGGTTGCTTTAAAAACAAAGCCGAATGCCGTGTTCGTGAGTTTACATGCCTCCGCTGTGCACGGCAGAAGTGCACGTTACGTGCACTACACGAAAATAACCGCAGACCCACACAGCATTTTCTAGGGTTACCAGTTGACATGCAAAAAATACAGCTTTTTGTATCTCTAGACAGAATTGAACGCTGCATTTTTCCAAACAAAAAACGCCATGAACAGAAATATGAGAATTCCTTTTTTAAATTGAATTGACATGTTTTTTCTTAAAAATAGAGTTGCAAGTTTCTGGAATAGGGTTAAAAGTTAAATGTGGGTACGTTGGGGCTGTGAGTGCTACTGGCAACCCTAGCCGGTGAATGCGGCTGTCGGGAACGCGATTATTGCAGCCTCAATGGCACGATTAACTCGCTAGCGTGTTTTTGTCGTCCCGACTCGTCTTTTTATTGCTACACGTAATTGTTCACCGAATTCTGCGTTCTAATTTTAAAACATAATTCCCATACTCTTTTAAAAATAAAACGTTTAAAAACACAATTTTGAAATAAAAAAAACATTCCAGTTTTAAATATTTCGTTCATTTTAAATAATGGACCAATAAACGCAGAGAATACGCATTTAAGCGGTTATCGTCGGAAAAATCACCGGAGCCGATCCCGTTGCGGTAACATCGACTGTTCCAAATCCAATAGGACCATTAACCGGTAAACTGGCCGGAGTAACACCGGCACCGCACTAAAACGGCAATGGCTCACTAACACCCGCCTATTTCCATTCAAATAAATTCAAACTTGGAACTATGGACTAATCTATTGGTTAAGTTAGACGCGATAATATACGACCAATTTCAGAAGTGATTTGTTTTCGGCAGGGTTCATTGCTTGTAAGCTTGTACAAGGAGGTATTAAATTACTGAAATGTTCCGTAAAAACGATAAAAGAGTATTCCGCATGCAATACGTGGTATCTGGCTCCTTCTGGCGAGGCGCCAGTGCTTTGTTTCTAGGGTTCCGTATAGAGAACTGTTGCTCAAGATAAGTATTTTAATTTATTCGCTCTTGTTAAAATTGCTCTCGACGCCATATTGCTTGAAATGCAATTGGGAACTAAAAATTGGTCTGAAATAGTCTAAGTTTTAAAATTTTGATTTTTGCTCTCAATTCCTTACTGTTGCTTTTATAGCTCAATAGCGTACTTTCATTATTCTTTAGGATAACTATATTTAGGTACTTTATGATTATGAGTAAGGTCAACTACTTTCTTATTGTTATTATTATGGAGTTAATACTAAGTTTAAACCGATATTTTCAATACTTATAATACAATTACATACCTATTTAAAAAGCCGTGACATCGTAATTTATATCAATATATCTCACACTCTGCGTATAGTAAGTATTTTAATCAATTTTTGACGGAACCCAGGCAATAAATATTCAAATAATCTTGGCAACGTCTAGTATTTGCAAGCACGGAACTGCAGTTGTAGGTACTAACTACGGAATCGAGGAAAAATTGTGTTCTTGATATATTAACAATATTTACAGAGATAAATCGGTACTGAAACGAATAACCGTCGGGAAACATGTTAAATGGTTGTTATTATAACGGTTTGTAGTTTGAAGCAGTTTATTGATTACCTTACTCGCTTAATGTCAACGATGCTGAATACCGCCATGACATTAGGTGAGTTTAAATCGAGTCAGTGAGTTTGGAAGACAACTAGCATCTGACAATTCTCTCTCTCTCTCTCTCTCTCTTCCTGGCTATGTGTACCACATGGTGGTGGGGTCAGCCTTCCTTATTTTTCTCCTCCACTTCGCTCTTTCGTCGACAATCTGACATCTGACAATTCCAATTGATATACTTAATATTTTTAATGGATCAATTCTGTCCGTGCTTCGAACACGTCGCAGCAGTCAGTCCCGGTTGTTTCAATCATTGAACCATGTCGAATATCTTTGGGCGGTCTAAAAACTCCGATACTAGGGTGTCGCCACTAACCAACTCGAAATGTTCGTTCGTTCGTTTTTAAAACATCACAATTTCAGGGTTATTTTTTAAATTTCTTTTTCAATTTACAACGAAAAACGTGATCGCATTCCCAATATCACCAAAAAATATCGTTTAAAAGACTTTTGACCTTTTAAAAGTACGTACAAATTCCTCCCTGTAGTTCAATAAAATATTTATAAGAGAAAATTTTACCCAAAGAAATGTCAAGAAAACATTATCACTTGAAACGGAATGATATTTTATTAATATATAACGATTCCACATGACACATGACAACTATTGTTTGAGTGGGCGAATTGTTATGTCTTACAAAAAGAACAAAAACTGTATAACCGTATTTGTAGAACATAAGTGGATTTAAATTGTTACCATAGATATTATAGAGCAGAATGTTGTTTTAAATAGTCGTTGTCATTCTGATAATGGCAGGCAATAATAATAACATTAATAACATTCGCTTTTTAAAAGTAATTCGATGATGTCATAGCAGAAAAAAATTCGATTTTTAAAATGTAATTTGACACAATAACTGACTTTTTTGTTGGAGTTTTTACACCGTCCGAAAGCCTCTAAGTAAATATTCAAATAAGTAACTTCGAGTAGATTAGTGGCCAACCCTGGTTTTTAGACCGCCTAAAGGCCACCGACATGGTCCATCGATTGAAACAACCGCGACCGACTATATAACGTGCCTGAAGCTTGAGGTACGGTGAAAATTGATGAAAATCATTCATTGTAAAGATTGACAGATCGAATAATACACGTTCTAATAAATGCATAGAATTCGATACGACAACGAAATCCGTTCTCATTTCAAATTATCCAATAACCGAATAACAACCAATAGCTAAACGTCCTAATGAATGAATGTCAAAATAAGCAATTCCCATTGGTTAGTTCGTAATCAGTACAAATCCAGTTGTAATACTGCATTAAATTTTATATGAAGCCTCGATCCGAAAGCATTTGCTTTACCTGTAATCAGGGAAGGCATTCTATGGAATAGTGCCAAACTCGATAAATGTTTGATTTTATGCTCGAATACTTTTGATTGTACTCTGCCGGAGTGTTATCCGATTTATGACAATTTCTGACTCGATGTCGGGTTTAATTACGTCAATGTATTTTTATGGGTTAGTTGTTATAACTAGTTAACTATTGTATCTTGTAATTGTATCGTTTTATTAACTTTATAATGTATCTATAGGTACTGATATTATAAAGTTTTACAATTTGTAAGTTTGTTTGTTTGTATGTTCGAGTTACTCGTCCGATTTGAATAATTCTCTTTGTAATAGATAGCCACATTCAACAGGAAGGTTATAGGCAATTTTTCATATTATATTGGATTAGGTTATAGGAAATTTCCATAGAAACGGGCAAAACGGCGGAGAGATGCTAGTATTATACATAGGTACTAATTAACTCAAATGTTTGAAAAGAGAACAGTTATTGAACCTCTTCGTTTTTCAATTAGTTTTATTTTTATTCAGTTGAGCTGACATTGTGTGTAATAAACAAACTTCACTTTTAAATTCTCTGGAACTGTAACATTCGGTCGTTGTTTATGGTCGACGTGGCACTGGCCTATAATACCTATTTCAATAATAAAAAAATAAATTGTGTTCTTTTCAAAACGTTTAAATTATTCGAATCAATTGTGTTCGGTCATCGAGTTCAAATATTTTAATTCTTTGTGACAGAGTGAATGTTGGGTTCTAGAATTATTTTGAATTTCAAATGATTTTTCGCTTTTGACAGCTTTTGTTCAAGATTCAAAATAAATAGAAAAAATGTGATTTTTCGAACTTTCACTGGCAGAAATTAAATTCATATCGAAAGCGTTTATTGTGCTCCGTTGAGCAATGAAATCAAGCAAATAGGTACTTATGAATTAATAACTGTTAAGGCCTTGGTATCTGAAAACTTGAAAATAATTAACTCTTGCATGTGTTTTTTGTACCTCAATCGCCTGCCAGTTTATTCCATACATAGAAGCCCCCACGCCGAAAAAATGTGAAATTAGTGACAAAACATTGCCAAAAACTTTTCCCTTGGAATTGGCTTTCATATACAAAAATAGTTTTTTAAGTCCAACTAATAGTTTCAGATATAACGCGTTCAAACAAACAAACTCTTATCGCTTATTAATAAACGCGGTGTAACTAAAACACTGTTATAAGTGTTTTGTCTCTTTTGCTCTTCGGAAAATTGCGTATGTCAGAAAGTGACAAACCATTTGATCGCTAAAATGTTCTTAATAAGGCCCTTAGCGTGCGGTTCCATTGAACCGAAGCAGAGTTGTACGGAGCTCAATCAACCAATAACAGCGCATCGAATTTGTCAAACAACACATTGACATTGTCAAAACGTTATCGTTTTTTGATTGGTCAATACTCTAACTGCTTCATTTTATAGCGTAAATTAGTTAGTCTTAAACAGACAAAACTCAAACCCTTACTTATATTAGTACAAATTAGATAGACGGTTTCAAAACTCGTTAGTTCAATAAACACGCCATTTCTTCTAACTCATAGATCATCGCCTTCAGACATTTCCTCCCACTTGTTAGCTAATGTCTAATACTCCTACTTACGTTGACTTGTCAATAATTGTGCTAGACTCGACACTTAGAGATAGCGTGCCTTGTGCCTATGTTTAATAGTCTATGCTATAACTGGGTTGGGTGTTACTTAGAATATCGATTCGCATAATATAATGGTCAATACACGATTAGATTAGTAGCTTGCAAAAGAACTTTTAAGCCTATTTAGTACCTAAATATGTTAAAGAAACAAAAGCTGTTCGTTCTAAAAAGTATTTTATGTTGCACGAAATAGAACACAATTTAAAACGAACGCCATTTCTTTATTCAACATATTTAGGCGCTAAATACAATTTCGAATGCTTGTGCAATCCTCCCTATGAACCTATTTTCATTCGGCTGTCGGGTTTTAAAAAGAAATCGACGGTTAATTTTTTCTACAACCGGGATAGTTGAATCGGGAAAAATGGGAATTTTGGTATACATCTTCAGTGATAAATTTAACTGGAATATGTTCACTATAGTAGTACGACATCGGAGAGCATTTCAGCAAGGTAGGTTTCTCATTGTAAATAATATGACAGGACCCGCAAGCTTCAAACAAATAAAGATTTATCGACTATTTCCTGTCTCGGACATCACTACCTGTAGGTTTATATTGATTTATAGTGACGTGCTTAATAAAATATAGATATTGTGTAAATTATATACTCCTCCAGGCTGTTTGGAATATTTTAATATTTTAGTCGGGTTTGTCCACAAATGTTAATGAATGATAATCTCATAAATTGACGGTGAAACAAGTCCATCGGGCGTGGGCTCAAGTGAAATGTTATATCTTTTAAACGCAACGTTTGACGCTCTTCACACGAATATAAGCTTTGCTTTTATATGTTTTTGATGAAGTTGACTTTATAAAGAAACTTTATTGAACACTTAACAGACTCATACTGAATTATTTTAGCATTTTATTATATTTATTATTGTTTTGCCCGAGCTTCATTTCGATTAATCATTATTGCCGTAAAGTAGCGAAACCTTACCTTAAGTGTATCCGTAAACGTAGTTTCAATTTAAAATAGTTTCAAGAAGGTAATAAATTGAAGAGAGAATTAGTCTAGATTCTAGAAATATCCTCCATAGAGAGCCTTACTTAAGACACTATAACCAATGCACTAACTATCCTAACAACACGTTACACTAACCTTAGATGACCTAGACTTATTAGTACACCTAAGGCAGGTGCGAATTACTTGCATGGCTCCGTGAATGCAATACAAGGCTTGCTCGCATACTTGCATGTATAAATAATGGACGAATGGAGAAAGCTTGTGGTTACAAAAGGTGTATAGTCCTTAAAGATTTCCCTTTGCGTATGTCAGTTAAATGGTGGGTTGTTTTGTATGATACTTTTGTATTGGCCTTTTATGTTAAGCACTGTTTTAACTGACGTAACTTTCTTGCTTTTTCTTTCTTGTGTCAAATTATTTTTGACTTTAGAATTCGTTCGATCACTTGTAAACTAGCTTAATACAAAGAGCTATATTGTAGCTTATTACATTGTAGCATAAGGATGCGTTTTCATTGAAACAGAGCGAAGCGGTGCGCAGCCCGATTTACCATTGGCACTCTCAAACAACGCATTGTCAAAATTTGTTCGTTATGCGTTGTGATGGAGCTCCGCACAACTCCGGTTCGCTTAAATGGAAACGTATCCTAATGGTTCCTTTCCACCAGTGCTAAGCTAGGTTTGATATCCAACATTGTTATACTAGGTAAGACCCAACTCGTTGATACCACCATCGCTATGTAACGTCGCAATGGTGCTTTTGTTATCATTGGGGATACCAATAGTATCAGTGCTACTTCGGAGGGCACGTTACGCCGTCGGTCCCGGTTACTTTCTACGGATAGTAGTCGTTAAATGAGCCATGTCAGAGGCCTTTGGCGGCTCAATAACTCTGACACCAGGATTGGTCAGGTTGACCATCCACTTGATGAAGAAGAAAAAGAAGTGCTACTTAACGAAACTAACCTTTGTATAAAGCATACTTGAGCCCATAAAACTAACTTGTACTTAAAAATAAGGTAATTTAAGCAAAATAAGGCTATATCCATACAAATGCCAAATGGTCCACGGATGCTCTCCATCATATTACCATAACCGTATCCTGACTCGAGTATGTAATATCAATAATATTTAACTACTATCTTCCTTCTCCCTCTAGTGTATGACGATAGAGGCATAAACACGATGTTTATAAAAACAATATCGTTAATATTACCATACGATGTGCTACTGGATTGGTTGTTTTTTTTTTGTTTTTTAGGCCGGGGGATGAGGGGTAATAAAGACAATGAGGTATTATAGGAAAACATGAAAAAAAAAAAACGAATTTTTCACGACCAATCTTAGCTGCTAACAATCTTTTTTAATATTTTGATAAATATTTAGAAATTGTCAAAATTATATAGAACTGAGCGATCGACAAAATATGTGTTTAAATGACAGTAAGAGAGACCTGCGTTGTACCCGTTCCTGCGGGAATTTCGGGATAAAATGTGTCCCATGTGTTATTCTGATGTAAAGTAACCTATACAAAATATTACTGTAAAGTTTCATCCAAATCCGTACAGTAGTTTTTTCGGGAAAAAACAGCAATCATTCATACATCCATTCTAATAACAATGTAGAAACCTCGCATTGCCTCTTACATAACATGTATCAAAATGTTACCATCAAATGTATACAGAAAATTACTGTATTAATTAAATTACAAATCAAGTCATATTAATAGACATAATTCAAGCCAGCGGCCATCAATATTACACAATATTTAATAAACATAACAGAGGAGGCTCCGAAATAATTACTATTTACACCCAAAACTCACATTTATCATTATGATTTAGTCTATATGAGGCTGAGGTTGTCAAACTTTTACAAAACCCGTTAACGGGCAGTAACAGTAAGATTGTGATGCCGTACGATCGGCTTGGGATCGTTTTGAATTCGTTAATCAAGATTATGGCCGGATCGTGTATAAGCTCCGCAGATTATGAAAAATATTTTTTTTAATAGTCTTTTTTCTCAGTCATTACATTACAGTAACGTTACTAGCAGCGCCCCGCGGTTTTACCCGCGTTGTGTCCATTCCTGTGGGAATTTCGGGATGAAAAATAGCGTATGTTATTCGTGGATAATGTAGCTTTCGAATGGTGAAAGAATTTTTAAAAACGGTCCAGTAGTTTTTGAGCCTATTCATTACAACCAAACAAACAAAGTTTTCCTCTTTATAACGATAGATTCCCAAACAATATGTATACAACAAAACAGAATGCGAAGTGATTGCTACTTAGGCTAAAGGAATAATTTTGAATAAAGGGTCGTATATCACCAACCCGCATTACGCAAGCGTGGTGATTACGCCTAATCCTCCTACTGTACTGATATCTTCAGTGAGATGAGAGGCCTATGCCCAGCAGTTGGACATTACAGGCGTATACTTTTTTCTAAAGGGACATACTTGTCTATCGAGCAAGGTACTTTCAAGCCCCACTTTGAGAACCTCTGCACCGATGTCGTAAGAGAATCGATTAGATTTCCGATCCCGTTTGTGGGCGGGTTCGGATTGAGATGTATCAAATGTTATTACTTGTCAATTATGAAATGTTAATTTATTGCGTTATAATAGTCATTATTGTGCGAGTCCGCCTCGACAGGCTTGCTGTAATGTGTGGTTCGGGAGTGATTTACGGGTAGCCATGGAGCAAAGGTGATGGAGACTGGCGAGCATTTTGAAATAGTGCATTGAACATGTGCATGAACTTTTTGTTTTAAATTGGGTAGACGGAAGTTTAAAAAAATATGTAAACGTACATTGATTTAACTGTAATTTTGTGTTTTTTGAATATAATAGGCGCCTTGACTGTCGTTGCACCATGACACCCTAATGAAGGTATAATTTGAAATGAATATTAAAATTGACTAATCAAAAGTGATTAAGTTCGCGTAGGTTAGTGGTCAACCCTCGTGTCGGGGTTTTAAGACCGCTTAAGGTCTCCAACATGGTTTATCGACTAATAACTGACTAATATGACTCTATTATACTAGACTACCTAATCTTCAGACTGCTACTACCTAATACCTACATCGCAGCTGAAACTGCAGTCGTTTGCCGAATGCAGCCGACTACCGAATTCCACACCATTGCGGTGGAAATATTATTAATGCCCCAAATCACAGCTCAGAGCAGCAGCTGCATTCCTTCGCCAAACGCAGCCGCTTGCAGCCTGCAGTCGACTTCCATTTTCACTGTTAAGATTTTATTCTACAATGATGCGTTCAAAAGAGTTTTAAACCAAATAAATCCTTTTTTTACAAAAAGAGCTAGTAAATAATCCGGTGCATTCAAACGGGTTACTCTCATTAATTGATTCGTGTTTTAAGTCTGACTTAGTAATCCGACACGGGAGTGAAGCCGCGTAGTCCGCCTACACGAAGCAAGCGTCCCGGAAATAAGTTTACCTAGTAATTGTTGATGTTTTGGTAATAACTGGTGCATGAATTTTTTGGCTATTTTTGGTGGTGAGGGTTTAATTATTTATAGTAGTAAGTTTATAGTAAGTGATAATAGTTTCTTTATTTGATAATGTTTGTTTCAGTCGATATTTTTCAAAAAATGCATCTCTAATACCCTAAATTGTCTGTCTGTTCGTGTCCTTTTTATGAAATTACAATCATTATAGTATTATACGGATATACATACAGTTTCTACAGTACGAAGTTGTCTGATTCAGTTACACTCCCGTACTGTCTAATATTTTATAATATACAATTTTTTTATGAATATTTATCTACTTAATAAGCACCTACTTATAAAACCGGCACAATTAATAACAATGAAATAAACCTACATATCGGAATAATGAACAAAATTAACAAACACCTAATTAATTCCACGCTCAATTTAATTAACTCGTTCATAGGTACGGTGACTTTTGGGACGGCGTTATTAAAATCAAATAAATGAATGGTGCGCCTCGAGATTATAACAATGATAATGTATTCGTTAATTACTAATGTATGTTTTTATTAATTCTTAGAGGTTGTTCAACTGCGCTGCTGTCATGTTAATATGACACTTGGGTTGAAACTTGTTAGCTTGTGTTAAGCAACGGCTTAGAAAACTAGTATTGGGATGGGCGATTATTAATCATGTAAATGTTTCTTACTCTCTGTGTTGATGGTTTAATTAATAATGTTATGCTAAAAGAAATTACAATTTTTTGCTATACAATAGAGCCTCCATTAAAAACCTCCCACAATTTAATTCGAAAGCATCCACCCATACACCCTATTAAACACTCCCCCAAGCCGCAGACAAGAAATAATCCACATAACACAATTTAAAAGAACTCCCTGTAAGCAAAACTCTGCAAACCCCAAAAAAATACATTACGCAAGTAAATTCTAACGATTGAATAGATCAATAAAAGGCGACGCGAAAAAATATTATGCGAAGGGAAACCGACTGAGTAAAGTGTGGCGCCCGGGTGGATACGCGCTGAGGAATGTTCAGAGTATTCTGATTTAGTCGCGGCATCGACTCCCCCGGGCACCTGTCCCGACAATTTTAATAAAATAATATTTCCGGGAATCACCCCACTCCCGATATTAAACTCCAGGCGAGACGGTCCCTGGCGGTGGAACTATCCTGATTCTCATGTGCTTGTTGTATCATTCTGTATATTATTTGCTTTCTCTTATATTGAATTTGTATTATTTTCTGTTTTCCTAGTCTCGGGTTGATGAAGTCGTTCGTACCTTTATATTTGTGTGCGTGCCTTTATAGGTATTTTTTGGTAACTTATGCCCGTACTTAGAGATGTTAAATGCTTCCTCAGTACAGATTTAATGAGTGATTTTGGCATATTGTAATGTATGAAAAAAATCGTCAATTAGTTAAGCTCGATTTAATAATGAACATCTCTAAATGCGGCAGTTAGCGTTTGTTTTGATTGAGCTAGTTTACAGGCTGTGAGTCAACGAGTTGGAAAGAATGCGAGCGAGCTGGTAATTTGACATGTTTGATACTCGCGTCCTTTGGCATGCCGAATGTAAGTTCGCTTCTTTTATGTATGTTGTAGTTATTCTTCCATTTGTGTAAACTTTGACGTTTCTTTCTTCCTACATCAAGATAAGGCTCCCCTCACCCCTTACACGTACCCGACAACTCAACATTAATAGGCATACCATTTTAATGACATCTCCCCAAAAAACTCCGCCACAGTAGATCCAACGCTCAATATCGAAGTTTCATAACGACACTTAAAACACTTGAGCATTCCCCTGCGTAGAGATAAGCACATTATTTATAATATTTGGACTCGAACGGTTAGGTTCTCGCATCAACTATGAAATTTTATGCATTATCCCATCTCCCAATATTCACAGCTGTCTGACACAGACAGAGACTCGTGTTGGGTATTGGCAGAGACGGTTCAACGGAACTGACAGCTTATAAGCGAAATAGCATAATAGGAATCCGGGGACGGCTCACGGCTCATGCCTCACCGCTCACGCCTCACCGCTCACGTCAAACTTGAACTGCATCCGCGTTGCAATAAATGCAGTCTGAAGCGGGATCTGAAGTTGTTCCGAAACCTCTCAAAAACAAAATTCTTTAAAACATGCACCCAATTTAATATCCCGTAGGTGTACGTCAAGAAAATAAGTTATTACTTAGTTTTTCAATTTCAAAACAAGTTTAGCTCTAAAATATGAATGCAATTCAGCTCTCAGCGACCTAAGAATAGAACCGTGTTTACAGATAGAGTTGTTACTAAAACGAATAGCGTAAGTGCTTCAAATCTACATCCAATATTAATTCGAACCCAACTCGAACACGATAATATCCTTTGTATAAACCACGTGCCAATACAAATGCAAATATCTTATTTATACGAGATGCAATTGCGTCTGCATACCAAACTATTTCGCATTTCCATCTCGACGCGTTTTATGGTGACTCTCGTGAGCTATTTTAGTATTTTGAACGGGCCGAGTACAGCCGTGCGTCTCGGTGCGGCCGTGTACGAGTTTGTAATACACCCAACTGGGATGACAATCGTAAATCAAAACGTTATTCGGCATGTTCGCCGACAAAACAGTATGTTTGCACTCCCAGCGTTGGAGTCTTGGCATATATCGCGTTCCTGCCAGTAGCATTAAAGCGCTGTATTTATAGCTTCGAGCGCTAATCCAACTGGACTCGGTGACGTAGTGCAGCACTGCATCGATGCTGGATTTACTGAAATAGCACCGTATAAAGATGTCTTCGCCATTAGGGTATCCGCTATTGTCTGGTAGCCTTTGTTCGCCGCCAATTAGGCGTAAGTTGGTGAGAGTCGGCACCTCGGCGAACTAGCGCTATTATTGCTTAATAGATTACGGCTTACCGAGCGCTCAGCCCTGTACTTTGTCTCTCGGGAACGGTACATAACTCTACAATATCCCAACGTTCAGTTTTCAAAGGATAAATAATTTCAACGGGCGTTGTGGCTTGTCGCTACAAAGGCATTAGGGTGTCCATATTGCTTGTCCTGGACGGGACAATATTCACGACGTGGTGACAACAGTTTTGGTGAGATATTGAAACTGCTGATGGCTGGGTACACGAGGACAACACATAACACACATGATCTTCATAAACTTGGCAACTGAGTTCCGAAACAAGATTTTAAGTTATTAAAGGTAAAACTACTTATTTCACGATCCAACGTTAAAAAGGATTAATAGTCACAAGCAGACAAGTACTAGTATAAGAACGTAGCATGGGGGTGCCACGGTGCAGGCGAGCGACAGCGACTAACGAACTTTTCTCAAACAGAACACAGAATAATTATGGTTATAGTTTTGTTATTAATATAGGTTATTAGTATAGTTTAGGCTCAATGATCTTTTGTAGTCCCTATTGACTTCACTTCATTTCGAGTTTAAGTGATCATGATAAAACATATATCGTTATTAAAATGGTTTTACCGTGATTGAGCTCGTGGTTGCTCTACCAAGGTACGCAATTAATCTAAAAACCGCTAAGTATTTACAATGTAACGTCTTCACAACCCAAAGACACAACTGACAAACAGCCCGAAGTCACACTCATATATTCTATCTGTGTGAGAGACACAACGGAGAAAATAAATCAAGATAAAGCAACCTATTCACGTAACGAAACCTAAATGAAACATTTGTTAGTATTTACTCTTTTCTAGTGGAATGGAATAATAATGTTTGGTTTTTCAATGTTATGTTTGCGTGGAGGAAACAGAAAAGGTATGTTCATTACAGTGAATGGGTAACTTTATTTTTATTGTCTAGTAAATAGGATGATGATGTCGGAGTTTTTAGGGTTCTGTACCCCAAGGGTAAAAACGGAACCCTATTTATTACTGAGACTTCCATGTCCGTCCGTCCGTCCGTCCGTCTGTCACCAGGCTGTATATCAAGAAAGGTGATAGCCAGACAGTTTAAATTTTCACATATGAAAATATCTACAAAATTAAATAAAACAAAGGGAGGCCCCCATACAAAAACTTGATGCTGTTTTTTAAAATACGTAAACCTCCGTGCGCGAATCCAACTCGCACTTGGCCAGTTTTTAAACCATCTTAATGAATTACCGAATTGCGTTAGAATACAAAATAATATAACGTTTTTATTAAATTACGCACCGGATTAAACCACTCGTAGATTTAACTGTGGAACATTGCAGTTTTATACTAAACTAGCAGCGCCCCGCGGCTTTGCCCGCGTTGAGCCCGTTCCCGTAGCAATTATCGAAAATCCTTTCTTAGTGTGCACTTACGTCACTTGAAGAACCTTCCTGCCAAATTTCATGTTTCTAGGTGAAGCGGTTGAGGCTGTGCGTTGATTATCAGCGACCGAAAAGCGCACTTGGCGAATTGACGTTACATATTCGGAAAACTAGAGAAATATTGCTAAAAACAACTAAATTCGGAGCATCTATAAACAGCTTTAATTCGCTCAACGATATTGCCAAAACATTTAGCATTTATGTGTTATAATGACACGTTTTCATGTAATGAATCCGAAGAGTAATGTTCGGTGTACCTTTGCCTGTTCGTTTCTTAAAGTAATACCTTTGCACAAACATTTGTACAAACATTTGCCGTCGTTGCTTAGGAAAACAAAATGAGCGGTTTTTAAATTGGTTTTGGAATAGATAAGTATGATTTATATTGTTATTTTCTACTGTTTAAGATTTATGACTTCAATGTTGAGTTATGTGAATTTTTTTATTGTGAGCTTTCAAATTTTTTGTGAAGAAAATTGTACCGGTGCAGTTGAGAAATTAAAAGGATTTGAGATTTATGTTTTTGATTGGTATGTAAAAAACTTAAAAGTCTACGCATAGCTTATTTTTCCATCCCTAAGATTCCTGTAACAGCCAGTCTAAATATACAGTCTATCTTTTCTAATGGATATTAAACTTCCTACTAATATTATAAATGCGAAACTGTATGAGGATGGATGTATGTAAGTTTGTAACTCTTTTACGCAAAAACTACTGGATGGATTTGGATAAAACTTTACAGCACTATAATATACATCATTCATTATACATGAGAATTATATATCAGAATAACACATGGGATACATTTTAATTCAAAATTCCCGCGGGAACGGGTACAACGCGGGTAACACCGCGGGGCGCGGCTAGTACTCTATGTTTACGAGTAAACTCGTTTTCATACATTACTAACTACCAATTTAAAAATAAAAATGTGGACCGAACACGTCGAATTCTTGACAATACATAAGGGGTTCTTTACACGAACTAACAATTGTTGAATAGTATCGTCTCCCTTGTGGGTTTCCCCTAAATATACGGCACAATCCCTTTCAAATAAACTGGCTCAATTTTCCATGTGAAATAGCAAAAAATGTCAAAAACATCCGACTGCTGCATTTCGCACACTGCAGTGACCGTATAGTATCTATGAGAATCCGTCATTTGGAAAATATGTTGGTGAATACTTTTGAAGAGAGTGTTTGTTTTTGAGCCAACCGTAATTAAAGTAATATTGTGTTTTTAAAACAATGTCCATTAATATTAATTTCGAATGGGGCAATGATTTTTCAAGATAAAATTAATCATCAGACTCGTAAATTAATCAGAGATTTACAGTTTACTTAAGTTTAAGCGAGCACTACTCTATTGAATTGTAACTACATTTACGGATACGTACACAATTTTATCTGACGTTTCGGCCCGTTTACAGGAACCGTGGTCAACTAAAATTGAAGTGTATCCGTAAACGTAGTTTCAATTCCAAATCTGAGATTTTTTTATTTTTATTCCACAAGGTACATTACGAGTTACTAACCGTTTCATAAAAATATATTCCTAAACCACACATTTCCAACAAAATCCCAAAATCACAACTAGAAATACTAAAACCTACCGCACAACGCTCGCCGCGTTCCGCCGTTCGCTAAATATAATACGTCTGTCAAAGAACAAAGAGCTATTTATCTATTTAAAGCGCTATAAAATCCGCACCGAGGCGGTTTACTAAAAATAGTAAAAAAAAATAACATGAGGACACGTCCACACATTCGGCCGGTCGCCCTGAAATATGGCCACCCACCCCAAACTCGGTAGTGTAGACACACCATAATTTATTTATAACTCGACTATGTACTTTGGGAATGGATTTTTATATTTTTATAATGAATTAAAGGTCGTAACGGGTGTAATGACTGGATTTATGGACGAGTGTGAAACCGTGTCGCGTTGTTTGGTTTGCGAATTGTGATGTTTTGATAGCGGGGACAAGGCTTGTGTTGTGACTTAATGTGTTTTCATTGTAGTTTGGGCCCGAAAATATTTGGTGCGGTAACACCGATATGGTGACATGTTTTGATAAAAAACTGACTTCAATATTTTAGTCACAGTATACCAAGACTAAAATTTAATAAGGTTATTGTGGCTGAAGCGATCACGGAAAAAATACAAAAATAAAATTTATCAGCCAAAATGTCTGACACAGAAGTTTTAAGTAAATTTTTAAGTACTTTTATTTGTGATTATATTACTGGAATGACTAAATAAAAACATCAATTGAGTGATTACATTTTTAGTTAACTCAAAGCAATACAACCCCCTTATATCAATATGTTATAAAACAGCGAAACAGACTTTCGTAATACGTCTTCATATAAACAATTATGAACCCGGCAAGAAGCCTACACCTAACCCATTTAGTCCTAAACTAACCAACCGTACATACATACATACATTTGACAAACCAAATACACCCTAACGCTAACGCAATTACACCAAGCCAGCCCAACCATTACTATATTGAATTAACACCACGACATTACACCTACAATATTTATTTGGTCTGTGGTTATATATAAGTTTACTCACAGACTAGGAAGGATATTACTAACTGTCGAGAATTTGGAACCATAAAAACGTATTTTTATTCCATTTTTGAACTAGGGCAATACCTATACAATACAGGTATAACCAGTAATTAAGAAATAAAAAAGTCAGTAAGAATCATATTTCAAATATCGAACATTATTTTTGTGTAATGTAATCATTATTCTTTATTTAAATGTGTTTCATGAAGTCATTAATGTCACTATTAAAAAAAAACTATCGGTGTATTCTTTATTTAAATGTGTTTTATAAAGAAATTAATAAAAAAATTACACCTAACCATTATTCTCTATTCAAATGTGTTCCATGAAGTCATTAATGTCACTTTAAAAAGACTAGCAGTGTATTCTTTATTTGAATGTGTTTTATAAATAAATTAATAAAAAAATAACAAAAGAAGTGTCAGAAAATATTACAACCCAATATGGCCACTTTCTCACTGTACTTTTCTTAACCTTTTGAGCGCCAAGTAATAAAACACAAATCATGCCCTCCACGCCAGCCCCAAAAATCAGAGATAAATACCTAAAAAAATATAAGGATGGGAATAGCATGTCGAAAACGTGTTTTTCCGGTTAAATAATGATTAAATAAAGTGCGTAAATGTATACAAACATATTGTTATTGAAGTTTTTTTTAAGCACACACTAGTGATTTAGTAATTTTACCAAAGCTCGTAATTTTAGCAAATACTAATACATCAAAGTCGCTTGAAGATAAGTAATCAAATAAAAATATCATAGTAACTTTACCCCAGCACTAGTCAATAGATGTTGTCGGCCCCAGCCGACATTGGCGTGGTCAGTCGGTGAATTCATTATGTGCACGCTATTTATTAGAGATGGGACGCGCGCGTTTAGATTATAATTTACATTTATCGAGTAATACCTACCTTTTATTTTAGAATTATTTATTATATTGAATAAAATTACTTATTTTATTTACAATGATATGTTTTAACGCGATGGTCCTGTTCTAAGGAGTTCTTTAGTAAAAGCCGTTATTCCCAAAAATGTATCATAAATCTTTTGTTTTTGTTACTTCTTTGTTCCCAATTTTTCATGGAATATACGAGTGCAATAGTAAATCATAAAACTGTACAACACGTGCTGTCGTAAAAAAACGATATTTTTAAATGTATTATAATATTATATTTTAACACCGTGGAAAAGACATAACATAATATTTGTTTGCCAAAAGGCGGGTACATCAAAGTAGATAGGTACCCACATATTGTATTCATTTCGTAGAGGGCAAATAGGTATTCATTATGTTTAATGACAAAAGTAAAATGTGTAATAAACGACTTACATAATTAATAACTCTGATAAATAAGGATGAGTAACACCCATTCCATTATTGAAAAATAAATGCTTAATTTACCCCTTCTCTATACACACTAAAACAAAATCATTCGATCAAGTTGACTGAAACAGAAGAGAGACGAGTAGAATAATGGAGACGCAAAAAAATTCAGAAAAGAAAACTAAGAGGTAAGTCACTTAAGTGGATTATGTAATTCACTTAGAGCACGATAACAAACTTATCACAAACGAACAACGGACAGCACTAGATGTGTAACTCGTACGCAGATGACGTCAGAGTGCGTCGTCTAATGCCGACCGTGGCGTAGAGGACAGTCATAAAAGATAATAGAATAAGGATGGGCACACGGCACAGTAGATTGTATCGATTGTATGGAGGGGTGGTAAAAAAGTTTAATAATTTTTCACTCAGGGGGCACCGATAATGTTATTTATTGTATCAGAAATATTATATGCTATTTGTGCAATGAAATAATACTAAAATTGTATATTTACTCTCAACATTAGCATACAGGTTGTTGATTATATAAAAAGTTGGCACAACACTAGCGGTCGGCATTTGCCGACAATGGCGCAGGAGGCATGGCATTTTGCACGTATTTTTTGTCATCTTTTTTGGTATAAAAATCTTCCATTCAATTTATTTTTATGGATAGGTTTGAGTTAAAATAAATTGTTATATCGTTGTTACTTCAATAAATAAGATATGATAAACAAATACTCTTTTATTAAGCAAATATAAGGTTAAATAATAATAACAATTCTTGTCGGCTATAGCCGACATTGGCGTGGAGGGCTCGGAGTTGTATGTCGGCTATAGCCGACATTGGCGCTCAAAAGGTTAAACACCTTTATGTACTTTTAAAGTGACAAATAACACAGTTGTTCAGCATCAGGTGTTCATGTTCCGTGCTATTGAGCTGACGAGGGCCCGAGGGTGTGAGGTGACAAATACTGGTCGAGAACGATCAGCAAAGGAAATTGAATGGGTACTGGACCGGTACAGGCCTTTGAGAAATTGTTTGGAAAATAAGTATTGTCAGAGTCGGTTTAAAATAATCTTGCTAATAAAAAAAACTGAGAATCGAGTTTCTTTGTATAATTTGATATTTATTTCTACACTAGCAGTGCCCCAAGGTTTTACCCGCGTTGTGTCCGTTCCCGTAAGAATTTCGGGATGATAAATAGCCTATAACCTTCCCGTTAAATGTGGCTATACATAACAAAAATAATTATTGGAATCGGATTGTTAGTTTCTAAGATTAGCGCGTTCAAACAAACAAACTCTTCAGCTTTATTATATTAGTATAATAGATACCTATTTCTTTCTACGTTATTTATTCAGTATTACACATATATATAGTACTAGCAGCGCCCCGCGGTTTTACCCGCGTTGTGCCCGTTCCCGTGGGAATTTCGGGATTTTTTTACATAAAAACCTTCCTCTTGAATCACTCTACCTATTACAAAAAACCGCATCAAAATCCGTTGCGTAATTTTAAAGATTTAAGCATACAGACAAACAAACACAAAAATAGCGACTTTGTTTTATACTATGTAGTGATGGGATAAGAACCTCGGATTATTATGGATTCAAAGGTCGTTTATACAAAGTAAATTCGAGTAGGTTAGTGGTCAGCTCTGATGTCGGAGTTTTGAGACCGCCTAAAGGCCTCCGACATGGTCTAACGATTGAAACAACCAGGACCGACATTTTAACGTGCCCTCCGAAGCACGGCGGCGCTCAGATAGAAATGCCACTATCGGCCACCCATCCAAGTATGGGTCGAACTGCACGTTGTTTAACAATCACAATGAACTATCGCTGAGTCAAACTATGCCACTGTTTATAAAGAGAACATCATTATCAAGGAATATGTTTTTAGGTATGTCGATAATAAGAAGTTTTAAAACTTTATTTTTAATTGTAAACCTCTTTGTTCCAGATTACCCTTCACCCAAAACCAACAACTAAAATGCCGACGGTAAGTCAAACTCACTCAAGTATTCAAATATACTCAGTTTTACGAGAAACCATTCAGCCAAGTTAGCAAAACTCACAACTATCTAATAACGTATGCGTATACTTAGTCAATCCACGGCAGATGCCTTTGTTTTACGACCCTCGAGAAAATCCGCATTTGCCCAAAGTACCCGTGCGTAAAGGTCCAATATCTTGCCATCTGACGTTCGATCATAGAGAATATCAGACAAGACGCACAAATTACGAGTCAGATTTATTCCCGGCTGCGAGGGGACACTCGTATACTCCCGGGATCGCGACACTCCGGAGTGTACGGATCATTCGACCGGGATACTATACGCTACTAATTGCCCTTCTCTCTAAACGCCATTTTTTCTCATTTCTACAATTTCGTCAATTACTTTCGGAGCTCTCTCAAAGAAATACATAAATTTGAGTTCTTTGTTTCTTTTTATATGAAAAGGCGGAAAGTTTTGAAATCTTGTTTATGCTCATTACTAAGAGTTTTTGTTCGGTCACGGCGGAATTGCTATTCGCCTTTTTGTTGTCGTAAATCGAGGATCGTATATTTTTTTAATTTCAACGGTATCTGACGCGAGTTACCTCGGGCGCGGCCGCAAATAATTAAATGTCTAAAACAAAAGGAATAAAAAGAAAGTCCGAATAATATTTACGCGGCGGTCGGAAACAGAATGGTGGACTTTAATTTTCGGGTTTTTCCCGAATTTTCGGACAAACTTTGGGGACTTTTCGGTTTTCCTTCCTGACATTGTAACACTCGGACCTCGAGTTTAAGTTTTGGTGGTTTCCTCTCTTTTGAATGAATATTATAATAGCCGAGGATCCCGTCTCATGTTTCTGAGGCGTTTCCTTCGTAAATATAAATATTAATAGAGTCGTTACATTGATAAGTGAGCGTGAAGGAGCTCGTTGATTCCGACTCACTGGAGCTTCATTCAGCGATTCTTTATTATTGAAAAAAAATATTTTAAAAGTAGAGATACCACGGGTATTGATTTGGCCGAATGCCGAATATTCGGTATAAAAAGTAAAAAAAAAATTGTGCGTGAAAGCAGTAAATGCCTTACATAAATAATATCGAAGTACTCATTCAGCATTTATACTAATAAAATACATATTATATACGGTTTGAGAGATTTGTCGATGTATTAAGTACGGTTTTAAGTGTTCAGCGAATGGAAAATGAAAGAACTATCCGAATACCGAAAACCGAATAGATCGAACACCGAATAGTCACCTCCCTATTAAAACATGTCTATTTAAAAGTACTTCAGTGAATCACAAAGGAGCTTCTTAACTTTTCCTAGAGACGTGTACTGTACAAAGAACAATGGCCGCCTAGCATTAGTGAACAATACACAGACTGATATGTTTCCTCACCTTTCCCTTTTATCTCGATGAATTAGGTACGTTTCTTCTGCCAGGAGTGGATCTAGGATTTTTGGGAGGGGCTTGACCTGGAGGGGGGGTTGGTTATGTTATAGTATAGGGGTACTGGGGGACTGGACTGAAAAAATACGTTTATTTTTATCAAGGGAAACTTAATTTGACTAAGCAATATAGCTGATATTGCGATTGTTAACGACCCCCTACTTTGATGGTTGGTCGGTAATGGTATTTCTTTTTCAACGCTACCGTGTTTTTGAAGATTAAATTGGCGGTTCTGTTTGTTTCAATCATTATACCATATCGGCTATGTAAAACTCCGACACCAGGAAAATTTGTTTTTTTGGATAACCCATTTTTATTAGGGGGAAGGGGGCTTGAGTACAATACACCCCCCCCCCCCCCCCCTGGACAGACCACTGTCTTCCTCTATTACATTAGTTGCGTAAAAATCTGTTATGTAAGCTTATTGTGTGGGAATTGGTACATTTTGCCCCTTTGTCCTCCCGTGATGAGAGCTCTCTTTTGTTTACATTCAGGGGATGTTTTCGTTAGCCGTTATTTTTGTTAATAAATGGTGGAATGAGAATACTATTGATTTGGTCGTGTTTTGTTTTTAACTTCTGCTTAGTACACACTTGAGTTGTTTTGAAATTCTGCTTATAAAACACTTGAGATGAGGTTTTTTAGATAACGGTAATAAACGATATTTTTTTAGATATTGCGAATATGGCGCTAATAAAGCCGAAGAAACTACCAATCCGATTCGAATAATTATATTTGTAATAGATAGCCACATTCAACGGAAACGTTATAGGCTATTTTTCATCCTGAAATTCCTAAGGGAACAGACACAACGCGGGGCGCAGCTTGTAATTATATAATAAAGCAGTTGACCCGGAAAACTTTCAACACCTTCTGACAACAATCAACAAAAAAACATTTGTGGTTTAATTAACAAAAAAAACCATATAATCAAACACACACCAAGACAGAATACCACTCTTTATTTTTTTACCCTAATAAATTAAACATACAACAAAACGATCGATTAAAAAAACAAATGTCACTGTCAAGATAACTAATAATTAGTCTAACATAAATAAACCGGACAAATTGCTCGATAGAAAGAACCATAGATAATTGCTTGATAGAAAAAGCCATAGATAATTGCTTGCCATAGATAAAGCTTCTCCTATCTGTAACTTTTGTTAGCAGACCGCTCATACATCAAGCAGATAAACTACCCTTCTGATCGAATTCCTAACTTTTTAACGTAAAAACCAGGGATGGAACGATCTATAGCCGAACTGATTCCGGGGTAAATAATTGGAGTGACGATTTGATAACGATACGGGCCCGTTAGTGCAGTGGTTTGGGTTTGAGTCGGGGGTAGCGGGTTCGAATCCCGAAATCAATAATAGCTTCAATTTAATGTGTTAATAAACTGAGGGATCTTTTAATTTTTTGAGATTTGGTCTTATATGTACATATTTTCTGAGCGCTACAGTGCTTCGGAGGACACGTGTAACTGTCGGTTCCGGTTGTTTAAATTGTGAGACCAGAAAAGGCCTTTAGGCGCTCTGTATATTCCGACATGTGGCTATCCATACCAAAAATAATAATGTAAATCGCATTAATCGTTTCTGAGATTAGATGAGAGAAAGCATATAAAACGATTAAAACGTACCTATCCCTGGGGGTAGCAAAATATCGCAACTACCCACCACTACTCAGGAGACAACACCCCTAATTGCACCTCACTACTACTTATTCTGCGAGAATTCGTCTGCAGCTCTTTAAAACTACCCTTGTTAGTGTACCCTTGTGTTTCCCCTTTTAACTAATGCCGAGTTCAAATGAGAGGTAAAACTAGGCGTGGGGGTAAAAGTAGAGATAGTGAGGGGTTAACTAAAGGCAGGGTAACGCATCTGGCCATGTAACGCTCGTGCAAATTTTATCTCTTGGCCCCTTCTGCTCGCCTGGTACTTCGACCGTGAAATCAATTGTATTATTGATTCTTTTTTCGCTTGTTAAATAACAATTTATATTTGACTAGCTGTGCCCAGCGGTGTTACCCGCGCTGTACCCGTCCCCGTGGGAATTTCGGGATGAAAAATAGCCTATGTTACTCGTGGATAATGTAGCTTTCGAATGGTGAAAGAATTTTTAAAAACGGTCCAGTAGTTTTTGAGCCTATTCATTAAGAGACAATAAATATAAAATAGTTCCTAATTATACATACTAATTAATTGAAATAGGTTCACTAATAGTATATTTCATAAATAAATTAATATTTAATACTCTTATCAATATAATAAAAATGCAAATGGAAATCTTATCAATAATTCTTTTAATTATTTATTTGATAAAAGATACCGCGTTAATAAGACCCAAATGGACGGAAAATCAGATAGCGCGCCGACAGAACATTATGTTAATTTAATATTTTAAGTAGTTAAGTTTATTTTATTAAACGAATGCATAATTAATATCTTAAAATAAAGCACTTAACGAAAAAATAGATTTTAATTAATAAATACTCAATTGACTACACGGGAAACGGAATTCTAAAGAATGGTGGTATTTTGTTATACAATTCAAAAGTGTTCTATATTTGAAAATAAATACATATTAATAATAAAAAAACTACACAAATATAACATTTTAATAGTTTTTAGACCGCCCACAGGCCTCCCACATGATCTAGCAATTGAAACAACGAGAACCAACAATTTAACGAAAATAAAAGTACCAATATCGTCCACCCATCCAAGTATTCTCATATCTGAACGTCACTTAACCAACGCTACTATCGTTCCTTTTATAAATTGAAACCGAGAAGGTTTTAATTTCTTAAACACGGCATTATGATCAGTTGTTCTATAATTAAATTTAAACCAAGGAGATTCTATATTCGAAAAAAGGTTATAAGCAATTCTTATCAAAGTTAACTTTTCGCTTGAAAACTTGTACTGTTCAAATGACAGTGGTAGTACGGGGTAAGTATTACGTATTTACGAAGCGAAATAGGGATTGTTCGTAGGGGTGGCGCCCTTTGAAACGACGACGCAGAGTTGCGCGGACTAATTCCCAGCCCGCATTTGAAAGCTAATATTGAGATAGATTTTTTAAAAGAAAATATACTTTTGTTCTTTTTTTGGGATTAGTTTTTTGTTGTTTTGTAATGAGTACCTAAAAAAGTTTTACTGTGAATAGGAATTTTCATTATAATAACTGATATTAAATTTGGGCGCTTATTTAAGATGTTGCAGTAGTAATACTAGAGGGTATAATCTATTCCTCTAAACAGCCGATAGACGGTGAAGTCTACCTCTGTACAGACAAGCGACAAGCGATTTTTATACAGAAAATTATTGTGAGTATGAGTGTAAGAGTGAGATAGTAGGTATGTAGGTATTTATAGCAAATAAGAGATTGAATCTTCATTCTAATGTTTACTTATCACTCTCGCTGCCTGGCCCTATAATACTGAAATACTCTCACCTCACAAAACCGACTACGCCGATCTAATTATAAAGCCATGCATTGCATCCCACAGGTCTTTGATCGGTATGTTTAATTTATACGAGCACACGTGCCGGCGTTAGACTCGTAAACATTCGGTCATATTATAACCTCTGTGGAGTATCAATCGACCTCTTTGCCGTAAAAAATAAGTCACTGGCTGAATGGAATTGATGGCTGTATTACATTATCAGAGTTATATTATTTTAGGTTTGAGTTAGGGATTGTTCTGTTTTTAAATATTGAAATTGTCAAAGAGGTTTATAAAAAAAAGTAGTTTGGTACATATTCATTGTATGCGTTTTTTTAGTGCATGATGTTTTTGATGCCAAAAACATGGAACAATAAAATTAGACCATAGACTAATAAATGAACTGTCATACAAAGATCTAAATTGTAAACACTGTAATGAGTGAATAACTCCGAATGATAAATGTAAAATGAGTGAACAATTCCGAAATTACTAGACCTTAATAGAAATGCCGAGAACACAATCGAACAAAGCAATATAAAAGAGCAATAATTTAAAAAACTCCTCAAGAAAATGTGAATAAAGAAACATTTTTCCGTAACAACAAACCCGAAAAAAAAATTTAAACCGGAAACATTACGAAAAGTTTCGTCATGTTTTTGACATATTATTATTTGAGATATATTTTTTCCTTTTTACCATAATATCGGAAGCAATAATTGCTATTGAATATTTCATTGGGACGCGACTAAAGCTAACGTAACCGACGTGAATAAATGATGAAACGGAACATAGAAATGATTAACGTTATTGTTTGTTATTTATGGAACGTTTATTGTCAATGGTTCTTTTTTTATGTCAAGAAAAGATGGCAGCCGCTCGAGTCTAATTTGAGCGGGAATAATGAAGTAAACATGCGTATATGGGAAGAGGAATTGCCAATTAAGGCAATGGAAATGTTAGTCAACAATTATGCTTTCAGCACCACGGTTCAAATAGTCAAATTATGGGCTCATTTAGGTACTTATTTACTCCTAAGATAGTACCCTTTTCATATACTTTAACCTTATTAATAAACCCGGTGTCACTAAAACACTGTTATAAACTGTTTTGTCTCTTTTGCTCTTCGGAAAATTGAGTATGTCAGAAAGTGACAAACAATTTGATAGCTAAACTGTTCTTAATACGTTTTTATTAATATGGCCCTAAGGGCTTAAGGGTAAATACCTTTGTGACCCGAATAAGTACCTAATAGTTTTTTGTGAAAATATATTTTATTGATGAACGAATACTTCCCAATCTTAAAATAAACATGACAGTATCGAACAAGCTAATCAATAAGACCATACAAAGAGTTGAATAAAATTATACCTCATACAGACCCCACTATTTCGACTTAATCCGAATAAAATGGTAAAGTGTTCGATTACAGCCGATCTCTCTTGCAATACAATCAACATTACACGCGTGCCAGCTGCGGAGCCCTAAATTACGGCCCGTTTAGCCGTAACGAAGGGTCTTACTCGAAAAAAAGTCGAAAAAAAGAAAAGAAAAAATACAACGCCAGAATTGACAGTTTAATCTGGCGAATCGCAAGGCTGTATAGTACAGCGCCGCAGCCATATAGCACCGCGACATTAAAAAAAAATGTAAATTCGAAAAGTAAAACTGTTCCATGTTAAAACTTTTTGTTTTGAATTTGAATATAGAATTGTGGAGTGTTAGTTTTGTTTTTGGAATTTTGGATGTTGTGTTTCGATAAAATGTTCTACCAATTTTAGCGACAAACTTGCCTACTCGAACTTACTTTTGTATTACTGTGTGTATATTTTAAAGATATCTTATAAAGGAATCGCACCATATTACAAGCACCACAGTTATTCTAAGAGATTTCAACAACAAGCTCTTTAGTACTTTATAATAAACGCGAAAGTTTCTAACCCTCTACTAAAGTCTACTTAGCTGGCGTTATTATTTTTCCTCTCAATTTCAAAAAGAGGTCACCATCTACGTAGGCTTTAAATTCGTTAATAATGATCATATTTCCGGATTATTCAGACGTTATGGCTTTAAAATCTGTGCCAACATTCGAATTTCGATAGTATCTATTATTCGAATTTTAAAAGTAGAATACGAAAGTCGGCCAATGAAGCCTTATCATAAACTAAAGAAGAAGAAACAACACGATTATTCGTGAGTTTGTAGTTCCATTTTTAAATTGGAAACGCTCTGTTTTTGATATTCATAGTTTGTGTTTTTTTAACTTTATGAATGAAGTTAAAACAAGCAACTTGATGTTGCAAAGTCATCTCTGTATCATGCTATGATTGTACATGATCAACTTATTTTTTATTTTATGACGTCATTTGGTATAAAATGAATAAATATTAAATAAAATACTGTAGGAACTTAATTGAAAAATAAACGAATTGTTTCATTAAAAAAAATATCAATTTTTACTTTTAATTAACCTTATTCTCAGACTCCAAACAAGCTCTTATCATCAAAAAATATATCTTACTAAAAACCTACAAAATACAAATAAAACTGCTCACTTTCAAACGAAACCCGTTAAAGCTGGACCAAAAAAGGAAAAAAAGTCCCATTTTAATTATATTGAGACAATCGGGAGCGGCAATTAGTCGCGACCTGTAGGGAGTCTCATTACATTAATCCTGGACATAAATTGTGGCTTCAAATAAATTAGGGCGACTTCCACCACTTAACTAACTCCAGTTAACAATTAACCGCTGTTTAATTGAAAGCGAGAACTTGAAATATTGATATCTTTAAGTTTGTTGAAGGTCAAGAAAAAAGTTTTAGTCTCTAATGGCCCAATGCTGAGCAAAGGCCTCTCATCTCATTGAAGATATCAGTACAGGGAGGAGGATTAGGCGTAATCACCACGTCTATCTAAATCTAATATGATGTATTAAGTTGAAAAAAATTGCTTTTTATTTGTAGTTTAGTTACCATTTTGGTGTTTATAGGCCGCCGATGATTCCGTGCTTCGGAGGGCACGTTAAGCCGTCGGTCCCGGTTACTTTCTACGGATAGTAGTCGTTACATGAGCCATGTCAGAGGCCTTTGGCGGCTCTATAACTCTGACACCAGGATTGGTCAGGTTGACCATCCACTCGATAAGAAGAAGATAGGCCGTCTAATGACTACCTGTATACTACTATTACTATTAGACTGTACTAGCAGCGCCTCGCGGTTTTACCCGCGTTGTACCCGTTCTAGTGAAAATTTCGGGATGAAAAATAGCCTACAACTGATAATTCCTGAGATTACCTCGAACATACAAACAAACTTACCACCTCTTTATAATATTAGTATAGATTGGGTAGTCTGAAAACTTAGACGTCTTTTAATTTTAATTGTGTTTGTGAATATCGAATTCTTGATATCAAAATGATTAACGCACAAAAGATCGTTTTATCAAGTAAAAACACTTACTTTGATTTCCCGACATTTCGAGTCGATTACACCACCCGTGGTCGGGGGGGGGGATGATTAATAATGTGTACAAATCGTAAAAGTATTAAAAATACATCAAAATTACTATACGTGCTATAATATAAACACGGAAAAATTCTCACACGGTTAATTAGACCCAAAGTAAGCTCTAAGTTTGTATTATGGAATCTAACTCACTGATACTACTACATATACTACACAAATACTTGTAAGAATATATTATAATGGACACCCAGACGTCGTCGCCGACAACTATGTCTGCACATATTGATGACTCCAGGAATCGAACCCGCAACCCCCGACACAGTAAGCGCTCTGTCTGCCTGTGTCAACGGGCTTGTCAAGAACACTCATTGGTCATTGGTCATTCAACTGTAGGTACTATTTTTCGTGTATCTAGCGTATATTTGGTGTTTGGTGAAATAGCGCGCTTGTTATCTTCCGGATTACCTGCGTTTAGAGCCGGGTAATCCCCAACAAAAGATTAAACTCTTCAAAGTTTATATCCCGTTTAAAATATTCAACATTTTTAACCATAGATTAAAAAGTTGGCCGGTAATCTCTGGATTGTTTTGATGAAATCTTTTAGTTGGAGTTGTTCTAAGGATCAAAGGTTATAGATTAATACTTTTTACTCCAATCTTTGCACAGATTACGGCAGCTCCTTGACGGTAATTTGGTTTCCAAAATTACCCAAAATCTGCTAAGTTTGTGATTAATTGCGGCATTACTTGTTGAACAAAAGTTTGATAATGAAATATTAAGTCTGTGAATTTCATTTAATTTTCGCAAACTTGGATACTAATCCCAGTCAAGGCATTTCTATCTGAGCGCTACCGTGTTTTGGAGTACACTTTAAACTGTCGGGCATGGTTGTTTCGATCATCTATACTACTTACATACATACTTAAAATAAATAAAATTGAAGTGTCTGTTTGTAATATTAAAATAACCGCTTTTTACTAAGCACGACACACGATACATAATATACCATAACAACATTTTTTTATAATGTTTGTATATTTAATTTCCGGCTAATCTTTGAAATAGCTGATTTTGACGGGACTCACCGGCAGATAACTGATGTAACAAGGAGTAACTTAGGCTACTTTTATCTCGAAATTCCCACGGGAACGGGAACAATGCGGATAAAACCACGGGGCGCTGCTATTTTAACCATATATTGGAAATGTCAGGCGGTCCCAAAGTCTAACACCCTCATAACACCATAGTTAGCCACAAACATAGACAAACTTTTTTATTTCTTTCCCAATTTTTTCAAGCCCAATACCAAAAGTTGTGTTTATTCAAACATCAATATCAATAATTTATACTCGTTTATTGTCTATTACTTCCGTTCCCATACAGAGTGAAGTCACGTGACAAACTCACATTTCCAATGTATTAGTTAACCCGTAGCGTGCGCGCACAGGTCGGAAAGACCCCACGACACACGTATACATGCCTACTGTTAACTCAACCCGTGTTGTGCGCGCTTGGGTCGAAAAGACCCTACCATATATTCGCCCTTCGCACTATGCATCCCCATCACTATGCATCTCAATAAATTGTTGATTCGTTACCAAATGTTGATCCAGTGACGTATTCACACGATCTTCAATTGTTAATAATTGTTACTTTTACCCTATTCTCTGAAATGAGGGTAGCAGTGCAATGATGTGTACGTTTGTACTCAAATAGAGAAGTATCGATTATTTTCGTTTGTGTTTGTTTAATGGCCACAGTGTGCCTTTTATTTACGTTTATTTGATATTTTTGATTCCGTTTCTGACTTTTTTTTTGCATTCCTGTATGTTTTTACCCGCGTTATACCCGTTCCTGTGGGAATTTTAGGATGAAAAGTAGCCCATGACCTTCCCGTTGAATGTGGCTATCTATAACAAAAATCTTTTTTCAAATCGGACCAGTAGTTCCTGAGATTAGCGCGTTCAAACAAACAAGCTCTGCAGCTTTATAATGTTAGTATAGATATTGTTGACTCCGGACAAGAATCGAACCCGCAACCCCATTTTACCCTTACTATTAAACCACTACGCTTTTAATTCAACTTTGTTTACATTTAAACTCATATTCGATACATCGAGTCTCACGCACCGGCACATGTTGCGTTCAAACACGCGACTTGAAATTATGTAAATATTTAACTTATTAGCTCAAGTCCGCCATTTTGCTTGTACACATCTCCTGTGGGAACTAAAGTTATTAATCTTTAAATAGGTGCAATGGGATAGATAAAATATCGTTGCAATTTCCGCTTCAGATAGTTCGATTTCAAAATTGATTTTTAGTGTATGTTGCAGTAGCAATAATTAAGTACTTTTTACTTATAAAAACTCCCAAACATTTCGCACACATTATCCTATCTATCTTTCTACAGATATAAAAATCAATCGAGATTCGTTTGTCGCTAAAACTCAAGAACGGATGGGCCCATTTAGCTGATTTTGGTTTTGAAATGTTTGTCGTAGTCCAGGGAAGGTTTAAAAGCATTGACTAAATAAATGCGGATGAAACCGTAGGGCACAGCTGGTACTAAATAAAATATAGGTAGTATATTAATGCAATTTAGTATAGAAGAGAGTGCAAATCGTGCGAGTGTAAGAAGTATATTTCGCACATAATTATAATCTAAGTATACTAAAATAATAAAGAGATACAATTTGTAAGTTTGTTTGTATTATCGAGCTAATCTCGGGAATTACCTGTCCGATTTGAATAATTATTTTTGTAATAGATAGCTACATTTAACGGGGAGGTCATAGGCTATTTTTCATCCCGAAATTACCACGGGCACAGGTACAACGCGGGTAAAACCGCGAGGCGCTGCTAGTATATAATATATTGAATGTATCGAGTAAACATCCACGCATGTGTTGATCACACGCGAGCGAAAATATTGTAAATACTTATTGTTAACCTATTACAAGATGGCCGCCACGTGGCGGGACGTTGCGTGTCGAGGGGTTAGATGAATCATTCGCGTTTGTGCGTACTGTGGGGTCTGCGGTACCCGGCGCGCGGAAGGTTAAGTTATACGGCTGGGAAGGAAATATTAAAAGTAGTATTTTTTTATTTATTGGATAGTTCTTATGATAATGATCAAATGGCAAAATTATCAATCTTGATACCAAACTTAACTATTAATCTTTTTAAATGTAACAGGCACATCTAAAATGGTTCATCCTTGATGACAAATCATACCGACACAAAAATACACACTCATCAGTCGCTTTGTACTTAATTTTGATTACTTACTTGAAATTTTTCGTCGAGTGACAGTTGACAGTTGTCACCATTTAAAAAAAAACCTTTATTAAGCACCTAATACTAAGCACCTAATACTAAGCACCTAATACTAAGCACCTAATACAAAGCACCTAATACTAAGCACCTAATACTAAGCACCTAATACTAAGCACCTAATACTACACACCTAATACTTCCGTTATATCGACTCGACGGTTAAGAATAGAACTCACAAACCAATAACCTGAACCGTTTTTAAAATCCTAAACAGAATTAAAGCTCCAATTATTTCCACTTGGCCACTAAAATGTTTAACTTTTTCTCTAAGTTCCGTTGTTAACTCTAAAAGCCCGGATCTAACTCCGGCTACGGGAATAGAACTCGTTCTATTCAATTTGGAGAACAAGCGTTTTAGATCCCTGTTGTTGACAGAACAGTAAAAATATAAATCGGTACAGATGATACACAATTGCTATAACTAGGTACAATATAATAATGAAGTCTTCTTCTTATCGAGTGGATGGTCAACCTCACCAATCCTGGTGTCAGAGTTATAGAGCCGCCAAAGGCCTCTGACATGGCTCATGTAACGACTACTATCCGTAGAAAGTAACCGGGACCGACGGCTTAACGTGCCCTCCGAAGCACGGAATCATCTTACTTTTCGGGCAATCAGGTGATTCAGCCTGCAATGCCCTAACCAAACTGAGGACAGTCTCACAAAGTGATTTTTGTGAGATATCCCCACCGGGAATCGAACCCGGAACCTCCGGATCGTGAGCCGAGCGCTCAAACCACTAGACCACGGAGGCTGTTAATAATATTGAAGTAAGCTGGTATTTAGGGATTCTTAATACCAGATTAAGGCCGATTGCACAAAAACTCCTAAACCTATTTAGATTTAAGAGTTTTTGTGCAATCCGCCCTTAAAGTGAGTATGAATTTAGGTGCTCAAAAATTGAACATAGCCATTTTATAAATAATTATAAATCTTAAAAGTGTTTCAACAATGGCAGCAAATAATTAGGTATGTTATTACAAGAGCGTTCCATTTTTAAAATATTTAAAAATAAACGACAATACTGAGAGCATTTTAATTTGGAACTAAACAATATTTAAATAATAATGCTCTTCTATCGGAAGATCAAAATGTAATGAATGCCGTTGTAAGTTTGTGAGGGAGGATACCTACTCAATAAGCTGAAACGCAGATTTTGATAAATATTCTCAACTCAAGCATAATTAATTTGTATCACTCAACTCCTACGGAAAATACTTCACTGCAAGAAAAACGCTTTTTTCTCCATTTAAAATATACCGAAAAAATCTCCGCTACATTCATAATCACAATAAGAGTACCAAGTATTGGGTCGTAACAAAGAGCGGTATTAGGTATTAGTGCTAATGGTATTCCAATGTTGGCCCATCGGCCAATTCAAGTTAATTGTCGCCTATCATTAGCTTATCTAAAACAAGCGAACCTTATTTATTTTTACGGTTTTTCCGAAGCGAGAGGCTCCGCGAAAGAGTTCGGCCTCTTACGGAAATTGACGTTTTTTACGGTTACTGCCGGTTTTTATTTTTAGCGCGCTTTTTATACTTTACGTACGTAATGGTATTTGTTGTTTTTTCCGTCTCCGCGTACAGGCCTGTACACGAGTGACATTTTATTTCGGACTTTCTTTCCTCCCGTATAAATTATGTGAAATTAACATTTTAATTAAAATGCATAAAACAGGAGTTTATCTCTTTTTAATCTGGGGCACATATTAATTTACCTTTGTAATTGTTCTGTTTTTGAGACGGGTACGTTTTATTTATTTTTGGAATAGGTTGAATTAATCCGGTTTATAATCTGTGTAAAGTGAGCATTAATTATATTTAAAAAGTGTCAGTTATAAAATTCTTGCACAAAAATGTATACCAATTTATTATTAAAATTATAGTAGGGGTATAATACAAAGTCCCAATGTATTCATTACACGATTATTACCACAAATGCTTGGAACAACCCTTACAATATATGATTATATGTATTAGAAGCACCCTCGCGTCCTCCGTTCATTCAAATTGTTCAATTTATCACTCATTGTTTGAACTGAGCGCTCTGAACATGTGTTTACGTAATTGGAATTTTATTAAATTATTCTTCTATGAAACATAAAATTACACTTGAATTCAAAAGTACGGGAAAATAAATTTGACGTTCCAATTCATTCTCAATATTTAAAAAATAGAACAATTGATTCTATATTCGAATTTGAAATGACAATAGGGAAAGAACAGGCTTAGCTCGCTCAGCTATTTGTTCTAAATCTAAAACAAAATAGAATTTGAATAAAGAACCCAATTCGTTCAAAAACGATGTTGTCGGAACTTGGAGCGAACGAAATCGAAAGGAGGGTGAACGAATGAAACTATTGCAACTTTTAAGATAAAAGGCACACTAAACTCGGTTTAGAAATAAATTCGAGAACTTTCTCGAACCGTGGGGAAACTTCTTACTAACTTTATTTATACGTATGTGTTTAAGGAAAATGGAGTTAGCGTTAAGCGTCTTTTATGTCGGTGGAAATTTAAGTTATGAGTGATTTACATCGATCGAGTGGATGGTACCAGTTGCTAGCTGACTGGGTTGTAAAACTGGGGTTCAGATGGATTGCTCGACTCCGGAGTGGAGTAAAGTGCTATTCTACATGAAATATGTGAATATTGAAAACAAGATTTAGTTAAGCTGCCATTTTGTTAGACGAAAATCGTAAAACGTCTTGAGTATGTTATTTACGTTTCCCTTCGTAAATATTATGATGTTTACGCGTTTTACTACTGCCTATATAGTTTAGAAGTTATGAACCTCTTTTCTTTAATCCCTATCAACGATCATTCATTCATTTCGAGTAGGTCACTGGCCAAGCCTTGTGTCGAAGTTTTTAGACCGCCTAAAGACCTTCGATATGGTCTAACTGTCATGTTGAATTACATTAACATAAGCCCAGCCCACTTCAGATTTCGTTCGAGGAACTACAATAAAATGCTGAAAAGCTTTAAATCCACACGCTTTGTAATAAAATTAATCAGGATTCCGTGTTCCCCGATCACTCGAGAGAAGAACCATTAAAGTGAAGGCACCAATCACGAAGAGGTTCACAATTAGCCAAGAATACGGCTCTCGTACTCACTCGATGTGCGCTGAATATACAACCGCGATACTATTTCTGTACCCTCACCCTATAAATTTCTGGTTTTCTATCATTTTTGCCAATTAAAACCATATTTTGTATGAGAAAATTGGTCTTTGTACCTTAATTTTTGAATAAAGAATTCGTTTATATTTTCCTGTCCCATTTTAAACTGCATGGAATGCTTTGAAAATGGTTCGTTTACCGCGATTTTTTTTCAAATATGGAACGTTTTTTTTGTTCATTCATTCGACCAGAGACTTTAATAATATTAGTTTATAGCCCACTCAACGAAGACCAAAAAATGCCGAATAGGGGAAATAATTCGTGTATAAGCGATTTTTGGCATAGTTGTAGGGAATAGTGTCTGAAACAACATACTCAAAGTACTGATGGATGGGGGTGAAGCTAAGGGGTAGGGGGGGGTGTAAAGGTCCCTTTTTTGAGTTTTTTTTTAAAAACTCGGAAATGGTGGCTCCTAGCAAAAAAAAAACTTCTAGTCAAGTATTCTAAATAAAATTATCTACAAAAAAGATTCTATACACTTTTTCGCTGGGATCAATATTGAACGAGGTATGAAGGAAAGAAGATGGACAAAAAAGCGGCTCAAGCGGTTGCACTAATCGAAGCTGGACGGAACCAAAGTCAAGTGGCTCGTCAATAAAATTTGAGCAGATATGCTGTTCGACGTGTATACCTGCAATATCAGCAAACTTGTGGCTATACCAGGAAACCAGGAACAGGCCCAAAACGTGCGACAACACAGCGCGATGACCACTTTCTTGTGAATACATCACTACGAAATCGCCGGTTGAATGCAGTTCAACTCGGACAGCAGCTCCAGGAAGTTAGAGAAGTGGAAGTCAGTTTGTGGACAGTTAGAAGAAGACTAGCCGAAGGAGGTCTGATAGCGCACAGACCCGCAACTGGCCCAAAATTTACTCCAGCACACAGACAAGCACGACTTCAGTTTGCTCGAAATCGCGTTAATTGGACTATGGATCAATGGCAGGCAGTCCTCTTCTCCGATGAGTGCAAGATGTGTCTCCTTGGTAAAGACGGACGGGGTAGAGTCTACCGAAGATCCGGTGAGCGTTTTGTTCAATGCTGCATCTCCGAACGGGTCGCATACGGGGGTGGTTTGTGTATGTTCTGGGGAGGTATTTCACTGGAAGTGAAAACCGAACTTGTCTTCATCACAGGGCCCGATACCGACCATCGATCGCGTGGATTGACTTCCCAACGTTACTTCGGGATATCCTGCAAGAACATGTTGTGCCCTTTTCGGGATTTATCGGCGAAAACTTCGTTTTTATGCAGGACAACGCTAGACCACACACCGCTGCTATAGTACGCCAGTACTTGGAGGAGGTTGAAGTACTCGTTATGGAGTGGCCTGCTCGAAGCCCAGATCTCAATCCCATTGAGCACTTATGGGACGAACTAAAGAAACGAGTAAGAGCCAGAAACGCAGTGCCTACGAGTCTCTGAGAGCTTCAAACCGCGATCAAGGAAGAATGGGACAGCATACCGAAGGATTTCGTAAAAACATTGATATCTTCGACTGGAAGCTGTTATTCAGGCTAGGGGAGGCATTACCTCATATTAAAAAATCGTTACATTCACAGATTTATTGTTTTTTTGACCTTTAATACCTGCTCAAAGTCCCACAAACCGCGCTACCTGAAACGAGCTAATTTAGGCCATTCCATTTTTAAGCCGCTACTGCTATGATAAGGAAGGTCAAGGCCAGACATTATGGGTTTTTAGGAAGCTAACAGTGTGTACTTTAATTTAATTTAAGTTATATTTGCTACCAAACTTTAATAAAAATAAAAAACAAGTATCGAAGTCAAAATGCAGGAAAATTACCCAATGTGCGATTTCTATGCTCTCAAGTGTAGTTAAATATTGATCCCAGCGAAAAAGTGTATAGAATCTTTTTTGTAGATAATTTTATTTAGAATACTTGACTAGAAGATTTTTTTTTGCTAGGAGCCACCATTTACGAGTTTTTTTAAAAAAACTTAAAAAAGGGACTTTTACACCCCCCCCTACCCCTTAGCTTCACCCCCATCTATCAGTACTTTGAGTATGTTGTTTCAGACACTATTCCCTACAACTATGCCAAAAATCGCTTATACACGAATTATTTCCCCTATTTTTGCTTCGTTGAGTGTACTATTAGGAGCTCTCTGGATGGAATTAAAAATAATATTTGAATATGGAATTGGAAGAGACTTAAAAAATAATGTTATAATTTAAATTGTGTTCTTTTTTGACATCAAAATCACAGTAGAAATAAATAATGTTGCCAGATTACCAAAAATATTGTGTTGCCAATTTTATAATATAAATGTGCTATTAAATTATAAGGAAATATACGATGATAATTGTATAAATGAAATGTAGCAGAACATAAAAGCCATTATTTTCCATAACAGATGTCCGTTTCGTTTCCTTTGACCTTTAATTACGGACATTCCGATCGGAACAAGTTTTTTATCTCAGGAATAAGGACATTATCCGACCGACTTGGCACGTTCGCTAGGGGGTGAAAAATACCAATACCTAGGGGTTGAGAAAGGGTTCACATTATATATATGTACTTAACTGGTAGAATTCACTCATTTACACTTCATTGGTTGCTTTTAGAAAAAGTATAAACTTAAGTAAGCTTTTAGACGCTTTAGGATATCAAGTAACATTTTAAGGTTGAGAGATTTCTTGGTACTACTAAGTAGGTAGAGAAAAGAAAAAGAAAAACAGAGTCTTAAGTTATATTGTAACCTGTTTGCCTAAGTTCCAGGTTTATTTTATAGAGAAATACAAAACATTCAACCTTATTACCTCCTCAAGATTCTAAATTCGAAAAATATTGCTATAGGAAACAATAAAACCTCCTTACTATTAATACGCGCCATGTCGTTCCAATATTCGATATTCAAACATCAATATGAAATGCTCACGCCATTACTCGGTACGTTCGGAATTCAAATAGTTCTTAAATCGTCGCAGTTGTGTGTCAAAAACGTCTTTCTAGAGAGTATCGGGGTGACATCAAAAGTCCATTTCGTCCACCGATACGTCTTGAGTCGGCGGTTAGGACGCCACCTCCTTTTGAAATTCAACGATATTTTAATGGCCACTATCGAAGCTCGATTGATTCTCCTTTTTTCATCGACTTCCGCTTTTGAGCTTTGACAGAGCTCGATATTGCTTTGGTCCGCTTTTTATTTACTGTCTGAATAGTACCGAGCACTAGTGAGTTGATTTGAACCAATAATTTATTTTTACTGCAACTCTGGGTTACTAGAACCATGGACAAATATTTGTAGTTTTTTGGACTGCTTGCGTTTGAGAGAAGCGGAACCGGAAAGTGGTTTATTTTTAAACGGAGAACGGTGGACGTTTTATTTATTTATTTATTTATTTATTTATTTAATGACACATCAACAGTGTTGCATATTATACACTTAAATCTATAGTTACAGAGTACAATTCTGATATGAACACCAATAACAGATGTGTACAGCATTCATAAAGAGTAAACACAGTACAAATGAGTAGAATAAAAAGATAAAGAATTAAAAAATGAATCAAAAATGGTAGAACTAGGTAAACATAACTAAAAAATTAACAAACTACATATTTTGACGGAGTATTTTAAACAGTTTATGCTTGAAGCTGGGAAGTGAATCATGAAATATGTCGATATCACAATCAACATTACCGTTAAGTACATTATGTTCATTGCATAATCTGACAATTGGGGAGCTAAGACCGAGATTTGTTCGAACCGAGGGGGTATGTAAGATTTTGGTTACAGGCCTGCGGGGGATAGTACGAGGAACATTAAGAGCTAAATTATAATTTAAATCTTCGCAATTTATAAAGTTGTTTAATAATTTGTGGAGATATACTGAATCATGAAGTTTACGGCGATTTCGCAGTGTTAACATATTAAAAAAATGCATGCGCTGATCATAACTGCTCCTATGAGAAATACCAGGTGAGACAAATGCTAAATGACGGGTAAATGCACGCTGTATGTTCTCTATTCGACGTTCGTTTTGTGTTTTTTTTTAAATTGTAGTTTATTGAAGGAAAGTATTTATTAATTGTTATTGGGTTGTCTATGTGATGGAGTCTGGTGGTAATTAGTAAGTATCTGTTTTAATTAGATGTTATCTCGTAGACGGACAGCCTATTACCCGTCGTTACCAGACTCGCCGGTATAATTAGTTCATTAAACTGGCAACACGAATAACATATTTGTTTTGTGTAATTTGTGTTATTCTGATTTGATCGGTCTCGTATCTAACTAATTATCTTGGAGTTAAATTAATTTAAACAGATTATTTAGGAAGATAGGAATAGTTACATTCTTTATTGATAGACACATTCTGTTTAAAGGTCTCTCTATGTATATATTAGACAAGCCCGTTGGCACAGTGGCAGTGAGAGCGCTTACTGTGTCGGGGGTTGCGGGTTCGATTCCCGCCCGGAGTCAACAATATGTGCAGACATAGTTGTTGGCGACGACGTCTGGGTGTCAATTATATATTCTTATAAAGTATTTGTGTATGTATATGTAGTAGTATCAGTGAGTTAGATTCCATAACACAAGCTTAGAGCTTACTTTGGGTCTAATTAACCGTGTGTGAATTTGTCCAGGTATATTTATATTTATATATCTGGGGACACGGCAGTGTTCCTGCCAAGTCGAGCAAAACAGTGACTTGGCTGTATCATCCTTTTGTCGAACAGTACAGGCCATAGGCAACCTCTCTATAACTTAGCTTCAGATAAAACTAGACGCCTAAATTTTCAGTGACCGAGCAGGCATTGTATAAACACGGTATATTTCATTCAATTTGCACCATTTCTTTATTCTCTATTATATATTGACAAGCGCGGTGATAATGGCTAACCCTCACTGTACTGATATTATCAGTGAGATGAGAGACCTTTGCCCACCAGAGGACAAAACAGGCTAAAACTTTACTTTACTGTGATATCTATATTTTATTGAAATACGTAAGCTAAAAAAATATGTAAGCTCGCTCAATCTAAGCAACGCCTTAAAGAATGTAATTAAAATTGTAAATAATATTACAAGTATTCATTTCCAAGAAATAAGACTTGATAAGTATTTCAGAAGAAGCACTTAAGTTCAGTCAAGTATCATATTTCATTTCGAATCTATTTGTCAATTCGATGCCGAAGATTGAATGTTATTTGTTGATAGAAGCCGCGGACGATACTGAGACAAACATTTCAACCCAGATCTGTTTACATGATACCACTTTTTAATTGTGGGAATCCATAGAGTAAATATGTTCTTACCTCTATGAGACTCTCTATGCCAACATTTGTCTATTCAATATTTACATAATTTAGTCGAGAATGTTTTCCGATCCTCCATAAACAAACCATTGTTGTGGATTACCTTACGGCAGTGGATTTTTGAAATCTATTGTTTGATCTCTATTAAGATTCTTTATGGTTCCAATAATTAAGAAGTCAAATATTTGGGCATAGACTACAATGTTGGAAGTCATTCCGTCGTTAAAAAGAATAAGATTAAAACAAGTGAAAACCGAGATTCCAATTTCAAACATAGAATCTCTATTCTCTATGATTCAAAGGAGTTAATATTTCCATATTAACCTCCATAGTGGAATTGAAATTTAAAAAAACAAATCGTTAAATTAACTTTTCATTTTTCGAACAAACTCTTTAGTGCACAAAGTAATGGCCGCTTTATGAAACATCGGTAGGTGCTCGCAACAAAAAGTAGCTAACTCAAAAACAACAGAAACTCAATAAGCACCCGCTCATTGATCATTTCGAATTGTTCGATACGAACAAGTTTCCAGTCCCGCTAACGACTCTCAAAGAGACTCAAACGGCCAGTTAATTATTTTCCAAAATGGAGCGCGGTATCGAACCTCTTTTTCAGCTCTCCCTCTTTTCAGCTATAAAACTTTGATGTATTAGTAACCGTGTATTGCGGTACTTTATTCACATAAAGTTTATAGTGCCGCTATTAAATGTAGATAAATTTTATGGTATCGATTTTAAATTGAAACTGTAAAGTTCAAAGCGAATTTGTATGAAGCTATACATACATAGTTACGTCGTGTATTAGCGTTTTATATCCTGCAAGAGGTTTATTAAAGACTAGCTGCGCCCCGCGGTGTTACTCGCGTTGTACCTGTTACCGCGGGAATTTCGGGATAAAACGTATCCCGTGTGTTATTCTGATTTACAACCTACATTACTGTCAAGTCTCATCCAAATCCGTTGAGTAGTTCTTACGTATATCCCCACAAACATGAATCTACATGAATCCTCACAAACTTTCGCATTTATAATATTAGTAGGATTTATTGCTTGGAAATGCTGTGAGTTGACTTGTTGACGGGATGTCTAAAAATGATCTGCATAAGTCGTCTGCGTCTCGGGGCGAGCGACGGTGGCTCCTCCTGGCTAATTACTCGTTGAAATTGTCGTTGCATTAATAACAATTAGCGTTCTCTCGTCTTCGATAATTGAATCTGCGTCTTCAATGTCGAGTTAGCGTAAATTAAAATATTGAACGCTCGACTCGGTCGGGGAAGGGGGGATTTTTAAGTTCTATTTTTGAAATATTTGAATTATTTTATGATGTTCTTTTATTATCTGTGATTTGTTAATTGGAATATTTGACTTAGGAATGTCTTCACATTGATTAATCAAAGTTTTTTTAAGTATTTTTGTTTTTTAAATCATAAAATAGTTTCAATATCAAAACTCTAATACTTTCTACTACACACAATTACCATAATAACCACAACATTTATTTCCTAGCAACACAGACTTCGCATTCAAAAAAAGAACGCCTCAAATAAGCTTTCCCAATAAAAATGCAATTTTACTTCAAGAGAATCCTTTCCCAGTAAAGTTGTGCGCGATCCCGCCCAAGGATTCCCATATAATTTCTTTTTGATACCAGAATAAGTCTCATTCGGGTTGAATTACGTATGGCGTAGATTGTATCTGGAATCGTATAAATCTAAGGAGTCGCCATGTCGGATCCAAGAAGGTATTATTCTCTTAAGTTTCATTAAGCGAGGAGATGTAGCCAGATATAAATCTAGATAGGATTCGACTAAAGTTTACGTTGATTTACTTGAGTCAGATTATTTGGACTAACGTTTTAACGTTTTGGTCTTACGTAGTGTTTTGGACGATAAGTGGACGGTGGGAATATAATTAAGTATATGAAGATAGATTTTATGAAATGATTTCCTCCTTTTCAAGAAGAGCGAAGATACATTTTGACGGGTCTGTTTATCTGCTACGGAGGTACCAAGTTTTGCGGCAGCGATAGTGAATTTTCGAAAACTAAGAACTTAAAGTGTACTGTTGTAAAAAGTGTGGGCCGCAAATCTCAAAACTTTGAAAATGGAACGATTTTAATCCAAGGATTTGAAAATGGAACGATTTTAATCCAAGGATTTAAAAATGGAACGATTTTTACTTCGCGTAAAACCCAAAGCTCCATCGCCTAGCACCGTATGTGAGTATAGACCATAGACTACGAAGTACGGTATATAGAGCATAATATCTATAGAATCCTACTGGGCGCTATCATTCGATCTCGGCTCGTAAACCTCACACCTATTTGGATTTCGAACACGCTTTATTTTCGACCAGTCTTATTAGTATCTTTATGCGAAACCTTTTTCGGGAAAATGCTAAAACCAGAGATAAGTAGCGTTTGAAAGCTTTGACGTTTATGTAAACTTATTTTTGTGTAAATTAAAACGGAAACGCGAGAAGGAAAAAGGTTTTCAACTTTGATAACAGTTTTATTTGTAGCGCCCTGCGGTTTTACCCACATTGTACTGGAGCCATTTTCTACATTACTTTAAGGAACGCCCGGCTGGTCCTAACATATCTAAGATAAGGTCATATAAAAAGTCATGACTTAATGAAAATAAATGTAATATAAAATCTTTTTTTTTGCCCCCCAATTGACACTTACACAAAAACTAACAAATCTTATTTGCTATTCAATAATTAATGACACTGACCTTAAGTAGAAAACGCAAAAAGCAATAAATTCTAGAGTTTAATTAAATTGGCCAATCACAGCCGATTTCAATCGACAGTTTCTTTGACCGGCCATTAATTGGTTTATACATCATCGCTCCATTTCACTCGACCGGACGATCTGATTGGTTCTCACTAAATACTACTCAGGACTATTGCAGACTATCGGGCAGTATTTAGACAGATTATATTGATTAATTGTGTGTAGTAAATAAAGGTCAATAAATTTAATCTTAGTTCATTCGAAATGAATGAATGAATATATTCTTTATCTGATAAAACTTCCTCCTAATATTATAAATGAAAGTTTGTAAGGAAGGATGTATGTATGGATGTATGGGTGTATGTTTATTGCTCTTTCACGAAAAAACTACTGAACGGATTTGGATGAAACTTTACAGTAATATAGGTTATACATCAGAATAACATATGGGATACATTTTATCCCGAAATGCCTGCGGGAACGGGTACAACGCGGGTAACACCGCGGGGCGCCGCTAGTATAATATAAATTATCAACAGTAAAACATTAAATTAATTAGTCAGGCACGTTTAAGCAGTTTCAAACGTTATTCCACGTCGGAGGTCTTAAGGCGGTCTAAAAGTTCTGACACCAGGGTTGTCCACTGACCTACTCGAAATGAACGAATGACTAAAGTCTGCTCAGCCACTAATAACATACTCACGTATAAAATGATGGAGAATCGAGAAAATCTCGCCGTAAAAATAGGTAATGATGTTTTTACCGTCGTTCCTCGAATTTGATGATCGAGAAGAAACTGCTCGGTTTTATGTCGATATTAACTATGGTTATATTGCAACGAATACCGAACGAGTTACGACGAATAGAGATCGAGTTGGGTTCGAAGCGATAGAGGTAGTTTCGATCGTGTGAATGAGTTTTGATCGTGCGAGTGAGTTTCTATAGTGCGAGTTATGTAGTTTCGAATCGTACGAGATAAATGGTAGGGGATATGATGATAACGTGGATTTATGAGACGATCGGAGTTTAATATTTAATTACTTATTCGGTAGGGTTGCCAGTAGTTGTGTTGGCAATTATTTTAGTAATGGCAATTTAAAATAAATTATTGAACACCCAGACGACATCGCCAGCAACTACGTCTGCAAATATAGTTGACTCCGGACGGGAATCGAACCCGCAACCCTCGACACAGTAAGCGCTCTCACTACCACTGTGCCTACGGGCTTGTCAACAATATTAATAATAAACTTCAAATACTAAGTAGGTACCTACTACATACAATATCGGATTTAAACAACTCACTAGGTATAAAGTTTCAGTATATTTGTTTTCACAGAAACCATAAAAACTTGTTTTATAACCGCCATTGTTTCTTGCACTTTAATTATTATTTTAATGTCCAAACGATACAGAAGCACTACAATGGGTAGTAACAGCAAAGATCGCAAGCGACCACTTTTGAAAAAAATGGAAAACAAAAAAATATGCAGATTATTAATGCGAAAGTTTGTGAGGATGGATGTATGTATTTTTGGTACTCGTTCATGAATAAACTAATGGACAGATTTGGGTGAAACTTTAAAGTAATATAGGGTATATATCGGAATAACAAATGGGATACATTTTATCCCCAAATTCCCGCGGGAACGTGTACAACGTGGATAACGCCGCGGGACATAGCCAGTAAACCTATAAATTTAGAAGTTTTTATAAAATTGCTTATAAACTTGCATTCAGAGACGTAAATATAGATGGGATATAAGTTTAATCTCTTTGTTTTGTAATAGGTTAAAAACTGAAAAAAAATTCACTAATACTTATTATCAAGGAAAACCAAAATATCCCACTAATTTGTACCGAAATATTTGGTTCTGTATCTAACCATACTAATGTAATCACCTGTCATATCGGAGGCCTTTAGGCGGTCTAAAGACTAGAGTTGACCACTAACCTACTCGAAATAAATGAATGAATGACCTACTAGAACGGTAAACCCAAATTCTAATTGCATCTAATCTCTTACCTCTTTTTATAAAGTCGGTTAAGGGCCACCATGTCTTTCCCAGAAGTGCGTTAATAAAATAAACTCGGAAGTTCAGCTGACCTGAATAAGTCGTAAATAAGAGGCTAATAAAACGTTTTTACGGGCTCCCGGCAACCTTAGGTCTTAGGCTACATATACTAAGACCTAGGACTAGGAAGTTAATAAAATAACCTTTAAAACGCGAAGGAAACGTAGATCATAAACATACCCACCCCCAATTTATGGAGCCAACTTTTGTTAGTTTTAAAATTAATTCCGTTTGGAACTTTGATCTAGATTTAAGTTTGGTCTAGATCTAGATTCTAGAATTTAAGTTAGATCTCCATTTCGTGATTTATTGTTTAAGTTGCAGGGTAGATGGATATTATAATTGGGAAAGTTCGTAAGGGTATGTAGGTAAATACTAAGGTGGAGTTGATCAGTGGTCAAGCCTGGTGTAGGAGTTTTTAGACCGCCTAAAGGCTGCACTATAGTCATACATTTAAAACAACCGTTGATAATAGTTAATTTATTCTACACAATCTATACTAATGTTAAGGTGAGTTTGATATTTGTTTTCTTGTTTGTTTGAGTGTGCTTTTCTCAGAAACTAACAATCCGATTTAAATAATTCTTTTTGTAATAGATAGCCACATTCAACGGGTACATTATAGGCCATTTTTCTTTCCGAAATACCAACGAGAACGGGCATAACGCGGGTACAAACGCGGGCCACTTCTAGTATACATAATTGTATTTAAACTTAACAAGCATTGAAAAACGATGCCCCATTTCCAATTTGTAATAATATCGCGTCTAAAATATTAACACAGAAACGACCTGATTCCCAAAAGGAAATAACGAAATACACCTTCATTTCATAACAAGACAGTATTGTTTTCATCCGATATCTAAGATTTTATTAAATTCGATAGACGTTTGCAAATTCCGGGAAAATTTTCACGAGTATTACGTTTCGTTGTTCCACTTTCATAAATATGAAGAAAGGTTAAGGTCCAGGATATCTGACCTTTGGGTATAGGGAGGGGAGGTCACACCCTCGTAATGTAGGGGCGGCGTCAACACGGGGTCATAAAGGTCAAATATTTGCACGACATGTCACACTACACCGTGTTTGTGAGCTCAGTTAGGGAGAGAGTACTGAGGCAGAGCTTAGTGGAGCGGAACTCAGCCTATTGCATAAATCTTTTGACTATACATCATAAGAGGTCGCTCAATTGACCTCCGCTTATTTTCAATGACTTCGCTCCACCCAGATCACCCCCAAAGTATCCCTAAGGTAGTAATACTGTGATGAGAGAAGAGAATAGCGGCTGTTGGCTGATGACACACCAAAACTAAGAATGCTTTGGTAATTCGCCCTCAAACTCGTAAAGAACAAAGTATGAAACTCGATCTCCTTCTTCACCTTATAGATGACTTTTCCCCACAGGTTTCTTAGATTTATTCCAACACACCATTAAAACTAGTATCGCCGTAACGTTTTACAATCTACATTTTCTTTATAAATAAGTTAATAGTTAAAATAAAATTAAACTTCATATTATTTTAACATCACATTTTTCCGCTCCCCGCCCCGCTCATCAACCGTCTCTCCCCAAACGTTACATGCTCATAATACATCGTAGTATTATACGTAAGTCCTGTTATGTTTTTATATTTTCCTCGCAAGTGGGGCGGTCGTTTGTTTTTGTTTATTCCATAAAGAAATAGTTTTCGGTACATGAAGGCGCGGGATCTGTATGTATTATTCAATAGACTCGTTATGTTGTGTTCACTTCCTTATTTTGGGTCATTCTTTGTGAATTTGTAAGGGTTTTTGGACACCTTGAGGACGTGAATTAGTAATATGCTTACTTTAAACGCACACGATTGCACTACCAGTGTTGTGTGGTTACACCACTAGTAGTGTAATCTGCACGCTACGCACCGCCCCGCTCTGCACGCTCGAAACTCGGGTACGTATTTTAATAAATACTTTATGTAAACAAAAGCGATACAGTCCCGTTTCATATTATATACTTGTTTTGGATCATTATTCCTTGGTTTGGTGAAATAACCTTCTTGAAGTCCAAACTGAATAAATGTGAAACTATATAAATGTGACTTTGATTACAATTGATGTCGTCAGCGTACAATTACTTATGCAAAATACTTATTCGATGTATCAACACATTTTTAGTTCTTTTGTATATAAAACCATTATTAAGTATTGTAAACCCTTTCCAACGCTTATACGCTTAAACCAAACGAATTCATAGATTCAACGTACCAAAATCTATCTATATAAATAAAATTGAATCACCGAAATGTTTTTACCCTTAACTTTCAAAGGACTGCATCAAATTGGATAAATATTTCCTTTGTTAGTTATTGTTAAAAGGTTTGGATGAAAATATAAACGTAAAACTATTTAAATATAAAATGGCGCCATGGCGGTACGAAGTTCGCCGCGTCAGCTATAGTATAAAAGTTATTCCCCTTCTACAATACTTACCTAACCACATTAAATTATAAACCACAATACACATTACCCCAACAGTAAGCGTAGAGCGGACACTAGACCAGAGAGCCGTTAATAACCAAGTGTCGTGGACAGCTAGAGCACTCTACGGGTGTCTGGAGTGTCGGAAAAACTATACGCAGGTGTCTGCGATAAATAACAACTCTCGACTCTCATGGGCGCGGACCTAGGCGTTATTTCTTGGAGTGTTTAGATCAGAGGGTGCGAGCTTGAAATATGTCCGATGAACTTAGTGGAGGCGCAGGGAACTATTACCATTTATACTGTTTATTATTTATACTAACCGACTTCAAAAAAGAAGTAGGTTATGCTCAATTTTGAGGTTTAAATGTCATATTCAAACTTCAACAATAATCTAACTAATAAAAAACACTATAATAATATATAAAGAGGTGTTTGTATGTTCGAGCTTATTTCAGAAACTACCAATCCGATTTGAATAATTCTTTTTGTACTAGATTGCCACATTCAACGGGAAGGTTACAAGCTATTTTTCACCCCGAAATTCTTACGGGAACGGGCACAACGCGGGTAAAACCGCGGCACGGTGCTAGTATATAATAAACCTACATACATAAGTGTTATCTACATAGTTAACCTAAGCACTAATACGTCATCAGTATTACCAATAAGAGGAACATTATTCAAGCAACAGGTGCTAACCATAATTAATTTCAGTCCATTGGACCGCGCCATACATATTCAATAATAGTGCGTTATGTTTGTCTATCAGGCATAATAGGCTAGTGCTCAAGACATCTATCTTAATTAAGTATGACGACTTAACTAAGATACTAACTTAGATACTAACTTAAGTAAAGTTAAGTAGGAAGTTATGGCTGAAAAATTATAATTGGTAGTAAACTGTGTCTGCCTAAATGATAATTGACTTAAATTTTAATCAAAACAGTAAATAAGTCAATATTTGTACCGATATGTTATTTGTTATATTCGTGGTTATACAGAATTGGTATAGTACTTGACTTGCAAGAAAGAGTTCTGGATAAAAGAGGATCTTATTAATTCCATAGACAATAAAATAAAATAAAAAATCCTAAGCTCTCCATTGAAGCTTTAGGCATTTGACATAACATCACTATTTATCCATTATCCTTATAAAACCGACTTAAAAAATGAGGTAGTTCTCAACTCATTTAGTACTCATCCGCTCCACCTCAAACATACAACACAATACTTACCTTAAACCGTAAAACAAAACTACTGTATACTTTGTTCAAAACTAGTTTCGACTTTAAAACAAAGTAAAGAATGGCTGAACTAAGATAAATCCCCGTACCTTGATATAATAAGCCGCCGTAAATCTCCGATTCGTACAATACAGAGTTGCTACTAGTTGTCAACTTGTTGTCAACTAGCTGTAATCTCTATAAGTGAGTAAATCCTTTTTGTACCTATACTATACTGGTTAGTAAAAAAAATAGTCTATGAAAGCTATACTGGCAATTGAGAAAAAAATATATATTGTTCTTTTGAGCCAGATTTAAATTAAGAATAACGAGAGTCGATATTATAGTATACTAGCAGCGAACCGCGGTTTTACCGCGTTGTGCCCGTTCCCGTGGGATTTTTTATACATATATACCTTCCTCTTGAATCACTCTATCTATTTAAAAAAAACCGCGTCAAAATCCGTTGCGTAGTTTCAAAGATCTAGGCATACATAGGGACAGACAGACAGCGGGAAGCGACTTTGTTTTATACTATGTAGTAATTTAATTCCAATGCCTTATTTAGTAACAACAGATAAAGTATTGACATTTCCATTAAAATATTTAATTATATATTAGGTTTTGGCGGCAAAAAAAAACAAATTAAGTGACATTATTAATCAATTTCATTAAAATATGTGATATGTTTACAAACAAAGTTTAAAGTCAGTTTTTAGTATTCAAAGTTATTAAGCTATTGCATAGCTTCTATCGCGGGCCTTGAGCGCGGGGACCGAATCCAGAAATTCCGTAACGAAAAAACCTCACGCAAAAAACCTAACGCTCCCCACTAACGCCATCTAGTGATAGAAAAAAAACCTAACGCTCCCCACTAACACCATCTAGTGATAGAAAAAATAACTATGCAATAGCTTTACCGCGGCAGTCCCCGAGTGCCACACGTCTTTTTTTTTATTTCAACTCTTTTTACACACAAATAACCTAACAAAGCCTTTAGAAAGATTTACATCCAATCTGAAGCAAAAAGAAAAGAGTTTTGAATACTTCGACATTTTTTACAATATTTAAAACATGTCATGTCAAAGTATCGAAGTGGAACGGCTCGGAAAAGATAACAGTTTATTGGAGAAAGCGATTTATTAGGAGACCCTTGTCATCTCAGTACATACACTTCGAAGCACTTCAACATATTATTTCATATCAAACAAAACAAACCTTTTAGAACCCCATCATTTAGTTTTATAAACTTTAGAGACGACAGTACCTACACTCATAAATATGTTTTTGTTACCTACATATATACCTAACACTTCAGTGGTCTAGTGGTATGTGCCCTCGCCTGCCGAGACTGAGGGCCCCCCGGGTCCAGCGAAAGCATGTTTCCTGCTTACTGGTTTCTTTAGTATAAGCGAACACTACTCATTTTGAATTGGAACTACGTTGCGTTAGGGTGCTTTCAAATTATGCGTTTCGTGTCGGAGCGCTGCGGTGCCGAAGCGGTGCGTTTGTCGTGTTGTGAACGTACGATCGTGTATTTTCATACAAAACGAGCCGTGCGGCAACAGTGCGGCGTTCGGTACCGCGAAATAATTTTAGTACGCACTGTTGCCGCACGGCTCGTTTTGTATGAAAATACACGATCGTACGTTCACAACACGACAAACGCACCGCTTCGGCACCGCAGCGGTCCGACACGAAACGCATAATTTGAAAGCACCCTTAGTAACTGTCAGAGTCTAATCCCTGTCAGAGTTGTTAGACCGCCTTAAAGCTTCGAACATCTATACTAATATTATAAAGAGGTAAATTTTGTAAGTTTGTTTGTTTGTTTGAGGTAATCTCAGGGTTTATCAGTCCAATTTGAATAATTCTTTTTGTAATAGACAGTCACATTCAACGGGAAGGTTATAAGCTATTTTTTCCCGAAATTCCCACGGGAACTGGTACAACGCGGGTGAAACCGCGGGGCGCTGCTAGTAGTTTATAAATGCAGACTCGTTTTTGATAAGTTGCTCAGTATCACATTATAGTCGACAAAATCGCTCCAAATTCCCAATCTAAGTTGCCAGTTAGATTTTACCATTCAGTTAGACACTCGAGTAAATTGCAATCAAATACATTGGTACCCGATTGGTAGCAAAAACGGCAAGATTGCAGGGAGATGAGCAGTAGATCCAATTACCATTCGAATACGATGCGATTTCCACTGATGTCGTACGATTTCCACCGATATCGTACGATTTCAACTAATATCGTAAGATTTTTTCTAATGTCGTACGATTTCCGCCGATGTCATGTGATTTCAACCAATATCGTACGATTTTCTCTAATGTCCTTGTGGTGTCAGTTGGCAGTCTTTAAACGGTTCCGATTAGTTGTTATTGTAATTGGTTTAACTGGTTTTAAAGGAACACCGAAGGGGGTGAAACTCTCACCTTTTAAGGAAAAGAGGGGTGTTTCACCCACTTTCTACTTAAGGCAGAGTATAGACTGAGTGAGCTTACAAGCTACAATCCGGTGAGTGAGCCTCTCACATGTCAAATTAGTCGCTCGCTTGCTCGCTTTCTATTGAAATCCCGGCTAGAAGAGAGTAAACTCGCTCTATTTTAACGACACCATAGTCCATACACCCCTTAACTGTGTAACAAACTAGTTAAATCAATGAATAAGCGATTCTGTTTATGAAATGGTATATTAGTCGCCTTTTCCATCATAATGTGCCTAAATGCAGAATTTTTCATATAAATTTTTATGTCAAAAATGGAACTGCTTCTTATGCAAGGCAGGTACATTTTCCTCCATTTAGGTACTCCACTACAATTTTCCCAATTATTTCAAACTCAAAACTCAAAAAAACCGTCTTTTAATTCCGTAACCAAGCTAATGTTTGAAAGATGAGGACACCATAACGTGGATTAGCATTTGCTTAATCAATTCCTCTCCCCATCCCCCCACTGGAAGGGGGGGGGGGTTCAGTGGTTGTCCAATTGAATAATCAATCAGCAAAATGCAAATGGCAGTGGCAACAGGCTTTCATAGGTCCGCAGAGTTTGTGTCTCGGATGACCTGAACTAACCAGCTCCTTAATATTAATGAGCACGTCTCAACTGGTTCGAGTATATGGATTATTTATTTACTAGCCGCACCCCGCTGTCCCCGCAGGAATTTCGGGATAAAATGTATCCCATGTATTATTCTGATCTATAACCTATATTACTGTAAAGTTTCATCCGAATCCGTCAAATAGTTTTATCGTGAAACTCTGACAAACATCCATCCATCCTCACAAGCTTTTGTATCACTACATAGTATAAACAAAGTCGCGTCTGTTTGTCTGTATGCTTAAATCTTTAAAATTACGCAACGGATTTTGATGCGGTTTTTTGTAATAGGTAGAGTAATTCAAGAGGAAGGTTTTTATGTAAAAAAAATCCCGAAATTCCCACGGGAACGAGCACAACGCGTGTAAAACCGCGGGGCGCTACTAGTTTATAATAAAGTAAGTATATTGTTGTATAATATATTGTAGGGCCTGGGTCGTGTAAAGGTATAGGGCATTTATTCAGATCTAGGGTTTTGTTTGGGTACCTTTATGTAAACCACAGAGGTTTGTCTAAAAACCTTACGTTTTTGGGTAAAATTGTGTCCTAAGCTTTAGTCCTATTTTGTCCACTGTTTTGCCATTTATAAGTCTGTATTTTCGTTACTTAAATAACTTTAGGAAATCCTATTTTTACCCAACGCCCTAAAAAGAGCGTTTTAGTTTCTGCCTGTGGCGATATAGAATCTATAAACTTACAGTTTTATTTTAAACTAGTTGCGCCCCGCGGTTTCACCCGCGTTGTACCCGTTCTCCTCGGGAATTTCGGAACAAACATACATCCATCCTCACAAACTTTCGCATTTATAATATTAGTAGAATTTCGTTTTTATTGTTTAAGAAGTGCTTTCATATGATCCTTCAAATGATTGACTAAAAGTCAAGACGGGTTTTAATTTAAGTTTGTTTTTAAAATAAAACCGCGCCTTTGCCCAACAATGGGATGATACAGTCTAACAGTATCAGTGTTACTTTGATAAGAAGAAGAAGCCAACAATAATGTCCTACGTTTTAGACTAGACTTCTTCATCGAGTGGATGGTCAACCTGACCAATCCTGGTGTCAGAGCTATTGAGCCGCCAAAGGCCTCTGACATGGCTCATGTATCGACTACTATCCGTAGAAAGTAGCCGGGACCGACGGCTTAACGTGCCCTCCGAAGCACGGAATCATCTTACTATTCAGGCAATCAGGTGATTCAGCCTGCAATGCCCTAACCAAACTGAGTGCAGTCTCACAAAGAGATTTTTCTGAAACATTGTCCCCACCGGGAATCGAACCTGGAACCTCCGGATCGTGAGCCGAGCGCTCAAACCACTAGACCACGGAGGCTGTTAGACTAGACTGTAACCCAGCATCAATCCAATCTCGTATCTTGATTCGTATTTCTAATTAGTACTCATCAACGCTGTCTCTCATGCATACTCAGTTTGAGCTCGACTGTAGTTAATTTGATGAATCGCGCCCTTGAGTTAACTTTCTGCAGAGGGCTTTGCAGGCTTACCTTATCGTAATTATATACCCTACGAAGCTTAGTCTTAGAGAACTCGCATTACTGAGGATTACTGGCTAATTTTGATAATAATGCTAGTAAAAGATGGCTTTTACTCTGAGCAGTTTGGGTTAATTAATCTTGAAAGTCTTTGTAATTAAACCTTGGTTTAGATATTATATAGTATAATAATATAGATTGTAAGAACAAATTATACTAGGGATACTTTAAACTGTAAAACTTTTAATCTGTAAGGCTGAGACACTTGTTTATCTGTCTGTCTATACTAATATGTATAATAAAGCTGAAAAGTTTGTTTTCTTGTTGGTTTGAATAAGTTTATCTCAGAAACTAGCAATCCGATTTGAATAATTCTTTCTTGTAATAGATAGCCACATTCAACAGAAAGGATATGGACTATTTTTCATCCCGAAATTCCCACAGGAATGGGCACAAAACTGGTGAAACCGCGGGGCACTGTTACCAGATAAGATATACATATAAATATGCTTCTCTATACGCCCATACTTTTAAAGGTACAAAACATTTAATTTAACTCATTTTCTAACCACCAACCTTTAAAGCAAAAGCTCGCGATACGTAGGCGGGCGGCGCGTCGAGGGCGGGCGGGCACTCAGTACATCCCGGGAATGTATTAGCAATATCCCGGTTATTTCATTAACCCGTGCTTTGCCCCGGTGTCCCGGCGATAAATCAACGTCCCAGTAATTACACGAGTGAGTGATGGCCTCCCGCATCTACAAATACGCTTAAGTTCCATTTGCGACCTACTTTTAGAATGCACTATTAAGGATGCAGTTTGATTTAGGGTCAATAATGCATTGTTAGTAAGCTAGTGTGGTGAGGTACTAATGTGAACGGGTTAGTTCGAGTCGGATAGTGGCCAACCCTGGATTCTACAGGGATTTCTATCATGGGATACTTTAAAGTGTATTGGATGGTTTTCTGTGTACGTGTGTGTGTGTGTGTGTTATTGTAAGTTAGTGAGCGGTGCAGTTTTGGATATATGTCTATAATATGTTATTTAATCTATACTAATATTATAAAGCTGAAGAATTTGTTTTGTTTGTTTGTTTGTTTGTTTAAACGCGCTAATCTCAGAAACTACTGAACCGATTTGAATAATTCTTTCACTGTTAGATAGTCTATTTATCGAGGAAGGCTATAGGCTACATTTTATCCCGAAATTCCCACGGGAACGGGCACAACGCGAGTAAAACCGCGGGGCGCTGCTAGTTTATATATATTATTGACTTAGAGCCTTTAGCCTTACTGCGGGGTGTAACAGGCTAATACATTATTTTATTTTTATGATTTGCACAGCTTAGTAACCTTAGCTAATTAGTTTTTTTTATATAAAAAATAATATTCCACTTCAGGGCAAAAACCTCGCAACTCACTAATGATATAAATACATATGTCAGGAGGATTAGAGGTAATCACCGCGCTTTCTCTTGTACCTCAATCTAGAAGATAATTCGGACCACCAATAAACATTAAACAAAACCATCCCTTATTTATGTAACGAAAACAATAACAAAGGCATCCATTAGCGCGGGAACAGAAAGGCAATTTACAATCCTATTTCTGCAGGAATTCCTGAATTATCGGCGATCAATCGAACAAAAGAGGAGAATGGGCGAATCGGGCCGCAGACTCCGCGATTTATAAGAATCAATTGTTGGACAAGTGTATTGTTTAGTTAGATTATGTTTGGAGATACTTGACATGGTTGTCAATTGTTTTATCTATGACAGTTTAGGAAACACTTGATACTTTTTTCCCCATTCTTAGTTTGTAGTACACTTTTTGTTTGGTTGTTTAATTGTATGTTCAAAATATGTAATATTGTGTGTTTGTTTATTAATATAAGTAATGAGGTTATAATTTCTCGACTAAATTAAAATTAAATAAACTGCCGCACTCAGAGACATTCATTAAAACGAACCTTAACTAATTGACGTTATTTTTTCCAACTAATCACATAAAATCTCTACTTCAGAAACATTTGACGTCTCTGTGTACAAGCGATTATATATGTTTTCTTTTCATTCGATTCTGTATCAATTTTTTCAATGACAGACAGAAAATGATGAAATGAAATTATTTTCGCATTGATTTCATTAATTTTGCATCGAAACTATTCAATAAATAATTAAAAATACATCTATTTAATTAGTACAAACCAAATGAAAACACGTTGACCAAATGTAAACACACCATTAATGGCCGAGTTGACAAATCAAACAAACGGCTCCATATTAAAGTAAATATTAATTTAACGATGTATTATATTGATGATATTTTAATAATACTTTATTTGACTAATGACTCGTTAAACTATTTGTTAGTGACTGTTTTGTCATACGTATAACATCTATAATATAAAAATGAATCGCTGAATCTGTTACTAAACGCATAACTTCAGAACGACTGCACCAAATTGGATGATTCTTTTTTTAATGTGTTCCTTATTTTCAGGACAAAGTTTATATGTAAGAAAAATGAGGAATAAAAATCTCAAAATTCCCACGGGAACGGGGGTGCTGCGGGTGAAACCGCGGGGCACAGCTAGTTTACTATAAATTTTCAATTACTTTCAAAAACAAGCTTTGAATATTATGTGTATTGTGTATATTTAATTCATAACACTTTTTGCTTTAAAAGTTTATTAAGGTTGTATATAAATAATTGGAAGCGGTTCTTGAAATCGTTAGACCTTTTTAGAAGCCTTTTTAGATTATCTAAAAAACTATGGAACTTTAATTCGAACTAACATTTTACTACAATATAAGTGATGAAGGTCTTAAGGCGGTTTAAATACATCAGGGTTGACCACAAACCTACTTAAACTTAAGTTAGGTTCCTTTTATCGATAGACCATCGTTAGACCTTTAGGCGGTCTAAAAACTCCGACATCAAGGTTCGCCACAAAACTAATCGAACTTTCATTTTATATTGCAACTAGCAGCGCCCCGCGGTTTTACCCGCGTTGTGCCCGTTCCCGTGGGAATTTCGGGATAAAATGTAGCCTATAGCCTTCCTCGATAAATAGACTATCTAACAGTGAAAGAATTATTCAAATCGGTTCAGTAGTTTCTGAGATTAGCGCGTTTAAACAAACAAACAAATAAACAAACAAACAAACAAACAAAACAAACTCTTCAGCTTTATAATATTAGTATAGATGTAATGTTCTTTAAACCAACTTCAAAAAGGAAGTTCTCATTTACCTCTGTTAGTTTATCTCCAAACTGTTACTCGTAAGATATTGTAATTAAATCTGATCCCTAATTAAGGTGTATCTCTCGTTAATGGCACTGAAGACGTTGCCTTAATTAATACGTTCACTAATTTACTCTTTAAGGGCTAATTGAACCGACGAATCCCCCAACTATCGCTTAATGCATTACTATTTTAAACGTACAATTACTAGTTTAATTTAAATGAGCTGTATGTATGTGTATGGGTCTTAAATTGACCCGTTTTGGTCAAGTAAGAGTCGCCTCGAACTTATCCCTAAGTAATTAGCTTGACTTCCGAAGGCGATAGTAATTTAGTTTAATTAAACCGACTGATACTATGAACCCTCTTATTACAAATTAGATTTCAGTTCGGGGTTGTTTAATCCCGATGCAAACCCTCCGATTTGTAAACAAATATTGCGAGCAAGGGACATGTTTTCGCAATTTGTCATTTCTTGTACAGATAAAAATGTGCGTTAACGTTGTGACAGCGACGTATAGACCCGCCTCACATTAAGTCATCTACATACATTCGTACTCTTTGTATCGCAAATGTGTTTGAGCAACACTTCAATGTGTAAATGGGCTTTAAAGTGTTCTCTATTTATCCAAACTACAATAGCCTTTAATACTACTGCATAGAGTTCATGTGAGAGAAAAAAACGGCGTTAACCGCGAACGACACGTGTGTTACAAAGAGCGAGTCGAGTCGATACTTTTTGTTCTCGATCGCGACTCGGTAACGACTTCCTCGCAAACAGAGACGCGCCGGCTCGGAACGGCCCCGGGCTGGCCGGGCCTTTGTCACACTTCCAGATACACGAGGAAAAGGCACCTCGATTGTTCCGATACAAACGGAAATGTTGCACAGTTCTCGTGAAAAATGAATATTTTTCCACGTGACAGTGTTGCGACGAAAATTGTCGCGCTCCAAATTGTAGAACAATTTGACGAAACAAAACAGGGAAGTAAGTTTAAAATGCGCTCGGATGGCCGCTTTAATCGATGTACGGCCGCAGCGGGACAGTTTCTGTGAAAAATTACGGCCGAATGACGCCGGGTAAGCGGTGCTTTTAGCCCAGTTCGGAGTCACGACGACCGCACTCCTTCCTCAGCGTCGCTCAATTTACTCGGACGCATCTGCCAACTAAATAGGTTATCCGGTTATCCGGTGCCTTTTCTCAACGTCCACCGACATCAACCTCTTTAATGAACATGTTGAAAAAAGACCTCTCTCCAGTGCCAAAAAGCGGAATTCGGAACGTCCAAGTCTCTATCAAAGAGTAGTAATTGTACAGAGGCACTACAATTCAAGTGGTTTTATTGGCCGTAGGGCGAATGGAAGGCGAGCAATTTGGCGGTGTGACCGCAAGAGCCGCGCGTGTTTATTAGAGACAGGGGGCCGCCGCGACCCCCGATTTGCATAACGGTCTGTGTCGTAATTAGAAACCATCTCGGACGATCCTTTGTCCCGTCAAGTCTGAGGCAGCCTCTATTTAGACTGTAGTATAAGCGGTATAATCCGAACGAATTAAAATGTGCAATTCAACATAACACGATCCATTTAAGTTGTGATTAGTGTTTAGCATTCAGAATGAAGAGTGTTGTTAAAGTAGCGTGTTTTGTCGGAGCCATAAATCTTGGTAGGACCTCGCTGGGCGTATAACTCATTAAGTAAGGCGCGTTTACGAGGCAGTATCGCCGCGGCGCGGATAATGACGCTAAACCGATATCCTTATTTACTGCAAATTGCGCCGGTTCTTACGTATATTACGCTATCTCGGTATTCGGAAGAACAAGGAGGTATCTGCGTAATATATCTTAATAGTTGATTAGTTCTCGTGCTATGAACACCTGGCCACATGAACTCGGGTCGTATTCTGTAACATATTAGTTACATTTTAAAAATAATAAAGAAATACCATTGGTATTCTTTTTTAGTATAAAACAGGCATAGATCATTAAAAACAATAAGGAATTTTATTAGCTAACGTTGATCGACCGGTAATCGCCTATCTACCATTTATTGCAGAAAAGAATCAACAAATTTAACGCTCCAATCAAACAACTTCTATAGAATGAAGTTTAGTGATGGGAAATTATTAAAAACACAAGTTATTAAACGGACACAGCGAGTAGTTATGAGTCGGGTCTGTGCAAGACACACGTTCAGGATCGCTCGCTTCCCTCTACCCTCAAATACGAACGGAGATACGAAATTGATTCACGTCAAAGTCAGATGCAATGCATCATAAAATGTATGTGGTACATACTAAAAATATCAGTTAATAAAGAGTTCTTTGTTTAAATAAAGTTTGAGGTTTTTTGAATTAAGAATACTTGGTGAGTGGATTAATGCGTTTAAAGATTTTGATTTTAGAATAGGTTCCTACGACGTGAGTGAAGTTTTAATTTTGGAATGTCAATTTGACGTTAGACGCTTTTTTTAAATTAAGTTTTTTTTTTGTGGACTGAAGTGTTTGATTTTGAAATAACAGCTAAAAGTTATGTTCTTTTATTAGTTATAATAATAATAATAATATTAGAAGGTATTAAATTAAACGTATCGTTTTATTTAATATCTCAGTGTAAAATTATTAGAAGTAGGTTAAGTAATTTGATTTTTTACATTTTCTCTGACTATAAAAAATCAGAATAGAACTATAACAAGATTATAGAAAAGAAAAAAAAACAGTTAATAACTAAAAAAAGTATTTATCGGAACGCTCTTAGACGTCATTTTATTAAAATACATTCTCATTTCTTTCGCAGAATGCAATAGAGAATTCCCGAGAATCGCGAACCGTTGGCAGAATATTAACGGTAAGTACCTAGTGTATATTATACTTAGGATTAAAAGTTATAATTAATAGTATAATATTAAGTTATATTAATAGTGTAGTATTTTCAAAATACCTACTTATTTTAAGTAAACATGAGTTACAGATTAATAAAAAAAATCTCTGCAAAAAAAATCTTACAATATTATCAAATTTAATGGAATAAATGTGTTACCACACTTGATCTAGTCTATTTAGGTTTAAAGATCTTTATTCTCATAAAACATACAGTTCAATTAAAATGAGATACAGATAACAATATAATAACTATTTGTAATACACCTCTGGTGCTTAGGGTTAGTAACATAGGTAAGTAATCTTATTGATAAAATTTATATAAACTAAAGTGTTAGTTGAATATGGATAATAAATACATCTACCCTACAGTTTGGCAATATGTAATTTTAATTTATTTTTAAATACGCTAACACTATGACACTCCTTGATGTCATTTGGTAATTTATTAAATAATTGGACTCCTTCGAATAAAATGGATTTTTTCCCGTAATTAGTTCTTGGTATGATAAGTTTAAATTTGTGTTTATTTCTTAAGTTATGTTTGGTGATTTTCTTTTCCAATGTAATATTAGTTTTAATTTTATTGGTAGTTATGTTTTTTATTAAGATGCAAGTTTTATATCGATATAGTTGATTTATGTTGAACAGTTTAGTCTTTTTATACAAATCTTTTGTTGGCGTGTTGTAATTATAATGAAATAATACTTTAATAATTTTGTTTTGAATTCTCTGTAGTGATTGAAGATGAATGGTTGCAGCTGACCCCCAGATTTCTATTAAGTATTCCAAATGTGATTTTACTAGTGAATTGTAAATTATTGTTTTTACTTTTTCCGGTATGCAGTTGTTTACTTTTCGAAAAGCTCCTAAAGTTGAAGTTAATTTTGACTTTATTTTTTCAATATGTGATTTCCATGTCATTTTGTCGTCTATTATTAATCCTAAGTATTTCTCTTGATACGATCTTTTTATTAACTCTTTGTTTATAGTAAGGGGTGAGAACTCTGGAATTGGTTTATTTTTAGCAGTTATTATCATAAATGAGGTTTTTGTTGTGTTAATGGTCAATAGATTATAGAGTAGCCATTGATTTAGTGTGTCTAAATCTGCTTGAGCATCAGCTATAAGGTCTTGGAGAGAATTACCAAAATAAAAGAGGCAAGTATCATCCGCGTAAAGTGTTAGATGTCCTTTTAGACCTATTTTGTTAATATTATTTACATAAATTAGGAACAGGAGTGGTCCTAGGATTGATCCTTGGGGAATTCCAAAATCGCTCAAATTTTCTTCCGAACTAGATGTATTATCAATTTTTACACTTTGACGTCTATTGTCCAAATACGATTCAAACATCTTCAGAGCAATACCATCAATACCAATTTCTTTTAACTTCAAAATTAGCTTTTTAACACTCACTGTATCGAATGCTTTTTTTAAATCAATAAATATCCCCAGTACGTAGTTTTTTTTATCAATATGTATTTTGATTTTAGTGACTAAGTCAATTCCAGCCGAGATTGTACTTGATTTAGGGCGAAAACCATACTGTTCATTAATCAATATGTTATTATTATTTAAATATGTGATTAGACGGTCGTGTAAGATTTTTTCAAAAACTTTTGATAAAATGGGCAGCACTGATACCGGCCTGTAGTTGCTTGGATCACACTTGCAACCAGACTTATAGATCGGAGTGACTTTAGCTATCTTTAGAGAGTCTGGAAAACAGCCTGTTCTTAAACATTTGTTTATTATATTTTTAAGTGGTTTTACTAGAGTTTTTTTTAAACGTTTTATTGATTTTGTATTTATACCGTCCAATCCTGTGCTAGAACTCGTGTTCAATTGATCAATAATTTTACTAATTTCATCTAAAGTACATGGCTTGAATTCAGTTAGTCTTTCTTTATGTGAATAAGCATGTCCGTTTATTAAGATGCTATCGGAATTTTTGTGATATTTTTGTGGTATTGTATTTGCCAATTTTGTCCCGACGGAAGAGAAGAAAGTGTTAAATGTATTACATATATTTTTAGTATCTATGATTATTTGAGAATCCACTATTAGTTTATGCGGAATAGTTTTTTCTGCGCGTTTATTTATTGCCAAACTATTAATAACTTCCCAAATTTTTTTGGGTTTATTGAAAACATTCTTAAAAAGATCTAAGTAGTATTTTTTCTTATAACTATCTATTAGTATTAATACCTTATTTTTAGCTTCTTTATATTTACTTTTGACCTCGTCACAATTAGGGTTCGTTTTTGTTTGACACCATAAGTTATTTTTAACATCTATTGCTTCTAGTATGTCCCTATTAATCCAATCATTTTGTGGTAAATTCGTGATTTTGATTTTATCAACTCTATTACTACTTATATTTTCCAAAAGTGTTTTTTCCAATTCTTCGTAATCGTCAGTATTTTCTAATAATGGCATTTCCGAAAAACATTGATAAAGGTTGTCGTAGTTTATGGCCTGATAATGTACCTTTCGTGGTTTCGGAGGTGTTAATTTGCCAATTTCCAGATAAAGCTGCTTATGATCTGATAGTGATGACTCCAGAATAGAGATATTGAATGAGTGGTTGTTAATATTAGTGCACACGTGATCTAAAATCGTTTTTGTTGTGTTTGTCTCTCGGGTACAATACTCTGAGGTAATTTTATTCAATATTTCATATCCGCTTTCTTGTATACCGGAACGATACTTTTTAACGTACTTATCCTTCTTCAGTAGATCCACATTAAAATCACCAAAAACAATAGACCTTTTGCGTTGTTCTAATTGTTTTGTGTATATTTCCATGAATGAATCCATATTCAAATCGCCATCGGGCTTATATACAACTCCAATATTCAAAGATAGTTTGTTTGAGGCTATCCATAGATAATGGTTCCCATTTTCATAAAAATCTTCTGTTATTTCAAAATTAATTGTTTTATAGACATAAATAGAGACACCACCGCCTTTATTTTCCTTTCTATAGTTGTAAATATGGGTATAGTCCGGCAATTGATATAATAATGCATCCTCATCTGAAGTAATATGCGTCTCGGTAAAGATTAAAAAATGAGTTATTTTCGGTATTGATTTTATAATACATTTTATTTCGTCAAACTTTCCCTTTGTGCGTATACTTCTAAGATTCGCATAAAAAAATCGTAATGAAGATGGTCCCAATTGTAGGTCTTCGTATTTGTTTATCTTGTAATGATTTAATTTTTCTGTATTGAGTGGATTACGTAGGGTTTCGTTTACTAGTTTTTTCTTGTTTTGTTTGCAACTATTTTCGGCATACCTTTAATAAACTTGATGTATAAGTCGCTTTCACCATTGTCCTTTCGTGTTTTTAATTCCGATTTTAGAGTCTGTAAATATTCTTGTTGCGTGGGCGTTTGATCCCTGTAAATAAATATGTTTTCCGGCATATTTATTTTATTCCGTAAAAGAGACTGAGGTATGTCATTCGAAGCAAAACAAACTTTTAGTGATCGAGTTTTGCCGGGTATGTATTTACCTAACCTCATAGTTTTCAAGGGTTTAGGACAATGCTCATTTAGCACCACTAATAATTTCATACATTCCTCGAAGTCGTAGTTTTGTCTCGATTTATAATTTTTGTCATCTTTTTCGGGTATTCCGACAAAAATAATATTTCGCTCTCGGTCGTATTGATCCTTGAGCTCCCGGATGAGGTCATGGTGGGAGGCGGAGGGCGTTTTCTTACGAGCGTTTTCTGAACCTTCATGATTTGTTTTTAATGTTGACAATTCGTTTTCTATATCTGTGATCTTTTTCTGTGTTATATTGTCATTCGATTTTATTTTTTCTATTTCGTTATTCACCTGTTGTAATTGCAAATTACAATTTTCAGACATTATTTTCATTGATTTGATCTCTTCCTTAATCTCCGACATTTCTTCTCGAATGAAATTCATACTGTCTTCATGTTTCTTAGCAAATTCTTTGAAAAAATTCATTATATCTGACCGAAAAGTTGCAAAATCTTCTCTATATTCTAATTCCGCCGAACGTTTGAATTGACGTTTTCTCGCATTTATATTAATATAATCATCTTCTTCTAAAGTCCTTAAATTCGGAGTGGACCCGCTGCCGCTTCCGCTTGCGCTTGTTAATGTGGTGCCGGGCGGCGATCGTTGCACGCTCATTATTTGGCAGTGCTGCGCGAGCGAGTTGAAAAATAAGAGGCCGTACTCTTTACTCGAGGGGGTGAAGGGCGCTGCGCGCGCGTCGCTGTCCGGTGCCCGTTCCGTATTGAGGTCCGATAGGTCGTATTGGGGTGTAGCAATGCTTAAGCCACTTTTAACTTTATCACAATTACTTATTTGTTATTTTGCCTTAATGGGTTATTTAACTGTTTTAAAAATTTTATTTATGCACACGTCTGTTCACAATTAGCACCAGAGCAGATTTAAAAACTATAATATTACAACGATATCTATCCATTAAAACGATATCATTTTGCAAATCTCCACTACACGCTGTCTAAAAAAAAATACGGAAAAAACGAGTATTACTATGAAAAAACTAAAATAATGATAAAACTGACATAGTAATTTTACTATTAATTGAAACGTACGTTAATGTCATTATTATTTATTTAAAACGGGAACTTACGTTCGACGTAGACTACTGTCGAGAGTTCCTCGACACGTTTCGGCCACATACACATACGTCGTACGTAAGTTCCCGTTTTAAATAAATAATAATGACATAGTAATTGTTACTAAAAGTAAATAATTTTTAATTAACATAGTTTAGAAAGAGAAAGAACTTCGTTCGTTTTAAAACAATAGAAGATCAAACATGAAATGACGTCACAGTGTACGAGTGTAAAGGTAAAGAAAAGACCCTTTAGCTAGATTACTCAATTTATAATCCATTCCGTAACGAATACCGTTCAATTATTAAGTATAATTACATTATAATGAAGAGTTCGTTCTCATCGTTAATGCCGAATATATCTCCCTGTTCGAATATTATTCATGTTTTATTGATAAAGCCTGCCGTGTATTTGTTTAATTATTATTATTTTGTTCATTTTGAATCCATGTTATTAACGGCTTGTAACGGCATATCGAGTGACACCATTTTTTATTTCCATTTTCGAATCATTTAAAAAAAAATTGAAATCAGTTCCATTTACGAATTGTTGTGTTCGAAAACATTTTTTTAATGCCAAGGATGTAATGATAAAGGTTTATTGTCCTTGAAGGTAGGACGGTTATGTAAGCATTGATGTACGAAATATCAGATCCATTAATTATTACATTAAGCTAACATAATGGATGAACCTACCGGGGCTTATAACGAACTTCTCTAATTATTTTCGTTGCTCAACAACTTTGACGCTAAAAATACTGGAAAAAATATAATAAAAGAAAGAAAAAATCAGAAATACTGAAGAATTGAAGCGTTCATGAGCACGGGAAACAAGTCATTACTCATAATTAGCCACGTAAACTTAATTTACTCTGCGCCGAGTAACTCCGACATTTTTCCCTCTTTTTTGTTGCAAATTTAAATTTTATGCATAGAATGTGTTTGCTTTAAGCATTGCTTTGAAATATTATTGGTGGCTTTTGAATTTAGAACCTTATGGCGACGACAATTTATTATTGGTAAACATGAATATAATTTGAAGTTTAGAACACTGTATTATTCCACAGATACTCAATAAAACTGACTAATTAATAGCGAAAACGGTTGAGATATTAATAATCAGTTTATGTTGAATAAATTAACTGGTAAACACACAAGTAATAATCTTTGTGTAATTTACTGTCTATCTGAAACGATACGGATATATTTGTTTGCACAAATCTTCTACGATACCGAATTTCATAATTTATGTTCGGATGAAGTTTCGGAGAAGCGCACACATGCGAACATAGGTTAGTTTGTGTACGTGTGCGTTGTTAAACCAAACATTGACGTACGGCGCGATAATTAGTGAGTGTGTTCCGAGCACGTACACTCTCGAAAATTCGATCTCAAACTGTTAATCAGCACCGAAGCACCGTAATAGGTACCTAATGTGACAACTAATTTCCTCAAAGAAATACCTCAGTATCCCAGGTTTTTATTGTCCCGTTAGAGATTCACGTCACGACTGACCCCTCCCCTGATCACCCTCCTGCACCCATAGGGTGCAATTCAGGGTTGTAAACGAGAACATTGCTAAAATTATCAAATGTAAAGTGGTGACCTACTTCATACGTTTCTTAGTTTTAAAATCTGTCGTCGAGCTGGTAATTTAAATTTGGAACGTGATATTTTTGTTAATTTTTTGGAATATCATTTTCTGCTGCCAGTGTTATGTTCATTCATTTTCGAATTTAGAACATGGTTATACTTTACCGCGTAGTTTAGCAAAGTTAAAAATAGATCGACTAATTGAACAAGAATCAGAAGAATGACTGAACGAACATGTTAGTTACAGCAACCCTAACAAGCGAAAGGCCAAAAAACTTGGGAATTAATACGTGCTTAGATTGCTTCCAAAGAGTCCGTATATCAAGGGATTGTTACACAACTCCTCGCGAGTAACGAAATGAAATCTGCTCCGTTTCCATAGAGTAACACGACTGAATACCAAATATGATTCGACGCGAGGATACTTCACGCGTAATAAAAACCTAACAACAAGCTTGAGTACTGAAACGGTTATGTTTTGGTTGTCATAAAAATTTATGAAAAATATTTATTTGTCAAATATGAATAAGTGAGATTACAGAATAATATTATATCATGCCTGAGAGGCTTTCAAAATAATATTAGTTTATGGTTTGAACTTATTACAAGGCTAATAAGTGTAGACCAAGGTTAGTTGTTACTTTTTGTGCACCATGCAAGGACTTTATAAATCCTTGTGTGATGGTTGTCATGTATTTGAAGAAATCTTTAACCCATGCAGGTTTTATGTCACAAAAAAAAGAAAATAAATATAAAGTGACAGTACGACACGAGCCCACAGTAACCCGTCCTTCACACCCGATCCATCTCAGACGCTCACAACGTGCCCACATCATTCAACTTATTCCTACAAATATTTCGCACATAATATCTCACTGTAATTCGCCCCAGAGGACTGGGGCCTAAAGCAAACAGCCGTACCGATTGAATTTCCGATACTCTAACAATATTAATAGTCTCTCGAAACAGGCAGGAGCAATAATTTGGGCATCTCGTGCTCCGGCCTGGGCGTGCGGACAGTAACTTAGTGCCACTTATCGCGCCTCCGGAGGCACTGAACCCGCTCCCCCCGCACCCTCACCTACCCCTCACCCCCCTCGACCACTCGCCACAATGCCGGAATTAAACAGAACCTATCACAACTAATTGGTGGCGGAAACCTGCATCCGCAGATTGGAACTTCATAAGATTAGCAGTCCCATTGAAACAGACGACAATTCGATTGGAAAACTTCTGTAGATTTTCATGAGACTTTTAGCAACTAAAGAGATTAGGAACGGAGTGTTCACCGAGAATTGGAATAAATGGCGGAAAAAGGCAATTGGCAGCGGGGCGCGCGGCATTTGACAGTCGAGTATCGCCGCGCGCTCGCACCCGCTAATCCGACATCGGTAAAAGTAAATGTTGAGCTCACGCATCAATAACCATTCTGACAGCTAAGCCGCCATTTTTCATTCGACTAACAACGTTCAAAAGTGGAATCCGCGCGCGAGCCCAGTCAGAGGTCGCGTCCGAAACAAAAAACCTCCTTGTACCAGGACGATGGAAAACATCGAAACTGCATCGAAAATCCTCTTTTAAACCCCTTATATTGCAGCTTTAATTTCAACGTGGAAACTTTCCGGCGTAACTAACGCAGCGATGGAAAATGCGGGTCGGAATTTTCCGGCTCGCTCCTAATAGTGGGTTCTCTAACTGGGGCGGTACGGTAGCTCAACTTCCGAGCCATTTATTCGGAAATCGAGTTATTGCACCTCGCGGGTCGCGCCACAAAGGTCGCGGCCCGCCGTGATTAACGACGGCTCACTGCAGCGGCAAAACATTTTTTCGAGATTAATGCACCGTTTCCGTGGAAGCAACTAACGTTTCTTAATTTCCTTCTTCGAAGCGGTGCATAAGCCTTAATTTATGACATGCCGTGGCAAAGATAAATACGTTGCTGTTTATCAGCGTTGCTTTAATAAACAGTCCACGGTAACTGTAGTTTCGCGCTTATTCACATCAGAACGACATAATTTACTTTAAATTTAACTCTTGTCCCATTAGCGCGTCTGTTTGCTGAAAACCTGAAAGCAAATCTAGTTATAAGTGTAACGCCTCGTCCACACAGTTATCCGTGTAATCTGTGTTGCCGCATATCACAAATTAAATAACGTGTTTCGACTATGAATAATGGCCGCCGCCTTCTGCTCAACCCGCTGCGATGTTTCCATCTATTTGAATTTTAAAATAATAACATTTTGTTCGCTGCAAAAGGCACGTTGTACATATTTTTTCTGATATCTGTACCGTGCGTTACGACGGCGTCTTGACGCGCCGTAAAATTTCATAAATCGAGATTATAAAATTTTATCTTATTTAAGAAGATCGTTGACGAAAATTGTGTTAAAGTTATTAAAGGGAGGCGTTTTAGAGGGCTGTGTGTTTTTAATTTACTGGGCGAATGGTAGTTGTATTTGTTGGTTGGGTTTTATGGGGTTTATTAAAATTCAGGTTGGTGAAGGGAGGGGCTGCCGTGCTCCGACCTTATTATATCGGATCTCGTAACGCACGCGAACTTTTCACGTACTAATTGCAGGCGGGGCTGTGAGATACGACTCACGGCATTCCGCCGGCTTATTACGACCCTCACTTACAATACAGTTCTACTACGATACGGATTTAAGCGTCTACTGAAGACGCGAATACTTACACACATTGTTGCGTAATACGGAATGTTTGCGATGCGTTACATTGTGAGTTTGTGGCCTGACGACATTCGTACGTTCATTGTACTACACATTTACGATTCCCAAAATATTTCAAGTTTCAAATTGCTTTGTGTGACCGAGTTCTTGGGCTTTATTGGTTGGTATTTTAAGTGTTGGGTAAATAGGGTTTACGGCATTACTGAAGGAGCACCTAGGACGTAAAGCCGCCTGATTACGAACGGAGCTGTATGCAAATTGTCTTTTATGAGGGTGTCGTAGTCTACCGCGGCGGCAACTGAATCATTTGAAAAAGGAACGTTGAACGTTACTTTTTACACATTATTGTGTTCTTTTAAAATGAATCGAATTTTATGGGTGTTTAGCAGTTCGGCGAAAGCGACCAGTACCTATTTATTTTTTTTTGAAAAAGGAACATAAAACATTAGTTAATACCAAGGACTTTATAATACTTAATCCATGGTCATTTAAATCTGTATTCTTTTTTCAAAACATTTTTTATTTAACAATTTGCCAGTCACCGTCACTTACCCACTTCTCTAACATTCTATAAAACAATAGACAAGAATATCTCACCAAAAAGTATCTCTCTAAACTCTGTCTTTCATTATTTCTGTCTCGTAAAATTCTCTCTTCTAAGTACACTGCATGTAAAGTTATGTTGAGCTAAGCACACACGGTAAGTAGCAGCACATCATTACCTAAAGATGCAACGCTAACAGGTGCTGTGAGGACATACGTTGATCAAACAAAGCGCTCATACAGCACTAGACATGCGCTTTGAAATAACGAGGTAATTGTCAGGACAGATAAAGTAGGGGCGGTGAATGTTGAATGGAAATTACTGGTAGAGCAAAGAATTTAGTAAAGTACATTGTATTTTAAATTTTATGTAGTGTGAGCTCAGGTCGCTTTAGCTTACGCTTAGGTACCGGTTAACGTTAACATAAAATGTCAGTATCAACAGATGTTAGTAAATTAAAAATCGTGGCTTTCTATTAGCCGCTCGAATAACTCGTGTAAGTTGCAAAAAAATTGTGAATTTTTAACGAACGTGTGTTACGATAGCTAATCTTTGAAGTAATCTTTAGATTTTTCTGTAATAATTTTTTGGGTATTATAGTCGAAAAAGCGCATTTGGTTCATAGTTTTATGTGTCTGAACAGCTATGAGTAGTTTCTGGTTTATATTATTTACTGTACAAAAACATTCGTAATAAAAGATTAAGTTAGGTAACAGCTGCGGAAATAAACAACTGTGAAATATACACCAAAAAAGCGGCCAAGTGCGAGTCGGACTCGCCCATGAAGGGTTCCGTAGCAGCGAGTAACATAATAAAGAAGTTCTTGAAATAAATGTTTTTTTATTTACATTTGAGTTATTGAATGAATAATCAGTATTTTTTTGCGGTTTACGATTTATGTCGTAAAAAAAAAACTACTAACTAGACCTCGTTCAAACCAATTTTCGGTGTTAGATTACATTGTTATGTACATCATATATTTTTTTTAGTTTTATCATTCTCTTATTTTAGAAGTTACAGGGGGGGGGACACACATTTTACCACTTTGGAAGAGTCTCTCGCGCAAACTATTCAGTTTAGAAAAAAATGATATTAGAAACCTCAATACCATTTTTGAAGACCTACCCATAGATACCCCACACGTATGGGTTTGATGAAAAAAAAAATATTTTTTTCATTTCTATGTATGGGAGACCCCCCTAAAATTTTATTTTTTTTCTATTTTAGTGTGAAAATATTAATGCGGTTCACAGAATACATCTACACACTAAGTTTCAACAACATAGCTCTTATAGTTTCGGAGAAAAAAGGCTGTGACATACGGACAGACAGACGGACAGACGGACGGACAGACAGACAGACATGACGAATCTATAAGGGTTCCGTTTTTGCCATTTGGCTACGGAACCCTAAAAAGCGTCAAACTAATCCTTACTCACTAAAAACAGAAGCAGGCCACACAAAATGTTACTCCGAAACTTGCCTCTATTTTACACAAGAAAATAAGCAAATATTTATTTTAAAACATCACATCCCTAGTGTGCGTCGGGCCTTAACAAAATGTCTGCTTAGCACTCTAGTTTGTTTGTCTACACTCCGCCTTACACTTAGCGCGCGAATTTCGCCATTCTCATTTTAAATTGTAACCCCGTGGAACAAAACGTAACCCCCGTTTATGTATGTTACTCTGTGGATTTATTTAAGCTGCAAATATGGAGGATAAAATGGTGTTGCCAGTTTCTTAAAATATTTTGACACGGGTTTTGAATTAAGAATGTAATTTTTAATTTAAAATTTTGGAAGTGTAATTGGTGGAAGTGTAAATTTAGCTGTTAGTTAGTTATGGCATTCACATTTATATAACTGTTTAAGTTAGCTGTAAAATTAGTTAGTAACGTATACCTACATACCTATGTTTACTTAGTATAACTATACTGAGAATAACAGTAATTATAATACTAAGAGACTAAGACTGAGTCCAACCCTTTCTCGGATGGATCGATCAAAGATCTAAAATGAGAGATATAATATTAAGATCTGCATAAAAGACCTTCAAAGGACCGAAATTGCTTTGAGATTCTAAAAACTAGGAAAACAAAAGTATGGGTTAGTGGCAACACTGGTATCGGGGATTTTAGATCTAAATGCACGTAGGGTGCCACAGAGTAAGCGATCGACTACGACTAGCGCTTTTAAAAAAAGAATACAACATTCTAATGTAAGAGCACGGAGTACTGCTAATAATCAATATCATAGTTTTTTCGAAAATTAATAGACACCATCTCCGCACCTGCACCATGGCACACCCAATAATCAAACAAATGAAAATAGACAATATCTAAATATTCTTTTAATTCACCATAAACAAATAGAAACACCGCATAGTTTACTTTGATTTAGTGTTACCACTTAATAAAACCTCATTTCTGTTCGCGTGATCTATCAACTTTTTTTTTTAATGTTTGGAAATAAAAAGGTGTACACCGCCCCGCACGCGATGGGGTGGCAACTTATTAAATGGTCCAATTCTAGGGTTCCTCGTTTGAATTATTAATCCTTACTCGATAATGGCAGACATTGAATTATGCAACAGAATTGTTAAATGTCAAAAGTGTGTTAAACTAGCCGCGCTCCGCGTATTACCCGCATTGTACCCGTTCCCGCGGGAATTTCGGGATAAAATGTATCCCATGTGTTATTCTGATGTATAACCTACTAGCTGTGCCCCGCGGTTTCACCCGCAGCGCCCCCGTTCCCGTGGGAATTTTGAGATTTTTATTCCCTATAAACCTCACGGAGCCCGAGACCTTTCCAACGAATGCAAAACCGTGTAAATCGGTCCAGCCATTCACGCGTGATATCTTGACCAAGGAAAACGGGTTTCATTTTTATATATATAGATATTGCTGTAAGTTTCAACCAAATCCGTTCGATAGTTTTTGCGTGAAACAGTGACAAAGAGTGACATGGATACATGGATGTATGTACATACTCGTATCAACCTTACAAACTTTCGCATTTATAATGTTAAGTAGGATTCGAGTATGAAATATTCTTTAATTATACTTACGCTATTAAGTACTAAATCATCATTTTCCATTAACTAGTGAAGAGTGTAGCAATGAACATAACAAAACCGTAGACAAATATTCGTTATACAATTTGTCTTAAAACACTTGACATTTATTAACGTATTAGCAGCGCGCCGCGGTTTACCCGCGTTGTGCCCGTTCCCGTGGGAATTTCGGGAATTTTCATACATATAAACCTTCCTCTTGAATCACTCTATCTATTTAAAAAAAACCGCGTCAAAATCCGTGCAGACACACGCGGCCGGGGACTTTGTTTTATAATATGTATTGATTTTATGCGGAACCCAATAAAAATACGGATATTGTTTTAATAGGGCCGATGGTATCTGTATTAGGGCCCTGTTATTACTTTTCGGTCAGTTAATTGTTAAAATGAATGCTTTTGTGTTATTCCGTATATAATTTGGACAATTTAACATATTTGTTGTTAGTTGGCGTTTGAGGAATTCTTCGACGTAATTTGAACTCTATTATTTGGTGATTACAGGTTAAAATGTTAATTTGGTAATTAAAACGTTAAATTATATCTCCTTCCATTTTATAAATTACATTTGTGATTGTATTTTTCACCTTTTGGTGGCGGATTAAGGTATATTATTTTATTCTGCATTCTATTCAAATGGATGTAAATTTCTTTCTAAATCTTTTATCTCTTTTCTTCCTATAGATATAAAGAGAGATAGATATCTTTAAATAAGAGAAAAAAGAAGGCAAAACCTTTGGCTTCCATCTTACGCCGTCAAAGACGTCAAAATGTTTCTTGGTAGCGATTTTGACATGTATTTGATGTAAGAGAAAATTAATCAATTAGTTAATTGTTGGTTTAATGAACGTCTGTTGGCGGCAGTTAGTCTTGCAAAAGTCACTGCCTAGCACTGGGATCCTAAACCTATTAGACAGCACTGCCTAGTGTATTAAAAACCTAACCCCGTTTTGTAAAAGAAAATACATCAATTAGTTAATTGTTGGTTTAATGAACGTCTGTTGGCGGCAGTTAGTCTTGCAAAAGTCACACTGCCTAGCACTGGGACTCTAAACCCATTAGACAGCACTGCCTAGTGTACTAAAAACCTAACCCCGTTTCGTTCTAAAACTTGTCCCATGTAACAAACAATCAAGCGTGTAACAACACTAACCCAAATACCTAAATACCTACCCTCCAGACCCATTAGGCACGTTATGAATATCTCCTGCGGGAGCTATATGTACAGGCAAACCCAGAGAGAACCGTTATCAAACTAATTCACGGCCTAAATGCGTTATTGTTTGGTTAACAATTATTGTGGAACTTCAGTTATGGTTACTCGTTACGTTACTCGTTACTCGTTACAAACAACTTGGTTACATATGTTATTATAATACAGGGTAGGTTTTAAACCGAATCGAATTCGGATCGACTTGGTGTCGAAATTGGAATGAAAACAATAGCGTACGATCGAGACGAATACATCCGAATTGCTCTACGATTATGTCTACTAAGAAAGTATATTAGACATTTAATCTAGGAATATAAATAACTAAGAAGTTTATAACTACTTATTGTATTACTAAAAGTAGCTGTTCTGCGCGGTGGTTCCACCCGCGATCTAATAGAGGGTGTTTTATAAAATTAGTACAGTTCTCAATTCGACTATATTTTTAAAACTTTCACTTTACACACAAATTAATTTGACCACATAAAGCCATAAAGTTGCGTATCCGAATGACCACTGATCCTATCAAACAATCTGCTAATCCATGCTTCAGCCATTACCCAACCAGAGACTATCCTAAAATAACTAGATAATCTTATTACGCGCTTCACGTCAGCTGGCCTACATCGGTGCACACAATACCCTGTAGTCACGAAATTAATGCACCCTGTATGTTACGAAACTACTCTCTGAAAAACACACGCACACATAGATGAGAGCTACATATGTGAGTTTTTAAAGGTGTGCAAATTATGCCGGTGACGACTTGCTACTAAGTAAGTTTGTGTAAGTTGGTGGTCAACCTTGGTATCGGAGTTTTTAGACCGCCTAAAGGCTGACTTGTTACTCAAAACAATAAAGTAACCAACCTCGACTTGTTTGCGTTTGACAGCCCCAAAAATGTATAATTTCCAATTTTTTTATATGTATATACTTCGGCCATCAAACGAGGTTTGACTAAACTATGTTAGTTCATTGCGATTATTAGTGACCAACCCTGGTGCTGGAGTTTTTAGGCCTCAAGGCCTCCGACATGGTCTAACGTTTTAAACAACCGGGACCGACAACATCGTAAGCACGGTAGCGCTCAGATGGAAATGCTAATGCACCCATCAAGTAGGCCGAGCTACAAGTTGTTGCAACAATGGTAATGAGTTAGCATTGCTTATCTATAATATACCACGATATTATCTGTTCTAAAGGCACCCCTAAGCTACCTCAACTGTGGCCGACATTAGACGCATTCACCCCACCTGAACGCCACGCACAAATGATGCCCTACTGCGGTACCCTCGACCGAGCCGAACTAACGCAAATCAATCTCGCTCTATTAACTCTCAATGAAATCAATCATGAAATATTTGGCCTCTAGTCCATCTTGATTGAAACTGGGTCATTCTGATCTTCGTTTAGGATATTGAAAACTCTTTGGGACTTTCCAATAACATTATTTTAAGTGTAACCTAATAAGTTATCTAAAGTATAACAATCCGTAGTATAATTTTAACATCAATCTCTTTTGACATTGCTCATTTGACAGTGTTGAATTATGTTGTTCGTTATTTTGCACAGAGTATAACTATCTCGAGAATAACGGTTTTATTAGTGCGGCTCTTAAAACTACTCGAAATAAAGCCTGCATTATTTCGCAACAAACTTTCACGTCTTAATTTTAATGGAATTTGCACTTTAATTCTATGCGGACAAAGTTTCATTCTGTTGTTCATTAACATGGTTTTCCTTGGAAAATGTGATAAGCTAGAGTTGTACCGCAGTTAGTTTTAATTAAGTCTATAGATGATTCATTGCCCTTTCGTATTCTGTTAATAAGACGAAGTTTATAGGTCCGATGGTTTATAAATTAACGGATAACTGTCGCGGGTTTATGAGTCGTAAATAACGATCCACTCATTATGTTATCAAACAGTTCTAATTTGAATGAGAGGTTTCTATTGAGAAGTTTCAAGATTTGATGAGGCTTTGTACTGGTGGCAGATTTCACTTATAACCGATTTTGGGTGACGGAAAGAGCATAGATTTATTAACAAGTTTATAAGTTTTGGTGTACGTTCAGGGCATGATATCGGCACTCAAAGGCACTAGGCTCCTAACATTTAAATTTTGCATTAGGTTTCTTTCACTGTACATCATTGTTCCCCGCCATGGTTCTGAAGGCCCTAGGCTAGTGCCTTTTTTCCTCATTTTAAATATGGGCTCGACTACGTTATTTGAAAGTGGTCGACTACCCATTTTGGTGACTGTATTGCAAGGCACTAATGTAGTCGGTGGTATTTGAAGGCACCGTACACCCGAATAGGTGTTCTATCACGAACATATATCAAACTAATGACCTCTGTCGGCGCGACGTTCCTTATATTGCGACATTTGGACGTCGTAACCGATGCCACAGATAATAAATGCAACTTTTATAAGGCTCTTTATCGCGGCCGAGACCTGAATTTATTGCTTCGCAGCGGTTTTACTGTTCCCACGGCGATGCTTTATCGCTGCCAATGCTTTTTTAATTCACCCATAAACTATTAGCTTTAACGATTAATTAAAATAATATATGTTTTTTAAATTATCGCCGGCTGATGTGTGTTCGACACTGCTATAATGAGTTACTCGATTAAATATAAATTTAAGATACTGACGAGAGTAGAACTCGTAAGTCTCATAAGTCGTAATAAAACACGCGGTGACTCGCGCCTGACACGGCGCTCCGCCACGATCCACACACGTAGATAAATGGGATTTTAATAGCCCCATCTACACATTTACATTTCCTCATCGAGTTTCGTAATAGGGAAGCGCTATCGACAGACGAAAATTAATCGACTTCTCGCCAACATCGATACTATAATGTCGGGTGATTCGATTACACTTTGCGTGGATAGACCACAGTGGAAACTAGGAATTGTGTTAAACTGAGCGCGCTGTGGCGGGGTTTATTCCGGAAATGGCTAGTACATTTAGATGTGAATTTAGAGATGTTATTTGGTTAAGAGGCGCGGGGTGCGTATTGTTGCAAGCTGACTGCACCCCGACGCTACGTAAAGAACCCCTTTATAACCCAGCCCGTGCATGTTTTAATATTCAGTAAAACCCAGCGAACTAATTCCGCCCAACACTAGCATTGTCATAACACCGCATTACCATGTTGCCGGATTAAAACGCTATTTTATTATTAAAGCAAGGACACTTCCCGCCGGAAGTGACGGCCATTTCGCGCGAATCTTGTTGAATTATTAGCACAAAATGGCGGCTGCACTGGTCACTCGGGCGTTGTGACGCTAACACGATGTGTAAACGTTTATTGCTGTATAAAACCACTAATTGTTCTCGTAAAGCGCCTTTTCATAAAACTGTAGGTAATATTGTAATGTACAAACTACGCCGTTAAATCGTATTTAATAACGCTCGCAATAATTTCATTAGGTCTGATTGCATTCCTTTCATTGTATAATCGTATTTAGGGCTTACATTGGGCTGTTTGCGCTGCGTGGGGCTTACGGCATTACCTCCAGGCATTACATGATGATAATCGTGTTAATTATCAGTTTACATTACTACGTCAGCCGTTTCGATAATAAAATCGGACCGTGTAATCAATGCCAGTTAACTAGTGAATATGATTACACGATGTGATTTTATTAGCAGACTAGCAGCGCCCCGCTGTTTTGCCCGCGTTGTGTCTGTTACCGTGGGAATTTTGGGATGAAAAATAGCCTTTAACCTTCTCATTGATTGTGGCTATCTATTACTAAAAGAATGATTGAACTCGGATTGGTTGAAGAGATTAGCGCGTTCAAACAAACAAAATCTTCAGCTTTAATCTAATAAAAGGTTATAATATAAATGTTATGTTATACCTAATACATAGCTATAATTTTGTCACAAGGAAAATCTGAATATCCTTATCTTTAGTGTGTTTTATCTTCATCTAACACACTTGCAAACACTTAAAATTTTCGTTTTTTCCCGTAGGAATTGCAGGATAAAAATATTTATTTACATTTTTTATTCATATTTTCGAAACAAAACATGTCTTCAGTTTTCTTTTCCCAAATTCCAAAAGTAATGTTTTCAGTACAAATAAAGCCACTTAAACAGCTGCAAACGTATAATATAATAAATTAATGACACACACAGTGATCCATCAAGATATCGCGATGTTGACTTTTCAATTAACTTGGATCGGCGCGACAGTACATTAATCAGGAATCGAACCCGGGACCTTTACGCCGCTACGTCGCAACGGTATCTGTTAATTCGATCTGTAACTCAATTATTTTACTCGTTTTGGACTTTTTTGATCTTGCTTGATTTTAAATAGTGTAGTTATTTTGATATAGATTTGCGACAAAATGGGTTTTGAAATTGGGAAAATATTTAAATTAGCGTGTTTTATTGAAATTGTATAATGTAAAAATGTTTTTATTATGGACGGGAATTAAGTACGTAGCTTCGACTTTAATTTGGATTTTTATATGTGTATTTTTTATAAATTTATATAATCTAAACGTTAACCCATCGGTCCCGGTTACTTTCTACGGATAGTAGTATTTACATGAGCCATGTCAGAAGCCTTTGGCGGCTCAATAACTCTGACACCAGGATTGGTCAGGTTGACCATCCACTCGATGAAGAAGAAGATCTAAACGCGACGGAAATATGAACAACAGATATGAAAATAACATACCTACACACTAACATCATACTGTTTTAAAAATCTGTTAAAATTAAAAATACCGCCATATTGATCAAACTAAGTTCAAAACTAAACCCATAGATCCTCTACAATAACTTCGAAAGCGGTTCAAAACAACAATTCTAACTTAAAACTAACTCCAAATATATTTTCAAAATCAGTACCAACATTCTTGATCACCAGTTTATTGACTTTAAGAATATATCCGATGGAACTGACTGCTCCAGTTATTTCCTCAGTTAGTTAATAAACTGAACTGAAACTGGGCCAATTCTGTTCCATCTTAAAATTTACTTCGGGCTTTATAGTTTGGTTGATATTCTAGTGATTTTGCCGACTATATTATATTAAATAAATTCTGATGCTTCAGTGAGATGAAAGGCCTTTGCCTAGCAGTGAGACATTATAGGCTAATGCTTTACTTTAACTTAATTAATTTCTTTACTTTAAGCCTTCGGTCCCGGTTACTTTCTACGGATAGTAGTCGTTACATGAGCCATGTCAGAGGCCTTTGGCGGCTCAATAACTCTGACACCAGGATTGGTCAAGTTGACCATCCACTCGATAAGAAGAAGAACTTAATTCATGTAGGTTACTAGCCGTTTCGATATGGTTTATCGGTTGAACTAACCGGGACCGACAATTTTACGTGCCTAGACGGAAAGAGGTATAACGATAGAGGCTGGTAAAGATTTAATGCCGAAATTCTCACGGAACCTCACGGAGACCGCGTTAATTAGAACACGCTATATCGTTATTTTCTCAGGCCTCTGTAAGCCATACATTATGCTATCCGGAAAGATTTTTTTCACACTTCTTTCAATTTAAGCATTTATAACCAACTTCAAAAAAGGAGGACTCTTATGTTTTTTTACTATTAATTGAAACGTACGTTAATGTCATTATTATTTACTTGAACGGGAACTTACGTACGACGGAGGCTACTGTCGAGAGTTCCTCGACACGTTTCGGTCACGAACGGCGACCTTCATCAGGAGGTGGGTGAAGCGCTCGCGACAGCGTCTCTCCCCGCACTGTTTTCTTGTTTTTCCTTAAAACGCACGTAGCAGGACGAATGAAAACAGTTAATTAGAAAGAACCGTTATAATAATAATTTCTGTTTAAAGATTGTGTCAATAATTCATTTATTGTGTAAAAAAAAATTAAAATAAGGTCTTTGATTCCTTATTAAATCCTTTTTACTTATAAATTCAAAAATGACATCGTTATTAATTTTCATAAATACAATCACAATTTCATTAATGAAATGCCATGATAAAATTCAACATGATATTTCTCGCACGGGAAATCTGATTGTGTCACGTTAATATAAATTAATGGAATTTAATGGGACTTCATAACAGCTCATACGACATTTAATAAAGTCATTTGTCACTCACGCGATTACAACGTCAAAATAATTTGATAGAAAAAAGTTGATGTCTCAGAAATCGTAATATTTTACTCGTGTTGTGATTTAAGCTTGATTTCTTCTTCCCGAAGACTTTATTTATTTCTAATTGTCTCTAATAAAGGAGAAGATTGACAATTTGTTTCTGCTCTGTTTATTTATGTATTTTCCGATATAACGTAATTTATGTGAAGCGATCATTACCAGCTTCAATTTACTGTGTAATATGATTTTTTTATACATTACGATACACTTTCTAACAAGGCAAGAAGCATTTTTTAAACCGCAAAAGCTTCTGAAATCCTCAAACCCATTAAATATTTAATTGAACCATCGTTAAAAACAATAACGGTCCTTATTTACGTTAAATTAAAGCATACGCGTTGTTCATATGCAAAGTGCATTCATAAATCCGTTTTGTAATCGGATAAAAGTCGTAAATCCCGCGTTGGACCGTCCGACCGCGCGTACGTTTGTACAAAGTTTGTTCACACGATTGTACTCCATTCATTATCATAGCGTTCATCTAAACAATTATTGTGTACATTTTATTGTTTAAACATTATTTGTAACGCGACGCCATTACGAGTTTTGAATTTAGAACTGTTTTTCTTTTGTTTCTCATTTTATAATCCGTTTAAATTTGGAATGTTTTTGTACGTGTTTAAAAACCGTATCTGTTATTATTTTATCTGTGGATAAATAACTCTATTATCTACGAAAATCACAGACAATAAATCAATTATAAAAGCAAAACTCATCAATTTTAAACGTTATTTCGTTACAATATCGTTATATAGTTATCTCGGAACATAACGAACCATATTACGTTATATGAAACATATCTTGTTACAATTACTTAGATATTCCGTAAACGTATGAATTAAATTAAACAATTTGGTATTCTGTATATTTCATGTTGCTTGTTCAGACTCTCTTATTAGATAGAGTACCTACAACTATTCCGACATATGTAACTATTGTATACATACGTCAATATTACGTTGAAGTTGGTTCTGAAGTAATAAGTCTAGGGTTCTTTGAGACGCGACCGGAATTTATTATTCCACGCTTAATCTGTTGCTGCAATTTAATTTTAGAATTTGTTGGGGCGTTTTAAGATGGCTGTGGTTTCGATTTTACGTTATCGTTTTAAAAAAATTGTTTTTGGGTTTCATTACTAAAGCGCCATTTACATGATGCAAGTTTCTTGCCTGTTGCATACAATAAAATTGAAGCAATTATTTTCTTGCATGGTCTAAACAGTACGTAACATTTTGATCTTTTGCGCAAGTTTTGCTTGCCAAAATTGTCTTGGTGTAAACAGCACATACAAAAACTTCTTAGGCGATTCTTGCATTCAATTTTCTCTTCATTTGCCAACATGAGTGCAGTAAGTGAAGGTATGTTAATCGTTGCTGCTCTTCTGAGACAAGAAATATTGAGAAATCGTCGTAAAAAGAGGTGTTGGATCAAAAAATGGATAGCAAGAAGAGGAGTTCTTGGAGCGTCTAACAATATTTGTGTAGAATTGCAAATAGAAAATTTTATTTTGTTTGTAATTTCCTTAGGTCCTAAACCGTCAACTCCAAATTCTTGTGCAAATGCTACAAGTGCAGCATTACGTGCATCACGATTCTTGTAGTATACATTTTCAGTGTCCCACAAACACTCATGGCTGCGGTAAATCTCTATAAACTTTAATAGTCAGCAGAACCAAATTTTAATACTCTTTGACTCATATTTTTTAATAAACAGACTCTACAAAACCTCCCAACACTTGAATGAAAAATTTGACAACGTAAATACGTGCAATACTTGAAGCAACCCGTCAATGAAATGGTACACGCACATACAACTCTCTGTTTAGACAAGTCAAAACTTGAAAGCAATAATCTCCTAAACATTATTGTATTGGTCTAAACAGAGGACATTTGCAACTATTTTCAGTCAAGACTTGCATTCAATAATTGCGTTCAATTTTTTTACTTGGATCCTCGTGTAAACAGTTGCGTACAATTCTTGAAGGGCAATATCGCACTTCATTTATTGCATTCAATAATTGCACTTGAATGTACAAGAAAATTGTATCGTCTAAATCACGCTTTAGAGTAGTGAATTTATCGCCCGTACTAGATGTCTAATGCTTCCCTAGTAGAGATTTAATGAATGTATGAAAAATTACGTTAAAAAATTAATTGTCTATTTAATGAACGTCACCGAGTGTAGCAGTTTTACCCGTGTTGTGTCCATTCCTGTGGGAATTTCGGGATAAAAAATAGCCTATGTTACTCTTGGATAATGTAGCTTTCGAATAGTGAAAGAATTTTGGTAAAATAATGGTGAAAAAACGGTCCAGTAGTTTTTGAGCCGATTCATTACAACCAAACAAACAAAGTAACATAACGAACCATAGGTATTAATCTCTCTCTTTATAATATTAGTGTAGATACTTACCTATGCTAAACAAAATCACTTAAAAAGGACTTTACCATAAATGCTTTTATTCTGAAAAAAAATGTACTACATCCCCAGAATCGCCCTCAAGACTACGACAAATAACCATCGTTTACCTTTCGTCGTTCTTAAATGTACATTGCGCGTTCCTTATCACCACAACAAAATGTGCCTTCACGCAACGAGCAATGAATAACGTAAACTACGACATTACTCAAACGATCGCGCTTGTGACCTGCCCCCGTGTTTTACATAAAAGATGAAGAATTACACTTAATTTACACAAATTGCAATGTCTTTTTGAAAGTCAGAAGTTTATTTTTAAAGTGTATTTGAGATTTATTGAGTTGACTTGTATTTATTTTTTATTTCATACGTACTGTAATTGAAAATTTATTTTTCTAAAATTTGTTAATAGTGATAATTTAAAACTACAATCCATTACTACTTATGATGTACAGTCAACGACAAAAAATGATGATGAAATGTCGATGAAAACAAAACACATAAACACTAAAAGATTCCATAAATAATTGTGTTCAGGTCTTTTGTTGCACTGAATAGTTCACCAACTTTCGTAGTTGACTGTACAAATAATAACATGCCTGAATTTTCACCTAAAGACAATTATAGAGGTGTGTCAGTGTTAGGGTAAGAATGGAATAACATCCAAAATCCGTTTGGTTTGAGACAACCCGCATTAGGCAAGCGTGGTGATTACGCCGAATCCTCCTCACTATACTGATGTCTTCAGTGAGATGAGAGGTGCCCAGCAATGATACGTTACAGACACTACATTTTAAAAGCCTTTTTTCTCAGATGGAATAGTTCTTGGTTAAAAATATCGTTATATTAGTTAATTAATTTAATATTTTACGTCTCGTAAGAAAAAATGGTTTCTATAAAATTATATTATAAATTCTACGACAAATTACTTTCATAGATAAATTTACAGTGTATAAAATATCTGACCTTCAATGAAACGAGACTGAAAATAATTATACTTTATTCAAACTCTACTGAGAATACAGAATATTAATCTACATTGTATTACATAAATAGTTATTGTGACTTAACATTTACAACAAAACAGTTTTTGTTTCACGTACTTAATGAAAATTATAGTTGGAATAATAAGTCAGTAGAATAATTATTTTATACAAGATCGTTTTATTGTAATGACACGGCTGAAATTTTTGAATAAAGGACATTGTCTGGAATTTGAGAACTTAGCAATGATTGTATAATTTCTGTGAATATTCGGAATATTATAACAATATTCTGCTCTGTATTTTGAATATAGTAGTATACAACTATTGTGACAAATATAACGAATTAAGTCTAGCTAGTCTAGTCTGGAAATTCTGACGAAATGTAGGTCTGGGAGGTCGAATTCGAGGAGGTCGTAATTAGTTTTCTCTATAAATAAACTACAAATTCTCATGAAAAGTTATACAAAAATTATACAAACATAAAAACGTTACACAACGTAAAACAGCATGGAAATGATATTCATTAAAACATAAGCTATAACAATTAAGAAATTCAAAATGCAAATTGCAGCCAGACTGTGTGAAAGCAAACAGGAGCAATAATTAAAGGGATAATTCCGGCTATTATATCTGCGGCAACCTATTTCATATTCAAAGACAATAAATTAAGCGTACGTCACGCTCGCGCTCAAAGCAATCTCCAAGAGAGGTTTTGCGGAATTGTCCACATTACGGACGGCGTTACCCCCGGCGGAGTCACCCGCGTGCGGAGCGTTACCCCGCGCGTTACCCCCGTCCGTAATACGGCCCTGTCCTCTCGGGGGCTCGTTGGTCACAGTAAATCTTTCGCGCTATCCTATTAAGATAATAATCAGCAATTCGCAAACATCGGTCGTTGCCGCGTCCACAATTCCCCAAGTGGTGAATGAACTGAAACTGCGAGTCTTGCGGGATCATCAACGATGGTTATCACGAAATATTAAGGAAATATAATTTTTAATAGCTTCTATACGACCTGGTTTGTACGGTGCATTAAGTTTTATGTTACTATCTGTCTTCAGTATCAACTGATATATTCACTATGTTTATTTCTCATAATTTTTAAGAATAGGAAAATATCAACTGATCTCAATAAATGTCTTTCTACCTCAACAATGTACCCATGCTCCCATCTCTAAAATCCCAAATCAAGAAATAACTTTCGTTACCCGGTACCCGTTACCGTTACGCGCGCCGTTACCCGCTGCGTCACCGTCAAGTCCGCCCCTGCGTCTAATCCCCCAGGGGTTTGAATCGCATATTTTCATCGGATTAATTACAATTCTGCTGCGTTCCCTGTATTCTGATATCTGTCGCTAAACGTTAGTGTCATAATCACCAACACAAAGCGGCTTAGGTAAATGTAAATGTATAATTTTCTGTGCAATTTCGTATTTCTCATTTAATGGTTAATCTGAATTATGTGGGCTGCGGCGAGGGTTGTTGGTCTTACCTGCTCCTATTGAACGAGCTGATGTTTGTGGGTTCACTTAAACACTTGACGAGGTTTGCGTTACTTACTGAGTTACGATAACTGTTATATCTGGTGTAGTAACTGTTATATTTCAGTGAAGTAACTGTTATAACGCATGTTACTTACTGATAACTGTTATCTTCTGTTACTTAATGAGTATGTTAACAGGCTGCGTGTATTGCTCGTATATTTGGTAGTTGTAGCCATATATAAGATCAAATCCTTTAGCAGAAATCAGTCGTTTTTTAATAACACTCACTATACTCACACGCTGACACAACAATCTATATAAAAACTTCTCGGAAATTCTTGCAGTTACTAACAAGAGTTTTTCTCTCATATTTTTACAGCATAGTGAAGAAATCAATTTTAAGTTAAGCGTTCCATTTAGTTAAGCGTCGTCGAGATGCTGCGAGTTTCTAAGTTGTGATTCGACGATAATTTAAAAAAGACATGGTATTCCGCTCGCTCACTAAATTCGCTGTCTCGCTCTTATAAACTTACTCAATAGCCACAACATAGGGTGCATTTTTATCGAAGCGTCGCGGAGCTGTGTGGAGCTCAATCGACCAATCGCAACGCATGACAAATTGTCAAACGCATTTGACAATGTCAAAATCTTTTCGTGATGCTTTAATTTCGTTACCCTTTCGCTCGCTTTCGTCGTCTCGCAGGTTATAAACTTGATCAATAGCAACAAGCATACCTAAATCGAAGCAATGTTTAAACAAGTAACCATACAGGAAGGTACACGTTAATTGGTCATCACAATGTATCGTCAAATTCGTGATTAACATTACCCCCAACACAATAGACGTCACACCGTTGGCTCAAACACAACTAAGTCTCAACATTACACCGATCCTAATACAATTACATCAGAGTCTCTGTAATCGGTTTCCGGATTCAATTGTATTGCAGGATTTATATTAATAACTAGCTGTATCCTTCGGTATTACCTGCGTTGTATCCGTTCCTGAGAATAAAGGGGTAAAAAGTAGCTTATTACCTTCCTATTTTGGGATAAAATGTCTAGTCTCTATGGCTAGGTCTAGAAAGGAGGTTCCCTTCACAATCTCATTATTTCAAAGACTTACGTCGCCCCCTAATCCCCTGAATGATGGAACTGACGCTGCATTGATATCCAAGGCGAGTCTTACCGATATTTATACCTCATATTCCCACAAAGTACGTTCAGGGATTATTGGCAGTTATCGGAACTGGATAAATTACTTTATTACTAGCTCCGGGGAACCCTTTCGTATAAAAATGGATCCGCGCCATTTTCCAACGATGGAATTTTCCAGAAAGCCCTCTTTGACGCGCGCTCGGCGTTCGGAAATGTGATGTAAGCACGCCTTCTCAATGCAAACTGTTGATAAGGTACTGATTTTTAAGTTTGATGGAGATAAGAGGGTTATGGTTATTAGTTGGAGTTGGGTATGTGGTAGATAATGGAGGTAATTTCAGGAGAAGTGTAGGCCGTAATTGTTTTTAGGATTTTTATGAAGATACTTTAAATGTACGGACAAAGAGAGCTTAGTTAGACCTTATATCTTGCAGAAGGCTCTCACAGGCATACTACTAGGAATGGGAAATGAAATAGTTTTAACAGTAAATTGAACAATATTAGATAAAATATGACTATCATCACAAAAGACTAACCTCACAGACTTCTAATTTACGCTATAGGTGTGCAAGTGTGCAGGTTTACGCAATTTTGGAATTCGCACACAAAAATGTATTTTAAATCATATAATATAATATATACGTCGTCGCCAACAACTATGTCTTCACATTGTTGACTAAGGGCGGGAATCGAACCCGCAGCCCTCGACACATTAAGCGCTCCCACTGCCACTGTGCCAACGGGCTTGTCAAATGCTCAATGATCAATGTTTATGTTTTTGTCGTTCATTTCGTACCCTGTAAGCTTAACAGACATAATACCATTCTAATTCAAACAGTTTGTGATCAATGTGTACAATAGCCCTTATTTCTAGCTATTATGTAAATCTTACGTCGGCCGTTATTACCCCGGCTACTCAGAGTTATTGGAAGCAAACAAATAAACTTTGGCAATTAAAATTAATAGGAAGTCCAATAACAATTTCAATTGATGGTTATTGTTGATATTAAAAATATATTATTAATTACTTGGAAAATGATGTACCTAATTTGCACCCGTTCACCCCTATGGGCGAAAGTAAATCGCTTTGTGTGAGTATCTACTGTCAAAAAGTATGGAGATTCCTATACATTTTAATAGATAATAGACAACTAAATAGAATAAACCCTTTTCTTTGCTCTAAAAACTATAAAACCACAGACAAGACATTACCCGCCAAATTAAAAACAAATGACTCGCCAACTTTTCAATCGTTCCAAAAACAAAATCGTTCCAATTTCAAAAAAGAGTTTTCATCCTAATTAATTATTAGCGAACTACCCCGTTGTACCGCGTTTCGTTCGAAACAACTGTAGGGATGTTCCCATTTATCTTTATAAGTGTTTTGGGTACCATTTAGTGTGGGGTCGGGTGGTTTCTAGGCCTTAATTAGTGAGTTAATCTACTGGCAACCCCTAGGGCCCAGACGTCATCATCGTCATCAAAATTTAACCTAGATGGGTTATGTTTCCGTATATAATTTATTGTTGTACTTGCGAAGTTTAATGGTAGTGTTGTATCCTGTGGTGTTGCTATCTACATTTATGTTATTTTATTACGTTACGTTATGGAATATGGATCTTATACATTACTTTTTGGAATATCTCTTACCAAAAGGTAAAGATATTCAAAATTAATCATAAATAACGAAATCCTTACAAAATTAATTACTTTCATAAATCTTCGTTACCTTGAAAATACCCCTTTTAATATTTCTAATCCCAATTTTAACAGATTTTATGCAAATTAAACCAATTTTTAATTCCATTCGGATCACGCTTGGCGTCTCCCGCTAATCTTGAGGGATTAGTTATTTCCTCCTTGATCGATTTGAATAGCTTAACCATAGCCAAGTGTAGAGTATTGTTTACGTTTAATTGTAAGTAAAATCAACATGGATGCCGTTTCATAGACAATATAGACGTAATGGATTGAGCGGTGGAGATAATCTGCGGATTTGAATTAACAACAGAGTTTGAATTAGGAATTGAAATGACTGCTTGTCAAACTATGCGGGATTAGTAATTTATACGCTCTGTCAACGGATTTCCACGTTTATTTTAAATGTAAAGTACGTAATGTCGATTAAAAGCGCGGTGTTAAAAGCCTTGGTCATATCTCCCTAATTTGTTGAATGCTTTTATGTCGGATGAAATAAAAATTACACAGGATTTTTATTTAAAAATGGAATGGTTTTTGTATTTCCGAGATATTCAGTCGACGGGCAGTGTTCGCGCTAATAGGGTATCTGCTTTTCACAGAACCTTGATTTATGCTCCCAGTATTTTTACCTCCGTGTTACCAGCTAATGCCGCGTTTACTCTTTTAGTTTACATTTATACTTTAGTCATCAAGGAATGTTGAAAATACGTAAAGCAAAATAGCGCAGTCATTTTATTTAACATATTTACGTGAAAAACAGAAAACCATGCAGACGCAGGCATTAACCACACAGTGCGCCTTAAAAACATGCCTAGAAAATATTATGCTCGTTAGCATAATGTTGTTTGTGACTGTTTAATTACATCTGAAAATGTACGGAGTAAAGTTACTGAGTGCTACTCGCTATTACCGACCCGCGTTTTGTTCTACTCAAGCAAGAATGACAAACTTTTAAGAGCACCGACTGAAACAAATTCCGAACGTACTCCCTTATTTGAGTTCGGAATGCGAAATTAAAAAATAAATCTGCAACCGGATTTGGTGAAAGTGACATTCCAATTTCAAAAATGTTTTGTTTTTAAATTGTTATTATTTTTTCTCCGTTTTGTTGAATCGTTTTTCAATTTGGAATTAAACCTCTTTTTGTAATTCGATTGTGCGCCATAAAGCATGAAGTAGTCCATAGAGTGGTATTTACTTCAATTCCATAGTAAATAAATAACCCCAGTCAATGGGTCGACGTCACAACTACCAACAATAAATAACTGACAGATGAAATGCGCCGCCATTGCTGCTCGCTTTATATTTATCAGTAAATTGTGATTTTATTAATAATGTCGGTAATTGGATTTCATTCAGAACGTAATGTTTAATTATTTTGATGATATTTTAAGTGCTTATTAACTTAACACACCATTTAGAATAATTTATAGGAAAAATATGTGTTACGAACATTTTATATTTTTTTATTTTTTCTTTGTAAAGTGGTGTAAAAAATATGGTAATTATTTAGCTTAAATATTTACATTTTGTTTTATTTCAGTCTGAATAATTGAAATAATTGTTACGCAGGTGTAAAATTATGAGAGTTTCAAAGTTGTTCAATTAATTTAACAAACTATTAACAAAAGTTTACAATCAAATGCTTCACGCGATCTAAAACAATAGGCGTTTACAAATTCTCGTTAAAATAAACGGTGTTCTTTATTCGAAATACAAAATTAAAATCACTTTCAAAAATAAAAGTGTGAATTAAAGTTCTTCTATTATAAGTCCATAGATTTCGTTTTTGAATTTAGAACATAATGTGATCAGGTACTTTAGAAAAAGAGGTTTATTTTTAAAACGTCATTTTCTTTATAATCTCGACCCAAGAAGGTTTATTCCATATTTTATTTAAGAGCGCCAATCTCAAAGGCATTAAATCCTGGATCCGTCCACAGAATCAACTAAGTGTTAGATATTTCAGTTTATAGGTAGTTGGGCCGTAAACCTCGCGGATAAGATCTCATTTCATTAGCATAAACACTGTTAACTTAATCTGGGAGTGAGCGTCTTTCACTGCGCCATGATTTATATAGAGCACTAGTTCTACTAATCTTATTTAGTTTACTATCCGGAGTCGTTGATTTACTTTTAAACTGAACAAACCTTCATTCTATAGCACTGATTTCCATAAATAAACAAGCAAATTATGGCCTTGTTTTCAATCGACAAGTACCTAACAACAGAATTTCTCTCCGAAACATTATTTGAAATTCAATTTACTAGGCATTCCATTACAATAAGTTCCAGGAAACATCAAATTCTCTCACTGGAATAACCTATTTACTTGAAAATTGTTCCTAAATACGCCTAAAATTCACGTGCCGCCGTACACACGTCACGGACAATAATGAAACTCACGTGAACAAAGCTAAAACGTAGACGTTCAAAATTCAAACATTTTCGTGTGATTACGTTCCGTTCAACGCCCAACTCATTCAAGATCACTCGACATAATTAACGCTCACATTGAGTTATTTACACGCCCGCATGTGTCAGCGGAAACGGAACGTATCAAACGATTGACATGCCTAATTCTTAATTATTTATACGACATTAGCAACGGCACGCCACAAATATAATTACCAGCGTCTCCGGGTATCGCCCGCTCGCGCCAACACAATACTTAATTATTAATGGAACAGAACGATGAAAATATTTCATCCTTAAACACGAATATATTTTTCATCGTAAAACGGTGTTGTTTATTTCATAAAACAAAGTGGTATTTTCGTGACTGTATCACTTACCAGCGACCACTGAAGCATGAAAACATAACATAATTACTTAATTTAATTATAAAGCCGACCTATTTTGTAGTCTGCGTAAAATTTTGTTGTGTTTCATGGCTTGTAAAACTGTGGCATTGGGGCGCGGATAAAACTGTGAATGACTTGAACATTGCAGAGCCATGTGAGTGGATTGTTGGATATGGCATCGAGAACGATTTATAATTTAGCGCGCAGTGCGGGCGTGTCGCCCCATCGATCAGCGGGGCGCCTTCACCAAGGCAAGTCGTCTAACTGCCGTTTAACGTACTTATTCCACTTGATAGATCGCCACTAAACGACACCCGAATCCATTAAACCGTGTCTAATTGATCGCTGCACGAATTGAAAACGGCAAAAAGTGGTCCAGACGACCGTCTGAAGTATTTACCGTGAAACTATTTGGGAAGTCTCCGTCTGCGAAATAGCGGAGGTATCGGGAATACCGGCCCGAGCCGGAGTTTACCGGTGTACCGGAAAAAGTTACGGCTACGATGTTTAAGGAATTATTTTATTAAATCTCTTCTTCCGTTTGCTTGGGGGATGTCACTCGGTTGAAATGCATTTGGCTTTTTGATTTAATACCACTCCTCGGGGATTACGAGTTCTTTGAGGGTGAACATTTTAAAGTTGAGTAAGTCTTGTTCTTTGTTCTTTACAATTTTTAAACAACTGTAAAATCAAATCGATACACGCTTTACTACGAGACGATTCACACACCGAACATTCAAATACACAATACAGTATACTTAGTATCCTTTGTATAACATGTACAGTTACTCCATACATAGCTCAAAGCTATGGGCGTGCATGGCGGCATTCAACCCCGCAGACGCGGAATACCTCAAGATCGCGCCCGGTACGATGCATACCGGTCATTTGTGACGACCGCTGCACGTGTGTACATGTCTGTTCTATACGTTGTTAGATCTATGTGTATTGGTGCAGTAGAGAATCCAATAATGAACGATTGTTATGCCAATCATAGAGTAGTTTTTACTTTTAAAAAATGGCTGAAAAGAATCTTTTTTTTGCTGTTCGATTTGACATTTAAATATTAACTATTGAGTAGTTTGTAACCACATTTTTAGTAATAGGCCTTTGCCCTAGGACAATACAAGCTAATATTTGTTACAGTTCCGTACCTCAAAATAAAAAACCGAAACCCTTTTAACTTCATTATAACTTCGCTGTCCGTCTTTACGTCTGTCCATTTTTATCTACACTAACATAATAAACGCGCTAATCTCAGAATAGTTCAGAATTGGTAGTCCAATTGAAATAATTATTTCTGCAATATATAGCCATATTCAACGGGAAAGGTTACAGGCTATTTTTCGTCCCGATATTCCCACGGGAAAGGGCAAAATGCGGGTAAATCCGCAGGACGCTGTTACTTAGTAAACACAAATAAACGAACAGTTTTAATTCAATCTTAACAAAATTATCTAGAACACAAAACAGAATAACTCTTCAAAAATATGAAATAAAAGCTAATACATCTGTCTACGAGAAATCTAACTTAATTGTCTATAACTCGTTTCTATACAATCCGAAGTTAACCTCTAATCCAGACAGGTTAATGAGGTTATCACTTAGACAAACAACTTTGAACTCGATAAGTTTTTCACTTAGATACAATGTTGTTGGTGCTAATAAGTTTTGAACAATCGTAACATATGTAGTAATATAATTATTGTGACTTTATTTATCTTTAAGTAGCAACACCACGCGGTTTTGCCCGTGCTGTGTCCGTTCCCGTGGGAATTTAGGAATGAAAAATAGCCTATAACCTTCCCGTTGAATGTGGCTGTCTATTACAAAAAGAATTATTCAAATCGGATTGGTATTTCCTGAGATTAGCCATCACAAAAAAATATACAAACAAAGTTAGTCACTTTACCTCTTTATAATAATATATAGTATAGATTATTTAGTATACCTATACCTAAATTAATAAAAACACTCGCCCCTTCATTACTGATCGCTATCAACCCCAGGTAATATAATATTATCTCCTATTATCGTGATTTTCTCTCAATTAGCGAATTGTTAACGGAGATTAATGGATTTAATTCGCTTTGTTTCATTTTAATATGCGATTACAGTTGTTCGTGTTTGCTGTACTTTGTTGTTTTAATTGAAATACTATTATTTCGCACGAAAAACATGTTTCCTACTTTTCAAACATGGCTCGGGTTTGAAATCACCAACCCGCAGTAGACAAGCGTGGTGATTACGCCTAATGCTCACAGACGACTGAGGACTATGAAGACTATGTATCAATATTTTTTAGCTAAAGTTGCCCCAAAAAGTTGTGAACTATTAACTAATCTGACAGTACACACTTAAATATTATATTAAATTAATTCTCACTTATCGATCTCCAATAAAAAAATCTAAAATTGTAATAACATTAGTTTAAATTACGCCGTAAAATCATCGATTAACGCCTCACATCGTTCTCATATTCACTCGTACAAAAGTGATAAAATATCACATTTTTACACATAAAAAGCTCTATAATATTATCAAAAAAGCATGTTCAAATCAATTTAAAGTCCTGTTTTATTTAAATGAAGCTTGAAATGTGGTCAATTGACGGCTGTCTGGGGTGTTGTAGTGGAGGTATTTACATGCTAATGTCCTCTTAAATTAGGTCGCGGAGATGCGCGTGCGCCGGGCGGGCGACCACCCACCGACGCGACGCATCGATAAAACGCACCGCTTTATCGTACCGCACTGCGTCACACGTAGATTTTATCGACAACTTTAATTATAATAGGTAGCCGCCGCGCCTACTTATCGATCACACAGAAATATGAGATACCACGACAAGGAAGCTTAATGCAACTCCGATAACCTTTGCCGACGATTTATTTGGACGTTTCTATACGATAAACGTTGATCACTGATAAAGTTCTAAGTAATTTATAGTTATGAGAGAACAGTCGAGAGCTTCCATGTTCGGAGATTGTGACTCGAGATGGAACCCAAGCTGAGCACTAAGTCTATAGAGTGAGTTCCGAACAAAAGCTACCAAATTAGGTGTTCATTTTACGAGCTATTTGCTAACAAACCCAATTCTAGCTGCGTCATACAATTTTGTTGTTAATTAAAAGCAGGAATCAAACCGGGTCCGGGCGGCGCCCGTGGGAACTCTCGCCCGACGTAATCGGCTTTTAATTACTCGTCCAAACAAATCCTGCGAAACAACACCGCCATTCGGCGCGACAATTTGCAATCGATTCCGCCGGCATCGATACGGCAAAGAATCCCGGAGGCATTTCCTTGCTGAGTATCTTAATTGCGTGTAATTGTAAGAAAAGCCCCCATTAGAGCCCTCGCGGCGCGAGTAAACGAATTAACAGACACGTAGCTCGCAACAAAGACTCGGCAAATTCATTTTAAAACACCCCCCTTCGGGTTCAGGTGTGAAAAAGCCAGCTTTAAGTAGAATAGATTAAAGCTCGCAGCAACCGCGCGCTCAAAATCATACGCTATTCGCGAGCCATACATTTATAACGAAGTAAGTACATTTTATTCGGTCGTTTGGCACGGCCCGTATTTCAGTGGAGTATAATTTGTAGCGCTGTTGGTGCAAGTTAACGCATCGGTTAATTGACTAAATCATTAGTGGCGCGGGAGCGTCTTATGATCTAAGTTTACTAGTAAGTTGTTCCTGATGTTGGCACTACGTAGAGAACATAGTAGGAAGTGTTGGTCGTGCGAACCGCGCTGAGTTTCCGCTCCCGCAAGTTCAATACCACCATTAGATGCACCGGCAGGTGGTGCGATTATTCCGATTTAATCGGAGAAGGTATATGGTCCCACTCGACATAGCACCGCATCGAGTGCCTCCTCGACTCCACGCAATGATCGAACGCAATCGACAATTAGCCGTAATATACCGGATAGAATTCCGATCACTAATTTGCTAATTAACCTATCTGCAAATTACGAATGTTTTCTCTTCAAATGCATGTTTTAGTCTGGTTATTTAGTCGGACTTCAGCTGTTTGTTTTGCTGTATATTTATGTAGAATGAGGTTTATTTAATGTAGTTATTATTTATCGTATGTCGTAGAGTAATTAAACGTATACTTAACGTGTAATATGCAAGAAGTGAATGGTGATTGCTCAGCATTAAGGCTTCTACAGTCGGAACGACTCAAGTTTAACTCGTTCCTGTTTCTGCTATGCAAATATGAAATCAATTGACTACAAATTGTATCCTAATTATAACAAGTTTTACGTATATACGTACAAGTAGCGACGTGTGAAAAGGGCTTAACCAATCTTATTCTCTTATTCAAACGTGTGTGTATAAAAGAAAATTGTAAAGTAATTGAAATGGTGTTAAAAAGAAGTTGAACGTTCGTCGGCGACATTATTTAAAAGGTAAAGTTTAAACGAAGTCCTTATACAAGTGCCATTAGGAGCAATTCATCAAATGGCTTGACAACATGTTTCCACACACTTCATTTACATTCGTTTTTGTAACTCTGTGGTGATTGAACATAGCTCAATGTACACAGTCCTCTTTAGAGCACATTTTTCCTGGTATATTTATTTCATTGTGATTGTAGCTTGATATAAATGATTGCGTTGTATTTAAAATGATTTTTTAGTATCGACATGTGGAAACGAAATAGGTCAAATAGAAATCAACCGAAGAGAAATACAGAATTATTCATATTTTATATGTTTTTATCTGAAATACTTCGGTATGTTACGTAATTAAAAAGTACGTAAACTTGTAATTATGTTATTTTTTCAGTCACTTCATTAATGAACCTTCCATTATAAAAACATCTTTAATTTTAAAATCGACCTGTCGATTAAACGACCTGAATCGCCTGAAAACGTCTGTTACATATAAAACAGCAGAAATACCAAAATACAGCAGAAAAGACAAGAATTAACATCATTTATTTAAAATGTAGCATTTCAAGTATTGTAACGGTTCAGCTTGCGACAGTTGTCATATCTGAGTGCAACTTGAATGCGGCATTCCGCCCTCAAAGGTCAGCCATGAGGAACAGTTAAGTACTTAACTGTATCTTAAGTTGTGCTTATGTAAGTCATAAGCACAACTTAAGATAGGTTATTCTTATAATGACTGCAAAACAGTCAGCATTTGTAATGCAAGCTTTCCTAAAAGTCGATACGAATTAAAGTACATTATTAAATAACTAGCAGCGCCCCGCGGTTTTACCCGCGTTGTGCCCGTTCCCGAGGGAATATCGGGAATTTTTATACATAAAAACCTTCCTCTTGAATCACTCTACTTATTACAAAAAACCGCATCAAAATCCGTTGCGTAATTTTTAAGATTTAAGCATACAGACAAACAGACAAACAAACAGACCAAAATAGCGACTTTGTTTTATACTATGTAGTGAAGTGTATTATGGCCTTATTCAAACGCTTAATTTTACCTATCAAATGGTTTGTCCCTTTCTGACTTACATTATTTTCCAAAGAGCAAAAGAGACAAAACACTCAGTAACAGTGTTTTAGTTCGAGAGCGTTTATGAATAAGGCAGGTAGTCTGTAATGTGTAAACGTTTGCTCATTAGCAACGGTAACTCATCATACTTAAGATATCAATACAGTGAGGAGGAATAGAAAATACTTTTACGGAGACGAACGCACAATCGATAAGTATAGGTATATAAGGATTATATTACTAGTATAAGTTATTACCACTTCGCAAGCTTATTCCACGAATAAAATTACCAGTTATTTAAAAAATAGCCTTAACCTTATCAAGTACTAGCATCGCACCGCCCTTACCCGCGTTGTGCCCGTTCCCGTGGGAACTTTGGGATGAAAAATGGCCTATAACCTTCCCGTTGAATGTGGCTATCTATTAAAGAAAGAATTATTCAAATCGAACTGGTAATTCCCCAGATTAGCACGAACATACAAACAAATAACTTAAAAAATTTACCTCTTTATAATATTAGTCTAGATTTCAATTCAAACTAAACTTAATCTGCCAAATAATCCCTGTTATACTTTAATTAATATTTCATCACACAAATCAAATCAGTGTTGCTAGAAACAAAGCTTTCGGGTCGTTAATTACAGCTATTAGTGAAGGTCCTCTCGGAAGGCTCAGTATAGGTTCATCTTTGAAACTGATCCGGTTCATTTAACTCAATAAATAGGTCCCCTTCAGGTCTAGAGATTTGAATACGAGTCCTCAGTAATTCTCCGGGTTCGGAACAAATTAGGTCTCATCCTTATTCCAAATCGCGGCTGTTGACCGTCTATCTTTTGATCTAAAAGGGATTTCTTTTCGCTTTAACGTTATGTAATACACTGAATTCCAGTCTTTATAAGTCTAAATAGGTCAGACGAACATAAAACTTAATAAAATATAAGCAATCTTTGAAATCTTCCCACAAAAACTGAATTGCACCAAAACCGCGGACTTTTTCAAGCAAACCGCTTGCATTAACAGATTTACACTCGCCGCATCTTCCAGCCGAGATTGCGGTCCAGCTCGTGCTTTCATCATAAAAACCGAAACATAAAACTTGAAAACACATCTCATAAAACAGAGTCGAAAGCATAACACGCCAGGAGCATAGGCCGGTGTAATTAATTCCATTATTCAACTAGGAATATGCGCTTGCACTGTATACATGAATATTAAATGGAGGGTACAGATAAAATGCTAATTCTGGTATGCATACATATTTATCCGCGGACTGAATTAGAAGGCAGATAACTTGAGGATAACGTCTCGTGATGCTGGAGCGTATGCTGCAGTACTGCTAGCTTCGTTCTGCAGCGGAATTATACCATTTTTATTAATGAGTTTAATTGGATTCTATTTAATGATGATACTTTTATAAAAAGTTCGCCTGTAATGACTCTGGGCAGAGGCCTGTCATCTCACTGAAGATATCAGTACAGTGAGGAGGATTAGGCGTAATCACCACGCGTGCCTAATGCGCGTTATTGATTGTTAATTACCTTAACGATTGTTAATTACCTTGTTTAACAAATTAAATTATTCTTATTACTCTGAAAACTTTATAGTTCTAAGTATAAGTCTTAGAAGGTTCTATATAGAAGACTTTATAATGTCTAGATATGGACGGAGAGCTTAGCAGTCGATAAATAATACTATATAGTTTGAGTACTAGGCTTGCAATATGGCGTTGGACAATATTAAAAAGTAATTAGGCACTTTATCAAAGAAAATTCCAAATATTTTTGTGGGTGGTTATCACTACATAGTATAAAACAAAGTCGCGTCTATTTGTCTGTATGCTTAAATCTTTAAAATTACGCAACGGATTTTGATGCGGTTTTTTGTAATAGGTAGAGTGATTCAAGAGGAAGGTTTTTATGTAAAAAAAATCCCGAATTTCCCACGGGAACGGGCACAACGCGGGTAAAACCGCGGGGCGCAGTTAGTTCTAAATTCAGAATCTAAAACGACAAAGACTTTTCCTCTATAAATGTTGATTTTCTAATCGTAATATTGTAAAAGCCAATAAGTTGTCGATAATTTCGCAGAATATTAGATTAATACTAATATTAGATTAATAATTTGGGATAGTATTTCCGCAGTAATGATTTCCAGGCGTGTACCGATTGCAAATATGTTTTAGGCATAATATTAGGAATTCGTTTGGACTAAATTTCATGAAGGTTGTTATGGAAATGGCCAATCCATTTCCATTCCCTTTTAAAGATAATAATTATTAATAAGGCATGTAGTTATAAACACAAATATGTTTAAATGTGCAAAATAAAGATTTCATAGAGTAACAATCACTATTTTCACGTAATCTATAATATAAAAATGAATCGCAAAATGTGTTGGTAAGCGCATAACTTCAGAACGACTGCACCAAATTGGATGATTCTTTTTTGAATGTGTTCCTTATGGTCAGGACAAGGTTTTTATATAAGAAAAATAAGGAATAAAAATCTCAAAAATTCCCACGGGAACGGGTGCGCTGCGGGTGAAACCGCGGGGCACAGCTAGTTAATTATAGTTTTATTAAAATGTCAACTACAAGCGCAGTGTATCCTAAACGCGGGCTTCGCTCTTTCGTGAGTGTACCCGTCTATAAAGGTATCGCTTAGGTAGAGCGAGTTTACAAGCTGCTTGTCGGCCAGTTCAACAGAACGTGAACATTCCACATATCTTCCAAACGTGTCTTAGTTCACTGAGTTTGTAACATGTTTAATGTCAACGCCTAAACTAATGTTCAGAATGTCTAAAGAAATATGTTCACTCGCGTTATTAACATCGAAAGCCCAAACAAGAGCCGAACTGTAACTTGGAAAGCAAACAAGCGAGTTCTAACTAGATTAATTACAGGCCAATATCAATATCGGCGCCGGCGAACCGCTCAACTCCAACAATAATTTCAAAACCGCATCCGTCACCGCAAAATACCTTAAATTTCGCCCGGTACTAACGGCTTTGTCTTTGCGGTATTAGCCCATTAATAACATTAACAATGCGGTAGGTACAGTACCAGTGCCGTACCCGTACCTGCGGTAATCGAACGCTGCGTCCATCCGTTGTTATATCCTCAATGAAATTGTCTGCAACGTCTAATTAATTATTATCATAATCAAATTGAACGGATGACTCCAACAAAATAGCGGGTAATTTAATTTAAACTTGGAATTGGAAACTTGGAGTTTATTATTTAGTAATTAAATACCAATTAGATGCTGGTTTTCTTAAAGGATTTATTTTGATTAAAGTTCTTAATTTGAGTTTAATAAATGATAAAATTCGTTTCATTAACGTTTTGTTTTCTTCAGATTCAGACGAATATGAGAGCTTAATCCGACGCTGTATAGCATCCATTTTCGTCATAAATTCTTCTTCTATTGCTTAAAACGTAGCAGACATTCATATATGTGCATGTTCTTTAAATTGCATTCTTAATCTCATAAAACAGATTCTTTTGAAATGAGCAACACATTTTGCTTCCTGCCGTCATAGTTGGATTGCAGCTACAGCGTCTTTCAAGAAACGTGAATATTTTATTATTTGCGTCGGAGCAATATGTTGCAGCAGCAACACTTCAATAATAACGCAACAAATCAACTGAGACGCGCCGAGTGGAGATCCAACACAAAGTAATTGTTTACCAAGTCGCTTCAAACGAATCGCAACAAGATTGCATCTGCGGAATAGAAACACTGAAAATCGCAACTCATTTGAAATAAACTTGCGAAATTACCGCCTTACCTAAGGACTTTATCTCATTGTATTAAGAAGCATATTGCCTTGTCCAGAGCAGTTCCGGCTTCCAGGCCAGCACCTCGTGATTTCCCAAAGGCCTGTATTTTTTAAATCCACCTCAACGTTAAAAAGGTAAAATATTGTTCTTGTGAAATTTGAATTGCCGACTTCCTTGTTTGAGTTTTCCTTTGGCTTTTCTTTATTCCCGACGCGGTGGGGTGATTAGAGAGAGAGGTTGATGGTCTTGAGGGCTAGGGAGTGGAAGAGTGGTGGGGCCGCGAGGACCTGCGGGTCCCAATTGACCCAGGCCCGTCTGACCCGCCGCAAGCCCCGCTAAGCCCTACCGATCCTGGCTCCGATATCGGCCGTGATTCTCATTTTTGGGCACGTGATATTAATTTATGTGATTCCCCTGATGGAGGCAATTTGTGTGTGAAATCAAGCGCCGGAACATTCAAACTCGACGGTTCGATTTGTCGATTGACCCAAATAGCGGCACACTGACATTCCGCCACAATATTACGTTTCGGGTCACCATTTTTTTGTGTTTTTACACCATTTCGTAGGCACGTGAGCGACACGCTATGCTACAGTCGGTACGTATACAACATTACGCCGCTATAAAGCTGAATGCAAGGCCCCTCGGAAGCCACACTCCAGCGCTGCGAACATCTGTAATTTTCCCCTTTCATCGGAACACATCTCCAATACTAAAATTGTACGATTTCTCAGCGCTGGTTGTTGAAAGGTTCTTTATTAATGCGTTTCCTTCAAGTGTGGGCCATTAGCACAGTCTGCCGCGACTATTGGGATATGAGGTGATTTATCACAATTATAGGGATTTCGTCCGCCCTACCCCCGCCGAGATATGGCCGCGTTCCGTTTCGTTTCACTCGCAGAATTGGGATTACTCACGTAAAATCTTATGTTAGTAACGAATGTTGACGTTAAGCGGTCCTTGTCTAATTATTTTTCATTGCTCATACATTTCCTCGTAAACATGAGTAATAACCGTTTCTTATAACAATAATCTGGGCGGGAACAATGAAGAATCATTATTGAAAAAATACGACAAGTGTGTATCAATAAGAATCGCTTTGATCCGAGGTCGGCGGCACTCGGGACGAGGGCTGGCGGTCACTCCTCACAACGACCTCTTGAAACACTCTGAGTGGACGCAGAAAAACTTGTAACGACGTGGGGACAAATATATATACAATACATTTTGTTATTCTAACAAATGCGTGAGGTCTCACGTACAGACACCAGGGTTGGCACCAATTCGAACTTACAGTTAACATTTTTATAATGCTGTTATCAACTAAGCAACACGCTTTGTTGCCGAGCAACATAAGCAAGCAAAGATTGTCATTACAGACTCGTCAATAAGTTGTTTTCTTGTCTATCACTCTGTTTATCGATGAAATCCGTACACAAATCCGAATTAGTTTTTCAGTTGATTGCAGACTATCAGCGGCTCGCGGTTTTACCCACGTTGTACCGGTTGCCATGGCAATTTTGAAAAAAAAATCCCTATAACCTTCACGTTGAATATGGCAATCCATTTCAAAAATAATTATTCGAATCGGACTGGTAATTACGGAGATTACCCCTAACAAACAAACAAACAAACAAACAAACAAATAAAATTAGAAACTTTAACTCTTTATAATATTAGCATAGATTAGTTAAAGTACAGATAGACCAAAACACTACAGATTGCAGAACTGACAGACGCTGTGGAAGACTCTGTTATTAGTACCAGTATTTACAGTGAATATTGAGGTAAAAGGCCTCCACCCATTACACCGTATCATACCATGACCGTGCTATGAACGTGTCAGGCAAAAAAGTATTCTTTGTATTGAAAAGTATGGGACTATGCTCACTAGACCGTTCCGTCACCAACCAACAACGTCGACTAGTCTCACCTAATATTTTGCCGGTGCTGAAACGTTCATAGCACGATCATGGTATGATACGGTGTAATGGGTAGAAACCTTAAAGGTTTATTTAATCTGTTCCAAAAATACTACAATTATATCGTACGATCAAAGCGAAACACAAAACATGAACCCAACACAAGTACTCCATATTTATCAGTGTGTTCTTATGAAACGGTCCGACGCATTTACCCAAATGATTTCCAACGTTCACAGTTCAACGGAGTCCTTTATAATAAAATTAACAAAAAACATTTCACGTGTATCTGTACTTGATAACGTTTACAAAAATATTGTTTTTCCGAATACGTTCCCTGTTTATTTGGCTCCATAAAATCACATAGAATAATGTGGAAAGGTTTGATACGATAAAGTCGACAATTCATAACGTTCGTAGAGAAGTCGTATCAAGCTGTGTTAATACTTATGACCGGAATTAAGATATCACCAGCGCTTACAATACAATGCTGTGTGATGAACCCGTTTGCGTAAGGCCTATTGTTCTGAACAAAAAGCCCCTGTTACTCATACTGTAACACTTGAGATGTCGGTCTAAGTTATAAACGTCACAAGTTTATGATAAGGAATATGTAATCGTGCTTAGTTGAAGTTCACAACTTTCGGAATATGATCCTTAAAAGTTTACATCTTAGTATCTATACTAATATTATAAAGCTGAAGAGTTTGTTTTGTTTGTTTGTTTGTTTGTTTGTTTGTTTAAACGCGCTAATCTCAGAAACTACTGAACCGATTTGAATAATTATTTTTGTAATAGATAGCCACATTCAACGGGAAGGTTATAGGCTATTTTTCATCCCGAAATTCCTACGGGAACGGGTACAACGCGGGTAAAACCGCGGGGCGCTGCTAGTGTTAGATAAGGTTAGTGGCCAACCCTGGTGTCGGAGTTTTTAGACCGCCTAACGACATGGTCTAACGATTGAATCAACCGGGACCGATAATTTAACGTGCCTTCCGAGCACGGTAGCGCTCAGATAGAAATGCCACTATTGGCCACCCATCCAAGTTGGGGTCGAGCTGCACGTTGCTTGACAATCGCAATGAACTAACATCGCTTAGTCGAACTACGTCACGAGCGCCGAACACCTTAGTAACAAAAGACAATCATCATCTGAGATCCCTTCGACACAAATGAAAGTTGCACAATCGCATGCACTACAATTAAGTGGTACATATAAAAGTTTGCATTAATTATGTCGTTTGCACTTTTGCGCAACAACCAGAATGACCTAGTTCCAAGTAACGTTAGTATAAGTAGGTAGAAAGAATTTTCTAGAATAGTTGCATTATAGTGTTGTGATGTGCATTTTTAGCTTGGTTGCATAATAGTGATGTGCGTCGCTCATCGCTTGCCGCGCGCGAGCCGCTCCGCTGAAGGCAATTTCACCCTCTCTTATCTCATGGCGGCTGTGCCCCGTGACGCGACGTTATTTACGCGGAGGCGCCGCCCCTAATCCCCTATTTATTCCCGGAGATGTATCTGAAAATTAGGGATCACGTCTAAGGAGGGCTCCCGCGATGCTTAATTTGCGGGATCCGAGCTAGCGGAGCTCCTACGTAGATATACGGCGACACTTCCAAGTAGCGACAACTCTCAGACACTTCTCTACCGATTTTTTACATCCAACAACGCTGCTCTAAACTCAAATCTCATTGTTTCGCATTCCTCCGTTCTGTTCAAGTTCCCGCAGAGTTATTGTACGTCTATCTATTTCATACAGTCGCCGTCAAAAGGAAATATCGTGTTTTCTTTCTTTGAGAGAGTCGGTTTGAAATGTAGTTTCATGAGAACTTTGCTGAAGTCTTGTTTTGAATATAAACCGATTGAGTCGGTTATCCGTGGGGGATGCACACAGCGATGCGATGTATTCGATATGAATAACACAGCAAGTATCGAGCGACACACACATACATCACTAGATATACCCTCGTCCAATACGATTGCAGTTTAATTAAAAGTGTCGTACCAATCTATAGATCCGATCTAAATATCGGCTCGTAAGTCCCGTGACAATTCCACTTACTGCTACAGTCCCAAGTAGCGTCATTTGGACCCACCTTCAGTCCGATGTTCCTAGTTCTCCTATAGTCGTATCGTACCCATTTGGTCGTGAATGGGCGTTTTAAAACACTTTCGGATTAGGGCAGGGAAAGGATCGGTGTTGGCGGGTCGCGGCCCGGGGCCCGTGACCCGCGGCCGGCGAATTACGCAGCGATTACTTTAATATTTCAATGGCATAGTTAGCTATTAGCGTACACCTTTTTAAGGACAGTAATGAGTTTGCACTTTTAAAAAACAAAATGGTAGGTAAAGTAATAACAATGGATTGATATAATAATATGTTTCTCTCCATTTATTTCATAATTAAAGAGTAGTCAGTAGTGTGAATAGTCAGCGGCTGCGACTAAAAAACTGTAATCAAAATATGATAACGATGATTCATTTCTGATTATTGAAGTTGAATGAATTATTCGGAACGGAATGAGTCAGATTTCGAGTTACTTGTGCATCTGTCGGTTTCCGTTCTCTTTACATTCCTGTGATATTTTAAGGAATTTTTCCTTGACTTTGTTTTAAGGGAAATTAATTTACGTTTTCCTTCGGGGTTACCTTAACATGAAAACCTTAGAGTTGTTTTAACCATTTAACAAACGAGAGCTCTTTATATATTTTAAGGTCAGTTAAAAGGTTTCCAACGTCAGCAAAATTGTAGCTTTGTTTTTTACTAGCAGCGCCCCGCGGTTTTACCCGCCTTGTGCCCGTTCCTTTGGGAATTTCGGGATGAAAAATAGCCTAAAGCCTCCCTCGATAAGTGGACTATACAACACTGAATTTTTCAAATCGGACCAGTTGTTCCTGAGATTAGCGCGTTCAAACAAACAAACTCTGCAGCTTTATACCTAATATCAGTATAGGTATACTATAGAAAGATAGAGCTTGTGTTACCAACGACCTTAAGCTCATTCGATAAGATTATCGAGTATCGATATATCGATGAAATGAGCTGTATCGGCATCTGTCCCGGCGATAACGCGGCGTTTAATGAGGCTACGGCGCATCACTAGTCCATCAGACACACGTGACAAGAAACCCTCTTGATGCCTTTAGCAACCTTTGAAGATTTTCAATTCACTGTGTGAATTTTAAATACTCGAAAAACGTGTAAGGTCGGGTGAGGGACTTTGTACTCGTATTGAGTCTCTTGTAAGGTTATATAACTAGACGTTGGGTTGTTTCAAACAGTTGATTATAGTAACATACGTTCGTTAAAAAGTTCACGATTTTTCACGTCTATTAAATACAACGCATTGTTTCTTAACGTAAAGAACAGTCTGTTAACGTTATTCGGGGGCCAGTAGAAAGCCACGACTTTTACATTTTCTTACATCTGTTGAGATTGAACCTTTGTGTTGACGTTTACTAATGCGCGAACTTAAGCTGAAACAACCCGACTGAAGCAAGAATACTTAAACACTACACAAGATATTTTCTAATGATGTGAATACGCGTAATCCTGTACTGATATGTTCAGTGAGGTGTTGAATGAAACCTTTGCCATGCTAATAATTTAGTTGATGACAGGCTAATTATTTTGATTTTTTATTAATGAGGTATATTCTTTCAGTGACATCAATACACTTTTCAGTGAGAAATCTCACAGTAGACACAAAAAAATAAAATATAAATAGGCATATAAAGTATTAAAGGCTAAATATATAAACTACACAAGCTTAATTAAACGCTCAAAAACCATTTCATCAATTTGATTACATCTAGTGAAGTATAATTAGACGCCGTCGAGTATTCATAGAGTTGTGTCAGTTGATAAATCTGTGTAACTCGGGCAAATAAATTAATTATCTAGTTAACTCCGTGTGAAGGAATAAAAGTTGTTGAGATTAGTTTCGGACGCGCTGCGGCGTCGGGAGTTTATTATTTGTGCTGATTTACTTTCATTATTACTTATCTGACCAGTATAGTGCTACGGAGGGCACGTTGAATTGTCGGTCCCGGTTGTGTCCATCGTTAGTCCATGATGAGGGCTTAAGGCGGTCTAAAAACTCCCGACAGTAGAGCTGACCACCAACTAACTCGAACTTACTTGAGACGTAAGTTGATACTAATATAATAAAGCTATTTGAATTATTCTTTTTGTAATAGATAGCCACACTCAACGGGGAGGTTATATGCTTCCATCCCGAAATTCCCCCAGGAACGGGCACAACGCGGGCAAACCCGTACGGAATAATAAATAGTTACTCATTTATAAATATAATTAATTATCGTTTATGATATATGTAATTAATGCCATGTACAAACGAGGCTCTCCAAATAATTCCTCTCAATTAAATAAAAGAGAATCTGAAAAATAAATGTCACAAAGAGATAATCGTTTCTTTCAGTAGAGGGAACACTAATAAAAGTTGAAGAATATCGAATCCTCTTAGGGCTTACCTCACTTAGGGGCGCGTCTGTGACAAAGACCCTCCGGTCCGCGCGAGGGCTCCGAAAGGGCTCTGTAAACAGTGCCCATTGCTTGATAGGAATTGCACGTTTGCTTTATCTCCCTTTAGGTATCTTCTTAGTCCCGACGAACTTATTTAAAGAACTGAACCCTTCTCAAGGATCCCTTTAAGAAATTGACGCTTTATTTACACACGTCAGCCGTTGAGGGCCGTTGATTTTTATTCGATTTACTTATAATGTCTTGTGGCTAGCGATGTTTTTATTGTGAAAGTAGAAATGTTTGCTCAAAGTTTGCACAATAATGAGGCGGCGATAACGCCCCGACTGGACCGCAATTAACAGAACTATTCCACCGCTTTAATATAAACTTTCAAAGCAAATAGCTTTAGACACAGCGAGTGTTATCCTCCGCAACAAAAGGCTCGTTCCAAGTAGCTGTAAGTGAGCGTTTTTAAAACTAGCGCAGTCATTACCGGTCGTTTTGTTTTGCATTCGCAAAATACGTTCACCAGTTTCCTAATTCGGCCCACTAGTGACACAGCAAATTACTTTTAAGCGGAAATTTCGCGTGTTCACTGTTGTAATGACCGTTTCGGGCGTTCCGCCGCAAACAAACCGATGCCAACTAAAAGTTTAAGTTGGGAACTTTCTCTGGACAGGAATTGCGTAATACGGGAACTGAAAACCAGTCCCGCGGGATCTGCAGCCGACAGCGGCGGCTACACTCCGCTTCATTATTCCAGATTGTTGCGATAAAAATATATAAATTAACATATTCACTCACACACACATCTTAGTAGACGTACCTAGTACATACAGAAATATCTGGGTGTTTCAATACCGCCCTCATTTTGCTTGAATGTTGGTCGACAACAATACGTGTTGCAAAGTTACTCACTGCATGTAAAATGTTCACGACCGATGACCGGAAATATGCTTAAGCAACTGTTGCGCAACTAATGTTTACCGTGAATACCTGACGTCACTCAACTATAAGCAAGAGTATTTATAAGTATCAGCCCAAAAACCCTACAGATACTCCAAATCCGGATTTAGACCTCATCGGAACCGCGAGTTAAATCTCGAACGCGCTACGGTCACTTGTTGGCCGCGCAAATTATTTCTAACCGATTACCGCCATGTTATTCGTGACTGGTATAAATTAATTTCTGTTTAACTAATCAATATTCCGACCATTGTCGATATGCCGATTATCAATGCGATACAAATGCATATTTACTAGTTAATTTTATGTGTTATTCGCGGCATTATCCGAATTACACGGCGTTAGTGATTTGTGTAATAATTGGCGATGTGTTTGGATAATGTGGTTGGTTTGTCTATACTAATACTCGTATTATAAAGAGACTAGCAGCGCCCCGCGGTTTTACCCGCGTTGTGCCCGTTCCCGTGGGAATTTCGGGATAAAATGTAGCCTATAGCCTTCCTCGATAAATAGACTATCTAACAGTGAAAGAATTATTCAAATCGGTTCAGTAGTTTCTGAGATTAGCGCGTTTAAACAAACAAACAAACAAACAAACAAAACAAACTCTTCAGCTTTATAATATTAGTATAGATAAAAATTGTTAGTTTTGTTTGTTTGTATGTTCGAGGTAATCTCAGGAATTATCAGTCCGATTTGAATAATTCTTTTTGTAATAGATAGCCACATTCAACGCGAAGGTTTTACCCCGTAATTCCCACGGGAACGGGCACAACGCGGGTAAACCGCGGGGCGCTGCTAGTGATACATAATAAGCTTTCTTACATACAAAAGATTTGCTCGAAACCCTTTCCACTGCCGATTTCCTTAACAAACCATTTTGTTCAGACCTCCCACAAAACAATCATAGCACACATAGTTATCGAGTCACCACTATTAATAGTCCAGTCTCATAATCTACATTAATATAGCGTGTTATTTTAAAATTACCATAAAATTGCCCTGAGAAAGTAACAGGTTAGACGAATGGGTCCCGATCCTTTCACCGTCTCCCTCTCTTCCTCCCTGGCCTGCAATTACTTTGAATGAGTGAGTTTTAGAAAATTATTGTTATAAACATGCTAGTGGGAACCGCCATGTGCACTAGTTCAGGCTAAAATGCCTAGAATATGAATAAAACTAGAATATAACCGCATTAAGCTAACTACCTTTGAATGCTATTAATTTAATAACAGCCCAACGGTGCTTACTTTTCTTTGTGGTAAGCTAGAGAAGTTTGCGGTTAAGCGTGGTTCACATTGCATGACTAGATGGTGGAATATTCTGTGTGATTAATGCTTTCTATTAAAGATGTCACCAGGTCGAAGCTACTTGTTCAATGACAACTATACCTACTTGATAAAGCTTTGATTGAGATTTGTTATCTTATAAAAACTAGCGCTATTCCAGTGCTTAAAATTTCGCTTTGAGGCCAATATGGCCTGTTTAGGTCCAAATACCAATAATTATATGCGTACCTTAATAATCAAATTTGGGGGAGACCTTTGCCCAGCAGTGGGACACAACAGGTAGTAAAGTATTAGCCTGTAATGTCCCACTTGTTGGGCAAAGGCCTCTCACCTCACTGAAGATATCAGTACAGTGAGGAGGTTTATATACATAGATATAAATATAGATTATTTTATCTGTTCCGTATCTTGTGAACAGTGCTCTAACAAAACATAGAACACTTATTTTGTAAGGTGTCTCATTGTTATATCTCTACCAAAAATACGAACCTTAATCAATTTGATTCATAAAGAAACCGCGTCACACCACAGCTCACATGTACTCGTAATATTGACACGTTATGAAAATCGTCGTCCACATCACTACACAGGGAAATCACAGAGCGAACCAGCATGGAGGCAGCAATTTGTCTGATTAAAATTATCGGTTGCACGCGTTAATTTGCGTTTTATTCTTGTTGCAGATGTCGTCGCTCGGGCACCGCGCCGTCATGTCCTTGGCTGCCAATAAAATTATGGTAAGTACACCTCAATACCTAGACTAGAGTAGACTGTAAATCGGACAGTATTAAGGCGGCCTTTAGACTGTTTTCTGGTCTAAAAAAACAGATTATTTCGTCGGTTACTTTTGTCTGTATGTTGAACTAAATAATTGTACCGATAACTGCTGTTGGACTGATTGACGAGTTCTACAGTTGGGCTGTGATCGGGGATAGTTCTAAAATGTTCATATCTATCTCGCCCTATCTTTGATACTAGGTACCTCACCTTGCTAGCAAATTACCAATCAAGATTTCTAGGAAAGGTTATTTCTAAATGGCAGTTCCAAACGGGTTACTAGGTTACATCAATATTGCGATGAATATCGTTTAAATTACTCCACACACCTCCGATACGAATTACCGATCGTAAACACTCTTACGGAGCCCGCGAAACCATTCCTCAATTAAATTCCATCGAGAATATATATTTTGATTCGAGTAATGATTCGGCGGCTCGTACACGTTCAGAGCTTTACCAATTACGAGGGCAGCCAATAAATCTCGATGAAAATATTGATAATGTTACTGATGTAGAGTGCGTTTCGCGTCGCCAATGAATTACGCTCGCAAACAACGGCCGTCCGTGTAATTTATCCTCACAACGTTTACGTAATTTAATCAATTTACCGAATTATTTGTCTATCGGAGCGGGGACAAATCGCCGGAACAATTAACATGGGTCGGTCGTGTCGGCCCGCGATGCTTCGCTGCGGCCAGCTTTTGCAATCTGCATAATACTGCCCTCATTTAACGTTCGTTTGTGAGCGACAAATGAAGCGGGGACGGTTTCAAGCGGCAGCGTGAGGCTGCAGTCTTCACCGCGCGATCGCAAATATTCGCGGCGCGTCGCTAATAGCGCGTGAACCAACCGTTGTTCGCCGGCTACGGATGCCATCCGTTTATTTATTTTTCGAATGAATGACTCCTTTCCGGTGCATTCGAACTAAAAAGTATTCGAATTTTAAATCGAATTTTATTACTTTTTTCGGTGATAACCGCAAGTAACTTTTTCCTGCTACAAATCAATTACATACTTGTTTTTAGAGTTTTTGAGGTATCGAGGTGGTATACTGTAGAGGTCACAATTTGTAGGTCTCATCTAGTAAAAGTGATCAAACATTAAATGCTCAAATGCTTGATGATAATCAACATAGGTGAATATCACTATCTACGTGTTCTAATAACCTAATTTCACGTTGCCGTCTCCCTTCTAAATAATCCAATTACCATCGTTTCATTAGGAAGCCACAGTGCGTTCTTTCATTAATAAGATGTATCAAACCCGAAGACTGTATTATGTCACGCGACTTTCATAACTAGTTACTTAGTGACACACGGACAGACAACGCTTCCGTGACGCTTGTCGTTGACATACTTCCAAAATACGAATATGTTTAATGATATGAAAAAGTTGAAGTAGGTACCGAACTTACTCTATTGCACTTATGCTTGACGGTTTCCGATGCTTCAATGGTTTATGTAGAAAGTAACCCAGAATTAGGTATCTTTTTTATTTCTACGATTCATTACAATAAATGAATTTATCTAGAAATACTAGAGAAAGGGTGTATAGGCTACTTTTAATCCTAAAACCCACAGAAGTGGAAGTGTCTGTTCGCGATAAACTCAAATACTACTGCACGGATTTTGACGCGGTTTTTTTAAATAGATAGAGTGATTCAAGAGGAAGGTTTATATGTATGAAAATTCCCGAAATTCCCACGGGAACGGGGACAACGCGGGGCCCTGCTAGTAGCATATAACTTATTGTAACGATCTCAATAGCTCACCAATCCAAGTGATCAATAACAACATAAATCATATCGCAAATTGAACGCCTAACCGCGGCCCCATCTCTTGGATCAACTTATCATATCATCTTGATTGAGTCATAAATTATTCTATAATTACAATTGTATCGCTCCAACGTAAATCTGATAATGGAATACTAAATTAACTATTTAACCATCCAATTTGAATTTTGCAAATAAATCACTGATTATGTTGTTAGCCGTTCAATAGACGCCTGGTTAGTGGTCGTGTGACCTTTTTGAATATATATTATGTATGTACTCGTAGTCATCTGAAATATATGGATATGAATATTTTAAAACGAATTCCAGAATATAAATTTAATTCAAACTTATTGAAATTATCGGTCGGATTTTGAATTGGACTACTGGTTACCTAAATAATAAAAGCATAAGATAGGACTAAAACACATTGGGACTCTAGCAAAATTCCCAAAAATATAAAATTTCAAATTTATTTAAATACCATTCTTAACAATTCATCTAACCATTTTTTTTCTCCCTCTATTTTAAGAGTCCATACCTGCACTCCACACTAGCACGGCCTCATTAGCGAAATTAATTTAAAACATTCCCACTGGAGTTATCGACGCTGCCAACCCCTTGACTCTGAGTCACTCAGACCTGACCCCATTCATTAATTGCTAGTTATCTGCTATTATGATTAGCGAATGCTAATTCACTAAGTACGGTTAATCGATGTTAATTTAACGTGTACTTGAGAATGGAGAGCGGGTTGAGTATACTGCAGTGATTACTTAAACCTAAGTATATCTATCGGTTGTATCTATTATTTTTTAAAATCTGATATTTAGATAAACAGTGGCCTAGTGGTATTTGCACTCGCCTTCCAAGAGTGAGGTCTCGGGTTCAATTCCCGGGTCGAGCGAAGAGTAGCCACGTTTGACAAATGTTTTGTTGGGTTAGTTAGACTTTAATATTACTTGTAAATAGTTAAAGAAACATTTAGAAAGTATCAATAAAGCTTTCTATTCACACTAGTCACACGATAAGTGCGATTATATTCCCACTCGGCCGCGGCTCAGGTTATCGTTTCCCACATCCCACCGAGCTATCAGAAATAACCGCAGAATTTACCGTCCCTAATAAAATTTCACAGATCCTGTGTTCTCGCGTTTGATGTCGCTATTTTTTCATCAATTTGTGTTGGAAGCCCGCAATTACGTGATTTGCATAGCTATCGCGCGCCCCACCCGCGCGGTGTGAACGCGCCCTAATACCTAATTGTACAGTCGAAACGTAAGCACTTTAGGCCGACCTCAAAAATAATACCGCCCGCTTTTACTACCTCATATTTGAATTTGGAGCCACCTCCGGCCTAAATTATAATATTGATAAGAAGGGATTGCCCTTTTCACCTCATTAATTAGGCAGACGGAACCCTTTTTTAAATAGGTATAAAATATTACCTAGAAGATAGAAGAGTTAAACAGCATGCACCCATAAGCGGTGTCTTGAAATGCGAAGGCGGCGCGTTCCGTTCCTCCGCAAACATAAAGAGCGGCGCATCCCGAACATTTCTCGAAATATCACTTTTTAAACATCGCAAAATGCAAAACCTTTAGTCGAAAAGTCTGCACACGTTGCTACGAGCACGGTTATTGGATTTTAGCGGAAATTTCACCGGTACAAGCGAAACGAGCAAAACATCGTACTGTTTGCGAATCACACTGCATATCGAATTTTGATTCTGATTTGTGTATGTCCGAGGCTGTTAGTGGCGCGGAAATAACGATGTATGCCGTTACATCTCTGGTTTTGGGCGTTTCATACGGACCTATTGTCTAATGCTCACTAAATATCGGCTTATGTTCAGATTACAGCGGCGGGCTCAGCCGGTGGACTGTAACTCAATCGAGATTAAAAGCGGCTCCGTTTTATGGTAACAGCATGTTAGGAGACTCGGGTGATTATTACGTCAATAATAGGATCAGTCTTTTATCATCAATTGATTAATTTAACGCGTCTGAAAAGGTTCTAGTTTACAAAATTTGCTTCTTCCATATAAATCATTATTACCAATATATTTTCTACACCGACTACTGCTAAGTTAACTTACCATTAAGTTAATTACCTATAGAACGTTTATTACCGAACAATGTGTTCCCAACCCTATGGGTATCGAATTTGCGCCGACACGAATCTCAATCGAGTTCTAATCTAATTTCAAGTTTGAAAACTGTGTGTTGTTTTTATTGCACAAAATATTCGGAATGGCAACACTGCGAGGGCGGCAAATGGTCCGGCAGATATGCGTAAATGGAACGCAAAACTGCGGATGTGGCCGGACGCAGCTGAATTTGCCGCGTTACTTCACACAAACAAAGGATTTCGCTAAAATATCTCCGCTTTTTTCTCTCATCCCCTATACAGTTTACGGTCAAATACGTTTTTTATGTCAATGTATTGGTTGTATTGCAACTGAAGTGTTGCAAACAACTGAAAGAATAACTTATTTCACTCGAAGACATCTCGAAACAGTAAACTAGTTTCTTCAATCAGAGCGGGAGGCGGCCGCGCCCGATAAATACAAAGCCAATAGGGAAGTTGTCCCATTTCAGTGTTTCAAAGTGAATTCTCAAAGAAAGCGGCGACGTCAACAACTCAAAACTCGCTCGTTGCTATCTTGGATATCCAATTGAGTCGGACGTCTCTCTATAGAATACTAATAAACTTACTTAGCGCAGAACTACTGGCAGCTTTGTCTTTAAAACGTGGAGATTGTCGGCGCTGCATCTATCACCAATCCAACGTAACAGAATTAAACTCGTCTTTGTAATTGTAGAGTCGAATCCCGCCTCCGCTCAGCTCTCGGTGCTAATTGTACGAAAGAGGAAACGCAATAAAAGTAGCTACTCTTTGAAGCGAGACGCTGCCCCGGGCGCGGAGGAGCGCATCTTAATAAATTAAAACTGCGCAAAACTCCCATTCCAATATCATGTTATTTTCCTTTTTACGTGCTCCGGAGGTAACGGAATATTTGAAGGAACGGCGATCTGTGTTAGGTTTCGTAATAAAAGTGTGTTGGTATATTTTTACAGCAATGTGAGTTCCTAATTGAAATGGTTCGTATTCGAGGGGAAAATTGCGAGGTTCTGGGTGGCACCGGGCGATCCGGCGCGGTCCGATGGCACTCAAAGCGACGGCGCCGGCATCCAGATAACGTTTGCTTAGCGTCCACCTACACACCGCCACGAATAGTTGAACTTCTAACGGAATTCATATTGAGTGGGGAAAATGTCCACGCTCCAAATATTTGGCGAAGTTAAGCTTGTCATACCGTACACTATTCATAACGTTAATTTATGTTTGGATACTCGTTTACAGGATAATGTTGCAGTCATTATAAAGTGCCTCTTATTTACATGGACTTCAAAAATGAGGATGTTATCAATTCATTGGAATATTTGTATAACTCGTCACGTACTTATGTCTAGCCTTTATTTAGCACTTAATATATTTACATATAAACAATATTCTTAAAGATCCTTTCTTTGATTCCAGGTGTTCGTGCTGTGCATGGTGATGCTGTGGTGTCAGAGCGGCGCGGCGGCGCTGGCCAACTGTCCCAGCGGCTGCAACTGCAACGACGACACCCTGGTGGTGGTGTGCGAGGAGAGCCGCCTGGACGTGCTGCCCATCGCGCTCAACCCCTCCATCCAGCGGCTCATCATCCGCAACAACAAGATCAAGACCATCGACAGTTCCATGCAGTTCTACACCGACCTGCAACACCTGGACCTTTCGCAGAACCACCTCGTCAACATACCAACCAAGAGCTTCGCTTATCAGAGAAAGCTCCAAGAACTGCACCTCAATCATAACAAAATCTCCTCAGTCACCAACACCACCTTCCAAGGACTTGACTACTTGACTGTTCTCAATCTCAAGAGAAACTTCCTTGAAGAGTTGACGAACGGAGTGTTCTCTACTCTGCCCAGATTAGAAGAACTAAACTTGGGACAGAACAGAATCTCCAGGATTGAGCCGCGAGCCTTCGCTGGGTTGTCCGCGCTGAGGATTCTATACTTAGATGACAACCAGCTGAGCTCAGTGCCGACGACGTCGTTCGGTCTGCTGGGCAGCCTCGCGGAGCTGCACGTCGGCCTGAACGCGTTCTCGTTCCTGCACGACGACTCCTTCGCCGGCCTCAACAGACTGGCTGTTCTCGACTTGAACGGAGCTGGACTCTTCAATATTAGTGACTTTGCATTCAGAGGTCTTCCTGGACTGAGAAGTCTGAATCTCTTCGGGAACAGACTGAGCGTAGTGCCAACAAACCAGCTGTCAGGGTTGACGAGGTTAGAGGAACTCTACATCGGACAGAACGATTTTCTGGTCCTTGAAAGTCATTCATTCAAAGGATTAAAGAATCTTAAGCTCCTCGATATCACTGGCGCAACCCAATTAGAGAGAGTAGAAAAGGGTGCGTTCGAGGATAATATTAATTTGGAATCTGTACTTCTAGTTAACAATAAGAGGTTGTCCGTTATAGAAGACAACACTCTCTTGGGCTTACCGAAATTAAAGCACGTCGCACTCAGAGACAACGCTATCGTAACGATCAGCGAATCAGTGTTCGTCGGCAAAGAGCTCCGGCAGCTTGATTTGACCGACAACCCGATATTTTGCGACTGCCAGCTACTCTGGCTCCAGCAACTATTGAACGATAAGAGCAACTTCACACAGCTGCAGTGCGCCACCCCCGAGCACCTGAAGGACAGGTACCTGAAGACGTTGACGGCGGACGAGCTGGGCTGCGTGCTGCATGACACGCGGCAGCAGACCATCATCTGCATCGTGGTGGTGGCGTGCGTCGCCACCATCGCCACGCTGGTACTCATCCTGTACCGGTACCGGAAGAGCATGCAGGAGAAGCTGAAGGACTACAAGTGGAACAAGGGGCGCAAGAACCTCGAGTACCACAAGCCCATCTCGACTGAGGAGGACTGCATCGTGCGCGGCATCCACCCGTCGCAGTACGGCGTGGCGCCGCCGCCCGCCGGCCTGCGGCCCATCCCGGTGACGGAACTGTAGCTAGAGCTTTACGCCTCGCCGAGCGTGTTCTTCATGGGCGGCGGCCAGGCGGCGCGCCGCCCGCTGCGCTCGGGGGGCGGCGGCACGCTGCCGGCCGACGGCTTCACGTACATCGGCGGCGGCGGCGGCGACGCGCACCGCGCGCCTCTCACCCTCAACAACGGCGCCCCGGCGCACCACCTCAATAACGGCTCGCTGCGCTCCCTGCCCGACAAGAAGAACAACCGCACCGGGCTCGTGTGCCACCCGGACAACTTCCAGCGCAACGTGGACTCGCGCTACTCGCGCAAGCAGGAGAACGGCTACCTGCGCAACTCCGAGACCATCATCGGGTTCGGGCGCAAGGAGCGCGAGTTCGCGCGCGACCACCGCGACTATAGCGAGCCCGAGTACTCGGTGATCCCGGAGGCGCCGCGGGCCGACTACCCGCGCTCCTGCTCGCACTCCAACACCTTCAACTGCTGAGGGGCGCCGGCGAGGCACTAGAACTCTTACGATATTTGTGATCTTGAAATTCTAGCAATAATAATAATTCTTCATTCCATTAAGTTTTCTATGGACTCGTGACGGGACGTAGTGCTCTAGAGCGGTTAGTGACTTTAGATGTGTCCGGCCGGCGCGGGCCGGCGAGGACTTACGTATCTTATCGGTTAAAGAGTACCTTATTTGTAAATTATAATTAAGTAGTGATGGATCTATTTTTCAATGGGATACCTGTGAGAAGTGAGGCGTATGAAAGTGAGACTTTCATGGACGTACAATGTACAGACTAGTCGGTGTAAGTGTGGCGCAGCGGCGACGCGACGCGCGAAAGGGAACGGGGTTACGGCATACATCATTTGTGATTATATTTTCTACCAGTGCGGTGGATTTTGTATTTGATTTTGTACAAAAACCATTCCATAAGAAATCTTTTAATGTCTAATATTTTATTTATAGTAATTTGTAAGTGTGCGTTAAAATAAGACACCAATATGAAAAATATTAGAGTAACGATTGTAAATATATTTATACTACTTATATATTGTAATATTTATAACATTTATTACGATCTTGTTCTTCTAAAATTATCATAACATATTTCGGAGTATGGTTTCTTGCTTTGTCGACTGATGTTCTTCTCGGAGGCCCTACTCTGTCGGTACTCCCTGTAATCGTTCACTGTACATATTCCTCGCCCGCTGCCGTGTGGGTGTAAGAGCACTCTTTCAATAACTTCATATCTTTACACACAATGCTCAAACCACCATTTGTTTAATTTTATACAGTCGTAGTGTTACATATTACTTTGGGTAATTAATAATTTTGTTAGTTGATTTTGTTACACAATCAAATAAGTGTGCATTATATTTTCGCTGTGACGAAACAATCCTTTATTTAATGTTAATTTTACTTTCAATTCGGTAGATGGTGATCGTTAAGTCATATTTGTAAGAGTAATTTCAATGTGCCACTGGTTCATTTGTAAGTTTGTTGAACTCCAATAAAATACTACTTTCTCAATATCATGCATTAATATACTTCACTTTTAATCATTATCTACCAAGAAAATAGATTATTTCTCATTCCCATGTACTCGAAGCTCTAAGACTAAAATTATGTAACTTAAATCATTGTATAAATGATTTTTAGCGAACTATACAAATTAGATCAAAGTTATGGGTACCATTCGCTAATCGCTCTAATATTGTCACTGTTACCTAGTGTACAGTGCCACCAACTTAACTGTTCAGGTGGGCAAAATGGGAACTACAGCCGCGTCATATTGAATCTATACTATGTTAGTTAGGCTTTATATGATTGATATTGTAGTTTCTTAAATTTTAATGATATCTATAGACTGACTTGCAAAATATGTTTTAATTACCTTTGTTTCTTGGTGAATTTCTTATATTATGTATACCAAATTCTCCACTAGCGACGCTGTCAACTGAACAGATAAGATGGTGGGACTGTAATAACGGTTCTTTTATGAGTCGAAGTGACAACTGTAACCATAGGATAATGCTGCGTTTTCATCATGGATTTACAATTTTACATATATAAAGTCCTTGGTTTTCACTTACCGTTCTGGTAGTTCTTAGTTCGCTCTTTGATTCAGTTAGAGCGAGCGAACAAGTGTCTTTCCTAAACTGTTGAAAGCACTAAGTGAAACGCAGTTTACCTAATTCAGCGAAGTGTATCCATAAACGTGATTTAATTCAATAAAACATTGTATTGTTTGATCAACAATTATATTACCCTAAATTTTAATTTAATATCCATTCTTGTAAATATATAATATTGAGAATTTAAAGACTAAACATGCGGCACGATATGTGCATATGAAATGCCTAAAAATGTATACAAGATGATAAATACATATGAAACAAATGTGATTAGTGTAATTCGCAGCATTGTAATAATAGAATCATTGGTCATTTCTGTATTTTACTGTAGTTATTACCTACATTACATACAAACTCGATAAATATAACGTACCTCAACATTAATTATTGTTTTATTATTCAATAAATACCCAAATAGAGTTAATTAATTATAAATAAATAGAGTTAGTTAAGGAATTCTTCAGAGCTTTCAAGATTTATACTTAAAAGAACTACTACGACCTTTCTGAAATCGGTTAAAAAGGGGGACAAAAATCGTATACCGATTGAAATCTGTTTATTACTACGGAATAACAGGCTCCTCAAGTCCTGAAAAAAAACTGAAATGAAATTCCCACATGCACGAATACAACGCAGGTAAAACCGCGGGGCACCGGTAGGTTAAACTGATAAGAGGCCACCATTACTTGGTACGCTACTCTTGCATATTAATCCAGTCAGTCAGACACGTCAGTTTCTGATTACAATGTACCAGGGCATCAGAACCCTGTAAGAGGTTAATATTGCCTGCCTAAATGTGGCTCACTCGCTAGGTACAAGCAAGCAACCAGTAGTAATTTCCACACCGATTTTGATTCAAAAGTACCAGGGCATCAGATCCCTGTAAGAGGTTTATATTACCTGCCTAAATGAGGCTCACTCACCAGGTATAAAATAAGCAATCAGTTAGTTATTTTCACACCGATTTTGATTCCAAAGTACCAGGGCATCAGAACCCTGTAAGAGGTTATATTGCCTGCCAAAATGTGGCTCACTCGCCAGGTACAAGCAGTCAGTAGTAATTTCCACACAGGTTTTGATTCAAAAGTACCAGGGCAACATAGATGTCAAAGAGGTTTGTCTTCTATATGAATGAAATTGCGGAAGAAGCGGAAACCGTGAATGTTGCTAGTTCAATAAAATCATTTATAGTTACAGCTACTCCCCGCCAGGTGGCCCGGAGTTGCCCTTAAAAAATCGGTAAAGTCCGGAAAGTGTTGTCATATAATATACCTGGACAAATTCACACACGGTAATTAGACCACAGCTCTAATTTTGTATTATGTCATATAGCGTTGTCTGTGGTTGTATCTGCGCCTGCGTCTCTCCCCTAATTCCTTCCATGTGTAGCTAATAAAGTTGTTAATTATGAAATGACAACACCAAATTAATGTTCAATGATAGTTATTAATTCATGAAATCATATTTAATACTGACATTATTAGAATATTTTTAATTATGAAATTTTAGTGATACACTTAATTAAAATTAGGGGCCGTCCATTAATTACGTGATGTATTATAGAAACAGTATTATTAACTACAAAATAACGTCTATAATAATAACGAAAAACTAAAAACACGGGATATATTACTACACCCCCCACCCCCTTGTGATATTTCGTGTTTTTAATGGACCTCTCCCCCCCTTTCAAGCCTCACGTGATTAATGGACAGCACCTTACCGATTTAAACTTAAAGTTCTAGTCGGGTACCAAAAGTTATGAATATAGGTTACAAATGATCTCTTAAAATACATCAAAATCAGTAAGTTTTAAGTTACTTACTAAAGAGATTTTATGATAAAGTTCAACAATTCATTTTTAAACTTTTTTGTTAAATCCAAGTAATTTTTAATCCTTTTGATACTATAGCCTAACCTAATTGAAGTTTAAATCGGTTTAAAATCACAAATGTTTAATTTGAGACATCAAGTGTGTGTTCTGGCAATATGGCTAAAGTATAAAAGACGGTTTACTATCTGCTAGTAACTAAGTCCAGGATATACACTAGCAATGATCATACTACGCGAATGTATTAGCAGATAGACAAAAATGGTTAATAGCTTGTAATGTAATTTAAAATTACGTGAATACAGACTAACGCCTTATTCATAAATGCTCTAACGCACTGTTATTTGTCTCTTTTGCACTTTGTAAAACAGCGTAAGTCGGAAAGGGACAGAACAATTCGGTAGCTCAAATGCTGTTTTAAAGCATTTATCTACACTAATGTTGTAACATTCTACTTATGTTTCCAATACTTGACTTATAATTACTACTGTTATAGCGCAGACAACTAAAACACTCAATTTAAGCAATTGCACATGATGTTATAATATCCACATCGATATCGTAAAATCTCATTATAACATCGCGCCCTGCGGCCCTGCGCGCGCAGCTGCGCTCTCATTGGTTAGATTTTAATGGCGGCAAGTTCACTGTGACAATACACGTACGTGCGTGAATTTAATGTTTCGCAATGTGTTTTGTTTTTAAAATTTTGTTTGATTAATGGCATTAGTGAAGATAAAATAGTGTATGCAACTGCATATAACACGGGTATTAAAACACTCGTTACCATTATTCGTGTTTTAATACCCTTCCTTATATGACAGTTGCATAAACTACTATTATGAATAAGGCACTACTTAACGTCAATTAAAATTGGTTGATTCCAAGTTACACTAATTCTAGTAAGTCAGTGGTATCTTGTCGTATTTAACAAATTAAATATTTTCACACTACATTATATTAATTAAAATATGAATTATCTCACACTTATATAATTAAAACATAACTTAATCAAACGTACGAGATCCATTGTGTTTATGTGTTATCGCCCTACAATACTGGTTTGTTCTTATGTAACATTAAAAATCATATTATATATTATTTCTACTGCATAATACATACGTTAACATCTTTGAGAATGGATCGATGGATGGATGTTTGTTCCTTCTTCGCACAAAAACTACTGAACGGATCTGGGTGTAAATTGGCAGAGACAGATTATACATTTAATACATATACGCGGCTACTTTTATTATTTAGTTGAAATGGGCATTATTATTTATTACATTCAGTCTCCCATTAGTACATTTATCTACGAATACATTTCAAAATATTTCTTAGATACAAACGGTTTTATAAATCAGTTATTGTAAGGCAATAATACATAATATTGACAATAATTATTGTTTTGAGCCCTGCCGGTTATCTCTATTTACATCGAAGATTCCTGAAAAGAAAATATTGAAATAATTACATGGAAACCCAAAAGCAAAGTAAGTATTCAAACTTAACTTTAATTCACGGTTTAAATGTACTGAACTAGTTCTTGTGGGAATTTCGGGGTAAAATATAAACTGCCTCATTCTTATACGATATTTAACTTAAACAGTGTTTTAAAGTGTTTTGTCTCTTTCGCTCTTTGTCAAATAGCGTATGTCGGAAAGAGACAAACCATTTGACAGCTATAGTGCTGTTTATAAGCATTTCTGAATGAGGAACAAATTATCCTATGTAGGTGGTAAAATTATCAGCTATAGGTAAACTGTATTGAGAGATATCATTACATAGTATAAAACAAAGTCGCGTCTGTTTGTCGTTTGTCTGTTTGTGTGTATGCTTAAATCTTTAAAATTACGCAACGGATTTTGATGCGGTTTGTAATAGGTAGAGTGATTCAAGAGGAAGGTTTTTATGTAAAAAAAATCCCGAAATTCCAACGAACGGGCACAACGCGGGTAAAACCGCGGGGCGCTGCTAGTTTAAGTATAAAACACAATCAACAATAAACTTTATATCAGTGGCAACAAAGCTTTTAATGAAGCTGAAGAGTTTTGTTATGTCTTTTTCAATGGAATTATCTTTGTACGTACTCTCTCTGCTACAGGGGGATTTGAAAACGTTGTTGTTTTTTATAACTTACATGTTCTGGAGTGAATCCATTTATCTCCACCGGTATCGTTTGGCCGTCTTGAGTTATAACCTGAAAAAGGCATTGGGCGTAATTAATTTACTTTTTCTTAACATGCCTCATTTCAATTGGGATTTGATTAAGAGATCTTAGTCATGGCAGGGAAATAACTTGCCACACACCACCGAGGCGTTAATTAATACTAATATTACACATGTGAAAGTTTGTGACCATGTTTGTTACAACTTGACAAGCCCCTTGGCAGTGAAAGCGCTTATTGTGTGGCAAAGGATTTTAAAATGTGTCTAACATGTAAGGAGTGGCCGTCGAGCGAGGTGATGGCGAGGCGCGTGCCATCTTGCATCGTAAAGTGCAGCGGATTGCCTTCCTCGTCCGTCACCTGGAATGGTAATACAAAATATAAATTACAGATATGTAAACTATGAATTGGGGAAGACCTTTGCCCAGCAGTGGGACAGAGACGGTACATAAAATACTGGTATTTTACTGTCGTTAGTCTGCTTAAAACTCGAGAACGACTGAACCGATTTGGCTAATTTTGGTCTTGAAATATTCATTGAAAGTCCAGGGAAGGTTTAAAAGGTAAGCAGTGACGGAATAAATGCGGGTGCAGCCGCAGGGCACAGCTAGTATGTTATATTTTTATTTTACTATGTACGTGTATAGAGGCATGGTGTACGCACCGGCATATGCTCCTGCACCATGGTCTCCATGTCCAGCTTGTCGGGAGACTGCAGCAGCGAGTCGCCCGCGTACAGCGAGCACTCGGGGATGGACGACGTCTCTTCTACCTCCTCGACCTGGAATATCACGGGTAATGGATATTGTGATACATTGTAGTGATAAAAGTAGTTGTTAGACAAAATTATTATTCAATTCGGTGCCCAACTTCCTTCTCTTTCCAATTATTTTTCTTAAGCCCTTTAAACTAAAAAAAAAAGGAGAAAACTAGATCCTAAGGGTGCCTGTTCATTGACGCGGAGCGAGCTGGCGGAGCGGAGAAACGGACAAATATTAACCAATAGGATTGCATAAAATATCTGACCGGAGATTTTATGTAATCCTATTGGTTGGTGGCTCTTAATACTCTAATATGATAAAATGAAAGGAGAAACTTATCCCTAAGGGTATCTTTTACTTGATATGTTAATTGAGGTTACCTCCTCCGGCGCGTCGAGCAGCTGGTAGGCGGGTGCTCCGTCCACCTCGTAGGCCACGTAGATGACGCGCTCCGCCTCGAGCGGGCTGTCCGCGCGCTCGCCCGGCGGCGCCAGCAGACTGATCTGTTTCTGCACTTGGGATAGCTGGGATGACGAGAACAAACCATATTATTACTTGAAAAAAGCGCTGGAGGGCTGCGAGTAAAATGATCAACCCTGGCATCTAAGTTTACTAAATGCCTCCGTCATGGTAATATCACAACTGAATAACTTAATCTACGATACCTTAGAGTAAGTGACAAGATCAGCGGGCACGGTGGTGACTGTGGCGACCTCGTCCGACACGACGGCCGGGAGAGACTCCGCTTTGGACACGACTTTGTCACGCTCCGAGATACTGGGGATTACAATCAAATTTCAAAACCTCTACTTAACAACAGCTGGACCGATTTATACCAAGCAACCATCGCAAGGAAGCTGGCTTTGAAATTAAAAAAACCGTATCGAAATAGTAGAACTACGATACCACAGACACACTCGGACACACCCAGCCACAGATATCGATGTCAAACTTATAGCACCCTCTTTTGCGTCGGAAGTTACCTAACCTTCAATTTCATTTAATTTTGTAAAAAACATATTTTCTTAGTCTTAATATGTAGTCATGTACAAATATTTATTTATTTTTACCCCTGTACCACCTTAACAAAAAATTTTTTTGAATGGTAACTGTATACGTGTGTACATACGTCTGATGCCTCCTCAGATGCAGCCGATGCTGCGAGGAGGTGGTGAAGCGACGCAGGCACAGCGCGCACTGGAACGGCTTCTCGCCCGTGTGGATGCGCAGGTGCTCCGACAGGTTGCCCTTCTGACTGAATGCCTTGTTGCAGATCTTGCACACGAACGGCTTCTGACCTGCAGTGGTTTTCAAAGGATTCAGTAGATAAAATACATGGTCAAAGTTCGGTGGAGAAATTGTTATACAAAGTCAAAGATTATAGTAGTTTTAAAATGAGTGAATCATCATCATGTTATACATTGTCTATGCAAAGTGTATAGCAGTTTTGTAATGCGAGACTCGTCATACATTCTTAAAGTTGGAAGCTCTTGTCGATGCAGTGCTTTCCATTTTTGATTCCCCTCCGATACTCTTTTTTTTTTTTACGTTACCTCGCTGTCCCACTGCTGGGCAAAGGTCTCCCCCAATTCTTTCCATTTACTCTTTATGTTCGAGAATTATTGCCAGTTTTTAATAACCGCCTTTTGTTCCAAGTTTTAAAATGGGTTTGATGGAATAAGTTATGGCCCAAGACCTACCTACTAACCAAGAACTACTATTTAACATGGCGTCTAAAGCACGGAAGCGCTCAGATACAAACACCTATCGGCTACTCAGTAGTACAAATAAAACTGACCGTTATGCCATCTAACGTGTAGCGTGAGACTAGTTTTATGCGCGAACTTCTGTTTACAAATCTCGCAGGAGAACTTCTTGACTCCCGAGTGCAACAGCTGGTGGTTGATCAGATTCGCTTTCGTCTTGAACTTGGCGTTACATGTCTGGAAGAAACGGGATACAAGATCAAAATACTGTGCGTAGCTGGCCTACTGGCGCGAAAGTACGTCTACTCATGTGTCTGTCCGTTCCTAGCACTCGTAGACTTTTGAATGCTTTAAACATAATGATGTACAAGTGTCACACCTTGCAGGTGTAGGGGCGGTGCTGCGTGTGCACGAGCTGGTGCCGCTGCAGCAGCTGGCGGTGCTTGAAGCTCTTGCCGCACTTGTTGCACACGTAGCGCTGGTTCGCGTGCTCGGCCTCCTTGTGGTACGCCACCGACGACGGGTGGTTCAGCACCTGGGAACGGGGCATTGATGTTGGTAATTGTGGTGTGAGTGGACGCAGTAGTGAGTGAGTGGTGCTCACCTTCCCGCACAGGTCGCACCCGTAGCCGGCGGCGCGGCGGCGCGAGTGCGCGAGCGCGTGCAGCGCCAGCGAGCGCGGGTACGCGAACGACGCGCCGCACACCGCGCACGAGTAGCCGCGGATGTGTACTCACCTTCCCGCACAGGTCGCACCCGTAGCCGGCGGCGCGGCGGCGCGAGTGCGCGAGCGCGTGCAGCGCCAGCGAGCGCGGGTACGCGAACGACGCGCCGCACACCGCGCACGAGTAGCCGCGGATGTGTACTCACCTTCCCGCACAGGTCGCACCCGTAGCCGGCGGCGCGGCGGCGCGAGTGCGCGAGCGCGTGCAGCGCCAGCGAGCGCGGGTACGCGAACGACGCGCCGCACACCGCGCACGAGTAGCCGCGGATGTGTACTCACCTTCCCGCACAGGTCGCACCCGTAGCCGGCGGCGCGGCGGCGCGAGTGCGCGAGCGCGTGCAGCGCCAGCGAGCGCGGGTACGCGAACGACGCGCCGCACACCGCGCACGAGTAGCCGCGGATGTGTACTCACCTTCCCGCACAGGTCGCACCCGTAGCCGGCGGCGCGGCGGCGCGAGTGCGCGAGCGCGTGCAGCGCCAGCGAGCGCGGGTACGCGAACGACGCGCCGCACACCGCGCACGAGTAGCCGCGGATGTGTACTCACCTTCCCGCACAGGTCGCACCCGTAGCCGGCGGCGCGGCGGCGCGAGTGCGCGAGCGCGTGCAGCGCCAGCGAGCGCGGGTACGCGAACGACGCGCCGCACACCGCGCACGAGTAGCCGCGGATGTGTACTCACCTTCCCGCACAGGTCGCACCCGTAGCCGGCGGCGCGGCGGCGCGAGTGCGCGAGCGCGTGCAGCGCCAGCGAGCGCGGGTACGCGAACGACGCGCCGCACACCGCGCACGAGTAGCCGCGGATGTGTACTCACCTTCCCGCACAGGTCGCACCCGTAGCCGGCGGCGCGGCGGCGCGAGTGCGCGAGCGCGTGCAGCGCCAGCGAGCGCGGGTACGCGAACGACGCGCCGCACACCGCGCACGAGTAGCCGCGGATGCCGCGGTGCACCGCCTGCGGATATCGATTATTCTTACTAATATTCGCATTTGGCGACTCACTTTAATTTACCACTACCTCGTTGCCCTGCCCTCTGTGCCCTACCACCTGCACTAAGGAATACTTAGTGAAAGTCTCAGACGTTGCCCTACTGTTAACAATACAATTGATACGAAAGAAGAAGAAGAAGACTATGGCCCGTCGCATTATGTGTGTTTCATGTACGTTTTTTGCATTCAACATAAAACACAATATAAAAAAACTTGCCACACATATCTATTCTCTATGTATTTTCTTTTTAAAGATAATCAAACAACATCTGTGTGTTGAATTGTGCAGACTATACATTTGTATTTTTTTAATCTTTTCATATTTTATACGATGAATAAAAGCTTGTTTACTTAAATTTAATAAAAAAAAGTTATAAATAAAGTTTGAGCATCACCTTAATATGCAGCGACTTGCTCTGCTTGCTGCTGTATCTGTTGTCGCAGTAGGGACACTTCAGTTTGTGCTTCGCTTTCGTGGGGGACTCGCTCTTCTGTTTGCTCTTAGGGTCGCTCGTGGTCGGAGATTCTGCAGCTGTAAGGGAAAATGAAATCATACAGTATTTTTATTTTACACCTACAAACAATTTACATACATCGGTTCTGACAGCTAGATAGAAAAGCAATAAATAGAGGTATTTAAACTCTGTCGGTGTAATACCTTCTCCATCCCCAGTCGCCACACTTTCTTCCTCCGTCTTCACCTCCTCGGACTCCTCTTCCTCGAGCGGGGGGTTGAGGTCGGGGAGCGAGCGGCTAGCGACTTCCACCAGCTTATCGATGGGCACCAGGTCCGGGATCACTGACGTGTCGGGCTTGGCCGGGAGCTAGAGTGGAGATAACAAGGGGTTTAATATGATGGATACGTGGAGATTACTGATTTTAACATTTTAAGGGTTGGTTGTTGAATAGTTGTCCTAGCGCAATAATTTTTAATGTCTTAGCGCGTCCCAAACACAGTGTCCGTTTTGTGATACTTTAACTTTAAAACGAATGGAGCAAAAATTATACATTGAAGCATTCCTTAATTAATTAGTTAATGTAAGAGTAGTCCGTTTGACCTCGGGGCGCGCGGAGGCGGCGGAGGCGGCGGCGGAGGCGGCGGGCAGCACGTGCTGGCCCGCGTGGCCGGTGCGCTGCTGGTGGTCGGTGAAGGCGAGGCGCGTGCGCGCGCGCTCGCCGCACGCCGCGCACTCGTACAGCACGGCGCCGTGCGCCGCCACGTGCGACATGTAGCGGCCCGCGCACGAGAACTCCAGCCCGCAGATCGAGCACACCGACCGGCTGGGCCGCAGACGACCTAAGGATTATACCATGCTCATATGCTTGTTCTCTGTACGCTTAATGTATGTACATGTTTGTTATTCAAAGGGTAGAGGGAATTAAAGCTATGAGAGTTCAGTAATTGTAAATTCGACCTCAATCAAAGGAAGGGTAAAGTGATAAGTAACCATAATAATAACTTTAATATCTAATCAAGTAAATGTCTTTATAGCATGTCTTTCCTAAACTTGACAGAGTAGGCTCAAAGTTGAATGCAACCAAATTAATAAAAAAATTACCCTGTGATGTCCTACTGTTAGACAAACACAGTGCTGACCTAAAACAACAGCATCTAAGGCTTATCAAATCCCAACCCACCTTTAGGCCGTCCCCTGCCCTTGCCCTTCACCACAACCACCAGCTCTCCGGAGTCGGTGTGTCCGATCACCTCTGGCACTTTCAATACCGGTTCCTTTGGCACCTCTTCCTTCTCCGGCTTCACTTCCGTTTCAGTCTCCTCTCCATCAGTGACTCCTTCTTCTATGAATATCATTTCTAGTTCTTTGCCCTGGAGTGTGGTAATGTGTTATGTTAGTTGTCTGTGTAACAAATTATTAAATTCTTCAGAGAATACTTAATGTCATTCATTGTTAAATATAGGTAGTTTTGTTTGATTGTCACACAGACTGCTTTTTACTGTTATTGGCTAGAGATCCAATAAGTTCCAGGTCACCTCAACATATTTACATAACATTTAACAATATGTAGTTATATAACTTAACTTATTAATATAACTCAATAATATTGCTAGAGTACTAAGTACATCAATAGAAATGAAAAATTCTAATGTGTTTTCTTCAAATAAATTCTGCACATTGTTATTCACACTCAGAACTATAACATTGTTATCCTTAACTCACCTGCACCACCTCCTTGAACCTCTCCGGAGTTTTCCTCTTTCTCTTCCCAGTCGGTGCCTCCCTCCACTGCGGCTTCGGAGCCTTGGTCTCGGCTTCTTTAGCAGCAGCCTCTTGCGCAATCTCTTCAGGCGTCTTCGGCTTCTTTGGAGGTCTACCCCGTTTCCTCTTAGGCTTGTTTAGTCCAGCTACTTGGAGAGATATGGGGTGGTCCTCAGGGTAGGCGCCATTTTCTTTCACTGTTAAAGTTATATAGGGCAGTGTAGGGTAATGTTTCTTTCATTAAATTTTAATGAAGAAGAAAATATGATATTGATATTCTGTACTGATTAACTTCTTCTACTCATATTAGATGAAAATGAAACTGTGCTATTAAATTTTGAATTAAGTACCTAGTACCAGTAGCCATACCTTCACTAACAGTGACATCCTTATTCTCTGTAGATTTGAATACGGTTTTCATATACTCCTTTTCCCTATCATAAAGGGAACGTATTGTTTTCTAAAAATAAATAGGAATATTATTTTTTTATTTTCACTAAATATTAAATTAATTTGATAAATTAGTCCTTTTTACCTGCCCATTGATGATAAGGTTGATGAATTCTACGGTGGCTTCAAGTTGGATTGTACACCCGGGGCAGATAGTCCTCGGGAGCTGGCCATCATCAGAGACCTATTTTCAATATTTTACTATGTAAAATGTAAATATTATGAAAATGTGGTTGGTATGTATGTATTTACATTTTTCATGATCATCAGCTGTTTGTCAAAATGAAATTAATGAATGTTGAATGACTGACTGACTGGATCGAGAACATTGAATGATTTCAAATTCCATTGTACATTTTTTTTATTAGATTCAAATTTTATTTAGAAAATTCATGACTCATATATTAGATAGATTTTGCGATTTACTAATATAAAAATAAAAATAGCTATCAAAGCAAATAAATATAAAAGACATTAAAATGACATAAATAATAAAATAGACGGCCATTTTGAAAGTTTTCTAGAAGTCAATACAACCACAAAATAAACTAAAATTTACCTTGATCGGCAAGTAAGCATTTACTAATTCACTAATGTTTTGGCTATTTTCTTCGGGTGAATATAAAAATGTTCCGTTATCATTCTCCTCTCCACATAATCTACAAACAGTTGAATTGTACAGAAAAACTTCCATGGTCCACCTACATTACAGATACTAATTTTGGGATTGGGAGCGCCATCTATTTCCGATTGTATTCAATTTTGACATTGACAGTTTATTAAATGACGTAGGATCGGTCAAATTTACCAAAAATTGCCATTAAAAAAATATATGTACTTAAAAAATATTTTCGATCATGTCATCATGACACCATTTAATGTGATGAATTGACGAAAAAATAATTCATGGTCGGCTCGGCTTAAGCACAAGACACACTTAGCGCAAGTGTGGGACGGTTGCGAACAACTATGTTTTCACATATTGTTGACTCCGAAAGAAAAAAAAAGTGAATAAGAAAGATATGCGTAGGCGTAGTTAGTAATATTTGTGGTTAACTTCATTTCATTGCTGTTCATTCGCAAAAATTATAATTGCGTCCCCACTCATCGAAGGTTTGCAAAGTAAACCGCTAGTGCGTCTGCCAGCCGCGATGCAGACCAAGTCCGACCATTCAACTGCCGCGATTGAAATTTATTTGCAGTTAAAGTGAGCTACAGGCCCAAACAAATCAATGTTAAAATGGAAATGCGGCCAGCCGCCCAGTTAGCCGTCGCAGCGGATCAACGCTAATGTGTTCGTGTAATAGGCGCAAGGCGCAAGGTTGAATGAATATGTTGGGCAAAACAGAAAAATGTGTGGAAACTAAGTTTTATATATTCTGTGGCAAAGCATTAAAATGCTTTGATCTATGGTAACATTAATTTTTAGTCTGTCCTTTATTTCGGTTTGACAGCCCTTTCCGGTTTAGTTCTTGGGGGCTAATAGCCGTAGTTTCGGTTTTTATTATTTTAATCGACAATAATCTCATAAAATGAGAATTTACAAGGATATTATTACCGGTAATTACGTTTATAGTGATATATTCTAATTAATTGTGGCAATATTTCAAGTATACAGTGAGAAAATGATATTTGTGTTTGACGTTTCGTTGGACAGCCGGAATGAAAAATTCTGTGTTTAGTTTTATCTCAGTTTATAACTGTGAAATATCTTTTGTGAAATGAAAAATGGGTTGAACGTGAAGCCTCAATGTTCCTCTATTTATTTCAGGTGACGAGATGTTCTCGGACACTTACAGAATCAAACTTGTCGATGAAGTAATTTACGAAGTCACTGGTAAGCTGGTGACGAGATCACAAGGCGACATCAGGCTGGAGGGTTCCAACCCTTCTGCTGAGGAAGCCGACGAAGGCACAGACTCAGCATCCGAAAGTGGAGTAGACATAGTTCTAAATCATAGGCTAGTCGAAACTTACGCCTTCGGTGACAAGAAGTCTTACACCTTATATCTCAAAGACTACATGAAGAAGTAAGTGAAAGTGTGGCCTACTAGATTTGTACATAATTTTTTTCAACAAAGGACAATACGAAAATTTAACCATTGAACTCCACACACCCAGTTTATTGAATTGATTTTGTACATGTCATTGAACCTGAATTTGATGATTCATTGCTTGAACTCTTATGAGTAGTGCATATGCGACATTGTAACATCCGCAGTGCAGTCTCTGTTATTAAAATATTGAACAGTTTACACTGGTGAATGTAAACTTTAGTTGTTTCTTTATCAACCAAGTTTATCTTTGTTTAGAACTGTGTTATCTATCAGTCAAGCTCAAGGTCAATTTGCCACATGTACCTAAAATTTTATTGACATCGATGTAATTTTCTTTCATTTATTGAGAGAGATTTGAGATTAATTCTGCTGCTAATTTATGAAAGTACAATTATTGTGCCAAAAAACTATGCATCATATGTAATACCTTAGGATGACTTCTCAATATCATCCCACGGAGCTGTTGATGCTATATCATAAAACTCTAGTGAAAAAACATTCATTTTACATAATGTTTGTTCATGAAATGGAGATGACACACAATTTTAAATATCACCATGCCTACAAAAGTTTAACATTCCTTAAATATTTCTAATAATTTGTCTCATTTTTCCAGATTAGTAGCAAAATTGGAAGAGAGTGCCCCAGACCAAGTAGATGTATTCAAGACCAACATGAACAAAGTAATGAAGGACATCCTGGGCAGGTTTAAGGAACTGCAGTTCTTCACCGGAGAATCCATGGATTGCGATGGCATGGTCGCCATGTGCGAATACCGGGATATTGATGGTGCCTCCGTCCCCATCATGATGTTCTTCAAGCACGGGCTTGAGGAAGAGAAGTTCTAACTAAGCATAAGTGTAATTATACTCAATATTCCAACACACCGGCCTCTCATCTGATTAAACTAATTTATTTATGAAAATCATATCCGCATTTGCTGAAACTGCTTCGGCTGCTCCATCACAAGGCTGAACAATTTTGTAATTTAATGTTGCATACTATAAATAAATAATTAATGAACAACTACTTTTATCTTTTATTAATAGCTCCTGAATATGAGACATGTAGTTTTGTACCTACCATGCTCCTCTTCTGAGCTGTCCCTCTGCTAAGGCCAGAGTAAAAAAATCCATAAATAAATGCCTAGGAGCCAAATATTTGATGAGGCACTGACCTACTTATAATAAGCATGAAAATACATGTACCCAAGAATGTATGAAAATATTTCTAGTAAAAAGAAAATCAAATATGACCAAATCAAACATAGTTTACCAAGCTAAGTCACATACAATCTAACTAATGTTGAATGCCACGGTGCATGTCATGGCGCATTGCCACGCTGCCAGTACATAAGTTCGTTCGTATGGTACACGCGAGAACACTAACATCGTTACGTGACTTTAGGCCCATCTCGTAGCCAGATTTGGTAGCTAGCTACGAAATGAGAAAAGTGTTTTCCCATCTTGTAGCTAGCTACTAAATGGGAACGATCTATTCGGTAGGTTAGGGTTATTTTTTTTTTACTATTCTTTTTCCTAAATCTTGGACTTTCGAATTCCTATTTCGTAGCCAGCTTCGAATCGGGATTATTTCTCCCATTTGGAAGCTAGCTACCAAATCTGGCTACGAGATGGGCCTAAACCGTTGGCCAGTCCAAGCCTCACTCGTATGGAACTCTGAATCATTAGCTAGGAAAGTAGAATAATGTGCGTCTCCAAGGACTAATAACATAATGTATTTCAATGATAAAATTCATCAAAAACTGTTTCGCTGGTTTACTTAGGAATGGAACACAGGAAAACCAGCCTTTTTATAAACACTGTTTAGACACCCACAACAAACCATAGAAAACATTCCTCATGAATGAACATGTGATTTGATGTGTTAAATAAAACAAGCAAGTAATATGAAATTCATTATTATTTCGTTACGCTTTTTAATAATACAATATTTTGCATACCATATACTATCGGTAGTATATTATTGATGACCAATCATTAAACAATGAAAAAATGACATTCATCAATTATCGTTTAACATTCTTTTAATAAATAGCTGTATACAAAAACAATTATTTACAGGATAAGGCAGTATAATTACCACGTAAAATGTGCCTTCTCTTACTTTAGCTATACAAGCGGTAAAAAATATTTATGTAATAACGTTAAATGAAGGTCAGTTAACCAAAATACATAATCATCTTAATATTAACTCCAGTCAATGAAATAATTACTAAACTTGTTAAATATTTTAATAACAAATAAGCGATAATTAGTTTGTGAACATGTTATTTTAAAATTCGACGAGTACTTTCACTAAACAAAATAAACGGAAGGTATCTAATTCAATCGATCATACATCTGACGTGGCTTCATAATTTCTTTGTGATAATTTATCAAAATTTGGAACGTATCGACCATCTCACTAATACATATGGCAAACATTGCGTTTATACACTGAATAGAACATGTCAGAATGGAACTAACGCATACGCAGCAACACGAACGGGACTGAACACACAATGACCGAAGCGAGCCAACACAAGTACCTACTTATCTCCGCGGCCTCCATACGTAGAGTATCACAGCGTCTCATGTCCGCTACAAAGCTCGACACGTTAAATAAATAACACAACAACACACCGACCACAAAATCAACTTTATAAATTTTCAAAACGAACCGACCGGCAGCTATTGGAAACGAAACTGTTCGAGGCTACCCGAGGAGCGTCCTGACTGTACATATGACACGCGGCGCGCCCGCTGTGACTCGCGCGGGGCGCCTCGCTCGCGACGCAGCCCTGCGGTAGCGCGTGGTAGTGAAGTGTGTCGGAGCGACTAGATATAACACAGTGCGCGGAGGCTCTATATCACTAAGGCCATGTCCTTCTTGCTGGGCAGCTGCACCTTCTTGCCCTGCCACAATGAGTTGTGTATCGTGAACGCGTCGATCGTCACCGTCAGGTGTTTCGTGTGCACTTGAGAGAAGCATTTGCTGCCCGAATTGTATCTGGAAATTCAAAACAAACGTGTTAGTTTAGCAATTAAAATTGAACAGGAACATATAATAGTATATGGACTCTGTTAGTCGACAATTCTATTTCTTATGGGTCGAGTTAAATTTAGTGGCTTTTTAATTCCATCGTTATTGTTACTAGCATCTTGTTCACAGTAAATTATACTTTTACTCTATCAAGATTCGATTCGCTTCGCATATCTTCGTATCTTCCACAGGTCTTTCTTCTGTGAAATCACTAACTCCACTCTTAAACAAACCAAAAGTCACTCACTTGAAAAACTTGTCGAACATTCTATCGTTAACGTGTTTGGGGCCGGTTCCGTAGAGCTTCGCCACTTGTTCCGAGTCGGGGCAGTACGAGTAGAGCGCCCGGAACTGGCACCCCGCGTCCCTGAACAACACTAGGAAGTGTTTGCTCTCGGATCGGGCGATCTCTTCGAGCACCCGTCGCTTAGCTTCGGCATTCACAGCGCCGGGGAACACGCAGTATTCGACGGCGTTTAACATGATGCCGCGGTTCGATTTCGTCGCAGGCTGCTTGTATAACCGAGGACCTGTGGTTAGGGAGATGTATGAGAACTGATGATACGCTAAAGTAAGCAGTGATGTTCCTATCTAGATGTAACAGTGCCAAATTGCCAATTTACTTTTTAACAGCACCAAAATACATGTGAATTTACTCTAGAATTTGATTACTTTACAACTATGTCGAATACAAACAACTTTAATATGTAACTACACTACATTTGTTTTTCAAAATCTGTTTTCAATGCCTATAATTTGATGTTCTTCAACTGTTTTGTGTATATTTACAATCTGTTATTGTTAGAACAATGATCAAAATGCATAAAGTAACAATGTCAACGTGCCGTGAGTTTGTGTTAATTCAAACGGGTGATAAAGCGAATGTCAATAAGCTGAACTCCTGTTAGGTCAAAATGCTGTAAAACCATGCCTTAAATAATTTTGTTACAATCCTTGGTGTTGGCACGGCATCGCTTGGGCACAGAACATGGCTCTTATAGAAAATAGATATATTCATACTGTGTACATATTCAAAGTTCTTTATCACAAGCTAATAGAGACTTAATGGCAAAATATTCAAAGTTTTCAATAATGTTTTCTCTTAAAAAGCAATAAAATACTTCAGAATTTTTCATGTAAGTAAGTAAATACGAAGAATGTTATTGGTTGTTTTAAATATCCACTTTGGATCCTGGGATTTAACGACATCTGTGTGACAGGCAATAGAAATTATTAGGATTCATTTCAATGCTTTTGTACTAAGTATGAATCTCACTCATCAATTTACCATGTTCTGCGTAAGATACTGGTGATTAACTGTTACTTTACTCGTAAATTAATGTAACACGTGTTCCGTGATATTACTACCTATTCTATGAATACTAGTACGTATTAGGATATTGAGACCTTTGCCTGAACTCTGACTTCGATTGGATCTCGCTAAAGAAAAGAAATATTATTTTGTTAAAGTGCTTTAGAAACGAATATTCCCCATTGCGTAGTATATTGTACAACTTTTATAAATGTAACGAAATAATTCGTTTACGAGTCTCGTCTCGTGACACTAGAGTACTGATATCATAGTTCCTATCACATAATCTATGATACCAGAATACCGACTTAATAATACTAAGTACCTTATCTGTGATAAATGTCAAATTCGAATAGATATAGAATATCTGTGACAGTATAATTCTAAATTTAATTACCCTAAATTCCAATCATAAAAGTACTAACCGGAATAATCCATAATCGAGGAGTGGGTCGAGGAAACGTCTGAGTTGTCGTCGTGATGGTGTCTCCGCTTGCCGATGGCGCCGGGGAGCGAGCCGGGGCCCGAGCCGGCGGGCGAGGCGAGCGCGCGCACGCCGGGCGACGCGGCGCGCCGCGGCGGCGTCGCGCGACCCAGCCCCGAGTCTACGGCACGGTCACGTGATACAGACTGTCTCACCAGGACTTTTACACCAAGTAACTAAGTACTACCCAGTGAATAAAGTTACTTTTTAATTATCATTATAAGTATAATTCATAGAACTTTTTAAATAGTATTTTTCGTTCTTGTTTGTCAATGTCTAGTCTCTAAGTACACTAATAGCACCAAATCATAAATTGTGTAATGCTGATTGGTCTTTTTTGATTTCATTTTTTACTCAGTTTTGTATAGTCAAGATATTTTTTTGTTTTTTATTGACTCTCATAAATTAGAGTTGAGAGATTTAGGTCATACTCGTTTCTTATGAGTGAGAGATATCGATGTTTGTATGTATCAAGTTGGTGAAACAGTCTCTAGTCTATATTTAAAGAGCAAATTTTGATTCTTTAATTTTATCAGCTACAGAATATAACAAATTCTTAATTTGAGTATAATTTAAAAAATAAATACAATCTGAAAAAATATTCCTACAGTGTTAATTCTCCCAATGTTATTTGATTATATACTAGAGTTAGTACTTATTATTAGTTATTATAAAACTGACTAGCATAACAATAAAATTAGTAGGTATACAATAATACAATTATTTACCTACATTAATCTACTTACAAGTTGATACAAAAGCATACAATAGTCAACAGTACATAGATAGGTTAACTACACATTGAACTAGCGAAGCGAAATAATATGGCATAAATAAATATAATTAAGCTATACATTTTAAATGTGATATACATAAATAGTTGTAACATCTACATTACATACTGGGTTATTTAGCTTTTATATAGCAACACATTTACAACCTTTTTATTGCCTATAAGTCTTACCTAAAACTCATCGCTGGTACATAAAGCAAAAATGACAGTGTGCTAATTTCGTTTGGCTATACAAACACCAATTCCTATACATCGTGTAAGGAAGTATCACATAATAGTGGTAGACTGACAATTTTGCTAACAGTACAAAGCGATCATGTTTCATTAAGACTTTACTTTAGTAAGCTTAGTCAAAAGTTTTAATTTATTTAGAAGAATATTTTTGCTGCTAATAGGAAAGTACATTAGATTAATAAAAACAAGTAAATTAGTTTCATTAGTGCTAATAACACTTTGTTAGAAACATTGTTGATAAAAAACAATTCCTGTAAATTGAAATCGATTAATACACATTAAGAGTAAAGTTTTCCCATGGTCATTAAGAAATAAGGAAACATAAATCATCTTCTTTATTAAAGATAGGAATTCAATGCCGAAAATAGATATGATATAGAATTCAAGAATGCCTATAGTTATTCCTTTATATCGCCTTAGAACCGTAAATATAATAACTGCCCCTATAGCACAGCCACCGCAACTTTAGACAAGATTTTGATGATCGAATTTTCAACAAATCAACACACAGTATACAATCATATCATGTACATTGTACATCATCATGTGACATCGCATTCTGTCGTGTCGTAGTGCTAAGGGCAGTCAATGATTTATTTTCAAAATCATGGAGACATATTTTTCTGCAGCGCATAGATTCATAGATAAGATTAAATCTCAAGACATATACTTTGTTAAATAGAGATTAAAACAAATATGTCCCTAAGAGCCTATAAAGATAAAGTCAGCTAGACAACTATCATTTTTAGGTTGTAACGTGTCTGAACAAAACGATGCCACACCAACACCATAAGGATATAATAAACATGCTTCTAGTGCATACCCCAACCATAGACCGCCAAATAAAATATAATATAATAACCGCATCACCAATAATGTATGTACTTATATATTTGCCGATGACCGAAAAATTATATAAAGTGCACAAGACGATAGTAATAGCATTCGAGACGTGGTACCATAGATGTAGGAGTTTTGTAATATTTATCGTATAAAATACACTGATTATTTTTTACCCGACTACAGAAAGTAAGAGGGTATATGTTTTATATGTTTCTTAGTCCAATAGGAAGAAATGGAAAGCATATTACAAGATATGGGAATAGGATTGGATATACATATATATTAATGTACCAACAGGATATTTTATAAATTAAGGGCTATTTATTTCTTTAAACCGTTCCATTTATCAATGTTGGGATCATTATTTTCTTCCAATATGTTGTGGTAAAAATTATACATGTACATGAGACATATTTTACAAATCTTTTTTAAGGGTAGGTTTTCAGAGTATAAAAAGATACAGGTATCGCACGTCCCGAACACCGAGCAACACAAAACGAACCCAACGCACCAAAAGCGTCCGTATACCAACGTGAGTCAAGCTTTACCGAGTGTTCTCGTAACTCTTACCACACAAGTTCATGAGAGAGCTTGACTTCCGTCCGGCCTTAAAGTTACTCTGGTAACTCGAATATTTAGACCTTCCACGTGCCGATTGAGGTTCCTCATTCACACGCTCTGAAATGTTTCCTATACATGTCACCACGCACATGCAACTCACTCAATACATTCTCATTGTAATGCAGCGATAGATCGCGAACGCAACGCTCACTCAAACGTACGCTCGAAGCATGCACGGCCACGAAAGCTGGCGTACCTTCTTTACGCAAACAAAACTCAACTCTATAAATGGACCAAGAGCCCGCGAACCCCAGACCTTCGTTATTTTATAAAAGCTGAAAGTTTGTCAGCGCATGCTCCCACACACAGGTAAGAACGATGGACTATTATGAAGTTTGGGTTATGGTGGCTTTGGCAGGTATACGGTACTAAATGTCAATGGTCGAAAACACCAAGTTGGCCATCGATTTCGATATCACCGTCAAAGGGTGACTTGTACAACTCCTCAAGAGCTTTCAAATGACATAGGTCATGTCACTGTTGAGCATTAGGATCAGCGTCCATGGCATAGGCCAACTCCAATCTTCGGTGGTCGAAAACACCAAGTTGGCCGTCGATTTCGATGTCACCGTCAAAGGGTGACTTGTACAACTTGTCAAGAGCTTTCAAATGACATAGGTCATGTCACTTAGGATCAGCGTCCATAGCATAGGTCAACTCCAATCTTCAATGGTCGAAAACACCAAGTTGGCCGTCGATTTCGATATCACCGTCAAAGGGTGACTTATACAACTTGTCAAGAGCTTTCAAATGATATAGGTCATGTCACTGTTGAGCATTAGGATCAGCGTCCATAGCATAGGTCAACTCCAATCTTCAATGGTCGAAAACACCAAGTTGGCCGTCGATTTCGATATCACCGTCAAAGGGTGACTTGTACAACTCTTCAAGAGCTTTCAAATGACATATGTCATGTCACAAATGACACTTAATTATTTGATGAATTTAGATCGGTATTTTACACACCTTTAGTACCGTATACCTGCCAAAGCCACCATAACCCAAACTTCATAATAGTCCATCGTTCTTACCTGTGTGTGGGAGCATGCGCTGACAAACTTTCAGCTTTTATAAAATGACGAAAGTCTGGGGTTCACGGGCTCTAGGTCTAAAAGACTCGATTTGAAAAAATGTTAAAACAAATAATTTATTTACAAATATGGGAACCAATTGTTTTTAGTAAATGCGCGGAAGGTCTAGTGGGGCGCGTTTTGGAATTTGGAAAACAAAATATAAGCGATACACCTCCATTGCATCTCATAAAATGCAAACTACATAACAATATTGCCAAAAAATATAAAAAGCATAATTTTGCGGATTGGAGTGGTTTCACTTGCTGAAATCATACACATATAACGACTATTCAAAATAATAATAGACCAAGCGTTCTACTGAAACAAAATATAAAGAAGCGAGGCCAACCGTGGGGATTTAAGTCTTATTGCAATAGTCATAGGGTCTGTGAGCGTAAGGGAATCGCTGCTTTCAAACAATTTTCACATTGTGGATATATTGACAAAATTAAAACAATTCATAACACACACTATAAATTCACAAAAGTATTGCCAGATAGAATATTGTTTCAATTTTGTCAATAAAATTACAAATTATTATAAAATAAAACACATGAAATAAAACAAAAATATACTCGTAGCACCAAAATATCCTTTTCATAAGATATAAAAGAACATTTTCCTGCCATTATCACCACTCAGTAATGCTTCATTTCTATTTATAAATAAACATGATTCTTATTTCTAACAATAGATGTTTTAAACTGAGACAATGAACGAAAGAATTTAATTGATTATTTCTCTAAAAGGCGAGCTAAGAAGAACATTATGATGTCATTTTTAAATACAGTGCGTTACTAAAGAGTTAACGAATTTGTTGGGTAAATGAGTTTATTTAACCAAATTAAATACATCGTTTATGATGCCGTGTCATTTTGTCATAAGTTATGTAGGACATGACACTTTATTCTTCACCATTTTATTAACAGACTAAAGCACTGTTATGACTATAATTATACATACAGATCCTGTTATTTATAAATAGAACATATAGCGAACTAAATAAGTTTTCACGCAGTTTTAAATACCCATCTATGAAAGAAGTATTTTGTTTTTATATATTGTAAAACTGGCACGCAAACTTACAAGCCGCCAGCTCTTGCAAAGCTTTGGTCCGAATATTAAAACTCCACTTCAATGAAAAATAAAATAGACTCGCTGCATTCACAATATACAAAAATGAACAGAATACAGGCGACATTTTCAAAACAATTTTGAAATGTGATTTGACGGTCAACACTGTCAAATGTCAAATACATAATTGAATGTGACAATTGGGTGTCAAATACCAATGGTCACAATTCAAGTGGAGTTCCAACACAGGCAGTTTTGTTAGTGTTTAGCAGGAGCGAACTGGGCGAACAGAAGCACAAAATATATACACCCAGAAGTCCAACCATGAACTACGCGTTAAAACAGCACGCACACATTGATGTACGCTACAAGTGTTTCAAAAGATGTCGTTAGTCTTCTGGGTGCACAGTCGGCGTCATATATGTTTACACTTTTAATGCCATTGTAATTTGGTGAAAAAGTGTTAACACTTATAATATGATATGACGTCGAGTAGATATTTTGTGACAGAGCTGTGTACACATACCTCGTGACGTTTTGCAGGAGCCGCGGCGCGCCAGCGGGCCCGAGCCGGCGCTGCCAGGCGACGCGCCGCCGCGCTCCTCCACCGGAGACTCTGACATGCGGTTAACGACATCACATATAGAGATGGACCCATGTTTACTTGGTTTAATACATTGACACATTGACACGTGCAGGCAGAGATGCACGCCAAAGATACCCATATGTTTTATCTCTTCAAAGAAATAAAGAGATAACAATAATCCCTTGTCTTCATAACAAAAGAATAGAAAAATATTCATTAAAGAATATATCATAAGTAAGAAGAAAACCTTTGTCTTGACGTGAATCTCAGCCCTGCTGGAATGGATAAGGAAGGAGGATACAGACTTAAGGACGGTCGCGAATCAGAAAGGATTTCGTCTATTAAACTTTATCTATTTGTCTCTTTCTAATCATGTTATTGGGGGCTAGTGACAGAGACAGATATACACAAAACAATGCACGAAAATCTTTCTGATAAAAACTGCCATAACGATAGAGAGAGATAGATATATAGATAGACATAAAGGGAGGAAGTTAAAAGTAGGACGGATGAACAGGACAGAACGATATAAAGTACAATGATAGGATCAAGGAGGATTATGTCACAATATGTAGTAGTTAATATATATGCCCCCAATGAATGATATCGATATATCTTCATTACTGTGGATGTAATGAACACATGGGCAATGGCATTCTAACGTCATTTTTTATTGATGATTTAATAAGTAGTCAGTAACACTTGAAACTGAACAGTATAATTTAGTTATTCTTTTGATTTGATATTAGTATTATATCGAGTGTTTACTTAACAGAAAGTTGTGTAAACATTATCTCAATTGGTTAGTGTTGTATATACACTAAGTATTCTATACTAATATTATAAAGCTGAAGAGTTTGTTTTGTTTGTTTGTTTGTTTGTTTGTTTGTTTGTTTAAACGCGCTAATCTCAGGAACTACTGGTCCGATTTGAAAAATTCTTTTTGTAATGTATAGCCACATTCAACGGGAAGGTTATAGGCTATTTTTCATCCTGGAATTCCTACGGGAACGGGCACAACGCGGGTAAAACCGCGGGGCGCCGCTAGTATATAATAATATGTTAATCACTGATTCTAAATCAGGAGAATGGTAATCATTATGTTATGCCAATGTTAACACTGAATGTGTGAAGTGTTGGTGAAACATATATCATGCCAGCTATCTTTGTGCGCGCATGCTCTTTATAACATAAATCGATAGCTTTAAACCGAGCATTTACTCACAAATTGTTGAAGCGTCGATCTGGTATTGGTATATCTTCAGTTCGTCAAAGAATATAGGGTAAGCAGCTCATATTAATTTTGAATTATAAAATAGAAATAAAACTAGATTTTCATGCATGTATTAATTTTGCGTGTACGTACTTAGACTATTGTTATTCTCAGATGTAACTCAATAGTACTAAGGACGTACACGATTCCGTAAACGCACGTCATCAGTATGAATGCTCTCGTGATACGTACGTGCCACTAGAGCAAACTAGCGAATACGTATAATTACGTATTTTAGCGAGATATACGTTAGCATTAGTAAAGCAACGTATATGTAAGATCTAGAGTACACGTACACATACGTACATTGTACTTACAGTCAAGTACGAAATCTGATAAACTTTGAAGAGTTATGTAATATAGAAAGTTTCTTTAACTTTTGTAGATGTCTGTACATTGGACATATGTGTACGTGTACGTCGTAACGTACTTTACTGACGCATACGTATACGTATACGTACGTGTATACGTGAGTACTCACCGCGATAGAGCTGCGCCCGCTCCGCCAGACTGTCCTGCGAGCCGCGGTAGTAGTCGCGGCGCATGGAGCCGAGCCCGCGCGGCGCTAACACATACACACTACTGTTACCACGCACAACATACACGGCCGGGATACGCAACACTCGGGACGCTAGATAACTCTACAGACTCCTTCTACGGTGTAGAGACTATAATCTTGACTTCGGCAAGGTGGAGACTACAACGCAACTATAGTGTTGACAGCTGTCATTTTAATAAAATTTTAATCAAATTAATATTCACAAAGTAAGTTGAATTTTGCGTTATTGATAGTAAATGTCTTTCACACTGTCTTCCGCGTGATGCTACAGTGAAAATACTATAAGTAATCAAATATCGAACTTATTCAGGATTTAACTTTAACGAAGTTGAAGTTAAGAGTAGTTGCAAGAGTCATCTAGCGTCATTGAATATTAGAGCGTAAAATGAGGGAACACACAGCGAGCATGCCTCGCAGCAAATAAAATTGAAAGCTACGTCACATCTATTGCATTTCAGGGGCCATAGCAAAATCAACATAAAATTGTTCTGGGATCAAAAAGTGGAAAAATATTTAATAAAAACATTAGCAAAATGTTGAGTGAGTGCAGTTTTTGAAAATGTATATTTATAATCGATCTGGTATAGTTAAGTTCAGTGGTATATGTTGAGTATGAGTAAAACACCGCTTTTTGGAGGACGATCGGCTATTTTAGATTTAGTATTATAGGAAGTTAACTCAATCTATCGATCTGAACTACCGGTGTGAAGTTTATCGGAGCGACCAACTTACACAGATTGCATCGTTAACATGACCCAAATTAACCTTCCATCCTGCATAAGCAGTGGTAATGCTTAGACAGAGTACTGTATGTATGAATGTGTATAGTATAGTTGATGTGTCCCGTGTGTGAGTACCTGCTAGACTAGAGGCCGAGGGTTGTTTGGTGGAGAGCATCCCCTCGGCGGCGTGCAGCGCGCCGCTGTCCACGTGGATGGTGTTGGGGCGCGCGCGCGCGCCGGCGCCGCGCCGCAGCCGCGCCGTGCCGCCCCCGCCGCCGCCCCCGCCCCCGCCCCCGCCCCCGCCGCCGCCTCCGCCCCCACCGCCGCCGCGGAGCGACTCGAGGAATTCAGACTTATCGAATACTTTGCCCTGAAGTCACACGTATTATATGTTGAAGATTGTTCCTAAGCGTTTTATGTTTAAGATTTTAAAAGGTATATTGTATACTGGGTTTAGATACGGCTACAGATATGAATAGCTAGTTCATTCAATCAGCCAGATTATGTTGGTTTTAAAAAACTAAAGGTTTAGCTGTTGAATGTAAGTTAAATGGGGACATGGCCTAAGTAGAGTGTGTTACCTCCCGCTCGGCCTCCTCGTAGGCCTTCTTGAGCTTGTACTGCGCGAGTATGGCCTCCCGGCGCCGCGCCTGCTCCTCCTTGCGCGCCGCCTTCACCTCGGCGGCGGCGTCGTCCCGCGCGCGCCGCGCCGCCGCCGCCGCGTCAGCCCGCGCGCGCGCCTCGTCCGCGCGCTGCCGCCGCTGCAGCGACAGCAGCATTATGCGCTCCTTCTTACGTTCCATTTCTTCGGCCGAGTTCTGGAAGGATAGGAATTTATATTAGAATAGGTGTATTAGAATATTGTTATTTGCTTATGGCAGAATTTAGTTATAAGTGTAGCATAGTTAAACGTGGCGGAATTTTATTTAATACCAACAAAATAAAATTTTCAGCGCTTTAAACAAGTGTCCAGTAAAAAATATCGAAACTGAATTAGTAGGAAGAAGAAAGAGTAAATAAGATATCCTCACCGGGTCGACCTCCGTGTCCCCGACCACAATGACCGCGGGCTCGGCGGGCGCGGCGCGGCGCGGCGCCGGCGCCGGCTCGGGCCGCGGCCCCGTGTCGGCAGCGCGCGGCGCCGCCACGTCCCGCGCGCGGTGCACCACGAACCGTTCCTCCTCCACTTCGTGCGGGCGCTGCGGCTCGTCCCACTCGTTGTCCGGACTCCGCTCGTCCATCGAGCGCTCCTTCCGCGGGGATCCGCGCTTCGCCCGCAACGGAGGTTTGGGGCGCTTGGGCTGCGCGTCGTCGAATGAAATGTAGAACCCTTTCTCGGGCTCCGGGTCGGGGTCGCGGCGGAAGGAGTCGCGCGCGAGGTGCGGGCGCGTGGGCGACGGGATGCGGTAGGTGCGCGTGCCCGACGTGATGTGCAGCCGGTCGATGCCGCGCAGCGTGGCCTCCTCCTCGCTGTTCCCGATGAAGGAGATGTTCTGCGGCTCCATGTCGGGCGGCGCGCGCAGCTGCTGCAGCGACACGGGCGCGGGCGAGGCGGGCGGCGGCGACGGCCGCCCGTTGTGGTGCAGCGCGAACCCGCCCGCCGCGCCCGCGCCCGCCCAGCCGCCGCCGCCGCCGCCGCCCGCGCTGCGCTGCGGCGACGGCGAGCGCCAGTTGCGCTGCGGCGACTCGCGCCCCGCGCTGTACGGTGGACTAGGTTGATGATGAACCTGGAACATTATCATACCACTCAATATTTACAGTCACTTATCAAAATTGGTTTGTCGCCGCGATTGTTTTACTACGAAAGTCATGGATTAATACACACCACATATTTTGCAGGTACCGAAACAAGGTTCAGAGACATTTACATAATCAGTTAGAAAATATCTCAAATTATGGCAAACTGGAAAGTCTCATCTAAATGCGACTAAAGTGTCGTGTACAATGTATGAAAATGCATGCGTGTATGTGTTCGCACCTGCCAAGCCCTCATCTCTTCGTGCTGTTGTTTGTGCTGCGCCCAAGTCCGCCGCGGCGGCGGCGGCGGCGACTCGTGCAAGTAGAACTGGTTTCGCGCCCTTTCGTCCATATCCCGGTAAGCGTGATCGTGATTACGCGACCTTTCGTCCATAAACGCTTGTTCATGGGTGCGGGTCCTTTCATCCATGTAGGGGTGTTGTTCTATGGGGTAGTCCGGGGGGTAGAACTGTGTCAGCTGCGGGGTGGAGCCGAACCCCCCGCCGATGCGCGACACATTTTGCTGCGAGCTGAATTGGCTGTGCTGCAAGTGGGCGCGAGGGTTAGTGGCGACGCGATGTGATGATTGTGATGGAAGCTTATTATACACAATTGATGTTCGGAAAGAAGCTCGGTAATGAGAAAATATAATTGATGCGAACAGAATACTAATTTTGACACGCCTAATAAAATTTTCTGCAATCCAATATGTATAATGTTTACTTGTCGGAATTTGACAACATGAATCATATTTCTTTCCGACATCAATAATCGTTATACAAAAGTAAAAATATTAAATATCAATGCTGAATTACTTTGTGAAGATTATGGCCATGAATTATTAGAACAAAACATTCAAATTATACACTCAGTTATACAATTAATCAAAACAAACATTAGATTTAAAACATTGAACTCCTACAGAAGCAAAATAATTAAAACTTACCAATTGTGGAATGTTTTGTTGAAAAAGTTGTTGATAAGGCGACTGAGGCATCGGCGGTTGTTGAAACATCTGCTTCGCTTGTTGTTGTTGCAATTGTTGCTGCAACAATTGTTGTTGTTGTTCGATTTGTTGCTGTTGCTGCTGTAGGTGCTGTTGTTGCTGTTGCTGTTGCGCTTGTTGTTGCTGTTGCTGTATTTGGTTCTGTTGACTGGCTAATCGTGCTATATCGCTCTGTATGTCTTGTAAACTGGAATTCATTCTGGAAGTTGTAGTTGTAGATTAAACATACTTAGGCAGCACCTTATGGGTTAACTTCAGTTTATCTTGACTCAGTTATGTAAGCTGAATTTATTTCGGGTTTCTTTTATACATTTACATAGAAAAAGTGTAAAAAGTGCTAATTTAAATTTAAGTTAAGTAATTTATTTTATTAAGGAGTATTTAAGTTTCTCTAGTGACAATTTTACATATTATGTTAATACACGAATCGATCGATGGTGGAACAGATTAGTCGACATCAATCGATACATATTGGTATAGTAGAAACAATTAATTTACAACTAAAAGGTTTTTACTTATTGTATTTGATTACCCTTTTATAGTGATGGGTAAAAAAGCGGAAACGAGTACTCAAATGCAAAGTTAAAGTTATGTTTGTTCACGTATTGGTTAAGAAAAAAATAAACTTACTTGGCTATTGACTGTTGGTACTGCTCCATGACTACATTTTCTACTGTTTGACTCGGTGGCTCCACCACCATTTCCTATAAACCATACGCATTGTTTTACTAAACATTATAGATCTGTTTCTTCATAAAATACTAGTTTTTTAATGATTTTGTGCAAGGTTAAATGTGACATGTGACACTAAGTGTAAATTTGGATATTGTCTTTTGTCCTTTAAACAATGACATCATTTTGATTGATATAATTAAAAAAAAATATTTTGAAATACCATATAAATTGACAGAAGCATTGAAACATATACCTATATCTTTCCCACACAGTACAAAAGACAAAGACAACACAACTACGTAAATCCACCACCAGTATAGTGCAGTTTATAAGATAGTACTGCGCGCGACACACAAGGTATCATAAGCTGTAATTTTTATCATTTTATTCTGTAAAAGGTTTATTTAAAAAATAACTTATACCGGTCAAGAATAAAATTATTTAGCAAAATGTATAATTATTTGACCAAATGAATGATATATGAAAAGAAAATTTTATATGATTTTCAGCCCATTAAACAAAATGTATGATAATTTGACCAAATGTATCATTAGTCAAACCAAAACGAATATTAAAATGAAGTTCAGTACAATTAACCAAACAAAAAATATGATTACTTTCACAAAGGTATAAATTATCAAACCAATAGAATGTTAATATGATTTTAAACCTAATTAAATTAATTAAATTATAAATAATCACGCCTAAATTAACAGCTTATCAAACAAATTATTCCCAATGATTTGTCAAGCCAATCACTGTCCGTTTATCAAAGAAACAAAGCCCAAAAGATTTCTTAATGATTCAACAACCAATGACTCGAATAACTGATTAATATGATTATCAAGCCACCCCCTCGCGCGCAATACCACCCCACATTACCTGTTGCTGCGCGTTTTCCTTGTCGTCGTCCGCCGGCGTTCGCCCCTTGCCCTGCAACACGCGCACCGCCACCGTAACACACAATGCAACATCTCGTGTTGCTCACATGCTGAACAGATTGGTATATAGGGGAGTGTGTTGGTCAGGTTCTTTGTGCGCGTTAGTGAAGTGGGTCTATTGTTTTTGGTATTGCACTATTTGTATCGATGTTTGATATTGCACTATTATGTGGTTATGTTTTTTTGGGGGTGGTGGAGGGGTTAAATGTATTTTTACATTTTACAAGTTATAAGACTTCGCTCTCCGTCCGTGCGTCAGTCACTAGGTAGACGGTTATAACAAAAATGACTAAAAACAGAGTAAAATAAATACTTAAGGGAAGGCAAGGGTTCCTTGCGCAAGACATATTCGCAATTGGCCGGTTTCAGTTAAATGACAACAATGTTGTGAAGGGATATTGTTTTGAAGATACTTCTAAAGTACACACTTCTAATTAATTGTGTTTACTATACACAAAACACTTGACACACTAAAGCAATCAATTAATTACTAAAGATTTGATGGAGGGACAGGAAAGGACACGACACATATTATCTAAATTGAGCGCAATCTTTGTACAAAAACAAAAAAATAAAACATTTTACACACGAACACACCCTGTATACCAATCGAGAACATGCCGTAAGAACTTCGTGAATTAAAATACCTACTTAGTATTCCAATTTAATGTGCTACGTTATTATAAAATATCGTGTTATGTGAATCTGTGATGTGAATAAAATACTTTTGGAACCACGTGACACTAATCAAGGAACTCTGAGTAAATATACAATGGAAAATATCGCAAAATATACACTGCATTAAGGTAAGTACTTCTCTCAAAATATTTGGTACAAAAATAATGATTATCAAAAAAGCATTTCAGCTAATACAAATACAAAGCTGAAATACGTAAGATTTGAAACACCTAATGGTTTTTGCGATGCGATAGTCAAATGGATAGATTCAAAGGTACGTTTTAAAATGGTCTCTTATAGTGTACAAGATCTAAGCTGTGTAAGCATGTATGGAACTAAATAATAAAAGTATTCGGTAAACAAAACTAAACTAAATGGGTCCAAATCGGGCCACTCACCAAAGAGGCCAACTGGTATTGCAAATATGCATCCTAATGAAATAGAAACAAATTAATTCACATAATATTTATGTTTGTATAATATAAATTGTTTAAAATAACACAATATTAATATTAGTATTGTATGTGCTGTTTGTTCATGTTGCATTCTATAAAATTCATGTTGAGATTTTTGATCAAAAATTCGGGAACATAAAAACTATGGAGACGGCTAATTGTTGTAAACTTTTATAAAATGCAACAGTGTCGTATGTTATCATAAACGTTATCAATTATTTAATCACAAGTTTATTTATAATGCGTTTAGTTACTACTGTGTATAATCATGCTTTTTCCTGTCAAACTACACTTAATTCCCTAACACATATTAGGTATTAGATACAAAAACTTCACTAAATTACTGAAACCTCCTACCTACTAATTATTCATACTGAAAACCATTTACCCCCAAACAAAACAAACACAACTTTAAATGTCGATATACAAACAAACAAGCTATTGAAAACGCAAACATAACGCTACACAATATACCCCAAAGTTTACCAAAACAACCCTCAAACATAGCTAATAATCACACAAACTGTAACACATTTTTAATCAATATCGTCACCCCATTCCATCAATATAATTCGACTCTATGGTATTTTGTTCTAGGCATTCAATAAATATTTCTAAATTCGACCCTATCTGCCGTACTCAGAGATGTACATTACATAAAGGAGATTTGACACTTGGTTTTTCCCTTTATTTATGAACATTATTGGAAATAGCTATTTGTACCCGCAAAAGATACAAAGGAAGGGTGTTAGAATTTCATATTTGCCTTCCTTTTTGACTAGATTACGACTTACGTATGACGCAGGTTGCTGTTGAGTGTGTACATAAGTTCCCGTTTCAACAAATAATAATTACATTAACGTACTTTTCAATTAATAGTAAAATACATTGATCTACATTTATAAAAACTCTATAACAAAGGTAGAGTAACTATTTAATGTAAGAACAGTCCGTTAATGATCTCTGAGCACGCCAGCACCGCAGCCTGCACTCACCCGGGTGACGGCCTGCAGGAAGGCCTGCTGGCCGAGCTGCTGGCGCTGCTGGCTGACGGCGGCCTCCATGCGGCGCTTGTCCTGCTCGATGCGGCGCCGCTTCTCCTCCAACTTGAGCCGGATGTTGTTCAGCTGCGCCGCCATCGCTTGCCCGCCCGACGGCGAGCCCGACATGTCTTCCGTTAAGTCCTCACCATCTGGAATTTATAAACAGAACGTTTAATGTTTAGATATATTTCATAATATCGAGACGTACACATGATTCCAAAGGTATTTGATAGATTACAGCGATTACACTAAGTCTGATAAACATAACGCATAGCATTCCATCCCATTATTCATTCGATCTCAGGTCAACCATAGACTATTTTATATAGCACGAGCGAAACCTAACGAGCTAGTATTTCAACAAATACCTCTACATCTGTTGTTTTACTTACTCGGGTGATTTTCCTGCTGCATAAACTGTTGTTGCCACGTAGTAGTGTTCGGAGTGGGAGTGGAGAATGTCGTCGTTTTCCGCCTGTCTATCTGTTCGCTCTCTAACTGACCGAACTGAGACTGCAAACCTGACGATATCAACCCCCAAATCATCATTACGTATTCGAAAACAACCCATACACAGTATGCATAAGCAGCGACATATTTTATTAACAACTTTATGAATTTGTTGAATACGATCGCTGCTTACACACTGCATTAAGTCCAAAACACAAAGTAATGGGAATATGTGGTTTATACAATGGCCAGGGGCCTCATCTGAACGCATCACAATGTCTACTAGGTGGCGTTGTTAAGCGTTATGTACATCGAAAGCGGTGATAAGCGGGCGGAGTGGGGCGTACCTGCGTGGTCGCCGTTGGCGCGCGGGCGCAGCTCGGCGAAGCTCGTCTTGAGCGCGTCGCCGTCGGGCGAGTCGCGCTCGCTGAGGTAGAAGCCGTCGCCCGCGCCGCGCCGCGACCCCGCCATGGCGTCGCTGCTGAGCTGGCGCCGCAGCGGCGCGCCGGGGCTCGAGTTCTGTCTCTCGGGCTTGGGTCGCTCTTCGCCGTTGGTGAGCTCCCCGTGTATGAACTGTATGGAGCCGCGGATGTCTTGTCGCGATGACCGCACGGGCGGGTTGTGGTCCAGGAGCGTGGGACCTGTGGGTACGAAAAGCTTATTTAGTAAAATGCAGAGCTGATGTTGACAACCTTTTTTTTTGGGAAGTTCGTAAAAAATACAAATACAATATGGTGTCCACAGCGAGCCAGATTCTCTGGATAAGGTTTTGTTCATTTTTGTTCACCCACACATGTCCAGACAGTTAAGTGCATAAAAGCAATTTTTTTAAAGAAAAAATAAACGAGCCATTTCACATCTATGTGTGAGGCAAATGACTAATTAAAACGATATTATTCTCACTTAACCCGTACCTGAAGGCGCCGATATCTTCCTAACATTAGCTAGCGTGGCCAACTCCTTCTCCGGATTCCTCCCGGCGAAGTGCAGCCGGTCCTGGCTGCCGCCGAAGTTCTCGACGGTGAGCTGGCTGTCGTCCGAGATGGAGGAGCGGCGCGAGCGCCGGCCCGCGAACGTGTTCTCACGAGACGACGCCCAGTTGGAAGGCCGACCCGCTGCGGTCTGCATCGAGTCTAATCCTGTGAAATTAAATAATATTTATTTGGTCAAAAAAGCACAACAGAAATAGAACAAACAAAAGTACAAATTTACAACTTAACCAAAAGGGTTACCAGCTCAGCATAATGCATTAAAATGTATTATACCTAGTATGTTATACTTAAAGTATGGTATAGGTGATGCTGCTAGTTTAGTAATTATACCATACTCACTTTTAAAATGGAAAAATTGTGCGTTTTGCTTTGACGACCTCAAGTTAAACATAATATGAAAACATAGGCTGCATTCTATTCTAAGTTTAATATTGCGAGTTAAATTGCTTGTTGTTAATAAATTAATAAGTTAATATGCGAAGTTTAGAGCCGTATCAATAAATCAATCTGACCAAACTATCTATCCACCAACGTCCGAAGTTTCCTATCATCACCATCAATTAGCCTATAGTTTACTAGTCGCGCCCGCGGTGTTCCCTACGTTGTACCCGTTCCCACGGGAATTTCGGGATAAAATGTATCCCATGTGTTATTCTGATGAAATATAAACTATATGTATTACTTTAAAGTTTCATCCAAATCCGTTCTGTAGTTTTTCGTGAAAGAGTAACAAACATCCATCCATCCATACTAACAAACTTTCGCGTTTATAATTTTAGTAGGAGTCTATTGTATACAGACTGTTTCCCCATCCACTCACCATTATCATCGTCCCGCCGGGCCATCGCCGCGAGTGTAGTGACGGCGCGCCCCCGATGCACCACAAACTCGTCGCGCTGCGGGCTGCAGCTGCGCCGCTCCGGCGTGCTCACCCGCGCTTGTACGCCGCGAGGCACTATATGTATTGGGTTGAGGTTCAGAATTGGTTGAGCTGTTTGTTTGGTGGGTTTGGTGCTAAGCTTTCATATTTATGAATGGCAAGTTGTCAAAAAATTTGATGTTTACACGGGCGCATATTCGCCAGAAAAATATGCAAGGCTTTAGTAACCTACATAGTTATCCAGCCACTTACACGGTCGATTTCAGACCAGTTTCGTATCTTACTTTATTCATCTGTTTAAGTGGAAGGCAACTGTAACTGAATACTATAAGAACAACAGAGGACAAAATGCAGTTCATAAATATTAAGCCAAATTGGATTTTTTGTATGGAAGAATATTTACGTTTGGTTAAAGAGATACATGTAGTTCTTTTTATATGATGGAAATTTTGTAATACCATTTTGAACTATCCAACTAAAGCAACTTAAAAAACGGTCTAGACTACCAACTTAATATGAAAAAATCTAAATAACAATATTAAACTACTGACCTAAAGAGACACTGAAAGCAAATTAATTAAATCTACGTCAAACAAAATATATTGAATCTAACGAATTCTATAAAACTAAATACATAATATCTAATATAACATATTATATAGAAATACATCGCACTAATATCATTCTTCTTTTAAATTATACTTCAATTTATAGTTTACCTTTACCTCTACAACATATTTCAATAATACAATCAGTAGTTATTCGGGGAGTCTTGAGGACATAAAGTCAACGACTCCTCATACAATTGTAGCAAAAACTTAAAAATAAATACCCATGCGAAAGCGAAACCTAAGCTCAAAGCCAGAAACCATAACCCATGAATTAATTGCACTGTCTTGTTAAAATAAAAGCTAAATGTATGCAGTGTGCAGAGAAAATAATAGAGAAAAAGCTCCATATAAAACTGTACTTTATACTCACAATAACAAAACACATAATTATTTAACACACTCACACGGACACACATTCAAAATGGTTTTGTTATACGTATAATGATGTTTTGTGTCGGATTTTATGTCACTGTACTGACCACGTATTATCTAATATATTATATTATTTATTCGATTAACTATGTTTTAAAGGACTCGTTTTTAAATACCGATATGATTAATCATTTAGTACGACCTAAATGATTTTCTTGCAACTCACTGCACTGTCATTTTCAGGGTGAGATTATAAGTATACGTATAGTATATTATGGGCAAATACTGTCAACGGTATTAATCAATTTGTCCATCTAATTTGATTTTTTTATACGGCTGTTGCAACCCGTATTAGGCAAGTGTGGTGATTATGCCTAATACTCCTCACCGTACTGATATCTTTAGTGAGATGAGAGGCCTTTGCCCAGTAGTGGGACATTACAGGCTACTTCACTTTACTTTATACGGTTTGTTATATTTAGGTATACCTGAAATCTTCTCAGATAACTTTAAAAATATTTAGCAGCGATTTTCTATGCTTATGTTTTTCTTCTTTAGCGAAAGAAGGCTGATGTCCTAGCATTGACTTACATGTAGGCCGAGTTGGAGCTAGCATTTACTTGCCTAACACGTTCAGTGGTCAGCAGTGACTGTATGTGTGTATACCTGAAAAAGGCGGTTGAGTCAAGTCGTCCTGTTCGGGGCGCAGGTGCGGGATGGCGCGCGGCGGCGGCGGCAGGCAGCGGCCGCGCGGCACGCCGTGCGCGCTGCAGCCCGCGCCCGCAGCTGACACACACAGCAGTGCAACAACACGCTACCCACCACACCCTCACGAATATAACGATACTACCCACACAATCTCACGGGCATAGCTCTTGGAACTACCGAGTACCGATACTACCCCACATGGGCGTAGCTTTGTCATGTGGAGAATTCAGTCACATTTCAGAGATGTTTACTGTGGTGGTGACTTAAACCTAACCAAAAGCCAGTACGTAAGTTCCCCTATACGAATATAAACAATACTATGTGAGCTCTATAAGAGTGTATATCGTAAGGTTTACACATCAAGGTCGTAGCACACATATCAACTCGTAAACGGAACGTAAACGTATCAACTCGAGCCGTTCAGTATTCTTTGTATGAAACTCCCTACTGCAACGCACACTTATCGGAATCGTAACGTAATCGCCTCGCCTCGGGACAAGCTCACAAACCGCAGTACGGTGCGTGGTCGACTTGCCGTACCCGCGCTTACGTCTCTCCGTACGCTGTCTTACGACTCTCCGTACCCTAGCTTGCGTTTCTTCGTTCCCGCCCCCGGCCGTCGTCAACCAGCGACCGGCGAGCCGTAAGCGCGGCGTCGCCTAGCCGTAGCCGAGTCGATTCGGAGCTGCTGATCGCACGGTGACGCGCTTACGATAGGTTGACGCCTGGTTGACGGCGAGGCGATACGGTGACGATCCCTTTCCGAGTTGATATGTGTGCTACGACCATCATACACCACTAACGTTACCCCGCGGATTTACCTACTTTTATAACGTCGACTCAATGTAAACCTTGTGCAATAATTGACAACTCCAATGTTTTTAACTGACTAAATATCTTAGAAAAAGTCTATTATATATTAAGTTTAACTGAAGTATTGGAGATACTTCAATTCGTTTTATTAATGACCCTGTCTTGCATATCTGTCTATCAGATTGAACTTACTTATAACTCCCATAATTCGTTTCCATACCAATACCTGTAACACTTCTTATACATAAACAAAACAATACAATGATATCCATCTTTGATTTCACCATTAATTTTGACAATAAATAAATTACTAAAACCGACATAAATAGTGCTTTGTGATAATAAAAACATTCCCATAACTAAGCTTAAATTTTAACGCGCCGATTGCTCCATAATGCGAAAGCAAGACAGGGTGACAACATATAGTCAAATATACCACTTACATAACATTATGTATAGTTTATTCATACATTTTTACTTCACAAAACTTACCTCGATCACACGCACTTATAGAAAAAACATACTTTAATCAGACACATCCAAATCATTGCTTGTTAGAGAAAAAACATCAGAAATACAAAATCCAAGAGAACGTACGTCGTTTCAAGTACGCAGTTATTCAAATGCGATTAAAGAAAGTAAAGCGTATACAGTCCGCTTCGGTGTAGAATTTTGAATTAATTTGTTGGTAAATAAATTAATTACACATTAGTAAGGCAATAGAATCTTTGATATTATGACCACATACTCCCATTACGAGTACTATAATGTACTTAGCATGCATGCTTACTGTCTCAGACCGAATAAAAACCCAGAACAAACGCTGCCATCAGTTAGGCGAAGCTAGCTTTATAAACAGGTTTTTTTAACTACCACATAGACACATACCACTAACAAATAGAGGTGTGATTTGTACGTCAATTCGTGCATGTCAGTATCGTATTAGGACATAATTGTGCATGCTTCACGGTATTATTCGCAGCGATCGTTCTGGACTTTTTATCCGGCCTTCAGTTTACTGTACGGATGGGCATTCGAGTGCAAAAGGAACTCACCGGTGCCGGGGTACTTGACTGACTTGACGGGGTGCACTTCGAGCATGTTGAACAGATCCGCGAGCATCGCCACCAGGTTCTGTCGCATTGAGCTGGAACATTACAGTTGGAAAGTTAGCACAAGTTTTACTACTATCAGTGAGATCTTTCGTAAAGGTTTAGTAGCTAATCCTAGTGGAGTTATATAAAGGTAAGAAGGACTCCGGAATAGACGTTTGACGATGGAAAAGAACCAATCGAAGTATTCACGGTTGCGGCTAACCGCAATATTTGTACCTAACAAAAACGGTTCTACTCGCATTGTGTTCGTTCCCGTTCGGGATGAAAAATAGCTCATAACCTTCCCGTTGTAAGAGGCTATCTATTTCAAAGACAATTATTCAAATCGGATTAGTAGTTTCTGAGATTAGCGCGTTCAAACAAAAAAACAAACTCTTCAGCATTATTAGATTAGTATGTATAGTTTATCATATTAATATACCCTATCAATATAGATACCATCAATAAATAAACAAAACACAAACCCTCTCATATAAGTGACATCCTCCGGCATCATATGAAACACGTTCGCCGGGAGAGCTGTCGCGCAGAAGTCATGCACCAGCATCAGGTTATTCAAACAATCCTGTATGGAGGACATGCGGCCCACGCGGACCGAAGACCGCGGCAAGGCTTCGGGGCAGTAGAAGGATACTAGCGCGGCTAGTGCCGTGCCGTCGCACAGGTCTTGGAGGGAAGATACTAAGGGCACTCGGTTGGAGTCGTCTTCCTGGAATGATGAAGAGAAGAAAAGTGAGATTGGGTTTGAGTCATGATAGTTGAGTGTGAGTGAAAGAAAGTTTTAGATATCCTTTGGTTACATGCTCTTTCTGGTATAAACATTAAAGTCATAGCACTGTAATTGGCGATTTGAAAGCTATGACTAGTCACTAGTGAATAAATACTAGAAAATATGGCTTTTCTAATTGGTTACCTATTTTATAAATGGAAGGTTTAGAGCCTACCCAGAATAGCACAACAAACCAAGTTCCAAATCGCTGTACTTCAAAAAATAGGAGTATAGAAATATTTGTTTAATACAATTTTACACATGGAGTTCTCTGTATTCTTACACGACACCACGACATTTGGTTCTCAAAAAACTTACCACAGCCTTATTGAGCGCCGTACACGCCGCGTTAACCCAAAACAGAATACCGTCCTCGTGCGTCGCGCCCGCGTTGAGCGTCGGCGTCGAAATGCCGAACCGCTGCGCCGCCGCCGATACGCGATCTGACGTCACCACTTCGCGAGCGTATAACACCATCAGTGCTTCTATCACAGTCATGTGTGCACTCTGGAATGAGATACAAGGTATGTTAGGGATGGAATCAGTTTTATCGTTTTCAGTTTCCTCAGTGGATCGTTTTCAGTCTTTCAGCGTCATCGATAATTCCTTACCATTTTGAGCGGATTAGTTTGTATGAGTACTGTTTCCGTGAGCGCGCAGTCCGGCGGGTCGGGCACGTGGACTCCCTTCCTGGCGAAGGTCTGAAGGATGTTCCAGTGGTTCAGGCTGTGGTAGTTGGGGTCCGAGTACATGTTGGCGAGCGCGAGGCAGTACAGCTCGGCGTTGGCCAGCCCGCCGCATATCGGTGGCTTCAGGTGCTCCTGATCCTGGAATGGAGGAAGACGGTGTTGGATAATGTTGAAGACTTTATCTATACTGTTCTATACATAAGGGTTTGTTTTATTTGTTTGTTCGCGCTAATAACTACTCTATAACTGCCACTGGATACGAAAAAATCTCTTGTATATGATAACCATATTTAGGAGATAGGTTACTTCTGTCCCGCAATACCTACCAAAACAGACACACCGCGAAATCGTTAGTGTAGATGTTTGTATTCTAGAATTACCGATTTTGCCTTGATTAAATAATTACTACAGATATAGGCACAAACATTCTGAAGAATATCGTTGTCTTTCTTATTGCTTTGTTAATTCTAAAATATAGTATAACGAAACATTTATGAAGAAGTTTCTTAACATAATAAAGGGGAAAAGTTCTCTACGCTACGATTCCAAGAATCCAAAGCTAAAACAAACAAAAAATATGCCGCAGTAACTAACTTCCTTAGTAAAAAAAATGCTTTCATAACTTTTATCGACCTACTTTGCTGACCGTACGGTCTGCTAAACGGATATAAAGCAGAACTGAAAGCACCACAGTTCAGGTGAAACCCTGCGGGCAGCTTTAGGCGTGAGTCGTGACCCAATTCCCTAAGACCGGGACTGTATTGTCTGGTAAAATAAGCAATGCGACAAATATCCGTGATATGATGAATCTAGAAATCTAGATCAATGTTAGGTCGTGTCCCATTTTTAAATGGGACTGCATAATAAAATAGATCTCATTGTTTTGGCGTCTTCGGCGGAACGTATCATCAATGACGTCATTCTATCTAGACTGTGTGAGCTAGCCCCTTAAATAGATTATTGGCGGTGTCTTCTTATCTAATTTGTGCCGGAGATTTCAAACTACTGTCAGCAAGTTAATGTCAATAGTTTTAGCCGCAGAAAATAGCTGGTATTCCGTATTACTATTGCATGATTATGCTATACCAGCAGTCCGCCCTAGCTTCGCTTAAAAAAGTATAAAAGGGGGTGGCCCTTTTATACTTTTTTCTGTTTCCTGTTAAGAATTGAATTTCGCAAAACCCATTCTTAGTACTCACTTGATCATCATGAATTCCTTTCATGATGATCAAGTAACCCTTAACCCAAATTTCAAGTTTCTAGGTACGGTAATTTCGACTGTGCGTTTATATATGTCATCGAGTCGGTCAATCAGTGAGGTTTGCTTTTTATAAATATACATAGATATGGTTAAAAATAAACTAGTTTATTCAGACGTGGCGACAATTGAATCATTATTAAGGGGTGAAAACCATAAACAAGTTAACCTTGTGGGAGCGGGTGCGGCCGTATGAGCCAGACAGCCGTTATGACGTCATTATCAACCCCTGCCTGTTCTAGGCTCGGCTGTGATGTAGTTTAGATTAAGTAAGGTATTATAGTCAACATTAAGAGTCTGCACTTAATCCCAATACTTGAGAATGTACTATAACTAAGAGTAAAGTTCAATTACTGGTTAAATTTTGACAAGACATTTAAGTCAAATGAGGATAGGATAAGATAGGATAGGTTGGAAGGGTTTGGGGGAGACCTTTGGCCAGCAGGTTAAGAGAAAAAAACATTGATTTGTCAAGAGGAAGAATCTTAATCCTTCAAAATGAAAGGTATACCCATAGAGGTCACATTGAATGAACATCTTTAAATAATAGTGCGAGATGCAAATATGCAGATAACTAGTTCTACAACATACCAAAGAACGTAAAGGTCACAAAACGAAATTCGAACAAAAAGTTGAAAAAAACAATATGCATTTCGATTCGCGTGTCCAAGCCAGTGGTTCAGGTAAACGACATCGAAAACACGTTTTGTTGCAAAACACATTATGACAATATATTACCATCTCAGTGACCATGGAGGCTTAGAGAAGAGGTTCCCAACCTGTACTATAGTAAGTTCGAGTAGGCAGTGGCCCAACCTAGTGTCAGAATTTTTTACACCGCCTCCGACATGGTTTAACGATTGAAACAACCGAGACCGACAATTTAACGTGCCCTCCGAAGCACGGTAGCGCTCAGATAGAAATGCCAATATCGGCCAATCATCTAATAAGGGATCAAGTTGCACGTTGCTTAACAATCGCAATGAACTAAAATCGCTGCGTCAAACTACGCCACGGGCGCTACACCCGTAATGACTAGCCAAAACCAATAAATGCCTAGGTCTTTCGTGTAGCGTTAATTGATAAAGGTTGAGAACCACTAACGGTCTAACGGCTGAAAGACAAAGTGTGAAATGCAGACAATGGCCCGACCTCGTTCGGCTCTCACTTTTAGTCCAAACACGTAATCGATATGTTCGATTACGAATTTAGGTAATAATTGTATTGCAATCTATGTTTTATGATTATTATTATTACAAGTAATATAATAAAAATAAACAACGGGTGTGGTTTACAAAAGATTTTACAAAATTATCTTTCAAATATCTATACTAATATGATTAAGAGGTAAACTTTGTAATTTTAAATGTTTGGGCAAATCTCGGGAATTACCAGTCCGATTCGAATAATAATTATTTTTGTGTTGAGTGCGAAATTGCTACAAGGCACAATGCGGGTGAAACCGCGGGACCGTGTTAGCTTTTTTGTATAGGCAATATATTTAATAGTCTTCCTCACTGTACTGATTATCGTCAGTGTACTTAGTACCTATCCCAGTAGTAGGACATTACAGGCTTCTACTTTTTACTCGTTATATTTTAAAGTGCAGATATTGTATAATCATAAATGTGACATGGTTAAACAGTACGAGCATAACATTCAGTTAATGATAAACAGATGGTGGAACCTGTATTTAAAGTCGGTCAAAATCGGGTCGGTGCGGCGTCAAAAAGGTTAACTAAAAATGTAAAAGATGTGAGAATGCAGTTGTATTTAAAGAATGTATGTAACTATGTCATATTAGGCCTCCTGTATACTACATTACATTATACCCATATTTGATACCCAAAACCTAAACTATTTCAGCGAATACCGCAGTACCCAGACGTCCAAACTTTATGTAGAGGTATGTGTCCGCTGATACGAATATGTTAATTTATACTGCAGTAGTTTAATTCGTAGGGTATCGTATATACAGCATAGTTACGGAAAGTCTACCAAACCTGAAAATCAAACTAGAGGAAAACTCATTAAGTCGGAATGCTGTGAACGGTGAAGTGAGGCTGGGTTCGTAGAAAGTCTTCCACCATGTGTGAACAATTTCTTTGAAGGCGTAAATCAAACAAATCAAATGAAGGTGTAATTTGATCGTAAATGTGTATAAGTCACTGCATACGCCCAAGACACATGGTGTAATTAAGCATGCTTCAGTGTATTGTACGCAGCGCTCGGTCGTAAATTTTTCAGGCCTGTAAGTATGCAACGTTTATGTCGCATCAACATAGAGTCTATTCAGTAGAGTTCACGCCACAACAGCGGGGTCAGCGCTCCTCAAACTGACATCAACCGCGGTGGATTAACAATTTACTGAATGTCGTAGTTACTTGTTACATTACACTAATGGCTCTGCATTGTAACACGTGACTTCTTGACTTCTTGCTGTAGTTAGGTTATTTATTTTGCGGTGTGTGGGAGTCTCTTGGGATTTTATTAATTAGTTATTGAGCTCCATAGTTTAACCACGTTGTAGACATGGGTAGCTCGCGAATGAGAGATAAAATTGAGCTAGTTCTTTGATCATAATCTAGCTCCCAGTCGCTCACTCATTCACGGTATAGCTCACTAGTTCATTTAGCTCGCCGACTAGTTCACAACTCTACCGAATAATATTCGGCGATAAAAGCGATTGTTAATTTAACAATCGCTTTTAATATTTGAAGGAAAATCATTGGCTTTCATCGTTTTAATATTAATTAGTAATAAAACAATCTAATATGTACCCAATTTTATCTGTAGCTCGCAACTGAGCTAAAAGAACTAAGGAACTTTAAAGATTCTAAAGAACCGTTGAGCTAGTTGTCTCGTTTGACTCGCATTAAATAGCGCGTCTCAATTTGATCTGTAGCTCGCAACTGAGCTAAATGAACTAAAGAGTTTTTCGGTGAGCTAAAGAGCTAAAAGAGTGATATAGCTCTTTTGATCAAAAGAGCTATATCACTCTTTTCTTTTCAATGAGCTAAATTTCGCATGTCTACCACGTTGTACTCCTTCTCTTGGCAACTTTGGAATGAAAATAAGCCCAAAACTTTTCTTGTATATCTCTATATGTATCGATGAAGCCTGCTTGCAAATCTGTTAAGTCGTTTTTTAGTTCATCGCGGACAGAAAGACAGATAAGGTTCTTTATTTTATAATTTGTAAGGAAACGTTAGGCGAATATGACTCTTATTACAGTGATATTTTGAAAGGAACAGTCAAACGCATTAAAGGCACCGAAAATGGTCGGTACAATACCCAAAAGTGAGTAAGATAAAATAATGAGTGATCATAAAAAAGGTAATGTAATGACTCAATCGGACATTGAATCACGTAACGACACTAAACTCAAATACCAAAGAGCTGTATAAATCTTTCGATAGCGTGCGCGTAATAATAAGAACTCGGAGTACTGCGAGATATAATGATGATTTAGGGAATGCGATGTGTGGAGTCATGACTTTATACGATGGGACAAAGGATCAAGGAGCAATATTAACAAAAATGTGTACTAATATTATTAGTGCGAAAGTTGGTCTATCTGCTTCGGGTCACGCTTGAACAGATTTAGCATACCTACACAAACCACGAAGAACAGCAACTATAAACAATATAACTCAACTAGAAGCGCCCCGCGGTTTTACCCGCGTTATACCGTTCCCGTGGGAATATCGGCGTCAAAATAGCCCATAACCTATTATTAAGAATTATTGAAATCGGACCGGTAGTTGCTGAGATTATCCCTCACAATCAAAGTTAGAAACTTTACTCTTTATAATATTAGTTAAGATACACGATAACAATATCACCACCGGTTGCAACTAAAGGACAACAAAATATTAAAATAATTAAACTAAGCAGACCACAAAAACCTGTTCGTGCACAAAGCACTTTTATTATTAGTATTACTCATATAACATATGCAAACATTTTGATTAAAAATGCCTCATTACATTAATAGCCGTGGAAAAACAAAGTAAGCGAACACAAGTTGGCCTAATTTTCCGACGCACAGAATGCGGTGCAAATGTCGAGATAAAGGGAACGTTTTAGTTTGTTTAGGTAAATGTGGAAAAAACGTCTTTTGTTAAGACAAGGGTTAAAAGTTATGGTTTGAAATTAGAATAGTCCTTTATTAATCCGGTCAAATTAAACCAAAAAATGAGGGTGAGTTTGCATAAAGTCCCAACAAGCTGAAAATCAGGAAAATTGTTGAAAACATAATTATAAACAATGTGTAAAAGTTCCCCATCATTCCCGTGTATGGAATTTTTTTTATTCAAGGTCAAATGTCAAAAAAGAGTGTTTTTCGCGTATATCTGAAAAACGGTGCAATGTAGCAAAAAAAAGTGTATGATGAAATGAAAGCTTATAAAATTCTCTATAACTTTAATTCTATCCACTTTTTCCATATTCCAAACCGTTATTGAACTACACGCTCCAGAAATGTCAAAATTTAGGACCTCGGGCAGGTAACTATGGAGCCTGCCCCAATGCTCAACAGTGACATGACCCATGTCATTTGAAAGGTCTTGAAGAGTTGTACAAGTTACTCCTAGACAGTTATATCGAAATCGACGACCAACTCGGTGTTTTCGACCACCGAAGTATCGACACTGATCGTATTGCTCAACAGTGACATGACACATATCATTTGAAAGCTCATAAAGACTTTTATAAGTCACTCTTTGATAGTTATATCGAAATCGCCGTCCAACTTAGTGTTTTCGACCACCGAAGAATGGAGTTGGGCTATGCCATACCGAAGTATCGACGCTGATCCTAATGCTCAAAAGTGACATGACCTATGTCATTTGAAAGCTCTTGAAGAGTTGTACAAGTCACTCTTTGACACTTATATCGAAATCGACCGCCAACGCGGTGTTTTCGACCATCGAAATATCGACACTGGGTGTATGTGCAGTTGATATTCGCGAAAAACACTTATTTTTGACATTTGACCTTGAATAAAAAAAAATCCATACACGGGAATGATGGGGAACTTTTACACATTGTTTATAATTATGTTTCGAACAATTTTCCTGATTTTCAGCTTGTTGGGACTTTATGCAACCTCGAATGTCTAAATTTACCGGGGTATATGTAGGCATTCAAATGAATAAGTTGTTATGTTTTGGTAAGTCGGTCATAGTAGACTGCCTGGGGACGTCTTTTGGCATTTGATTGAGAGAAAGATTAGAGAGAAGACACTTGCAGAAGGGGTCCGATTCCAATACTGATAAGTAGTAAAGTAGTATTAGCCTGTCATGTCCCACTGCTAGGTAAAGGCCTCTCATCTCGCTAAAACTGATGTATAATATAAATCATACAAATCTTTTACATTTCAAAAAAATGGCGAGCAAATATATAATTCAATGAAACAGTTAAGTAAAGTTAATACAAAATTATTGAATCATATTTTTATTAATAACTCTTAAAGATAACATGAGCTATTTACTTAACAGTACACTTAACTTATTAACTAGTAATTACTTAAAACTTTTCTGTGGTATAATAGCGCAATTCTGCCATAAAACGTACAACGTCAAAAATCCGAGTAGGAAAACCGCCATAGTTCATTGACTCAAATATGGAACATTCCTAATAAAATTATTGGGCGGTGGTGAAAATACGAGTAAGTAGTAGTTAAGAAGTAGGTTATCAACAATCTGAACAATACGTGAACAATAAAGTTTCAAACACCAATTAGTCCCCAATAGGCCAGAAGGCCCATCACCTGACTCACAAACCTGATGGGAATACGAACAAAAGATCACATTTTCCCAAAGGCGGAAATGGCACCAGCTATTTTTACCGGCAAACATCGAAAGCAACTTTAAAAATTAAACCCCATAATCGCTGCTATGACATTTTCGACTTTATTGACTACGCCTTTGAGTTCTTGGAGAAAAAATATGACAGTAAGTATAGTTCTGGTCTAATTTGTGTTGAATATGCATTCATTAGGAACTATTTCCAACACGGAACATGATTTGAAACGTCGCCGTTGCGGAACGACGCAGATTAAGATTTCAAAGTACATCTTGTTCCTCTCATAATGTGAAATCAACACAACTTCCTAAGCAGTTACTGTGAAAATGGACGTATCCGGTGGCAAATGTGTTAAGATATTAGTAGTAAATTAATCCTTGGAAGAAAAACGAATATAGAAGAAACATTGGATCTAAATGTAATTTATTTAGTTAAGGTAATTGAACTCTACCGAGACAAAGTAATAACGCGTTAATCTAAGTTCAAGAAACTCTATTCGCAATCTTTGTTAGTGAGACGACCGAAAATTTCGTCTCGTCTGTATCTGTACGTAGGAGTACTTACGTACAACGCTCTTACCAATTCTCATGCTCGGGTAATGATTCAATAAACATGCCTATCAGATATCTGTCAGCAAACAATAGTTGATTCTGATAAGAGGCAAATTAAATTACTGTTATGATACATTACGCGAATCAACGAGTCGTGACGATGGTTCGCAACCATACACTCGATATTTCTCAACATTCTGTGGCTCACAGTTAGAGACAAGAGCTTAACCGTGAAGATATTACTTGCTATCTGTGGCATTGTGCCAGACCTTATGGCTTTGTAGGTTGCGTCGTCAACGTGCACAATGATATTCTCTTATCTAAAACCTTTACTCACAAGATTATTTTTGAAGGCAGATTTATCAAAGTCCCAGACTTATCTGTCCAAAGCTAAAAGGTTTTTGTTTGTACATTTTTGCATAAACGCTCGTAAGGTTAGTAGGACATAGTCACTAATGGTCATCCTTCGCAACGCACGGGTAACAATAATCGCATCAAATTCTTGGAAACAAAGTCGGACTAAAACAAGCGGCGAGACTAGCCAGACAAGCACAGACGGCTGTTACAATTTGTTAAAGCTAAGTTGAACAAGTTTGTATTTTTAAAGTTTTGCTACGAAAGAACTTTCCGATTTAACCTGTGCTTCAGAGGGCACGTTCAGCAGTCAGTCCCGGTTGTTTCACTCGTTAGACCATGTCGTCATCCTAGGCGGTCTATAAACTCCGAAAGTATTTATAAAGCGAAAAAATATATATCAATACGTCCTACATATAAAGCAGCTATGTGTTCTAAGAAAGCAACTATACAACTTAATAGTTACCAGAAAGGGAGCGAGGTTACCGAGTGGCTCAATCAATATAAGGATCTGTTTACATTGTTTATCCCGTATCTTAATGTATTCGTTAGCATTTCGTTTCTTACTAATCACAGCCATATTTCAAACTAAGCCACTGAAAACACTAAAGTATCAGATAGCACCGGCACTCCCAATTGAGCATTCTTCCAACACTGAGCAGTTCGCGTGACTTTAGCAGACCACGTAACCATGGATAGCAACGATCAATATCATACCTGAATATAACCTGAACTTTTATTTCAAGGGCAACCCTAACTGCTGTAATCACATTAATCTGAAGACGGGCTGGATGGGTAAGGATGAGAGGTATTGTGGGAGCGGCGTAACGCAACGCAATACAGGTGTTGAGACAAAAAGGTGTTAAAAGTAATTATTCTGTTTACCTACTTTGTTTTCAATTATATAATAAAGCAAGGTTTCGTATTGAAAACATAATTAACAATTCACAATCAGTACACTTAGCTGAAATGTCCACCAATGTTTTAACATTTTAAGGACAAAGTTAAAAGGAAACTAGAAACCAAAACAACGGTACACAAAATGATTGGCGAAGGTTTGTCCGCCAAACAAATTAACCCACAATAATAATGAGTCAATAAAATTGTATAAATATTACATAAGTTAAGTTTTGATCTTTAAAACAGGTTTTAATTTGAGAGGCCCGGCCACTTTTCACTTTCGCAATAGCCAGAGGTTTGCCAATAAACAGATCCATTGATAAATTATTGCCTAATTTGGGATTGTTAATGGCTTTATAACCAAAACATTTCAAGAAAAGAACAATATGTACTTTAAATAAGGTTCAAATATTGAGTAGGTAAAGGAGAATGTAGAGGTTACATAAAAGTTTGCGACCCTATCGAGCGTGGGATAAGGGCAGAGAAATGACGTACCCACATAATACAAAGTTACGGATACTTAATCCTTTTGAATTGGATTTCGTCTGCAGTATTTCCTAACCATTACAACCCTATTTCCACGGCACGATACTTATTAAACATTGAAACCGTTATTAATAACTTTCATCGAAACGTCTGAACTGAAATACGCTGTTAATAACAAATCTATGGAGAATCAGAAATGATCTCATTGTGTTGTTATAAAAAGCGTATCGCTACAAAATATAACATTTTAGACGTAGGCTATGGTTGGGTGTAGGCTGTAAGTTCAAGTTATTATGAGTAATAAGTTATTTGTGTAACTCTATCATAGCTAATGGAACACTTGATATATTTACTTGCAATGTAAAGGTACGTCACTAACTGTAACTCTTTTCAGATTTGTAACTTTTAAAAACAAAACGAAATCTAGGGCAGAAACCTGAAAACGCTAACAACAACACCAAGTTATGCTTTGCAAATAGCCTAACTTTAGTAACAAAACACAGTTGGGGAAAATAATGTTTTCACGCCAGCTTAGTATCTGCTTGCTTTTACGATGTTTTGAAACTGAAGATATGTGTTCCAATGTGTTTGACATCAGCCAATCCGATCGTTTGATTTATTAGCAGCCTTATTGCGAAATGGAAATAAGGCTTTGCTATTGGATGATTTTTAATTTATCTACTGAAATTGGTGGCAGTATGTTTAGGAGTTTACCTCATGATCCCGATAGAACGGCTCCTGAAGATTATCCGGCACCCTGTTGTTGAACGCCTTCGATAACAGCCACTTGACCGAAGCCCGCTGCTTCGACTGAAACAAAAAGACAACAAATATAAGTTAATGTTAAATAACATATGATTTCTTGGCCGGGGCAATAAGATACATATAAAAAGTAATAAGAAAAAAGTGAAAGCCTGTAATGACCTTCTATTGGGCAAAGGTCTCTAATCTCACCAAAAATATCAGTACGGTGAGGAAGACAATTGATAAATATGTACAGGACTAATTCACACGCAATAAGTTAGACTCAAACTAAGCTCTAAACTTGTATTATTGAATGTAACTTCTATGGTATTCCAAGAAACTGACTAAGAAAACTTAAAAAAAAAATAATGTAGATGTTAATTCATAGTATGGTGATGGTGATAGCAATGATCTACCAGAGAAACAATGTGAATGAGAGGATACTAAATAACATGAATGGAATCGGTTTCCTAAACAACATAAGGTAACATACAATAGTTAAAATACATCAGTTACAAACCAGCCGCACGCTCCATCAATATCTATTGGATGACGTGCACAATGATGACTGGACTTTGTTATTGTTAATAACTCACATTTGTAACGATGCAAACCTATCAAGAAGCTGTTGTAAATGATCGAAGGCCCATTATTTATTACGTCTGGACCTTCTAAGCGTTGACGGCAATTGACGAGACTGCTAATATTGATGCGAAAAGTGGGTTTGACATTCTTGCACGCAACGGAACAACGGATAGATCTTTTGCCAGAGAGATTTTAATATAAATGCGACGGTTAAGTTTTGTAGAGGAAGAATTTAGTTTTTTCTAAATGAACAAGAATTTTAAATCTTTTTTTCGAATAGTGGGTGGGAAAGTAAACCTATTATAATTGTCAACGGAGAACCAGTTGGTGTGTCGTGCCTTGTTATGGCTAACGTCCGCTTATTGTCATTGCGTTGATCAATAACTGGAACCGAAGTGGATCCTTGTCCCAATTCGTTTTAATGTGACTTGCCACTTTGTCATGATATTTACGATACGGCCGATCTATTTCTATGATGATAATGCGTTGCATCTGTTGATTTTGATACAAAAAAAAGGCATTAAAATTGTTTGAGAGAAAAAGGTATCAGACAGTGTCATACTATGAAATACTCGAAATTCTTAAGACGCAACATAACTTGCGGAGAGATTTTCTCCTCTTTCTTGACATAAAAATAACGTTTCTGATATGAATGCGAAAAGTATTAAGATAAACAACAAAGTCAAGGACATTCGTGCAATAAAAATCGCGTAGTCAATAAAGATACGAGAATACCTAGCCCAATACGTTCTATTGCAGAATGCCATAGATTCCATCATCAGATATTACACCACAATGCAACAGCACGCAAGTGTGAAAGCACACACGCAACCAATACCAATCTGTTATTAATTTGTTTAAATCAATAGTTACATGCAAAAACTACATAGATGAGAACATAATGTGTGAATGGATCCAACGTGCATGACGGTGAAGAAATCTTACTGAGAACTCTGCTGATTAGATCAGTGTAACAATTTAATAAGTGGATTTAGTGAAAATAGACATACGAGGCAAGATAACATAGAATAACTAAAGATTTTCTTGCGATAACACTCTTTATTAATCACACAAAGCCATAAGTAGATAAGCAAACAATATCCATAGGAAGAAACTTAATATAAAAGGAAGAGAGTTTATAAACGTCAGTATCGATATGGTGTATCGCAATGTCGACAAATCATAAAGTATAAGGTCGGGCGCGTGCCGCCGCATACCTACAGCTTTAAAAATAACCTCCATGCCGGAGACACTCCCGAATAGGAAGCCATTAGGATGTTCCCCATTGGGATTGTCAAAAACTTTATATTTATGTGCCCAACTAATATTGCATTTAATTTTGATACATGACATTGTCTTGGTATATAAATGATAATTAACAGAGCTTACTACTATGAAAACTACATTTTACTTCGTTGGTTTTAAGACCTAAAAGTAAACCGGTAGAGTCATTATCATCTGATTAACCGACTTCAGAATAGGCCTTTTACGATCCGAAATTACAGCAATGCAGATAACAGTTTCTAGGAAAAAACATTAGCCAAAGAAGCCTGCATTTAAAATGCATTATTTAGCTTCATTCACAAATTCAAAGTAATCGTGTAGGCCAGCGGATGTTTACTACTACACCATTGTGAGTACTAAAAGCATTTGCGACCGGTTCCGTCGGTTTTAATAAACAAGCTAAGTTCATAAACGTTCTTTAAATCACACACCTATTTTAATTACAAATGCAAATTCCATTCCATTTATGGTACACAAATTAAAATCCAGTTATAATGCAAATTGGCTAAGTTGAAGGGTAACTATAACATAAACATGGATATAGGTTAAAATCAACTATTTCTAGGGCCAAGTTCGTAATAAAATTGAAGGAACTTGATACTGTTAAGTATCTTTCGAAAAAAAAAATGTAAATATAGAAAGAGTCAACGTCTGGATGAATAAATTCAATTTGCAAGCGTCAGAAACGTTTCGCTCGTAAAGAGTAGACTATTAAGTACTTTCATGCACCACGCTATAACATATACCAAGTGGAGCGGGCAAGCCACTCTCTACACTCAATTCGTACTAGTTAATTGGCGGTTAATTAGCGGAGTCGCCACGAAATTTCACTCTCTCCCCTGTGTCACAAGTCCCTATTCGTCCATTATCATTCCGGAGGTGCAGCAAGCTTGAAGACGCTTAGGTTGAAAACTATTGCCGACACAATAAATATAATAATGAATGATTACATTGTGTTTCAGTTCAAGCCAGATAAATGAAAATCGCAGCGTTCAACCACAGTAACCATTTCATCAGCTATAGAACAAAGAGGCCGTATCTCGAACGGTAGAGTATCATTTATCCTGCCCATGTAAACTCAACCCCTGGTTGCTTGTCTATAAATGGCATCATTAAACACTAAAATGGTTTTAACATGCTATTAGCGACCGGCATGCTATAACTTACGGTAGTAATTATCTAGAAACCGTACATGTTTGTCAATCAGCTCTAGAAAGGAAGCGAACTAATGAACAAGAGCAATGTTACGATAACCTTTTAACTGCAGTTCGGATCTTGAACTAAACATTACGGAAAATTAACATTTGGGAGCATGATTTTATAAAATACGATCATGATGAAAAAAAAAATAGTTTAAAACGGAATCGACTCGGACGTTTCCGGCGAATTAAATTCGTGCGAATCATGCACTAACTCGAATTGTTTACCGAGATAGAAAAGTAATAAATCGATGTAGGTGTTTTAGTATTATTATTGAACAACAGCGGACAGTTACGAGCTGATTACAGTCTCGGATCGTAGAATCGGAGCTGGCGATGCGTGGAAACTGGAAAGGTGCGTTGGCACCTGCAGCCCACGCGACCGGCAGAGGTCGCGCGCCCACACTCAACCGACGCCTCCACAACCAGCCGCAGTACAACACGGACAAACAAACCGAAGCAAGAGGTTTCAGTCTTCTTTCTCGCTTTAACTTTACCAAAGCGAGCAGAACAACCGATTCGCTTTTTGGCACATCGAAGTTTTTAATCATTGGTCAACTTGAAGGATACTGGATGGATAGTAAATATTTACTGTGTATGCAGATAAGGCAAGGCCCATCAGTAAACGCAAATATAAATATTGAACGAGTTATCATCTAGGTTAAACATCCAATTTGCTAGATAACATTTTGAAGACCTTAAAAGTTTTAAGATATCCTTAGATCATAATATTAATAGGTATAGTCAAGCTTAGTGCCTTATTGTTATATTCACAGCTGCCGGTGTAATGTCTGCGATATACAGATGGGGACTGGTATGTGATAAATCGACTTTTTTGACTACGACATAAATGGAATTCCACCTGCTGTTTCTGTTGGCACAGCTGTTAATGAGACAATGACAATACGAGCCCTACTTAAAGGCAGAAATAAAACAAAACACGAGGAAGCTTATACAAATATGAATATAGAGTTTCGATAGCGCCTAATAACATGACGCCACGGCATCGATCAAATGAAAAATGTAAATATCACCAACGAGTTCTACAAGAACAGAAATGATTCATTGACCACCAAATATGGGTAGCAGGTTGGACCGACAACAGAGAAAAAGAATTTCAATATTCCTGCTCGGAAATACTTCAATACATAATTCAACGGAGGCGCCATACATGGACAAACGATCGAGTTAATTCTTAAACACTTTTGAATAGAATTTGCAAGGTTTCTAGCAAACACGATGGAGACTCCTTTATTGGCATGTAGGAAACAGATGCGGCCATCAGCGACCATCCGAAGCCTATATGCGGTTCACAAAGTCATAGAACACATAACAACAAAACAGACAAGGGAAACGTGACTAGCAATACAAGGCGAAGGAATAGAAAAAAATATTCTATGGAAACGGGAAGCGGATATTAATAAAAAACATGATATCATGTATACTTATATCATTGACTTAAGGATGTGTTACGACCGACTATAATAGTTGTGGCAAATGATAAGTATCCAAGCGGATCATGGCTCAGTGGAAGCTTTCGCGGCTGGTGGAACTAATGGAACACACAATTAGCCGGCCAACAGGAAGTACCTAATGATTGTGCCTGTCTTGGATCTGACTCACGTCAAGATTTCCGATTTACCTGACCATTTGTCATTCATAATTTTTCTGTCACTATTTATTTGTGAGAATGTAGCCTTGACACTTAAAATGTGTTAAGTAACAGTTTGTTTAGAATAACTAAATTCGATTCAATTCAATTCAATCTTTGTTATTGGCTTCTGCTGACATTTCGTCGCAATTCCGCCAGTGTCAGTGTTCCCGGTAGAAAAAAACACGATGAGTTGAGTAGTATTTTTACTTCTGTTGGCCGGTGGTGGAGAGTTTACCTCCAGGCAGAATCTAGGACAAACACATGACAAACACATTTATATATTGTATGAAATAATAAACAAATTTATCCAATAGGGCAAACACATAAGTAATTAAAATACTTTATAAAAATATATAACAGGCAACATGGAACACAAATGTATATACAAATTTATTTACAGTTTTATTTTGTTAGTATTAATATATTTACAAAGAATTTTTACAGAGGAGGGGAGCAAGGAGAGGAGACATTGGATAGAGGTAGGACGAGGGATTTCAACAGGAAGGATGTTATGTAGGGAGTAGCGTTGGCGGGGGCAGTCAAAAAAGATGTGGTCGAGGGATCCTTCATCAAGGCCACATTCACAAATGGAGTGGTCCCTGATCCGTAGCTTAGCCAGATGTTCAGGCGAGCATGTGTGGCCAAAACGGAGGCGACATATGATGGAGGTCGATGTCTTGTCAACGAATTTAAATGAGTTATACCAAGGTTTTTCCGGAATATTTGGTTGGATTTTGCCAAACCATCTGCCTTTCAAATTTCTAGACCGTTCCCAGTCTTTATTCCAGGATTTTAATAGGGATTGACGGGAAATCGATGAAAGGTCTTGAGCATATAAGAGGAGATGGTCGGGAGAGCCGAGAGAGACTGCTTGTTTCGCACACGAGTCGGCCGTTTCGTTGCCCAGTATGCCACAGTGGGCCGGGATCCATACGAGGGCGACGTCCAGACTATGCTGATAACAGTTTAGTAATGCTTCTCGGATTTGGAGTATAGGTAGGAATCTACTTTTGGAGCGGAAAGGATTTGAAGTTAGGGATTTGAGGCAACTTTGGGAGTCGGAGAATATAGCGGCTTTGGATATCTTGTGAGAGAGGATGTAGCGAGTGGCTTCTAAAATGGCGATGGCTTCTCCAGTGAACACCGATGCAAGTTCAGGGCATTTATGGGATAGAATAATGCGATATTTAGGTATCCAGACCGCAGTGCCAACTTGACTAGTGTTTGAAAATTTCGAAGCATCGGTGAACATAAGGGTCCAGTTAGGGAAGTGCAAAGAAACTGTGCGATTAAATTTTACGTTTGATTCTATGGTGTGTTTGTCAATCCCAAAGTCAAGAATAACATTGGGTTGAAAGGTTAAGGCTTCATATGATACAGTATAAAGGGGATTGGACAAACTGCGATTGACAGGATTTGGTAGTCTAAGAAACTTCCTGTAACTAGTGACTAGACAGGGAACCGATGTTGATGAATCCTGGGAGTCGTATAAATCGGACAGTAGTTTTAGCTTGTCTACTAAACTGTGATTTGAGAACTGAATGAGTTTAAAGAAGAAATTATCTGCTAATTGTTGCCTGCGCAAATTTAATGGAGGCTCCACACACTCAACCTGCATTGCATTGATTGGGGTGGATTTCATAGCTCCGAGGATGATTCTTAAGGATTTGGCTTGAATTTTGTCGAGTTTTGCCAAAGCAGTTTTGTTACCCGGGTCGAAGACAGCTGAACCGTAGTCCAGATGACTTCGAACTATGGCGTTGTATAGGGTCCTCTGGGTTTTGGGATGCGAGCCCCACCAAACACCAGAGAGGGCACGGAGGACATTAATGTTTTTCTCACATTTTTGTACGAGGTAATCACAGTGAGTAGAACCTGTCAACCTAGTGTCAAGGTATACACCTAAAAATTTTACTGAAGTAACCTGCGGGATTACTTCATCCCCTAAATGCAAATTGACTTGCGGGACAATCCGTTTTTTGGTGAAAATTATTAATTTACTCTTCGGGGCGGAAAGAGACAGGCCGTGGCGTGTTAACCAGTTATTCAAATTGGATAGTGCATTAGATAAGTAAGAAAGGGCTATATCAATATTTGGAGATGGTATGTAGACAGCAAGATCATCACAAAACTCTAGAAGTTGGCAGAGGGGCCCTATTGAGCTCCAAAGGTCGCTGGTGTAAAGAGCGTAGAGTATAGGGCTCAATACGGATCCCTGAGGGAGTCCTTTCCATACATACCTAAGAGCAGAGATTAATCCAGGTGTGCGGACTAAGATAGAACGTTCTAAGAGGAGGCACATAATGAACCTGACCAGCTTCTCTGGTATGCTCAGCTGAATCAGTATATTCCTGAGCACAGGAAGAAGGACATGGTCGTATGCGGCTGCTACGTCTAAGAACACACCAATCAGGTACTCCTTTTTTAGGAAGGCGGTTCTAATATCAGTTGTAAGAATGCTGAGGCTGTCTAGAGTACTCATACCTTTCCTGAATCCGTATTGAGACCCCGACAATAATGATTTGCTTTCTACAAACCACTCCAAGCGATGTTTAATCATAATTTCTAAAATTTTACAAAGAACTGAAGATAAAGCAATGGGTCTGTAGCTGTTAGAGTCTGTAGAGTCTTTGCCCGGTTTGAGGATTGGGATTACGATTTGGGTCCTCCAGGAGTCTGGGATGATGCCATAGTCGAAAAAGTAATTGCAAAGGTCGAGGTAATACTTTTTCGCATCGTCAGAAGCATGCACTAGGAATGAGTACGGGATGCCATCGGAACCAGGAGTTGAGTCTTTGAGGCCATCCAACGCAAGTTGTAGTTCGTGCATGGTGAAGTTGGAGGAGAGTGAATCAGTAGACGGGATATATGAGGGAGGTGGTAAAAGGGAATCTATATTAGGAACCGAATGAGGAGCTATTCTGTCAGTGAAAGACTCGATCCAGATCGAAGGGTTTTGGGACGAGTTGTTGTCAACAAAGGAACCTCGGTATTTTTTGATTTGCTTCCACACAGTAGATGCTGGTGTTCTGGGAGCTAGGTTCCCACAGAAGCGAGACCATCCACTTTTCCTTTTGGTGGAAAGCATCCGTCTGGATTTAGCCGCTGAGTGTTGGTAGGCTCTGAAGTTTTCGTCAGACATCGAGGTGTTATACGAGGATTCTGCATCGTTTCTTTCTCTGACTACACCTGAACATTCGGAATCCCACCAGGGAACGGAAATTCGGAATTGTTTATTTGATTTAACTGGGATAGTGCTATCTGCAGTAGCTATAATAGCTTCAGTAAAACGGCTGTAGCAATAAAGAGCGTTGTCAACATTGATGGGTGGTAAGGAAGCTAGGTTATGGGAAAGGGTGGATGAGTAGGAGGCCCAATTAGCGCCTGCTAGCCTATATTTTAGGAGAGGATGATGATTAGTAGGCGGGATGACTCTGTCTCTAATGGACATGATGATGGGATAGTGGTCGCTGCCATAAGAGTGTGGGAGGGTTTGCCAGGAAATATTGGAAGAAAGGGAAGGAGAGGTGACTGTTAGATCTACAGCACTTCTTGGGTTTTGGGTGGGACGAGTTCGGCGTGTCGGGGAGCCATCATTGACAACAACGATGTTTAGTTCGTCAAAGATCTCGATTAACGATAGTGCAAATAGATCGTCCTTATGTGACCCCCATGAACGATGATGAGCATTAAAATCACCCATCACCACTACAGGACTTGGGACTGAAGATAAGATCAGAAGGATATCCGGAATGAGAGAAGAATTGGGGTGAGGTATATATAGGGATATAAATGATATGTTCAGGACTCTAGCGGCAACCACGTTAAGGAGAGGAGAGTGATAAGGGAGGGGGAGCTGGGAGAAAGGGAGTGACCTTTTGATAAGAAGGGCACTACCGGCATACCCGTCAGCGCGGTCATCCCGCAGACAAGCATGACCCGGGATCCGGAAAGCGGACCCCGGGACAAGCCAAGTCTCCGAGATGGCCACAACTGCGGGGGAGTATTTATTTAAAAGGAAGTATAAGTCAGACCTTTTGGGTCTGATACTCCCTATGTTCCACTGGATTATGGACATTGGGGCCATGGTTAGGGGTAAAAGCATTGAAAAGTTTTTCGGCAACGTGGGACGGTAGGGATATTTGATTTTGGGACAATAATTGAATCAACATGTTAATAATAAGTTCTATAAGATTTTCATGGGAAGTTTGAGAGGGGTTGGATTGGTTCGGGATGGCGCAACCATTGGGGAGAGAGGATTTCTCGGAAGCAATGATGGATTGATGTGCTGACACATCATAGGACTTACCGAGGGGGGCTTTAGGTTTGGGTGCTGAAAATATAGTTTTGCGGTAACTTTGCGATGTTTGCTTCTGACTAAGAATAGGTACAGAGGGATGGTATTGTAGATAGGATGATGTAGAAGATGGTGCCTCTCGAGATGCCATTTCTGCATAGGAACGGGACACCTTCGGGAAATGAGATGAAGCTTCCTCATAGGACACAGATTCTTTTGACATGATTACTTTAATCGACCTTTGTCTTTCATGTTCTGGGCAAGATTTGCTTATGGTGAAGTGTTTACCTGAGCAATGAAGACAAGTTGAATTACTCTCGTCCACGTCGCAACTATCACCTGTATGAGGTTGAGCACATTTAAAACAGCGTGGCTTAGACCGACACTGAGCTTTGATATGGCCAAAGCGGCAACAGTTGTTGCATTGGATAGTTGGATATGTGTACAAGTCGACAGGAAAGGAAGTGTGATACGAATATATGTGAGGAGGAAGAGTTTGGCCTTGAAAAGTTAATACTACAGTTTGAGTAGGGACCCATTCAACTTTTCCATCTGTTATATTTTTCCTATTTATTCTACGGGCTTTGAGGACATAACCGCAGCCGTGGGGAAGGGTCAAAGACTCTACAAATGAATCCATAGAGATATCTATGGGTATCTCCCTAACAACTCCCATTCTTGATATATTGTAAGTTGGTATGGTGGCTTCATATTTATTGGTAGTAAGGAGGGGATGGTCTAAAAACTTGTTGGCGTCATTGGCTGACGTAAATTCGACTGAAATCTTATTACGTCCCATTTTTTTAATTCCGTCTTTGCAGATGTTGGCGATTTTGTTTTGGAATAACAATTGTCCAAATTTAATTGGCCTAATTGTTGTTCCAGCGGATGGGTCAGGTTCAGATCGAGAGACGATTACTTTAAAAGGTCCTACGTCAGTTGGGCTGTAGGCTTTTATACCAATAACCATTGAGGCATGCAAATAAACTGTCTGTATTGAAGCAGAGGCTAGGTCAGGGTTCGTGATGGTTTTTTTTGTAGCTTGCGGGGAAATGACATCGACATCCATCATATGTCGCTTGGTTGCATTTGAGTTGGTCTGCACGCTATCATTGGGGTTAAGGGGACTTTTATCTGGTGGCTCCTTAGAGCCCCCAGTATCTGATTCCATATTTAACGAACTCACCTGATATTAGGGTGTTAGTTTTATGTTGTTAGTAGTAAGACGACACAAATCCTGCGAGTAGGAGCACAAACACACACAAAAACCACAATAAAAACAACGAAAATTTCGCGGCACGTGTTTTATCCTTAACAGGTTGACGCGGAATCTCTAACTAAATTCGGTAAATTGAACAAACTGTTATTATGACCACGATAGAAATGTCAACAGAGCGAGGCGATACGATGAAGTCATACTTAACAACTTCTATAAATATGATGTGTTTTGCCCACGCACATACTACAACGATTTAGATCCTTCAAATCCTTGACATAAAACATACGTATATATTTATTAATAACATGATTTTATGTCCACTTTATCACCATCATGTATAAGTAGTACGTACATATTTAGATTATCGAGTTTAATATGACGAAAACACGTTTTGTTATAAGCAAAAAGATGCTACGTTATGACTAGACGTTAATTATACGGATGAGTGCCTCTCGCATTTGAAATTTTAAAAACGACTGCGAGATGCAAAGCTAAAACCACCTAGAATTATTGTGGCCTTACCGGCCTACGCTAATAACAGATCTAGCATTGTCAAGGTAATAACAACTAGGAAACTAACAGATAACATTTGTGAATAATTCATGTAACAATACATTCCAATACTCGAAAATAAATTGTTTTTATCTAAACGCATAAACAATGAAGTTATCACAAAAATGTTAATCTGGTATCGTCATTTTCTTTTGTAGATAACTTGGAATCCAAACGTCCGATAAAACAAAAATACTTATTAAATTTCGAGTACATTCTTCATAACAATAATCGTATTTGAAAGTGATCAATTGTAGGTAAATTGAATGAATCAGAGTTTCGCATTATATCTACCATCGCCGTGTGACCCAGTTGGTTTTCACAAACCGAGCTAAGCTCTGTGTGAAAGTGCGGCTTGGACTTGGCTAGACAAGTACCTGTCAATATTTCGTAATCACAATAAGCACAAAAAGCTATCAACGTATGAACATTATCGACAGCATACTTCACGATCAATTGACCATTATGTAGACGTTGCGTCATCGCTTGACCAAAACTTTATTTTATTTATAATTGATGTTATTGGAGTGATACAGGAAACCGTGCGTCAGAGTCAGAACCCCCAGGACAATGCCACTTGTCAACTAAAACAACCTTTATATTATTATTACACGTAATGTTGTATCAATCAATGTAATGGTTTAGAATCATTTTGTCATAAAACATCATGGCGCCGCCCGTTTGTAATCATAGCAGAAAGGTTAGTCAAAATCTGGAGGAAAAAATAGTAAGGAGAGGTGGAATTGATTATTCTCATCACGTATTATGTTTGTATAGGCATAGCTCAGGAATACTAAGTAAATTCGTTGGCAGTGGAACAATGGAAGCGTCTGGCAGCCATCGGCAGCTGGCCCGAAGAGCTTTTTTACCCATTCCACCGACCTGTCTCACATGCAATCCAAGAGAAATGTGTGACCTAGAATCATATGTCTAAATTCTGGTTTCAACTCATATATTTTTTCGATATCGTATATTTTATTATCCAATACGCATAAAATTATACTACCAATGTTAGTAAATTTAAACGATTCGTGACACAATTCTTGTCGATAGGTGTATCTTAAATGCGCCATACGAAAATATGTCGTAGGTTTTAAAAGGTCATGCCATAAAGGCGACATAAATTAACGTGTCCAGCCAAGGTGGAATATAAAAATCCATCACAGTTTAGTATAATCGATGTTACTGACCAAATTACGATTAGCAATAGAAGCGTGACGCGTAATTACGCAGAAATGGAAACTGTCAAGGTCTGAAGAGCAATTTTATCGAAAACGTTTTGATAGTTGGAACAGATCAAAACCTCATCACGACGCGGTGGTAATCCTTGGAATAGAACCTCAGATTTGAATCGGATTTCTATTCGGTTGATCCGACCTCATTCACCGCATCACAGTGGGGTGGAATTCCGCGATTGCATTGTGGAATAACATCAACGGGAATATATTATGTATTTTATGTCTCTCAACAAAAATATAGTTATTGTCTGCGTTGCTGTCACGTCGTACATATTTATTGACTAAAGTTTTGGTGTGTCGTTTTTAATATCTATCAATGCTAAATAGGTTGTTTGTCGAATTATTTATTTGTTTGCTTAATTGATTGATCGAGCGCCTTAATCTGTGGGACCTACAAGGCGCATTTGACAAAATATTGCATTCATTAGTAGTAGCCGGGTCATTTTAGACAATTGAAATAAAGAAAATTCCGACAGAGCCAAATTTTCGTAGAGACCTTAGGTTTACCACATGGAATAAAGTGTCAAAAGTCCCCATCAATCCCATGTGAGCTTCGGGACTTATTCGGGTCCCAAGGTCAAAATTTTAGGTTTTTTGGATTTTTCTCGAAAACGGTAAGTTTTATCGAAAAGGTACCTGAGAAAATAATAAAGCTTATAAAATTTTCTATAACTTTAATTCTATCCACTTTTTCCATATTCCCAACCGTTATTGAACTACACGCTCCAGAAATGTAAAAATTAAGGACCTCGGGCAGGTAACTATGGAGCCTGCCCCAATGCTCAACAGTGACATGACCTCTTTATGAGCTTTCAAATGATATGTGTCATGTCACTGTTGAGCAATACGATCAGTGTCGATACTTCGGTGGTCGAAAACACCGAGTTGGCCGTCGATTTCGATATAACTGTCAAGGAGTGACTTGTAAGAGCTTTCAAATGACATTAGTCATGTCACTGTTGAGCAATACGATCAGTGTCAACTGCACATTAGTGCACATACACCTAGTGTTTTTTCATCGGTGGTCGAAAACACCGAGTTTGGCGTCGATTTCGACATAACTATCAAAAAGTGACTTGTAAGAGCTTTCAAATGCGTAAGTCATGTCACTGTTGAGCATTCCGTCCAGGCTCCACAGCACCTCCAGTGGTAATTCTTCGGTGGTCGAAAACACCGAGTTGGCCGTCGAATTCGATATAACTGTCTAGGAGTAACTTGTACAACTCTTCAAGACCTTTCAAATGACATAGGTCATGTCACTGTTGAGCATTGGGGCAGGCTCCATAGTTACCTGCCCGAGGTCCTTAATTTTTACATTTCTGGAGCGTGTAGTTCAATAACGGTTGGGAATATGGAAAAAGTGGATAGAATTAAAGTTATAGAAAATTTTATAAGCTTTATTATTTTCTCAGGTACCTTTTCGATAAAACTTACCGTTTTCGAGAAAAATCCAAAAAACCTAAAATTTTGACCTTGGGACCCGAATAAGTCCCGAAGCTCACATGGGATTGATGGGGACTTTTGACACTTTATTCCTTGTGGTAAACCTAAGGTCTCTACGAAAATTTGGCTCTGTCGGAATTTTCTTTATTTGATCACTATTTTTATGTCTAAAATGACCCGGCTATAGCTACAAGAAAAGTTATATGCTATCCCAGGATTGTACTGATTGCCCCAGGAACAGTTATAACACGGATGAAAACGCAGCACGTTGCTAATAACTAAATCAACTACAATTCTATTCCTTAATTAAATTTCTTGTTAGAAAATCAATTCCTGTAGAAATTAATTCCGAGCCAGATTTATTAACCACGCTAGGCCAATGTACCGCGCCGTTTACTTATTCATGTCGGCCCGGTTCCGAGATTTCCCACGGACTTGGTCGCACAATACGCCCACTTTTCTTAAGAACAGGCTAAGAATCTCAGCCAGGCGAATATTGCGCAAGTATTCTCCCAGCATCTTAGGGATATGTCTGCTATTCGCACTTAGAAATAGTTTACAAGTGGAACTTTCTTACAAAGACACGTGTTCATGTAACTACTTGTCTTGATTACTCTTGATATCATAGCTTAGGGACTTGCAAAAGCAATTGCAGAACCAAGTGGTCATGATAAAAATCTTAGAAAATGAAAACTAACTACCTATTTAACAAAAGACAGATTAAGGTCTATGAAATTCATGTCAATATTTGAAAAGAATTGCGGTGAATGAATTTTCTGTCGGTCGCTTGATCTAGTTTCAATAGACTAGACAGATTGCTCGGTATAACAGACAGCTATTATAAATGCATTAGAAACAGGCAGTGGCGGCAGAATTGAAATCAATATTAGACCATAGCGTGACAGAGTTAACCAATTGATTAAAGTCTTATCTAAAGACATTAAGAACAGAAAATCCTTGATTAAAAAGATATTCTCGTATTATTTAATAAATAATAAAACGTTTTCACACGATATCAGCAAACAACCATTGTCATTTACATATAAATAGAATAGTCTGGCTTTACACAACAAAGATGCAGTGACAACATCACGATAAAAACATAAAAAGGTACATTACACCGATAAGAAACAACTTGTCTTCTCATGACAGCTTATTTGAGAGAAAGTGATACGGAGTATGTTTGTTATGATTATAGATTTATCATAGCCACTTGGGTAGTGTTAACAGACAAATTCTTACTCTCATTCGCTGTTATTGGTATCATTTGTTAGCAGAATGTTTTATTGGCATTATTATTCCAGAGAGAAAATCTGGATGTTAGTTGACAGCAATAAAAAGCTCATGACGAGCGGTCTAGCCATTTATGGGACAAACGAACAAACAAAACTTTCTTTTCACAATGTAAGTATGATTTATCGTCGCATTACGTATTTAAAGCGACAGTTAAAGTTCAAAGCGCTCCAAAGTTTGCCTAAATCAATTTTGATTTTGTCCAAACAAGTGATAAGTTACGAAAGTCGAGTTTCTCTTTTAACACTTGACATTACATCAATATCCGTTCGTTCGCAGACGAAATAAATAACGAGTGTTAGGAAATGCACGTTGGGAACAAAAACTAGTTATAATAACAAGGAAATGAAGTTATACTTTCACGGAGTTGCTAATTTGGACGGACATTTTAAGTAACTTTACGAGTTCGTTTATAAGAGCCACATCCTTCGACAATCTTTAAACCCAGAAGCGATAAACAGACATTCAAAAGCCAATAATATAATCGGTAGCAGTACAAAGCTCGACCACATGAAAGTAGGCATAGCACGAACATTCTTCATACAGCTTTCTCTAGAGATGATCAAAGCGAGCGTATTGTGTAGTGTTATCGAGCACTTCACAGCCAGTGAGTTAAATATCGATGGCAATAAAAATATCTAGCCGCATTACCAATTAGGTAACATTATAAAATAACAGCGTAACATGATACGTTTCAAGCCTTTCTAATTTTAGCCAAGTTCTATTCAACTTATGCGGAATAGTTCATGTTATAGGAGAGACATTTATAGATGAAAGAAAATTTAAAACAGTACCTAATAATGCCTAAGTTTTTCTTGATGTTCTTGATTTTCTTGATTGAGATGTAAAGAAACAGCTAAATAAAGCACTTCGTTAATGAATTAAACGACGTAAATTGAATAACGATTGACTGGACATGAACACAATAAAACAAACTTGACGAAAAGATAGAAAAAACCAGCAGATGGCCTGTTTCAAGGGCACGGAAGCATCTGCTAAAATAATAGGACAACTGTCGTCGATCACAATCAATGGACGATAGGTAACAAACTATTTATAGAGTACATATAGTGACTTAGTGATATTAATCACTGATATAATGTAGCGGAACAGAGCTACAATAATTATCTACACATTCTACGCAAAATTGAAGTCATCATCATCACCTTGTACGATACGAATATTTTCAAGGGTTAAAAGAATATTACGTCAGGAAATCACAATCAGATTACCTATTTAATTTTGATGTATTGAACAATATGTTATACAAACATAGTCTTCGCTCCGTTTGCTCCAAATACAAATGATTGATCGCGCATTTAACTAGAAACATATTGCTTTGATCAGTTTTGCAACTTTCAGTTACAGTAATACAGTAATACAGTAATATCTTAAAAAAGCGATTGAAATTATTACTTTTTAAATAATAACTTTCAGCAATTAGTTATCAATAGCCAATGTCGTTCAAAGTCGACTCAAAGGTAACCAAGGACTGACTTATAAAAATCGCGTTAAAACAATAAACTGTGACCAATTGAGAAGAGGTGATACGGATAATTAGAAGCAAGGTGATAATGTTGCAAAATGTAGTCCGCCGTAGTGGTACGTATGGCGATAACAAGGTCCTCTCCTTATAAGAGTAGCGGTGGGCGGAAGCGTGCACTCGAGGTGGTATGGCGGCAATGTGCTGTGGCGAAACCAGCCCGGCCACCACATAACTGTGCCAACTACAACATAAATTAATAACTTATAGTATTTTAGTAAAAATACCACCAAAGTTGATCTATGTTATGTGCACACCTTATTGTGATTTCTTGCCATAACCCCAACATTATATTTTAACGTTTGCAACACGAATCGAGAAAGCGAATCGTATGTGAGCAATGAATGACTTATTTAAATTCATTGTAACATCAAAAAAATAACGGGTGGGAAAGGAAACTGCATTGAACAATCGGTGAATTACGAGTTACGGCTCTCAATTGCCATCGGTGAACTGTTATTATTACCGCCATCATGTCCGATTCGTGATATTTTCACCACACATCCACTAGACTCGTTTCAGCAATCCATGCGTGTTGCTGCCAAGCTACATTTTACTTTAAACAAATACGATTCAATTTAGAAAAAGTGCACAGTTTTGGACACTGAGCAAATGGGACAACACTTTCGTTTGTTAATAAGACTCGGACAAGTTTAATTTGTCAGGTTAAAATTGTAGTGTGTCAGTGATCTAGGTCGGTGGCGAGTTCGGCATGAGGTGGTCGGTGAAGATGTGGGCAACGAGCCGTGTGCCCGACATGTGGGCACGGTCTGCTGCCCTCACCTTGGCGGGATCCCGCGCTCCCGCTCGTCCCACTGCCACCACACGCACTGACATCATCACCACGACCATATTCTAATGTCCCGTGTGAGGCCAAGGCCGGAATTTCGATCGATGCTTAATAACACACCGGAATAATAAAAGGAAAGTAAAGGTCGACGACCTCCTAGTGGACGTTACTAGCTCCATGGATTTATCCGGATTCTTTTTATAGATGCCAAAATGTAGTCGAACCAGTATTTAAGTTTCTCGTAATGTTCAAGTGAAAGAAAAAGTTGTGTAGTAAGATTGAATAACGCAAATTGATACCTAAATAAGATTATTTCTTAGTTTCTCGCTGAAATTGGAATCAGCTCGTTTTATTTCGAAGCCGTAGACGGCATGCTCGAAAAATTTAATGCGCGCAGACGTTCTAATAGAAAATGTTCATAGCTACTTTCTAACCGTGTAAAAAGAAAGCAATTACTTATTCAACTTTTAATTATCTAATCTAATTATTTAAAAAATAAGTTTAATTTAGCAATTTAATAAGTAAATTACTTAAACCAACCACCGCTTGACATAGTTACTTAGTTGTGCATACCGCCGCTAAGACGTTGTTTACAAGAATATGTTAATCAAGTGCTTCATGGATTATTGATGAATCAGGTGTATCGATTCCGCATAGATTAACTAAATTACTCTATAACAGAGAAATACCAAGGTTTAACGTGGTCGGTGTGAATCGGCACGGCGCGCGGCGCACCTTGCGCTAGGTACGAATGGAATCATCAACATTCCAAGCGCATAACGTGACCGCGGTTCAATGTTAACTGTAGGTGTTTACCGAGACTGCGACGGAGGCGCTGGAGCCGACGGCCGCGTCTTCGATGCGGTTCTGGCCCTCGGGGACGCTCAGGAAGCGCCTGAGCGTTCCGTACCCAGATGCAGAGGCGACCATGGCTACCATAGTTGAGGCACAATCACAACACGAGGGCGTGCACTGGTCCTGGTGACATCACTCGCGGAGGTATACTCTCGGCTCGGGGCGGGTCGCGCGCCTGCGGTCTGCGCGCGCGCCGCTGCTATACTGCCTCTAGCCGGCACCGCTAGCCGCGCCCCCCCACCGCGCAACACTCAACTTAGATAATCTAGCCTCACTATTTACTTCTTTGAGTATCAAACTTCTTTTAGGCAGGTAAGATGTTTTTAAAGTTATTCAAGATAATTAGTATTGATAAGATATTTTTTTTTATGAGTAATGTTTTGAACAGCTACCAAACTAAACATCATTTTGGAATTTTCTATTATGTAAGAAAGTTTAATTATTCTGTTTTTATTATTTTGTTTTATTATTCTGTTTCATGCTACAGATTAAAATTTAAGCTTCCTGTAGGTTTTATTATATTTCATGTTGGAACTAAGTCCTGATTGTGGTCCTGATTTGATTATCAGCTGTTCCCATGACACACTGCAATCTGTTCAAGTCACAGTTACCTAAATTAATTTATGATAATAGCTTATAAATAGATTTACTATAAATTGAGATTTGTATTAATTATGGCAACATTAACTTAACACCTTAGTTTTCTAAATAACTACAAAGTATTTAAAGACTATATTATGAAGGCTTTTAAAAAAAATCAATCAACTTAATGTTTAACAATAAGAAACACAACAGTGCCTAGTTCAAAATAGAGTCATAAATGGCAACAATATGAATGAACACACATACAAAATCAATTGGAAATTATAGTTTAAAAAAACTAAAAAACACGCTTTTATTGCAAATTGAACTAAAAACTAGAAAATAATTTTTCACCTCAAATCAAAATTATAATAAAATTTAAGTTATTAACACAATGATTCAATTCAGAGTAAAAAGCGTGGGGTGCTTAATATTTTTTTTAAATATTACAATCATCATTGGTATCTATGAGAGGATAGTTATGAACTACAGCAAAATGCACCCCACGCTTTTTAGGGTTCCGTAGCCAAATGGCAAAAACGGAACCCTTATAGATTCGTCATGTCTGTCTGTCTGTCTGTCCGTCCGTCTGTCTGTCTGTCTGTCCGTATGTCACAGCCTTTTTTCTCCGAAACTATAAGAGCTATGTTGTTGAAACTTAGTGTGTAGATGTATTCTGTAAACCGCATTAATATTTTCACACTAAAATAGAAAAAAAATAAAATTTTAGGGGGGTCTCCCATACTTAGAAATGAAAAAAATATTTTTTTTTTCATCAAACCCATACGTGTGGGGTATCTATGGATAGGTCTTCAAAAATGGTATTGAGGTTTCTAATATCATTTTTTTCTAAACTGAATAGTTTGCGCGAGAGACTCTTCCAAAGTGGTAAAATGTGTGTCCCCCCCCCTGTAACTTCTAAAATAAGAGAATGATAAAACTAAAAAAAATATATGATGTACATAACAATGTAATCTAACACCGAAAATTGGTTTGAACGAGGTCTAGTTAGTAGTTTTTTTTTTACGACATAAATCGTAAACCGCAAAAAAATACTGATTATTCATTCAATAACTCAAATGTAAATAAAAAAACATTTATTTCAAGAACTTCTTTATTATGTTACTCGCTGCTACGGAACCCTTCATGGGCGAGTCCGACTCGCACTTGGCCGCTTTTTTACTCTGAATTGAATCATTGTGTTAATAACTTAAATTTTATTATAATTTTGATTTGAGGTGAAAAATTATTTTCTAGTTTTTAGTTCAATTTGCAATAAAAGCGTGTTTTTTAGTTTTTTTAAACTATAATTTTATTTTTTATTTTTTAGTAAATCTGGCAAATCCATTAAGGATAATGGGAAACTGTTATTAAATTATTGCATTGTCATCGGTCCTTGATACGCGTGCAAAGTTTCAAAGGGAACGGGCCCATCACGGGAAAACCACGGGACGCTGTTAGTGTCTAGTACCATTTAGTAAAATAAAACAGAACTCCCGTTCCGTCCCACGGCGAGCGCCCGTTGATGTCTTTTATATGAAGTAATATTTTTTTAGTAAATCTGGCAAATCCATTAAGTATAATGGGAAACTGTTATTAAATTATTGCATTGTCATCGGTCCTTGATACGTATGCAAAGTTTCAAATTAATCAGACTTCTGGAAGTTGGTGAAAATGATGTTCAAAGATTCCATTACATACGTTCGTACGTACGTACGTACATACAGGCCAAGCTAATAAAAGCGTGTTGATAATGGGAAACTGTTATTAAATTATTGCATTGTCATCGGTCCTTGATACGTATGCAAAGTTTCAAATTAATCAGACTTCTGGAAGTTGGTGAAAATGATGTTCAAAGATTTTATTACATACGTACAGGCCAAGCTAATAAAAGCGTGTTAAAAAATCGAATGGTGATGGGACATCACTATCGTCATCAGCTACTTCAATTTAATTCATATTGAGTTAGAATTAAATTAAATCTTTATCTTCTTCTCATTGCATTAAGTGAAAATATTTGACAGCTGCCTACCTATATATATTCTACAGATACTTTATAGATGCTGTGTCATCATACCATTAGAATAACACCTACTGAACATCTATTCATGTAGTAATAAGTATAGTATGCTTCACACCATGATAATCCTTAGGTAAACTTAAATAGGCAATAAAAATATTTGAAAATTATTATTTTAAATGATGAACTCGACTCGGACATCGACTCGGATTTTTGCCTGATTGACGTTGTGGAGATTTTAATAGAGAGAAGTAGAAACAAGGGGAGGCCTTTGCCCAACAATGGGACACTCGAAGCTAATATAATAATTTTGAATAACACTTCAAGGGATCATGAGAAAATCCTTAAAATGGTTACTAAAAATAAGTCCGTAAGCACACACTAATGTAAAAGTTAGTGTAAATACAGTGTCAATTGTTTGAGTAGTGTATTCAACGGCTTTTACTTTATTTACATAAAAATAAATCTTTATTTTAGGTAAACTGGAGTTCCTAATACTCATACTTTAAGTGCATAAAAAGTGCTAACTTTACTAAAGTAGATACTTACTTTAAGCCTCAGTAAGTATTAGTCTGTAAAGTTTCATTGATGGGCATAGGCATCTCATCTTGCTGAAGATATCAGTACAGTGAGGACGAAAGATTACATAATTCATATCTTAAAAAATTACTTAATTACTATAAAATCAAACAAAACCCTTTTTACTTTCCCATATTTGGATAAAGAGATATTAGAGTCGCTTCCACTCATAAAATGTTTCAAGGTATCCGATAGGTATATAATTCAGCCTTGCCTCTAATGGGTTTGTGATTTCAATAATTAAAAAGAAATATAAGGAAACTATTAAAGAGATTTGAAAGTCGCAGCTGTAAGTTTTATTACAGTGCTAGCTTTCAACTATAAATCAAAGAAGTAGTTTCTACATATATTTTATTGTTTGTCACAGCAGACTTATATAGACATGAGCGAGACAGTCATAAGTGATCCTGATAGGGTACAGACAGGCCATAACAATGTTCTAATGCCAATAATTTATTCATATAGAGTGTGGGCAGCGAATAACTTCGCCCACCTTTTGCCTTGCTTTGTTCCCCTTTCAATACAGATTAATATTAAATGTTATTTGACTCTAAAGATGCATTAGAAAGAACAAAATAAGTTGACTTAAATGATAAATTGCATGAACTATATGCCTTTCAGTTTTTTGTCATGCACCAGATAAGAATGATTCATACTGAACTTGTAATGTGAGGTGTGTAAAACAAGATTCCGTAGAGAGTTTCACAAGTGGCAAGGTAGTGGAAGTAAGCAATGCAAAGGTGAATTAGTTAAAACCGGCGCGAGCAATTAGCCGTGGAGTGCTCACCTGTTTTGTGTCCACACAGTCTGTGGCCTCCATGTTAGCATGTGTCCGCTCCTTCCTCTCCATGACTTCGGAAACATCAGAAACGCTTGCACCATCCACCGGACGAATCAAAATTACACAATACAAGCATAAACATAACAATCGCGATGGGCTCAACCAATTTCAAAGAAACAATGTCAGTGGTCACACCTAAAGTTGAGCCACTTGGGAGGTCTCTGAACATTTAATTCAATAAAATGTCGATATTAACACTTGTAAATAACCATTTTATATTGTTGTAAATTAGCTTATAACACTAGAGGACACTTTTTTACACTATGCATGTAAAATACAGTTGAACACCATCTTAAAATTTTCACACATTCCGTCATCGGGGCCGTCTGACTGACTGACGGTCGCTGCCCTAGTTTGACGTTCCACTTCACACTTTTATCAAAGCTACAATTTTTATATATTTTATAAATAGTTTCATTTAATGAATTATCTCTCCATAAAATTAAGACCCGTAAATATTTCACTTTATTTTTTTACTAACCATTGTTAATTTAATGTCGATAAACTTCGTTTGATATCAATTTAATCGTACAATAAAGTAAATCATTGCGTAAAACAGAACTAAATCAAACAAAGCAAAAACAACACAGACTAAAAAGATTTCAAATATCAAAGTTCATAATTATCAAACACGCATCCTATAATTTATTTATTCTAATATTTTTTTCTATATTTTTGTCAGCTTGAAGAAATTAATAGTTGTTTTTATTTTAAAAGTTTTATGTAAAAGCTTTAAAAATTAGTGGAGAAAAGAAAGTTCTATGTAGGTAATACGTTGGTTATTGCTTCAAAGATTCACCTATCAATCAGAAAATGACGGCATGCATAACGTCATATCATTACTGATTGATTGATTCGCTATCAAAAATAGCTGTTTGCAAAGGCTGTTTGTTTGCAGAATTTGTTTGATTCATGATATAAATAAATTGCGTATTATTGTATGTATTCTTGTCTGTAGAATTGTCGTGTGTTCGTGGGCGGTTTTGTTTTGTGGTCCGTACAAGTAATTATTCCATTGAATTTTCAGTTTGTTAGAACAAACAATTCAGATGCAATATTATATTATAAAAGCACTTACAAGTCGTACCCTCTTGTGAAATGCCCCGCGAAAAAAGTCGGTATCGTGATAGACGAAGTTCTTCCCACAGTTCAGATTCATCGTACGATCGTAAGAAATCAAAAAGTAAACACAAAAGACGTTCCCGATCAAGAGATAGATCAGAATCTAGTAGATCAGAGTATAAACGAAAGCGATCTAGCTCACGCACCAGACATAGGAGAAGGAGTTATTCCAGAAGTTTGTCGAGGGACCGCTACGAAAACAAGTCGAGAAGGCGTTCGACCTCGCGGTCTCGGTCGAAAAAGGACAGATCACGGTCCCGGTCTGATTCTAGAAGTAGATCGAAGTATAGTAGAAGCAGTAAGAAGTCATCGAAGAGGTCTCATTCATCCAGCAGAGATAGTTCGTATGAGAAAGGTTAGTACTAATAAGCTGGCTTGCTCTCCCTCTCTCTCTTTATGTATCCCAAATGGTGACAAGGTCAGGTAGTTTTTTTTTCTCCTCCACTTAGCTCTGGCATCAACATCTTTGGAAATCTTGCTCTTCTCAGCTACCTACATCCTTTCAATCACTACATATTATTAAACAAAGTCCCCAGCCACATCTGTCTGTCTGTTAGCGATAAACTCAGATACGATTCAGACGTGTTTTTAAAAAAATAGATGGTGTTTCAAGATGAAGGTTCATTTGTATAAAAATTCCCCAAATTTCTAAGGGAATGGGCACAATGCGGGTAAAACCGTGGGGCGCTGCTAGTCATCAATATGTCTTAATAGAAATCACAAGAATAATATATTCTGATTATGTGATTATGATTATAATATGTCTCTGTATGTGTCTATTAAGTATTATTATTATTCTACAACTATCATACTCATTTCTAATTATTTAATCTTTCTTACAGAGACATCAACAGCTTATAAAAAGGTAAACCTTGATGATACTGATGTGAAATTGGAAAAGGCAATCAAGGCAGCTGAAGCAGTCGGACTAACAATGACGAAAATACCGACATACGAGTACAAAGAGGTTGAAATCAAGGAGGATATGCCAACAATACATGATAGGAACCTGTTAGCGGAACTGAACAATGATTCCTTTGTACCAAAGTCTTTTACATCATCCAGGAGTAAGAAGCAATCGCAAAATATTGTGATTGATTTGAATTCACAAACTGTATCTGTACCTGAAGCTGATATTAAAGTCCAGACTGAGGATTCTATAATTAATTTTGATGTAAGTCTGATGTCTTGTGATTGTTAAAGTTTAAATTAGCAGCTCAATCAATCAAAACTTGTGACAGTTTTAATAGGCTAATAGAATAGTTTTATTAAAGGCAGAGCAACACAAGCAAAGCGTTAGAAATGAGTGTGGTCTAATAGTTAATATTTTATTAATTTTTCAGGCAATACCTAGTGAAGAAGAACTTAGAGAAATGTGGATCAAGAAACTTTATATGTATAGAAAAAAAATGTTGGGAGAAACATAACAGTACCAAATACAAATAATATTTTTAAACTTTGTTTTTATTTTGAACCCAATTTTTAAACTCTTGCTTACACAAGTAATATCAATGTTTCAACAGTTATAAAGCTTGTGAGTCGTACAGGGTGCGTAGAGGCCTAATGCCAAGACAATAATAACAATTAACGACCTAAATTATTTTTATTGAACACAACAACATAACTGCCGGTAGCTCACATCATTCTGTCACTACTAGTTTAATTATTTACACAGTTCAGCTCAGGGTGAGTTAACCTCACATGTTGTTCCTCTCCCGCTGGATACGACTGCTGTACGTCCGCGACACCAGGTTCCACGCGTCCATGTATCTGTCCATACACATCGCTATGCATTTTTGTTCCGAATTATCCAGCGAAGTGCCCGGTTTATTGATGCACTTCTTGAAACATTTTTCAGACATTTTCGTAAGTAATTCCTGGGCATTGGCAATTGCAATCTGTTGTTTTACTTGATCCATCAACTCTTCTTTCTGTGCTCCGCTGAGGGATCCGGTTGATAAGCTATCCATTGCGCTTTTTATATAATATATATTTTATGCAATTTTCTCAATTATTGCTCAATTAATTTAGGCTTACAGAGAATGAATTAAATAACCTCAAATTTGATTTTTGACTGACTGACTTGACAGCCTGTAGCCCACAGACTACGAAACAAGCTGTAGCCCGTATTGACAGATAGGTACTCTGAATTTTTTTGTAATGCCTCTGTTGACGTTGACTGTCTGTAGGATTTATATTCTATATTATCATACCTCTACCACATCATTTTTCGGAATATGCCGGTTTTTTAAATCAGTTGAATCAATCAAGTGGTGGCTCGTCCTGCTTAGTTTGTTCGTGGTCTGTTTGTGGTTTATTAAATTTTGATCTATGGATTTTGATTTTTGTTTATGTATTTCTGTTTGTCTGTTTGTATTGTGGGTGGTTGTGGAACAAGGATTAAAATACTCTCTGCCGAGAGTTGTGGAACTTGTGGATATGGAAAATCTCTGCTTGTATTAATAATTCTTTATGTAAATACATTAAAGCATTATATAATCAATAACTGGATTAAATTTCCAATTACCATTTCTCTCTCAGGAGCCTCAGGTGCTGTTGCTAAATTTCGCAAGCTATGCTTTGTACCTTTGAGCTGGAAACCACATAACAGGGTGTTTATTCATGGAAGATATTGAAAATATAGACAGCTCGTTGTCACACGATGAATTACTGGAAGTTACACAATCATTGGTGTATAAACTTACAAATTCTGACTCTATGCTAAAGGATCTTCCAGCTGATATCATAACTGAGGAGATTTTAGCTCAGGTGTTTATATTTTAATGATTGTCTATAGACTTTAACTTAGACATCACCAAAACGTTTCTAGGACATACTACCTTTGAGAGACTGCCTGTATTATCTGTAGGCAAAACCATCTCGCACTTATATCTACTTTCTATCTACGCACATAAATATTATTATCAGTAGATTAATGGAATAGGCATTGCTTACATGTGTAATTTTATTTAATATTTTTCAGATTGCTGTAGAACATGGACAAGCTATTACACTTTTTATAGCAAGAGAACAAGAACCTACTCTGAAAGTTATAGTAAGTTTTTTATTTGGTAGGAAAATATTAGAGCAAATTCATTTTATTTGTAGTAATTTATCTGCCCTGGTTGCTATTATCATTTGACTGTCACATCCTTTCAGGGTCTAACTACACCCAATACCAGGATTGGATTCCTACAAAAGATTACAAATGGTATTAACAACTATCGAAGAGTGGCAGGAAATTCCACAGGATTTCATCAGGAAACTCATTAGGTCAATGAAAAACCGTTTACAAGCAGTCATTAGGGCCAGGGGGGGCAATACAAAATATTAAGCGGGAAATAACAATGATTTTAAATAAAAATTTGATATTTTCATATTACTTCATAATAATTTAAACATCCACAAGTTCCACCTATTGTAATCACTACATAGTTTAAAACAAAGTCGCGTCTGTTTGTCTGTATGCTTAAATCTTTAAAATTACGCAACGGATTTTGATGCGGTTTTTTGTAATAGGTAGAGTGATTCAAGAGGAAGGGAATTCCCGAAATTCCCACGGTAACGGGCACAACGCGGGTAAAACCGCGGGGCGCTGCTAGTAATTTACTAAATGAAGGTAGGAAACTTAATTAAATTTAAATAATTTTTATACCATTCGAAAGCTAACAAAATTTATTTTCAAATGGTATACTTACACCAATCTACAGTTTATTCCATGGAAACTGTAAAATATGGTCTGCAGAAACAAGCGATCGAGTGATTCCAGTTTATAGCTCGCAAGTGTAAATATGTCTTTAAATATTACAGGTCCCACAAAATGTAACAGTATTAAACTTGAAGAAAGCTATACAGAGACATTTTGAAATATACCAAAAGAGAACTAACAGCAAAGTGAAAATATCATGGAAGTACATCTGGAGAACTTACGACTTGTGCTATGATAGCACTGTTTTAGAAAATAATGATGATTGTATTGAAGACTATGCAGTAGTTAATAAGGTCACATTAGGATTTAAAAAGAAGAGAAGAAAGAAAAATAAACAGTAAATCTTAAAGGATTGTTTCATTCTGGTATCTAAAGTATCTTGTTTTAATTAATTAATACTTGTCGTAGTAATTATTTAGTTTTGCACCTGATTTAGATATCTCTATTCAACGATAAATGAAAATTACTTATTCCTACTAATATTATAAATGAGAATGTAAGTTTGTTTGTTACGCTTTCACGCCAAAACTACTGAACCGATTTGAATTAAATTTAGTACACAGTTAGTCTAGAACCTGAGTAAGGACATAGGATACTTTTTATGGCGAAGTTCCCGCGGGAACGGGTACAATGCGGGTGAAACCGCGGTGAGCGACTAGTTTAAAATAAACTGCTGTCGCTCACCGGCAATGTGATTAAAACAAACATACATTATGCTTAGACATTTATTATTATTTTCCATTTCACCTACAAAATAAACATTGTATAAGACTAAAATAGCTAACAAGAAGCTAAAAGAACTAAATAATTGAACTATGTAACTGTCAATATAAAATTTCCCATAGAAGCTTTCTTATTCTAACAATATTTTTATTAATATTCATGCAATATTGTTTTCTTAATGTCTATTTTCCTTTTTATAATAATATTCAGGAACAATTTATCAGAGATAAAATTATTTTTGATAGTACTTAATGTCAAAGATATTTATTAACTTTGTCCGACATACTCAAATGTTAGAGTTGTTCGAAGTCGGGCAGCGGCGGGGGCTCCTGCGGCAGCGGCTCGAAGTCCCCCAGCGTGTACGAGGGCTCCTCGTGCCGCGGCGTCGCCAGCGGGCGGTCGTACGTGTCCTTCAGTAACTCTTGATCATGCTGGAATAAAACAAAGCTGTTAAATTAGTACTAATTATATAAATGTATCTGTGAGTTGAGTTTTCACACAAGAGCTGAACCAAAAAAATTGATGTTCTCATAGTAATAAAATAAATTTTATTAGCTTTTGCAATGATAATTTGTGCCACAGCATTAATTCAACATCAATATAAATTGGATTTTTAATTATGTCCTCACAATGCCTATTCACTAAATGGATTAAAATTTAAATTGTGTGTAGTAGTTTAAACTACATACACTCTCGATATAACTTTACACAAGATTTATACAAAAAAAACTCAATGAAAAAATCTTCACAAACTTAAGTTTTTACCTGATCGGACTGAAGCACGGAAGGTGGGGCCAGATCATCCAGAGACAGCTGTGTGTTGAGCACCGAGGGAGGCGCGTAGTCAGCAATCGCGGGCACCGTGTCCACGGGCTGCAAGCAACGGAAATATAAGAGTAACTATAGCTATCCTTCGTTCGATTCTAGAGTCCCACCAGTGTATAAGTTATGAAATTGCGGTTAGGTTATTTTCTAAGGTTAAAATCGCGCTCAAGTAGTTTATGTAGGAATGTGTGTCACGAACGTGATTATAATCTTGTTCATAGTACTCGTAGCCTTAGTCATGCATGCTATATGGAGACTTCATACTGTTTAAAGACGTAAATGTGCTATTCGTAGCCAGACAGACATGTTATTCACAGTCTGGGTCATGCTACTTGTAATCCTAAGCATGTAACTTGTATTTCATGTCATGCTATTCGCAGCCCCAAGCATGCTATTCATAAATTCGTCCAAAATAGTATACACATTATATCTAAATTACTGACCGTATCAATAGCCTGAGTGCTAGCTACGGGCAGTTCTTCAACGGTCTTACTGTACGACGGTTCATCTCGCACGGTGTTCAGCCGGGCTTCTTCTTCAGAACTGTACGCTGTCTTGTGTTCGCACATTAGCAAGTGGGTTAGCATATCCGTGCCTGGTAGGGGAGAATGGTAATTAATATCAATTTGTTTTGGTCAGTTTAGTGGATTATTGTGTCAGGTTTCTACCTTAAGGATAACTAGCAGCGCCCCGCGGTTTTACCCGCGTTGTGCCCGTTCCCGTGGGAATTTCGGGAATTTTTTTACATAAAAACCTTCCTCTTGAATCACTACCTATTACAAAAAACCGCATCAAAATCCGTTGCGTAATTTTAAAGATTTAAGCATACAGACAAACAGAAGACAAACAGACGCGACTTTGTTTTATACTATGTAGTGATGATGAATGGGTACGAGAAGACAAAATGTTTTTGACAGATATTAAATCAACAGATGTCTACGCAAAATGCGTTGCATATTAATTTAGTAAGTTTTCAATATCGTTAAGATATTTTTACATTATTTTCTTCGGCGCTACAGCACAGAAAGAACACCATACAGTACACATAATAAGTACATTAAGCACCAATTATTTTAAATATTTGAGTAGTATCTCATGCAAAACTCTAGTATAAGTGAGACGTACCGACAGTAGTGTTGTACCCGCACACGCAGTGGCAGCGGAAGGGCGCGGCGCGCGGCGCGTCCTCGAGCGACAGCGGGCCGGCGCAGTAGCCCGAGTGCTGCAGCTGCGCGCGGTAACACGACGTCACGAACGAGCACTTGCTGCACCGGCTCGTGCCGCTGTCGGGACATATACGGTCACATCATATATCATACCGTACCGTCTGTTGTAATACCTACTCTCTATAAATGCTGATTACATCTATAATTGGTGTTGCACACCGTATTCGAATACATGCTACGTTCTAAATTGTTAATGTGTTAACGACACTGATGCAATAAATAAATATCACACTTTGAAACTTCGCGTTGGTAATCCTCTTTATTAATCTGTTCATCTACGGTTGGAGCTCTTTAAAGTGAGACTATGAATGATTATTTTTAGAAACAGTATTAGCCTGTAATGTCCCAAGCTTGGGCAAAGGCCTCTCATCTCACCGAAGATATAAACATTCAGGAGGATTAGGCGTAATTACCAAGCTTGCACACTACGAAACATGTTTTCGCTCGGACCGGGAATTGAACCTAGGACTTCAGTCTTGGGCCAGTGCCAATACGACTAGACCACTGAGACGTTTTATTGATTTAATTAGAAATAGTTTTTAGTAAGTTCGAAGTTGGTAGAATTTTAACGATTTCAAAGCGACACATTATCTTTAAGAATACTCACAGGAAGTGCTGGTGCGTGTCGAGCGGCGTGTCGCACTCGCGGCACAGCATGCCGTCCGGCACCACCAGCGTCAGCGACTCGAACGTGTCGCTCATGTCGTGGTTCGCAGAGTCCTTCACTGGCGGACGCGCTTTATTCTGCAACACGATACGTAAATTCATCTTAACATATCAGATATTTTTTTATATGTATAGATGAATAAGTCTCAAGCCTAGACACTAGCGTTCATTCTTTCTTTTCGAAGAGGTTAGTGGCCAACACTAGTGTCAGAGTTATTGGACCGCATAAAGGCCTCCAACATGGTCTACCGATTGAAACAACTAGACTAGGGTTGTTTTCTAGGTGTATACGGTAAAAAGCGCGCTGAATTTTGCGCTTTATAAAATCGTTCTCGGACGTATATCGTTTACGTACTATTCCAGCGAGTCCGCTCATAACGTAAGTGGGTGCCGGATTTACAATAGCGTTTAAACAACGTTTCTGCACGTATACAGTTGGTTCTTCGCAGCTTATAGCGTCGTTTATAAGCACTTCAATGCTTATACTGCTTTCGGGTGTGGTAAAGTAAAGTATTAGCCTGTAATGTCCCACTGCTGGGCAAAGCCCTCTCATCTCACTGAAGATATCAGTACAGTGAGGAGGATTATGCATAATCACCACGCTTTCCAAATGCGGGTTGGTGATCTCAAACCCGAGCTATGTTTGAAAAGTAGGAAACATGTTTTCGCTCGACCCGAGAATTGAACCTGGGACCTCAGTCTTAGCACGCGAGTGCACATAACACTAGACCACCGAGGCGAGGCGAGGTGGTATAAGGTAAAAAGCAATTTTATTAAAGTACTTATGTATGTAGTGAAATCTTTCTTACCCTCGGTTTCGGGATGAGATGTTCGTTAGTGCACAGCGGCTTCACTTCCGCCACACTGATGTGATCTCGGATTTGATGTTCTCTCAGTTGACCTTTAACAAAATATTATTAAATAAGCCCTTTATGTCCTACTGTAGGGCAAAGGCCTCCCCTCACTTCTTCCATAGCTCTGTCAAGAGCTACTAGGCAATAATCATGCATAACTACAACAGTACAACTGGCATATTACAACCGCCGTATCTTTGCACTATATTTTACCAACTAGCAGCGCCCCGCGGTTTTACCCGCGTTGTGCCTGTTCCCGTGTGAATTTCGGGATTAAAAATAGCCTTTAACCTTCCTGTTGAATGTGGCTATCTAGTAGAAAAACAATTATTCAAATCGGACTGCTAATTCCCGAGATTAGCTCGAACATACAAACAAACAAACATACAAATTTTACCTCTTTGTAATATTATTATAGTATAGATATGCATACAATGAACAGATGTATCATATTTAACTTAAAATAGACAAACTATCTGAATTAAATCAATATAAGTAATTTTTAACAATGAATAAGTTACCTAGGTGTACGAATTTGAGTGTGCATCTGTTGCACTTGACCTCCAGCGTCTTATCGTTGTGCAGCTTCATGTGGTCCATGAAGATCAGCACGTTGGACGTCATCTCATACCCGTCCACGTAGATTGGGATCACCTAGATGTCAAAATTTATTTTTAGCCTCTCCTTTTTTTGACGCAGTTTTTGATACACATGTTTTTTATTAATAAACATTTGTATCAAAAACTGCGTTAAACATTATTATTTTTAATGTTTTTTAAAGTTTAGAGCATGATCGGGCTGGTATGCCTTGTTGGGTGAAACATTTTCCTTTATTAGAAGGAATTTTAGTTGGTTAGAACATCAGCTTTTTCAGTTATCAGCCTTTTACTAAAGTAATCAGTTTACATTTTAGGACTCGTTAGTACAAATAAATAGTAACATAAAAGATAATTTAGCTTCATTTAAATTTGTGAGTGAAAAATAAAAATAATATTGAATGATTGATTGACCTTCAAGCAGAAGACGCATATGAGCGAGTCCCCGTGGCGGTGCGCGGTGCGGTAGTGCTGCAGCGCGGCGCGGTGCGACGACGCGCGGTAGTCGCAGCGCCCGCAGCGGTACGGCAGCTCGCGCGGCGAGTGGCAGCGCTGCATGTGCCCCGCCAGCCCCGCCACGCCCGGGAAACGGACCTGCAACCGAGAGGGGGGAACATGTATACTATCAATATCTAGTTAAAATAAACTATAAATGAACAAATTGAGAAAAATCACAAGAGGCTGCAGTACACATTTGCTACAAAAAGTTACTTAAAACAGACCGACAGCCGTTATAGCAAGTCCATTATAGCCGAATTTCGACATGAAGAGGAAAAAGGTTTAGTAATTTTATTTCATCTCTAAACCTTTTTCCTCTTCACGAGTAGTCGTCTTCGGCTGGAAAATTGACGACATTGGTCTACATTTTAAGACTCGTAAGAAAACATAGAGTGTAGTTTGCTAAGAAATGTCCACAACTGACCTCACAAATCAAACAGACGTATTGCAGTTGATCGGGCAGCTTGGTGTCGGTGGGGTGCGAGTTGGCGAGGTGCGCGTCGAGGTCCCGCTGGTCGGCGAGGCGGCGCAGGCAGTACACGCACAGCGGCGCGCCCGCCGCGCCCGCCGCGCCCGGCGCCGCGTGCCGCGCCAGGTGCTCCAGCAGCGCCGTCGACTCGTTCAGCTCCGACTGGCACTCCGGGCACTGCGGGCCCAACCACGCTATTACTGGATCTATATATTATTACTAGCGGTCCGGGGTATCACCCGCGTTATACCCGTTCCCGCCGGAATTTCGAGATAAAATGTATCCCATATGGTATTCTGATGATTTCTAGGAACAGTTTGAACGGCTATGCGTTGATAAATAAGTCTGTATGTGTTTAATTTTCTCAAAAAGTACTGGACGGATTGTTATACAGTTTTCACCAACATACATAGTGATTAAAGAGGAAAGTTTGTGGCTATTTTTCATGAGACAAAAATTAATTATCACTTATCCTGCTACTGTAAAGGGATCCTAACTCCACAAGACAGTAATAACACTAGAAACCATAATAAAAAAATGGAACCCACCTCAACAGCAATAGAAACTCGCTCATTATCCCCTTCCCCGCCGCACTGACCGAAGTAATACTTCTCCATGGAGACCATATCTTCCGGTTTGATTTCCTTCTTAATGTTCTTCAGAGGTATGTCGAGGTCCGGGTCGTCGTCGACGTAAGTTCGCGGCGCCTTCCTCCGCCGCCCGCTCGTAGTAAACTCGATGTCTTTCTTGCTTTCTTTCTTATCTTTTTCGGCCGCTTCCTGCTTTATTTTTGAACGGCGTAGCGCTAGAGGCATCTGTGTGTACGTTTATAGAGAAATTTATTAATCAATAAATTATTTATATATGTATAACACACGGTTATTTTGAATTTAAACTACGTTTACTGTTACACTTCGCGTATTTCGCTGTAAAGGAGCCGATAATTCGGATAAAAATGTAATAAATAAAAGCGAAGTGTATCCGTAAAGTCGATTCAATTTTAAATGAGTAGTGTTCGCTATGAACTATGAAACCAGAACATACTGTTAATGAGGATTGTCCGGATGTGTTTGGGGGTTTATTTCTAACATTTTTACAGAAGAATACAACCGAACGTACCTCTTCCTCATCATCGTCATCAATATAATGCGTCTTTTCTTTCTTCTTCTTCTTGCTGGGCGGCGGCGAGGGAGAGGGTTCCTTCTTCTTTCTTCCTCTACGCGTGCGACCTTCTTTGGCTTCTTCTTCTTCAACTCTTTTCTATAGAATTAAAAGTATATTAATAATGAAACTACATAGTACAATATACAATGTGCTTGACAAATCTATACTAATATTATAAAGCTGAAGAGTTTGTTTTGTTTGTTTGTTTGTTTGTTTGTTTAAACGCGCTAATCTCAGAAACTACTGAACCGATTTGAATAATTCTTTCACTGTTAGATAGTCTATTTATCGTGGAAGGCTATAGGCTACATTTTATTCCGAAATTCCCACGGGAACGGGCACAACGCGGGTAAAACCGCGGGGCGCTGCTAGTTAGCCATAAGATAAACCAATACATACTTATTTCCTAACTTTATTCTTACAAAACTTTAGGCGCCATCTTGAAAACCAACATGGCGCATGACAGAAAAATAAACTCCTATCTATACTAATATTATAAAGCTGAAGAGTTTGTTTTGTTTGTTTGTTTGTTTGTTTGTTTGTTTAAACGCGCTAATCTCAGAAACTACTGAACCGATTTGAATAATTCTTTCACTGTTAGATAGTCTATTTATCGAAGAAGGCTATAGGCTACATTTTATCCCGGATTTCCTACGGGAACGGGCACAACGCGGGTAAACCGCGGGGCACTGCTAGTAATAAATAAAGTTCTTCGACTTTGATAAAAGGCAGCTATTATCTACACTAATATAATAAAGCTGAAGAGTTTGTTTGTTTGAACGCGCTAATCTCAGAAACTATCGATCCGATTCCAATAATTCTTTTTGTAATGAATAACCAATTTGAACAGGAAGGTTATAAGCTATTTTACAATCCCACAGAATGGACACAACGCGGGCACCGCTAGGCGCTACTAGTAATGAATATATGTGAAAATAACAAAATAATATAGTAATATTACCGATCCAACAGGATATTTCCAATTCTTGAAGGGATGAGCGGCGATCTTGTTGAGTCGCTCGGTGATCACATCCTTGGATTCAATCTTCGTTTGTTCAGCGATGTGAAGGACGATGTTGTCGAAGGCTTGTCCGGGTGATGTGCCGTATCTAAATTAAGAGTTTTATTAGTTTGGGTGGAAGGTGGAAGATCAAGTTATATTATAAATAAGAAAGTTTGTAAGGATGGATGTATGTGTGTTTGTTACTCTTTCAAGAAAAAAATACTAGACGGATTTAGATGAAACTTTACATTAATATAGGTTATACATCAGAATAACGTATGGAATACATTTTATCCCGAAATTCCCACAGGAACGAGTACAACGCGGGTAACACCGCGGGCCGCGGCTAGTAGGCTATATTGATCATATTGAAATTTCCAAGGGAACAGACATAGCGCGTGTAAATCCGCGGAGCGCTGCTTATGGTAAGCACTGAAATCCGACTCACTTCTCCCTCCAAACCAGTTCATCCAGGAACTGCTGTATGATCTGTCGCGACAGCAGCGAGAGCGTGTTCTGGAACATCCGCGGCACGATCCTGCGGAGGTACTCCATGATGTTGGCGTTGGAGTTCTTGCCCGGCTGCTCCGAGTGAGACGACGACTGGTTCACGTTCTTGAAGCCCATGCTTACCAGGGTGCCTGTGGGGAACAAAAAACATGATTGGATGAAGATTGAATGTTTTATTGTAATATTGAAACTTGTATCGTTTAACAACGACAATTTTTTGTCTTATCCTACTAATGTTATAAATGGGAAAGTTTGTGAGGATGGATGTATGTATGTATGTGTTTTTCACTCTTTTACGGAAAAACTACTGGACGGATTTGTATGAAACTTTATAGGTAATACATCTGAATAACAAATGGGATACATTTTATCCCGAAATTCCCGCGGGAACAGGTACAACGCGGGTGAAACCACGGGGCGCGTAGAAGAAAATAATACCTTTATCGACCGTGAGATCGGTGAGTATGATGGAGCTCTGGTGCACCCAGTTGGTGAGGGGATCCAGAATCTTTTGGAACCGCTTCTTGTAGTTCTTCTCGTGCTCCGCTAGCGGCTCCACGGCGCGGAGGCGAATCTGTTGCAAAGAATCAGTTTTTGAATATTTGATGTTAAATTGGCTTATCATAACAGAACGTCGAGATTAAATTTTTTTGAAACCGAATCTATATCGCATCAATTGGCATCATACAGACAGACATAGGAAGAAAAATAAATGATCGCATATCACAAAACTCACCAGTTTCTCCACAGGATCCAAAACGCCAAGCACTTCGACCTTCACCTGTCTCTGCGTGCCATCATGACTCGTAGTCCCAAGAGATATCACACCTACTTCCACTTTCTTCCCAGGACCGCCCAATAAAGACATATGCTGATGAGTAGCCGACGTGCAAATAGCTCTTAGCCAAGTAAACAGGCCTTTCACATACAAGTTATCAACCTTCACCCATTGGACTACGTTTTGTACGTTAGTTTGACACGCCCAATGGTAGATAAGCTTCAAAAGCACGCTTGGCGGGAATGTAGCGCCTTCGAAAATGGAACGGGAGAATACAGATACGAATCTGGTGGCGCAACACTCGGATATCCAGACGTAGCCGCCGGAGTAGGGAAACTTGGATACGTCTGAGTACATACCTGCGAACAAGGGTATTTAAAAGTATAATGTTGTTGGAAATAATGTTGATTGAATGATTTTTTTTTTGAATATTTTTTTAAATATGAACTTCTTATAGCTGAGTAAGCTTTATGTGCATAAGTTTCCTACAGATTTCACTGGTGGAAAACATGAATTTTATATATTACACTAATTAATACACAGCATTTTTTATTCATATCTTAACGCATACAGTTGCGTAAAAGTAAAATTCTTACTTTAGCTTTGTAAAAAACAAACTAGTTACACTTACCCAACTTCAACTTGTTAGCGGGATGCAGTTTGCACCACTGCTCCGAGCGAACCAGTCCTTGCTGTATCAGCCACTCGGTGAACTTCATCGGAGTATGCATCAGCACGGACTTCACTTTGCTGTCGAGAGCGGAGCGGTCGGACGCGGGTGTAGTGTCCTTAGTGCGGAGGTAGGGACGAGCCACTACCACTAGTGATGGGAATGTTTTGCCTGAAAAATAGGTATACAAATATACAGTACTAGCAGCGCACCGCGGCATTGCCCGCGTTGAGCCCGTTCCCGCAGGAATTTTCGAAAATCCTTTCTTAGTGTGCACTTACGTCACTTGAAGAACCTTCCTGCCAAATTTCATGTTTCTAGGTGTAGCGGTTGAGCCTGTGCGTTGATTATCAGTCAGTCAGGACTTTGAATTTTATATATATAGATGAGCTTTAAAATAATGGTCCAGCATGGTAAATTACGCCTAATCCTCCTCAATGTACTGATAATTTCGGTGAGATTTGAGACCTTTGCCCAGCATTGGGACTTTACAGGCTAGTACTATATAGTGGTTGCAGTTGCAAGAAAGATTAATATATATCTAAATGTCCACATCCTCACCAACTCTTACGTTTATATTACAAATCCTACTCCCTATTAATATTAAATTTAAGGATATAGAGAGTAGAATAAAATATTTGCGATACAGACCTGTTTCATTTAGTAGAATAAAATAATAAAAGCTAATAAAAAGAGTTTGCTACAAGTAAATGCAGTTAGATTTTTATTATTATGTAATAGTTTCAAAAAGGGAAGTCCCAATAACCTTTTACACTAAGCCTCAAATATAAAATCTGCTAACATTTCAATTAGAATTTTCACATTAAATATGTGACAAATTCCTAAATTGCTTTACAATTTGGAGGACTGCCAACTGTAACAACATACCTTGCAATTTATTGAAGGACACCTCTCTAGAATCAGCCACATTCTTTGTGCTGTCCTCTTTAGTGAGATCCACAATGGCAGTTGCCTTGGTTGCGCTGCCGGTGTGCAGGCCACCAATAGCAGTTGCTTCGGAAGGACGGACATTTGTCACCACACTATGGACATCTGTGGGGATTATAATGGTTAGAATGTGCAATCAATTAATATTTTATTGTTGCTTATACAATAATTAAATGTTTTGGAAATAAAATATTCTGAGGAACATCTTCTATAAGTTTTCAGTATTATTCCTATTAGAAATAAAAGTATAATATCATAATAAACCATCCAGGGTGCCACCCAAACGCATACAACAAAATTCATTCAAATCGGTCCGGCCATTTAGGAGGAGTTCAGTGACATACACATGTACAGTAGAATTATATATCGTTGTTGAAAGTCCAATACCGCGTAACTACAAAAAAATCAAAATTGAAATCTCGCGGCATCAGGTAACTGATTGTGATAGGCGCATTCCCTCATACCACATTTTTAAATTGACCAAAAAAACAAAAGTTTATTCAAAAATCGGCCCAATAGTTTTTATAAAAACAGGTAAAATGACTCCCGTGTACATACGCGGTATTTGATAATGTTAGATCCGCGGTATTGGACTTTCAACGACGATATTTAAAGATGTGATACATACTAGATGGAGCTAAGGTCTTGTCCTTAGTCTTGGTGTTCTCCTTGTCCTTCTCCTTGTACTTTTCTTCCTTCTTCTTCTTCTTCTTGTGGCGAGCCTCCGGGGAGTAAGACCTGTCGGGCGACGGGGAGTAGTCACGGTCTTCTTCACGGGTTTTCTTAGGTCTTCCTGAACAGATATACATGTTTATTAGTATCAGTGCCCTGTGAAGTCACTAATGTATCCTATCCTGTTAGTATTACCAGTCAAATTAATATGGACTCCATAGCAGGGTGGCCAATACAACCAAGAGGCAAGGTACTAGCCACCAGCATACAAAAAAACATGTGACCATTTTGTATAAAAGTAATCAGATCACTGAATAACTAAGAACTATTACATACCTCTTTTAGAGCTCTTCTCCTTAGAAATTGATAGCGAGCGAGATCTAGACCTGATGATTTCAGCACTCTGCCGTTCAAGATCCTTCAGGGCAGATTGTCTGTAAACATTATAAAATATAAACTGAAAATATGAACCGCATCATATAAAGGTTAGATAAAATACTAAAAAATACTTACTTTCCAAGTAATTGGTATGCAGTAAACTGGTCTCCATTATACACTATTTGGCCGCCAGTTTCTTTGACCATCTCGTCCAGTTTGTTCTGAATGTTATTGTACTCATCTTCGGCTGTCTTATAAGCTTGCAATTGGGCTTCCGACAGTTCTTCCTCCCAACACTCAAGTTCCAAGGTTGGCACATCGGGTCCGAAGTAAGTCCTTTTGTAAAGATCAGCCTCGATAATCTCCGCTTGCGGAGCAATTGGCTCCTAAAACAAGGTAGTGTTAATCGTTTTTTAAAGCAAATAGTTTGTAAAAAGCCCAAGCCATTAGTAAACAAACTGTACCAGGTCTTTTTTGAGCACCTCAGGAACCTCGTCGGGTTTGATTTTTTTCAGCTTCATAGCTGATGTTTCACCGGCACAAATCTATTGCAATAGTTCATTAAAATACACGTATATAGTTTTGTACGATACGAATAAAAACAATAACCAAAACCATTAACTTTTGAGTTACATATTTCGTTCGATTTTTGACAAGAATAGAGTAGTAGCGAAGCGAAGCGGCGTTGCCAAACAAACCAAAGCAAGCAAGGCAAGCAAACTGGTTCCTTTCTATGTTTAACTTATGATTTGTATATCGTCTATAGAATGCTCTAGAGAGTTTCAAGTTGAAACCATGGTTGAAATGAAACTCTCTCAACCACAGATTACATACGTTACAACGTGGCCATGAGCTTGATTGAGCCAGAGCCACTGACCTCTACTATACCATGAGCCTATCAATGGAATCAAGCTGTTTTTTTAATTTTAATTAAACCTAATATTGTCAAATCAAAGTTGAACGTAGCAAAAGTTTTTTGTTACCTATGTACATTATTGTGACATTATTAAATTAACAGTGGAAGACAATAATCGGTATTTTCCAAAAATATACTACCATTGGATTGACCATCACTAGGCTACGACCCAAATAAACAGAAAAAAAATTTACAAAATGACAGTTCTACAAATTAATAATTTGTGATGAAATTGTTTTTATCCAGTAGAAATCCATTTTTTACTATATAAAAGAATTTGAACACAATGGAGGCAGTACCTAAATTACCTATGATCAGCTTTGAGCTGAAAGTGAGCCCGGAGAACACTCATTTTGGTCCGAAACTAAAACAGGTAAACATTGGTATATCTAATCTCGCTGATAAAATGGCTTTCCTTGTTTCTTTGTCTACTTTCTCTAGAACTATTATCTTTTGTAGTATATTGCGGAGGTTTATAGAGAGGACCCCGAGAGTTACAGCAATGAATTACATCAACTGGAAGGCTTGCGATCGGCTGCCGTAAGGCCTACTACGGACTCTGCTGGTCTCAAAGCTCTCAATAGATATTTCTGCCAATTAAGATCCTTACAAAGCCGATTTCCAATGGCTAAAGGTCAGCCTGCCGCAGTGTCGTTTTCGTGGTAAGTTAATCTCATTATGATATTAAGTTTATATAAATATTTTCTTGTTGAAACATCCATGTTATTAGTCACTTTCTGCAATGTTTTTAAATATTTACATATTTCCTTTGCAGGAAAGATTTGTATGCGAATATGACATGTTCTCCATCTGATATAAGGTTTGAGTTAGCATGTATTTTGTACAATATTGGGGCATTGCACACACAACTGGGGTCTTCAGAGCCCAGGAACACGGCAGATAGTTTGAAGGCTGCTTGCACTCATTACCAGAATGCCGCATGGGCTTTCCAGCACTTGAAAGAGCAATACCCTCAACCCCCCGGTGTGGACATCTCAACTGAAATCATGAGGTTTATGCAGAAGATATGCTTTGCACAAGCACAGGAGTGTATTCTTGAGAAGAGCATATTGGATGCTAGGAAGTCTAGTGTTGTTGGTAAGTATTCAATTAAGCCTGTACTTATTGGGTTTCTTGTGAATGAATTTTGAAACACAACTTATGACTTATTAATTTACAATGAATTAATTGTGAATGAGGTATACAATCACTTAGTACATAAAATTTTAAGTTTTTAGTTAACTCTATAAGCTTAATATACTTCTTGTCTATAAATAGTTCTATGTGAATTTAAGTTTAGCTTATACTGTTTGCAAATTAACACTAAACATTACATTTCTCAGGTGCTGTAGGCACTCAAGTGCTGCTATTCTACAAGAACTCTTTTGCGGTGCTTGGCCCCTCAACCGGCACGGACAATATTCATGAGATCATTGGAACTAAGCTCTACAACCACTGGCACCGATATCTGTGTTTCAAGACATTCTATATCAGTTGTATTGTTTGCCTGTATCAGGGTGAGTTTATTTTATCTTATAACAGGTTTAGTTTCAGCACACTTGGTTATAATGTGTGAATAGGTGTCTTGTGTGTTTAATTCCAGATATCTTATCAGTAGAATGTTGAAAGCCGAACCAACAGCTAACAGGAATAGGATAGATGGAGAAGCATGCATCAAGTTTTATTATAGTGATGTTAAAGTTGAATATTGCACACATTGTTTTAATGATAAGTGTTTAGAATGATATAGTTACCTCAATTTTAATCTGAGTGCTTGGTAAGACTAAAGAATGAAAGAATATGAACAAAAGTCTTACATGATCTGCTCACTGTACTTTATCCACTTCTTAGTGTTTGATTAAGGAAAAAATTAACACACCCCTTAATCTATTCAGGTATCCACGCCGAAGAACAACAGAAAATGGGTGAGCGTGTAGCATTCTACCAACAAGCAGTTGACAAACTTGGTGAAGCTCGAAAATTCGCCAAGTACATAGAACCCACACAATTGACGTTAGAAGCATTGACTTTCACCAACGACGTTGTTGAAGGCAAGAGAAAGGGAGCCAAGAATGAGAATGAGTTTATTTATCATGAAGAAGTGCCGGAAAAGGATCTGTTGATGGAAATGAAGCCCGTCTGCTTGGTCAAAGCTTTGCCGATTAACTTTAATGACCCAGAGGTAAGGCATTCAAATTATTGGATACAATTTATATTTTTACTCTTCATAAAGAATAGCTGTAAACTGCTGAAAATAATTGAGAGAAAATGTCTGCAAAACTTAATGTTATCCAGGTTCTTAATTATCAACATATTAAAATAATATAAATCAAACATTTGCTATTACAGCTGGTACATAGCATTGAGCACTATATGACTACAGGACATCATTCATAAATCCTATAAACTCTTAATATTATCAGGACTCCATATCAATTACATATTTTAGAACTTCTATATTTCTTAAACCGCTAGAATCGGGACTCCACTTCAATTACACATTTAAAAACTTCTACATAACATTCCAGATATCAGGTCCAGACATACTCTCCCGTTTGGTCCCCATCTGTGCCCACGAGGCTTCCTCACTCTATTCCGAGGAGAAAGCTAAGATCCTGCGACAGATTGCTTCTCAAGTGGAAACTAAGAACACTGAGCTATCGGAATTCATGTCGTCGTTACAACTTGATCAGTTGGAGGTTGTTGAAGCGGAGCAAAAGTAAGTTTTATAATATACTAGCTGCGGCCTGCGGTTTTACCCGCTTTGTGCCCGGTCTCGTGGGAATTTCGGGAGTTTTTATACATATAAACCTTTCTCTTGAAGCACTTTATCTATTTAAAAAACCGCGTCAAAATCCGTTGCGTAGTTTTAAAGATCTAAGCATACGAAGGGACAGACAGACAGACAGACAGCGGAAAGCGACTTTGTTTTATACTATGCAGTGACTAGCTGCGCTCCGCGGTACCCAGTCCCGCGGGAACTTTGGGATTAAATATGCCCTATATTATTTTTAGAAGTCTAATCTATCTCTGTGCATTAAGGGTTTTGCTGCGCCATAGTATTCTGTATTACTAGTGAGGGCTTTATGATAGCTTCTGTCATATATCTGGTATATTTTCCAATCTGTTATTGTTATATTTTATCGAGTATTCATAACAAATTAATCATTGTGTGAATGAGGTGACTGACTGATAAACATTTCTTTGATTGGGGAAAAGTAAACTTGGTGTAATCATCTTTTTAAACATGACACCCTTTCGGATTCATCCATACCAACATTTTGGAAATAGGCTAATAAGAGTTACTTTTCCATCTATACTTTTTATTATTATAAAGAGGTAATAATATTATATATGTATATACGAGTATATATTTGTTTGCAAGGGCTAATCTGAGAAACTATCAATCCGATATGAATAATTATTTTTGTAATGGATAGCCACATTCAACGGCAAGGATATAGGCTATTCTTCATCCCCAAATTCCCAGGGGATCGGGCACAAAGCGGTTAAAACCGCGGGGCGCTACTAGTTTATGACATAATTTTACTTATTGTTAACTAGTAGAATCACTCCGTAGATATTGGGTAGTCATTCAAGTATTCTTCCAGGAACAAAATCCCTCAAGAAATAGTGGATCGCTGCGCCGCGATGAACGCGAAGACTGAAATCATTCAGACCCTGGTGGACTCCATGAACAACCTCGCCGAGATCATCAGCGACGTCGAACATTCGCTTATGGAGTGCAAGAGTTTGATACAGGTACAGTCAACCTTTATACATAAACTAGCAGCGCCCCGCGGTTTTACCCGCGTTGTGTCCATTCCTGTGGGAATTTCGGGATGAAAAATAGCCTATGTTACTCGTAGATAATTTAGCTTTCGAATTTTTTAAAACGGTCCAGTAGTTTTTGAGCCTATTCATTACAACCAAACAAACAAAGTTTTCCTCTTTATAATATTAGTGTTGTGCTGTCCCGTGCGGTGATTCCACCCGCGTCCCAACAGATGTCGTTAGTGTGAATCTAAACCCTCCAGGATGCCAACCAAACGCATACAAAAAAAAAAACATTCAAATCGTTCCAGCCGTTTAGGAGAAGTTCAGTGACATATACACGTACAGTTGAATAGGCTAGTTGACAAAATTTGGAAATTAGTTTAAAACTATAGCTTAGCATCTATTTCACCCCAAAAATATATTATTTTAAGAAAAATAGTTTTTTTACGTTTGTATTTTGAGTTTTAAGAAATGAAATTGAAATTGACCGCGAAAAAGGCCAAGACTGTCATGCCCTCTTGAATGACGTCACATTTCGCAGAACAGCCGTGTTTGTGTATGAAAGTCAATTGTGTTTTTTAATAAATAATGAATATCTCGTATTATAAATACTGTATAGTGCCCCAATGTAAAAGTACAACGACAAATAATTCATATACGTTCCAAACAATAAAAAATACGAAGAAAGTCATTATCAACTAATTCCACAATGTATAGTCGATTTCTTTCGCATTGGCGAGACGTATGTACAAATAAATATGGCCGATTTTCTGAACAAAGATAATATAGAGGTAAAGATTGATACATTAGCCACGGAGGTAGGAGTTCATAATAATTTTTATAGCAGTGATAGTTATATTCTATATTAAAATATGACTGATATAAATTCAGAAGTTGCTTAATGGCTGACATAGTATCTGTTCATTGGTTTATACATTAATTAAGTTAATCAGTCGGGTTTTTAAGTTTTTCTTTTAATCACGCAGATACAACGCTGATAAAAAACCGCGAATTACTGTCAGTCGTATAATATCCTACTATCCTATCCTACTAATAAATAACACACCAAATCACTAAACAAATCGAAGTCTAGAGAGAAAGCCAAGTTTTTTAGGAAATCGAACATAGAGGAGCACCCGTAACGTACGACATCAAGCAAACGAGACGAATGACGAACGAAGCATGGCGGCTGACTAGGTATCGGCCTGTCTTGCCAGCATAATGACAGTTCTTAGTTAACCGACAGTGGCAATACCGCTTAATTATCTCAAAACTGAACATACAACAAAAATATAATCGCTTTAGCGCTAGTATATTAACGTACGTTGCTAGTATATTAAATTAAAAATAATGTCGTGAGTTTTCAAAGTAATACGATGATTTATTTTAATTTGCCTTTTTGTGAGTTGAAAAAGTTCAATCACTTAGTTGATTTCATACTCTGTTATATTTTTTTGCTTGCTTTGCTCATCACTATAGCCATAGTCAAAAAAATAGCATTTTACTATCTGTATTTTCACAACCTCACTTTTTTTCTTTTTGTTAAAATATGATGTTGAAAATTAATAAAATTCATGAATTCCGTGTTTAGAACTTAGGAAAAAGTGTATAGTGTGTGGCAAACTATTGAGTGTGTAGTTTAAGATAAATACGTGAATGTCGTAAAATCAAAGGTTTGTTAACATGAATTGCCAAAAAATTAGAAATGTATTATACATCGTAGTTTTATCCGAAATGTGACGTCACGCTTCTCTGATTGGTGTTTAATGTCACGTGATTAACCCATTATCGCCCAGATTACTTGACCTCTTCCGAATTTGATGAAATTTTAATATATTGTTAATATAGGTTAGATTTATATGAATACATCGAAATTTTTAAAAAAAATAATGTACTTTTGGAAATATGGGGTGATGCCATATTGCACCACTAGCCTAATATGTTGTCTTTTTATAAGCTTACTACTACATTAGATATGCCTGAAACTTATGTAGTTACTAGCAGCGCCCCGCGGTTTTACCCGCGTTGTGCCCGTTCCCGTGGGAATTTCGGGATTTTTTTTACATAAAAACCTTCCTCTTGAATCACTCTACCTATTACAAAAAACTGCATCAAAATCCGTTGCGTAATTTTAAAGATTTAAGCATACAGACAAACAGACACGAAACAGAGAAGACTTTATTTATACTATGTAGTGATTATCTTGTCTCTATATATTTTGGTAATTGAAACACGAATCCAGAAGGAACTTCTTTTATTATATATATAAATAAGTAATAAAATTAATTATTTCATCGTATAATTTATTTCATATTTCAATTAATAATTTTCATCGTCTTCGTCTTCGAGAATAGCAAGTGCGTCGTGCAGTGTACAATTTCTGTAAGGGAAAAATAACTGTATGTAATAAAAAATAGCCTGGTAACAAACTAACGGACGGGCCAACAGACATTCATACTTACAGACCGAGACACAAACAAAGACACGTTCAGCCAAATACAGACAGACAGGTATTCATACTGCGGGACTGACAGGTATATATACAGAAAACAGACAGAGAGTCGATCACACATAAAAAAGGCATACGGCCAGACATACAGACAGACAGACAAACTGATTACAGATAGACATACAGGCATACAAAGAGACAGACATACCTACAGACATACCACACCATTCACAGAAATTCAACAAAAAGTGATATCGTATTCGGCTAGAGATGCCATATTGCATCCACCGCATTTACAACTTCATAAAAACAAAATAGACACCAAATCACACTGTATTCAACTGTTTTCTTATTACATACTTTCATACGAATAAACCAAAACCGATAATAGCACGGAAAAGTACCAAAAACAATAAAAAAATTACTTACTTGAAAATGGCATCCACGTTTTTGGCGCAATTATTTTTACACTGAACTTCTCTTGACGATGGTGCATCCAAATCGGGCTGTAATTGGATAAAACAAAAACCAATCCGCGGCTTCGTCTCAATAGTAAACAATTCTATGATTAGTTAATTCAAATCACATTTGTTTTACCGAGAATTGCGCGAATAATTGAACTACTATTTAGTGATGCAATATGGCATCGCTAGCCGTTAATGGGTACGCCTCATTTTGTCGATTTTATTTTCCAAAAATATTATTAATCTTTTATTATTTTAATAGCAAAGTTGATTATTTATTTACTAATTATCATGGTTAATCAATAGAAACTAAAAGCCATCCGATTCATTCTTAGTGGAAACAAGCCTATTATATATAATTTTACCTCTTTATAATATTAAGTATAGATTTAACCAATTCTAAAGTACTCAAAAATACAGCTTATTCTATTTTTCTTTTTGTACAAAAGACTTCGCTCAATAGACCGTATCGGAGACACGTCCAAGGTCGATTACTAAACTCGTATTGTAAGTAATATCTGCATAAAAAGTACCACAATAAACCCAACATTCCTCTTAACAATAGGCTTGTTTCCACTAAGAATGAATCGGATGGCTTTTAGTTTCTAATGATTAACCATGATAATTAGTAAATAAATAATCAACTTTGCTATTAAAATAATAAAAGATTAATAATATTTTTGGAAAATAAAATCGACAAAATGAGGCGTTTGATCACGTGACATTAAACACCAATCAGAGAAGCGTGACGTCACATTTCGGATAAAACTACGATGTATAGTAGATTTCTAATTTTTTGGCAATTCATGTTAACAAACCTTTGATTTTACGACATTCACGTATTTATCTTAAACTACACACTCAATAGTTTGCCACACACTATACACTTTTTCCTAAGTTCTAAACACGGAATTCATGAATTTTATTAATTTTCAACATCATATTTTAACAAAAAGAAAAAAAGTGAGGTTGTGAAAATACAGATAGTAAAATGCTATTTTTTTGACTATGGCTATAGTGATGAGCAAAGCAAGCAAAAAAATATAACAGAGTATGAAATCAACTAAGTGATTGAACTTTTTCAACTCACAAAAAGGAAAATTAAAATAAATCATCGTATTACTTTGAAAACTCACGACATTATTTTTAATTTAATATACTAGCAACGTACGTTAATATACTAGCGCTAAAGCGATTATATTTTTGTTGTATGTTCAGTTTTGAGATAATTAAGCGGTATTGCCACTGTCGGTTAACTAAGAACTGTCATTATGCTGGCAAGACAGGCCGATACCTAGTCAGCCGCCATGCTTCGTTCGTCATTCGTCTCGTTTGCTTGATGTCGTACGTTACGGGTGCTCCTCTATGTTCGATTTCCTAAAAAACTTGGCTTTCTCTCTGGACTTCGATTTGTTTAGTGATTTGGTGTGTTATTTATTAGTAGGATAGGATGGGATAGGATAGTAGGATATTATACGACTGACAGCAATTCGCGGTTTTTTATCAGCGTTGTATCTGCGTGATTAAAAGAAAAACTTAAAAACCCGACTGATTAACTTAATTAATGTATAAACCAATGAACAGATACTATGTCAGCCATTAAGCAACTTCTGAATTTATATCAGTCATATTTTAATATAGAATATAACTATCACTGCTATAAAAATTATTATGAACTCCTACCTCCGTGGCTAATGTATCAATCTTTACCTCTATATTATCTTTGTTCAGAAAATCGGCCATATTTATTTGTACATACGTCTCGCCAATGTGAAAGAAATCGACTATACATTGTGGAATTAGTTGATAATGACTTTCTTCGTATTTTTTATTGTTTGGAACGTATATGAATTATTTGTCGTTGTACTTTTACATTGGGGCACTATACAGTATTTATAATACGAGATATTCATTATTTATTAAAAAACACAATTGACTTTCATACACAAACACGGCTGTTCTGCGAAATGTGACGTCATTCAAGACGGCATGACAGTCTTGGCCTTTTTCGCGGTCAATTTCAATTTCATTTCTTAAAACTCAAAATACAAACGTAAAAAAACTATTTTTCTTAAAATAATATATTTTTGGGGTGAAATAGATGCTAAGCTATAGTTTTAAACTAATTTCCAAATTTTGTCAACTAGCCTATTCAAACAAACAAAACGACAATTGATCAATGTTTACTTAATAACTTTTACAATAAAACTAACATACATGTAAACAATTCACGCAAACAAATGACAATCAATATTTACTGTCCCTTTCACAGGAAGAAACAATGAAAGAGAAAGAATACCAGAAATCTATAGGGCCACGCCCCCCTTCCATCGTTCAAACGGAGTTGTCCCGAGAGTATCATAAGTACTATGAAGCTCACACTCGCACCAACGAGAGTAATCAAGTGCTTCATAAAGCGATGACGCTTCACATAGCCAACTTGAGGCTGTTGGCGCAGCCGCTGGATGTGCTGGTTACGAAGATACCGAGCATTGATAATATTGGTAAGTCATTTAAAGTGGTGCTTAAAAACATATTGGAACTGTTACTATATTCTGAAAATATATTTTACTAGACGCGCCCGCGGTTTCATCCGCGTTGTGCCCGTTCCCGTGGGAATTTTAATAAATATAAACCATCCTCTTGAATCACTCTATGTATGTATTTTAAAAAACCGCGTCAAAATCAGTGCAGTTGAGTTTATCGCGAACAGACAGACGCGGCCGGGGAATTTGTTTTATGTAGTGATAATACAGGCTTGGAGCTTAGTTTGGGACTAATTAACCGGGTGCGAATTAGTCCGGGTATATTTATGGATGTATTTGTTGACCTCCAGAGGGGCTGGACCTGTCGACGATGTGTGAGATGCGGCGCGTGGTGCGCGCGGCGCGCGACATGTCGTCGCAGCGCGCGGCGCTGGTGTCGTCGCTGCGCGGCGCGCTGGCGGGGGACGACGTGACGCCGGCGCTGCTGGCGCGCGCCGAGCCGCAGGACACCATCTTCAAACAGGAGCTGGAAAAGCACACCAGCACGGTCAGTACTACCGGTTTTTCGCACCACTACATTAAAAAATATATATATATTTCTGATATCAAAGATCCATATTGTAGCAAGTAAAACAACAAAGTTAAGGCGGGCTTATTCGAAACTTTTGGATGTTTTAACAACTGTATCTCTACAGAAATGTTAAAATTGCACAATAAATATTTTTTTAATTAAAATTGAACATATATACTAGAACTTTGTAAAGATAGAAACGAGAATAATAATAATTTTCTCGATTAAAAAAAATCATAAAGATGACACTAAATCGATATTTCAAACGGTTGGTACTAAAAGGTTTCTTTTTAAATAATGTCAAATTAATATCAAAAGATAGGGCTTTTTATTTACTAAAAAATTGTAAAAAAAAATATTATTATTTTGTTATTATTCATCCCTGTGAAAGAAAACTATCAAAATCTATCCGTTCAGGCGCTCGCACCGGGCGGCCAGTGCCCGTCAAGACGTCTTCGAGGTTGGACGCACGCCATTTGTCTCCCAAAAATTCCCCCCGCGTTTAATAATTTTAATACAAACGTCGCGCGCTCAAATGCGGGGGCTGAGGTAGCGCGAAATACCTAAACTTCTTGGATAAGCCCGCCTTAAAACCCGTCCTAATATGATATTTTTTAGAAGAATGTCGGTAACGAAAAGAAAAACGAATCGTTTCCGTCCGCTTCCGATGAATGGCGCTTGAAAGAATAGAGTTTGCTTAGAAAATTTGTTTCCATTTTTAATTCTGTAAGAGAAAATAAGAGTAAATATTGTAGACATGATTTTAGTAAGAGATTGGAATAGATTGTAGACAGTGGTGGCTCCAGAATTATGATTTTGTGGTTATCCAACCAAAATGTTCTAGTTCCCTCATTGTTTGTTTAATTCATCAGCACAATTTGAGATTAATTGATATATTATTCAAACTTGATCAGCTGTATTTGTAGTTGGAGATGGATTATTGAGACCGGCCGTATTTTGTTACTAATAATATAAATAACATCCTCATTATCCCAACAGATAAAAATCATCGAACAGAACTTGGCCGCTCAAGAGAACATTATCAACAAGTTGACGTCACTGTACGCGTCGTACGCGGACTCGAGGCGACTGCTCACGGACGTGTTGCGGAAGAGAGAGGGACTTATCAATGGTGAGATCAGTTTAATGCTGCCTAATGTTATGTAGTACACGCTCTGTAAATGTGAAGCAGACTTTATAAATGTTAACCAACATGAAAGACTGTTTACTAATTATTTTCGGCGTGACTGAGTGAATAACGCTGACTAATGTCAATGGTCCTGCAGGGGAATAATGAAATTGTGGAGTTTTTTTTGTTTGTACTTAATTAAAGATAATGTTGACCATGATTGGACAGTATTACTTTAAATTTATTATTTATTCCGTTCTTCTTCTTCACCGAGTGGATGGTCAACCTGACCAATCCTGGTGTCAGAGTTATTGAGCCGCCAAAGGCCTCTGTCATGGCTCATGTGACGACTACTATCCGTAGAAAGTAACCGGGACCGACGGCTTAACGTTCCCTCCGAAGCACGGAATCATCTTACTTTTCGGGCAATCAGGTGATTCAGCCTGCAATGCCCTAACCAAACTGAGGGCATTCTCACAAAGAGATTTTTGTGAGATATTGTCCCCACCGGGAATCGAACCCGGAACCATTTATTACCCGGATTTATTTCGTTAAAACGTTGACTGCTCTACTCAAAGAACCAGCAATCTTTACACAATCTCATATATATATAACATAACCTAACATAGCCTATAACAAACTTGTACATTACCTTACTTGTGTACTCCAGCTCTGATAACGTCGTACGACACGTACGAGGAGCTGCTGGGCAAGTCGCAGAAGGGGCTGGAGTTCTACTCCAAGCTGGCGCACAGCGTGGCGCAGCTGCTGGCGCGGCTGCGCGCCACCTGCCAGGTGCAGCGCGAGGAGCGCGCGCACGTGCTGGCCAACAGCAAGCGTATGTGGACCACTATACTGATATGATAAGGGACCAGGCGGCAACCGAAAACCAACGCCGTGCGGGATCCGTCCCGATATTGCCATCGCTCTATGGCAATATCCAAATTTATTATCCATCCTAAAACCATTCTATAGTCTGGCAAGAACTTTGATCGAAAATATATACATATTTTCTACACTAATATGTATTATAAAGAGGAAAACTTTGTTTGTTTGGTTGTAATGAATAGGCTCAAAAACTACTGGACCGTTTTTAAAAATTCTTTCACCATTCGAAAGCTACATTATCCACGAGTAACATAGGCTATTTTTCATCCCGAAATTCCCACAGGAATGGACAACGTGGGTAAACCCGCGGGGCGCTGCTAGTCTTAAATAAAAACAAATTTCACACAAGGTTATTTACACAGTAAGCGTTCTCACAAACCGCTGTACCAAGGGTCTTGTCTAGCTTGAAAAAGGCTATTTTAGTGTTAAATATTGTATTTAAATATCACCATCTAACAAACAACTTACATTTCCAGCGTCCACCCCCACCCCTACGCCGCCGTTGCCCGCGGCGGTCGACTCCGCTGCGCCCACTCCGGTGCCCACTCCGGGTCGCAAGCTGAAGGACTACCTGCCTTATATGAAGAGCAGGCAGCGGGCTAGCACTCCACAAGGTATTGATAACAACTAGTATAAGTATACTATAGTATAGTATAATACCCGGACAAATTCACACTCAGTTAATTAGACCCAAAGTAGGCAGTTAGTAACTTTTAGTTTTACGAACACTACTCATTCGAACTGAAACTACCGTTACGGATACACTTCGCTTGTAATAACATTTGTATCTTACGTCTTCTGTGACCACGGTTCCTCGAAAAGTCGGTAAAATAAAAGCGAAGTGTATTCGAAGTGACATGATTCGCAGTGACATTATTAATATTACCTTATTATAACGTTTTCTTTTTCATGCCGTGTTTAAAGTTAGAATTATAAGATGAGTAACTTCGTCCTGAACCTATTTTGGGGCGTTTCGGAATTAGGGTGGCCAAAGTTATCAAATTGATATTTAAGAACAAGAAAAATAATAAGAAAAAAATTATAAAAAGAATGAGAATTGTGAACTGTAAAATACCAAATGTACTTAAATCCCAAAATTTTACAATTTCACATTTTTAGCATGTTTTAAGATGGAATTTATAAATAATAGGAATATTTAGACAATAAAAACACTAGAACATGCGTGTGCTATATTTATTAGGCAACTAAAACCCAGTAAACTATTGTAGCAAACTCATCTTTATTCTTTGTTTCAGCTCAAATCGAAGCGTTGCCCCCAGAAATGTATTATCCTGAATCAATTTACCCCACTTCGGTGCGCCCCGCACCTTTAGGATCTGAAGGTAATTAAACGATCGATTTAATCACTTATATTAATCTATATTAATATTATAAAATGATAAAATTTGTAAGTTTGTTTGTATGTTCGTGCTAATCTTGGGAATTACCAGCCCGATTTGAATAATTCTTTTAGCAATGGATAGACAAATTCATCGGGAAGTTAATAGGCTATTTTCATCCCGAAATTCCCACGGGAACGGGCACAACGCGGGTAAAACCGCGGGGCGCTGCTATACTTTATAAACTAACACGATTTGCATTCATTATACTTAATGAAACGGGAATGTATCCCGGGTACGTATTTAATTAATGCTTTAAATATTATAACTTGGTACAGTTCATTTAGTCCTTATATTCAATTACTAAAGAAAGTCAACTTTTTATGGAGGAATTCCTTCATTATATAGAGGTATTTTATTAGAGGATGGTAGTCGTTACATGAGCCATGTCAGAGGCCTTTGGCAGCTCAATAACTCTGATACCAGGATTGGCTAGGTTGACCATCCACTCGATGAAGAAGATTAGACGAAAAATCCGTCTAGGTAGTTGGAAAAGGTTATCATTTAATTTAATGGAAATAAATCACTAAACTTTTGACAGAATGGTCTTTGGTTGGACAATTGGCCTTATTCATTTATTACCGTAATCGCGCTTTAGTCATTCTCTCAGAAATCTAAATAAACCTTTTGTTTCAGCAACAGACCCTCAAATGCAGCTCCCGGACGGCGTCGTAATGCCAAATGTTCAGTCTCAAATGAACCCATACGATCGTTACGCCTCACCGTACATGCCACCCGAAACCGAGCCTTATGCCGCTCAGAATATGTACCCATATCCCGCGACAAGCAAGGGATTTGACAAACCGGAGGAAACTCACGGATATTCCACTCCGTATACGCCGACTCAGTACTCCGCTCACGTGTCCGATCAATCGCAACAGATATACTCCAACCCCTACTACTCAGCGACTCAGAATAACTCGACTCTCGTCACAGATTCGCAATCGAATATGCAGTTCCCTAGTAGCGTCAATCCGAATAATGTTAATGTCAATTTTGGCGCGCCCACTACGAACCAAGTGGCTCTCAACCCGAGCCAAGCCAATATCAACCCTAACCAGTTCACTTACGATCCGAATTCGCAGAACAATCAAGCGAATCCGATACCAGACGTGACTACTTCGGTGTACAATCAAGGGGAATTGAACGTGAATTTCTCTAAGATGCATGTGTCTGTACCTAAGACTGAGGGTAATAGTCTCGGCAATGATTACGCGCAGACGTTTTTCAGTGTGCAGTACCCTCAAGCGAACACTCCTAACTACGCTACGTACAGTCACCCCAACAGTAGCAATACTAACATGGTGTCTTCGCAAGTGCCGTCTGACTACAGCTCTATCAACTACCCATATAGTTCCGATGCCCAATTCGTACAGCCAACTAACATCAACGTAAACTACAGCACTCCTGATCCACAGTACTTCTCGACTAGTTCTCAAGGTTATACCTTGTACACAAACTCGGAGAGCATCGAAACTTCCACTACGACGGTCAACCCTGTTGTCACTTCGGCTCAACCTTATTCGTTCATTCCGGAGACTGAGCAGAGCTATGTGAACCCGGCTTTAGCAGCTTTAGACGCGTTCGATCAGCCAATAAAGTCTCATGTGACGGGAGAAGCTCTTAAAACTGCTCTGCCTTTCCAGCCGAGTTATCAATCGTTTGACAATAACATCAGTCACCCGCAACCTGTTCAAAGTCCTCAAATACATTCCTCTAGCGATCAGAGCTACCAATCAAACCAGTTCGTTCAGCCCGAGTCGGCTAACCCTACCTACGTGCAAGGGTATCAGAATCACCCCGGGTATACATTCAACACGGCAACAGGCAACTACGACTACGCATACGGCTCACAAAACGCATTCAACTACGAGAATCAAGCGAATGTAGACCCTCAGTCGTCGGCTAAAGGACAGAATTGGCAACAACCCGGAGTGTATACAAACGCGGGGACGTGCGATACTTTGCAGTCGCCTTCGGAAACCCCGCAATTACCGACCGACGGGAACAACCAGACTTATTACAATATGCCGTACGGGTACATCACTAACACTAACCAGGCGAACCAGAACCAAATAGTGCCGGAGCCGGTGTCGCAGCCGCCGCCCACCAACTATGGCGCCAACGTGAACCAATCGACCTACATGCAGTCGAACCAAGCTCACGACACTAGTGTCACCTACGCCAGCAACCAAGGTAAGGACTTACTACTATAATTTCAATACAAATTAAGTGCAAATTGTAAATTACAGAAATAAATACCTTTTGACCAAATATATAACTCTTTTATTTGCTCCATTTCAGTCTCTACGCCTAAAGAGAATATACCGCAACCGAATTTCGATCAAAGTAACGATGGAAATGTCACTTATAATCAACCTAATGTAGATCAAAGCTATGTAATTACCAATCAGAGCGTTCCTCCCGAGCAAACTCAGTACGTCGAACAAAATCCAGTGCTCGAAACTCAACCAGTGCCACAAAACATTCCAAGCGAGTCTCAAAAGACAGAAGAACCTGAATCAAAACCAGAAATGTCCGTATTCGATCTCCTATCCGACATAGACTTTACAGTAGAGCACAAACCTCTAATGCCTGAGATCAAAGTACCGCAGATATCTGAAAGTGCGATTATAAAGCCGGCGTTACATCCCAAAGTGGAACCCACCCTTGTGCCAAAAGAAGAAGTGATTGAAAGACCAATAAAGAGGGACTTATTCGCGGATCCCAGTCTTTTGAACAAGTTCACGCAGGAAGTGAAGAATTTGCAGAAGTTGACTGATTCGTTCATTAATAAGACGCCCAGTGGAGTCACTGTGCTTGATGCTATGTGGTTAAAACTACAGGATGTTCAAGTGAGTTCTCTTCATCAATATTTGCCTTATGACTTCTTTACTGCCTTATTCGTAAACGCTCTCTAACTAAAACATAGTTACTGAGTGTTTTGTCTCTTTTGCTCTTTGGAAAATAGCGTATGTCAGAAAGGGACAAACCATTTGATAGCTAAAATGCTGCTAGTATGCGTTTATTAATTAGGCCTTTAATCTCCAATCATTGCTTCACTTCTCTTTTTCAAGCAGGCTTTACTGCAATTAATAAAAACTTTCTGCACTCACCCTTTAGTGTAACAAAGCAACTAAAAAGTAAAGTATTAGCTTGTAATGTCACATTGCTGGGCAAAGGCCTCTCTTCTCTCTTAAGATATCAGTACAGTGAGGAGGATTAGTCGTAATCACAACTGAATTACAATAATTTTCAGAACAAACAGAACACGCGCAGGAAATCCATAGCGATGCAGCATTCCGCTAGCAATATTGTCGCGGAAGTAGTGCCTTACGATGACTCGCGATTAGTGCTCAAGTCCGACCCCGACGCTTACTTGAACGCGTCCTATTTCAAGGTAAGATGTCACAAAACAACTTATAATTAACTCAATACAAGACTATAATTATGTGTTATCAATAGTTTAAGAATCCTTTCTATGTTCTGTCTGATGAATGTTACTGCCAAGACCTAAGATTTTTTATTTTAACATCTGGGGAGACAATTTAAAATTTAGAAATTATTAAGATTATTATTATAGAAATGCCACTACCTGTCACAAAATCAGTACGTATATCGTTTTATTTTTCAAAATTGCATATTTTTCATCATATGTTTATTTACAGCAATTATCTCCATGGTGCATGCCATTAGTGATATCCAACAACCCGTTAGAAGATGAATATAGTACTTTCTGGAAGGCGGTGCTAGAGAACAAGATCAACTGTATTGTTTGTCTTCTCAGTGAGATTGAGGTTAGTTGAGCTGTTAATTTTAATCTATAGGTGATTGTTTACAGATGACATGAACCTCAAAATGTTGACAAACCATGACAAAAGTTGTCAAATAGTGACAAACGTTGTCAATCATTGACCAAAATTGTGTGTCAGAGTCGGACGGATTCAATGGGTGAAAGCGCCAGCGATGCTAGTAACTTAAAAAACTTTTCAAACATAACTTTAATCAATGTTTTTTTCTAAGACTACAGAAATATCTTTTTTAAATATATTTTAAATATATTTTTAAACTCAATCGATTTGCACTCATTATACTCAATGAAATGTTTTATTCCCCACAGATGCAAGGAAAGACCTATTGGCCAACGGCTATTGGTCAAGCTCTTATTTTAGGCGGCGTCTCAGTAACACTCACAGAAGCGAAGTGCGCCGTACATTGGACCGAGCGACGCCTGGCTGTCACTGAGGGCAGTAACACAGTGTACATCACGCACTACCAGATCTCTGTGTTTCCGGCCAAGTTAGTATATGTATCGATTTCAGAAATATAGCTTATCCTGTAGTAGTGTCCAATATCTATACAATGTGTGACACTAGCGCCTGTAAACGCCGAATGTCACTGATAGCCTCCACTTTAAATTGCATAAAGCGATGGGTAACCGATGGTGAACGACATTGACCTTGCTTTTTAAATGCGGCTTAAGTTAATAATGTATAAACAAAATAAACTCAATTAGGGTAATATACAACGCTGGTAGGGGAATTTATGAGACCGCCTATATGCAACACATCTTCTGCTAAAAAAAAACTTGCTGAAGATATTACTTCCATACAACCTTTCAACCCCTCTTTCAACCCCTTTCAACCATGTTCGATAAAAAGTAGTATGTCCTTTTTCAGGCTCTGGACTGACCAAATTTCATTGAAATCGGTTCAGTAGTTTTGGCGTGGAAGCTTGACAGACAGACAGACTACTTTCGAGAGAGATTTACTTTCGTATTTAAAATATTAGTTACGAATTTGACAAAGAGTTTGTTTCGAATTGAAACTACGTCTACCCCTTCGCGTTTACACGCTTACATTTGTATCCGTAAACGTAGTTCCAATTCAATATAAGCAGTGTTCGCTAAAACCTAAGAAACCTGTATAAATAGTTTGTTGTTTGTTCTGTGCAGGATAGTATGTTCGCCGCTAGTGCTGCTGAGTGACGCAGTGGCCCGCTGCGGCCGCGCGTGGCTGCACTGCGGCACGGGCGGCGGCCGCAGCGCCGTGGTCGCGCTGCTCATTGCAGCCATACTCGAGTGCAGAGCGGGCTATGGACAGGTCACGGGTAAGTATCACTTTCGTTAAACTATCACGTTTTCAAAACTTGTTATTAAAGGCACTTGTTTGTTTGTTGTTGCACACCTTTTTTTGCGTAAGATCTCAGCGCGTTATGCGCCCGCAATAATCAATGTCTTAGGTCGATCTTGTGTTAGCTTCTACGCCCGTCGTCCCCACCAATTGCCAATTAGCGCATAATAGCATGAAAATGTTGATTTTATGAAAGTCGAGTATTATTCATTGATTCAGGTATGGTCGCGTGAATCGCAAAAGAACCATTAAAATCACAATGATTAGACATTTTGATTGTCTTTTTTTAAAACTTTCTCGATTTTAACAATATGAGTAGTATTATCACTTGATATTTGATACTTGTTACTAGATTTTCTCAAAATATGTTTGACACCAAGCCCTGCTACTCGTTCACTTTTCTTCATCAACTAAGTTACTTCTAATATTAAAAAAGTAAGTTCGAGTTAGTGGTCAACCTCGGCAGCGGAGTTTTTAGACCGCCTAAAGGTCTCCTTGGTCTATCGATTGAAACCAGACATTATTATTTATATTCGCAGACATGTTAGAAGCCGGGTGCATCAACTTGTATAAGCAGAGGACCAATGTGTTGGAAGACACGAAGTTTTTGGCGGACGCGTACAGGACGGTGCTGTTTTATGTTCAAGGGGTGCTGTGCTCAGGTGAGATTCATTACATTACATATCAATTTTAGGAAAAACGACTATAAACGTAGCGTAGATTATAATTAAAAATAAAGTAACCCAATCCAACCTAACCCACATTCCTCCTCAAAGGTACTACAATGTTCAGCGGGGAGGCTATATCTGCGGCGACGGGCGCATCCGTATTACCCCCTACTCCTGTCGCACCGACTAACACTCAAACAACAAACAAACAGAAGTTCTCACGAGAATCATTTGAAGAAATGAAACAGTCCCCTGGCCTTAAAAGCGGGGATATGAAAGACCCACTCAACTTCCTCGACCCACTGTGGAGTTTGAAGAAAAAGTAAATTTATAAATAAAGTATAATTATAACGAAAAGTATTAAACAATTATTTTATTTGTGCATTTTATTATGTGTATGTTGTATCTTTTGTGAGTAAATTTTGTAAATGTCTTTTGTTTTTTGTCGGGTTTGAATATAAGGTATGCATTACTTCAATTGCACTATTTAAACTATCACTATATGAAGACATTGTGAACACTCATCTAGACGGGACGGGGTGCATTACTTCATCCTCATTTTAATTATATACCATGGCCGAAACATAGTTGGTTTGGTACTATGTTTTTCTTCTAAAACTAGGTTAGCTTCTACCTTATGGTGAAGATGATTACTACGATAACTTTTGCTTATGTAGTCGGGTAAATGAGAAAGATAAAGCGATCTATTTGATAAAACATTTTCAGAAAGGCAGTCCAGATGCGATAGTTTAAAGATAATCATGATTTGGTTTTGTATGAAGCTGATTTACCTATGACAAACAAAACTACTGTAGAATTTACACACAAAAAGTTCTAACAGTTTATTATATTCGTTAGGATTATACAAAGTGTTAACCGATTATATTGTAGTTGATAATCATTTTAATGTAACGGATTGTAAACATGATATATATTAGTGTCTCTATAATAACGTAGTTAGAATTACAACTGATAAATTATTGAACAATATTTATAATCTTTGAATAAAGTTAATGTTCCATTGAATGTAAGGTGCCTGTTTCATTTTAAGTTATATTTTATGACTAGCAGCGCCCCGCGGTTTTACCCGCGTTGTGCCCGTTCCCGTGGGAATTCCGGGAATTTTTTTACATAAAAACCTTACTCTTGAATCACTCTACCTATTACAAAAAACCGCATCAAAATCCGTTGCGTAATTTTAAAGATTTAAGCATACAGACAAACAGACGCGACTTTGTTTTATACTATGTAGTGATAGTGATAATAAGCAGGTTTATTTCTTAACCAAACACTTGCTTTAGCTTCTAGATATTATAAAATTTCCAGTTATATTGGGATAAACATAGACGAATTATATCTATACTAATATTATAAAGCTGAAGAGTTTGTTTTGTTTGTTTGTTTGTTTGTTTGTTTGTTTGTTTGTTTGTTTGTTTGTTTGTTTGTTTGTTTGTTTGTTTGTTTGTTTAAACGCGCTAATCTCAGAAACTACTGAACCGATTTGAATAATTCTTTTTGTAATAGATAGCCACATTCAACGGGAAGGTTATAGGCTATTTTTCATCCCGAAATTCCTACGGGAACGGGTACAACGCGGGTAAAACCGCGGGGCGCTGCTAGTCTGCAATAAAATTGTGTTTTTAAAATGAATAGAACCAACGCGCATACAAAATATAAATGTTTTGAAATTCATGCGAATAGATTCGAAGATCTTATGAAATCGGGTTAGAGATCACCAACCAGCATTAGGCAAGCGTGGTGATTACGCTTAACCCTCCTCACTGTACTGATATCTTCGGTGGGATGAGAGGCCTTGCCCAGCGGTGGGACATCACAGGCTTATACTTTGTTTACTTATGATATGGTTAATAGATTAGATTATATTGTGTGTACTGATGAATAACAAAAACATTCCAATGTTTATTTTATTTAGTTGCCCTTATTTCTTTCAGAGAGTTATTAGTGAAATCAATCCAAACTGAGGTGTACCTATCTGTATTTACGTCTATCTGTAGTCTGTAATGTAGTCTTCATCAGTATATGACCCAGTCTTATACATTGATCTTTAGATATTCATTAAAATAAGTTAAATCATTGTATTAAAATAATCAGTGTTTATATTAAAGTCATCCATTAACAAAAATCAATAATTTTGCTATCAATGAATATTATATATCAATGAGTTATCAATCTCCTGGCCTTGTGAAGCAACACAGAATAAACTATTGCGGTCTCTTTCAATATAAAGATAAGAAGCGAGACGAAAATATAATTATACTATCTATTTTGCTAATTCTAGAATGATTGTCGCCAATCTGCAGTTTTATTTAAAATTATATTTAATATTGTATTATTTAAAAATGGAGGGAAAAGTAATTTGATTTAGTTTATCGAATTAATTAGTATTTCATTAGCCGCATTTCTTATGTTAAAGTTAGATTAGATTTAGTTTTAAATGATATTAAATGTTAAGCAACGCCCGGTGGTGTTGCTGTTAAGATGGGTGTCCGTTATTGCATTATGAATCTTATTTAGACACGTGTAAGATTGTTTAAGTAGGAATTGGTTTGGTTTGAGTATTTAGTTGGCTTGGCTACAATTAGCAATGATGGCTGTTGACCAGTTATTAAATTAAAGGACCTTAAATAGTATTGTTGTTTGTTCTAGCATCATGACATAATTACATGCTTAATTTCCTGTGAAGAGAATACGTATATACTTAACTATATATACAAACTTTGGTCCACCGTTATCTAAGCTAATTTTATCTCCGTATCAGCGGAAAACAATTAAATTGAAATGTTATAATACCTACTTAGTTAGATTTATCGCCCATTTGATTATCATAATGATTCATTATAAGTAAGTTCTCAAATATTTATGACAATTCAAAGAATGTTGTTTTTTTCCAACAGATGTAGGTTGAAAGTAAATTTAAAGTAAAAGTTCTGTTTTTTTGGTAGTCACCGACATTTGTACCTCTTGACCCCGATATATCTATTTACATTGAACTATTAAACTAATATTATGTTTACGAAAGTATCATAGCGTGTGTACTTACTTTTACTGAATACTTTTTACTTTTACTTTGTAAAATTATTTAGTTTTATTTATGGTATCACTTATTTAATAAAGCAATCAATAAAATATTGGACTGAATTATCTTTGTTTTATTTAATTGGTATTTGATAAGTTTTTCAAAGGTTATTGTATTGGATATGTTTTAGCGTATCTTATCAGTGAACACAAATATTGGTAATGAAAATTGATGACATAAGTTGAAAGTTTCATACTAATTAGCAGAACACATATTTATTTATTTATTGCAGGTTAAATATAATGTTCATTTATTGAAGCTAGTTCTATGGTTTTATTTGCAGTTATCTTGGGAGTTTCAAGATTAAAAGAAATCATTTAGTTTTCATTTATCTTGGTGAGAAAACTCACGATGAATTTCATAATATTACTTCAAGTCTATCTTTCAGCACCTGAATAGCAAAATAAAAGTTTTTTTATTTAATATATAGGATTCTATTAAATATACACTGAGAAGCAACCTATTTAAGTATCTACGTCTACATTAGAAAAAGGGAAACTTGCAATGCGCATTTGCATGGATCTAGGCAGGCAATCCACATAGGTACTTCTTCATCCTAGCTAGTGAAATATTTTCTTTTTTATCGTGGCATTACAATCTTTCTGTGTATATAATATACTTAGTACATACATAGGTACCTAGTATAGGCTTTGCCAAACAGGATAAAAGTGTAATAAATAAAGTTGTATGAGAAGCAGGAAGGTGCAGGAAGCTAGTTCCGGGGTGGGAGCCCGACGGCCCGCGCGGTCACCGGCGACGGCGCGCCGCGCGGCAGTTCACGCCGACGACCCATCGGTGTCGCACGTACCGCTCGCAACACGCACACGCCGCGCACGCGCGTACACTACCCACATCGAGTGACAGTGACATTACGGAGCTCGCACCAACACCGACTATTTTTATTATTATTGTGATAAATTTATAAGTGAATTACCCATGTTTATATATACAGTGGTTTAGTGATGATGGATGATCGTGCAGGGTAGCGCGATGATGCGCAAAGATAAGGATAGTGCTGGCGCGGGGAGTGGGAGTGAGCTGTCTCTGGACGGGGCCGAATGTATTTCGTTGCAGCAGATCCTGCAGGCGTTCAACTCGACGATCAGCGAGGAGCACGCTTGGGCGCTGTTCCACCAGGCCGCGCGGTGCTTCCAGAAGTGCCTCGCGGACGGACACACCTGCTACCTGGTGTCGGAGCCGCGACATGTGCTGCTGCACAAGGATGGCTCGGTGCACCCCTCCACGCTTCTGCATCCAGGAGGTCAGTACCACACATCACCTTATCTTTGCAATACAGTGTTTGCAGTGATATCTAGGTTAGGCCAACCTATACTAAGCCAGTGATTTTATAGGAATTATCGAAGTGAACTCGCCACATTATGATGCTCTTGTCAGGGATTTGGGGATAGTCCTCGATATGTCGTATGTAGAGAGGAAGGAGGCGTTACCGGCTGTAGGTAGGACCGTAATACACATATCATTATTTATCTCAATTACTCATTATGTACTTGCTTGCTTTGGTTATGAATCTGTTGATTCCTCATATACATAAAACTGTGACAAATCCTACACCTTTGTACATGAACCGTAAACTGTTTATGCGAGAAATTAATTCCATAATATTAACCTGTATCTTAGCGCATTGGAGTACATTACGTTGGTAATTAAATTTACTTCAATTAGAGATCCTTAGGTATGAAGAGTATGACAGATGATAGAGAAAAGTGGAAAGAACTCCATCGACAAGAGCCCAGCTCTTAAGTTTAAAGAGAGAGGTAAATTCGATCAACGTTTAGATAAAACTAGGCATTGCTAGGCATTACTAGGGACCTAAATTTATAAAATAAACTGTTTAGATTATGAAGGAAACTAACTACGTTGCTACTTATCTATGGCGAAGATGTTTATAATTTTAGTAAGTATGAAAATATAGTTGTAATTAACCTCCGCAAATATATTTTTCATAATGTAATTGAAACAGAAAAAATACTACATAAAATTAGATTGGTAGCAATTATAAAGATATTGGCATAAAATCATTTATTAATATATTTAGAATGCTAAATATAAGTAATTAATGATATTTCTATATCTATAACTAAAGTGATACCAAAAAGGTGATAGATTTTAACCATTCATTTTAGTGATAAGATTGGTTTTATCTGTTCACAAACAAGGTAGTTTACGTATTGTTAATTACTAAATTAATTATGTTTTAATTCGTATTTACTTTACTTAAAAATTCTTTGCTTAATTAATGAACTCAAATTATTTTTTAGTAAACAAATCAAGCCGAAAACCCATTAAACTTTTAAATGGAATAACTATAGTTTGCTCATTTGTTTTTCCTTAGCGGTCTAAAAACTCCGATACCATTATTGGCCACAAAATTACGCAGACTAAAAATATTCATCAACAACATGGTACAATAAATACAACATAATGTACCACAGCTATGTACATCAAGCTCCATTTTTAAAACATTCTTTCTAGAACGTTCAAATTACTTTCATTCTCAAATCGAAAATCGAATTTCGAACAGATCGTAAATTCTGGAATAATGCTTGTAATTCACTATCCCCAAGTCGTGCCAGTTACAGGAAGTCACCTGTTTATTATTGAGGGTAGAATGGGAACAACACAATGACGTAACGTGTTTTGATGCAGTGCTATTGTGGAAAAAATAATGAGGCTATAACAATATAATAATTTGCATTTTTAAAATAATTCGTATTGGTATAATGCCATAGATAAATACGTAATATGTTCGATATTTAAAAAAATAATAATGGCTATAATTTATTTTGTTATGCCATAGAAATATAATATGATTTCGGCAGAGTTACCATTGTAAAAAAAATATAAGGCTACAGCTATAGATGATAATAATTGGCGTAAATTTTTTTAGTTTGTTATTGGTAAAATCTATACTAATATTATAAAGCTGAAGAGTTTGTTTTGTTTGTTTGTTTGTTTGTTTGTTTGTTTGTTTAAACGCGCTAATCTCAGAAACTACTGAACCGATTTGAAAAATTCTTTTTGTAATGGATAGCCACATTCAACGGGAAGGTTATAGGCTACTTTTCATTCCGAAATTCCCACGGGAACGGGAACAACGCGGGTAAAACCGCGGGGCGCTGCTAGTGCTAAAATAAATAGATGACGCAATGAACGTATTCTAATCATTACTAATTAAATAGCGATGCAAATCAATCCATTATTTTAAAGTACAATCAACACACCTAGTAATTTTAATGTGCCAAAGGCACAAACAAGTAGATCTTAAATGAATAAATTATTTAGTAGGGCAAGTAACCAATGAGTAAATAAATTATTTTCTTTTATCATATAAGTATTCCATGTTTATGTTTAATCCAAGATCAATTTATGTACCTACCTTACATTCTATGTAGGAAGTGCACTATTGTCACAATATAAGTTAGATACTTATATTGTGCTATTGCTATTTATTCGCGTTATCTCGTCTCAATACGGAAGATCTCGTCTCAAATATTTGCACCCCACTATCAGACTGTTTATATTTTTATTCTAATGAGGCCAGCCATTGTCATTGCTCTGTGCAACCTGTTACATCAACTTGTTATAATGTTGGCTGTAGACCAGATGCATAAAGATTTACCTGCCTTATAAATCAATGTTTTAGCAGCATTTAAGCTATTAAATTGTTTTTACTTTCTAATAACAAGCTATTTGCTCAAGAGCAAAAGAGACAAAATACTTTATTACAATGCTTTAGCTAAAGAGCGATTATGAATAAGCCGGTTAAAGTTTATAAGATTAAGGAGCTCATACTTATGCCAATGTATTAAGTAATCGTAGGTAATTATCTACTTACATTATTATCTACTTGAATAAATATGAATACTTAATTAATCCAGTTAGGGAGGTGCCTAAGTTTCCTATTTAACGTACTATTACGTCTTTCCATTAGGTCACTTACGAATTAGATACGTTTGCCATTAAGTAAGGATAAGTGTTAGTCTGTAATTTCCCACTGTTGGGAAAAAGTCTATCAAGTCACTAAAGAGACAATGAAGTGAATTGGGCATAGATTAACCATGCTTGTTTATGAATACGAATGGATATCAAAGTCCAACACCTCACACGTCTCATTTCTGCCTGAAATTGTTTACTTCGTGACTCAATGTTTATCTGCTGTAAGAAAGTTTTCAGCGCTTATCTCAGTTTGCACTGCGAGACACTCGGTGTAACTGATGAGATGACGGTGACATTTTAATTATAGAAATTGACCTCTATGAAGGTTTTGGATGCAATATGTAATAGAAACAAAATGGATGCAAGATGTATGTTAGGCTAAAATGCTTATTCAGTTTAGTTCGATAAATTAAATATACAGTAAAATAAAAATGATTACAAATTCATAAAACATTAACCAGGTATAGAATAACTTGGTTTGATTCTTTTGAAATAACACAAAACGATGCCATGGAAATGGAATCCAATAATATTCCATCAATACTGTACGTCCTGCATACACGGAAAACCTCCGACATAAAAGAAAACCTTATTGCCATGGCAAAAACGTCCGCAAAGAAATTGAAAGTGTTTGCGAAACGAATTTCTAATACTTTTCAAAAGGAATTTGTCGCAAGGGAGTAAGCACAATGCAGAATACATTTCTCATATGTATTTATTATAGTATTGGCGTGTTTTCTTTTAATCTTGTTATTTAATATCGCCATTGTTTTGCCGGTATACAGATAATGTGTTTAGAGATAGGCATTGTCCTATTCCGCTTACTGTTAAGTGTCTTATAACGTTTTCTGAGAAGCTAGTTTGGATGATTGGAGCACTATCGTTGTGCTGAGAGCCGCATTCGCCGAATCGCCACTCAATATCTGCCAATTCTCATATGAAACGCAATCACGGCGCGTTTATTGATGGCCTATTTTAATATAGTAACAATTGTGCACTTTGATGCGGCCTAGATGCTAATACTATTACTTAGTACTGGTTATGGTAACTGTGCAGAAATAGTGTGAGATTCTTTGGAAGCTGGTCTTAGTCTGGTACACTTGTTTCATAAAATATTATAGGCAACTGCGGTAGGAAAGTAGGTATGTTATTGCGCTACTTCGATGAGTGAATGATAGTCGCATTTCTAATAAAGCGCTACCGTGCTTCCGAAGGTTATTGTGAGATTATATTGTGAGTGCCAGCTGCCTTAATCTGTCTAAAAAAAGCTGTTGGTCCCTTACCGCAGAGTAAACAAATCGTATCAGTACCTAGGTAATAATTAAAAATATTAGATACCTACCTATCTTGTAAAAAATATAACTTTTCTTCTCCATCATTCTAGCAACATATTTTACGGCAAACAAAATAATATTTGTAGTACAAAACCAAACACAGTGAAGTGTGAAATCAAGGTTGATTACCCAAACGGCAGTCGGCAGTAAGTATCGTCAAAGTGTTAACTCATTCAGTGAGAATTACTTCAATGTCAGTGCCGATGCATTTCGGTTGCGTCACTCATTATTTACAGTTAGATAAACATTGAACTTTGCTTTTATAAACATTGAAGTGACGACAAAAAGTAATGTGTGAAAAATCGCGTGGCGACCCGTCGCCACAGTAAACTCACTGCCTGCGTTCTATCTAACCCCCTGTATGACTATTTCATATAACGAATTCTAAAATAGGATTTCAAATACCTAAAAAACCATTTATTGAAGGAGTTGTATTTGATTAGAAAATCTGACATAGTTTTTTACATTTTAAGAAATAAATTGTTGATCCATCGGCATGTAAAACATTTCGAAATTAAACTTACAACCGCACCGCGAACCCACATTTAAAATGAATATAAATTCTAAAGTACCAAGTCTTATAGTGAGAAAAATCTGATAAAACATTCCCATGTAAGTAATAGTATTTCCATATTTAAATCTACTTTATAAATAGTTAAAGGTTACAGTTGATGCATTAATTAATGAAACTAGTGTGAGAAGTTATTATGTTCACAACAAGCAGTTAGATTTAGCTTTGGTTACGGTTCACTTGAAGCTATCTAAAAGTCAATTGCATCTTTACGGCGCACGCACATTGTTTTACATTAATGAAATGTATATGTACTACTTACACATGGTTGGTTGGTTAATTGTTTGTTGTAATATATTTAACATTTTATGTTATTATGCTCGTTTGCACAAAGTCGTGGTTTTCAAAATGACTTAAAAGGTTTCAATAAGTTTAAAATATGTAATCTACTTCCTTGAGTTTTCGTAAATCAATTTATATTAAAATTGTGACTGAGTTACGACTGAAGTGTAAACTACAGAATATTAAGTTTACCAGAAAAACAGTGAACAATAAGCTGTGTTTAATACTCGTATTTATCACTAATGTATGTAGGTAAGTGATTCTAACGCAATTTGATGTTTGCATGTCCGATAAGAGATATAGGTACCTAATTATAATTCGCAGGATATGACTAAATTAATTTTAAATAATTACCTACATTGTTATCACCGCGGGTTTACAATTTTGATAAATATATAATTACCACGCATTAGGGAAGCTTTTAAACGACGTGATTAAGTATATAATCCTACTGTGTTGATATTTTTTTATTAAGAGTCCTTTTTTATGAATGAAATCTGATAGTTATGATAACTACTCTAATTGTTATGTAGCTTTTGATCATTTTTCAAACTATCATAAACGTAATATTTTTTCCTGCGCAGAAAATTGTGTTAGTCAAATTTTACAACCACTCGCCCAATATTACTCAATTTATTTTTATTTATTTATTTTTTATTTATTTTATAAACTTTCAGACTGTTTGATTCAAATGTTGGGAGCCGCTGGTTTATTAAGTTTACTAGCAGTGCCACGTGGTTTTACACGCATTGTGCCCGTTTCCGTGGTAATTTCGGGATGTGATATAGCCTATAACCTTCCCGTTGAATGTGACTACCCATTACAAAAAGATTTATTCAAATCGGAATGGTAGTTTCTGAGATTAGCCCTTAAACAAACAAACAAAGTTAAAAGCTTTACATCTTTAAAATATTAGTATGGATATCATTTTATGATCCGATGTGCAATATATAATGCGTTCATATTGTTCTTTGATGGGGTTTCTCTTGTTACGTGGGAAACGGGTCTCGGTCCCGGAAAGATATTGAAACTTTTTTAAAGATAATGTCTAGAGAAATTGTTCTCTATTACCGTTGCTTTGTGTAATACTGTGTTAAGTTTATTGTTTGTTGGCGTTTTACTATGAAAGAAGTATTTAGTATTTAATTGTATCAAAGACTAGCAGCGCCCCGCAGTTTTACCCGCGTTGTAACCGTTCCCGTGGGAATTTCGGGATAAAAATAGCCTATACCCTTCCTGTTGAACGTGGCTATCTATTACAAAAATAATTATTCAAATCGGAAGGATAATTCCTGAGATTACCTCGAACATACAAACAAACAAATAAATTTTACCTCTTATTAATATTAGTATAGATGTATCTACCTAGATAGACTGTATGATAATGTTTGTTAATTTACTTTGAATATGGTAAATAGATTTCTTGATACATTTTGTATTGGATAGGATGACAAAAGGACTATTGAATATCACCGAAATGACTTAACATATTGTTATGGTTTCTTAAATTGTTTACTTTCATGAATGAAACATCCAAATACCAAGAACTAATCATCGGAATCGGTCGAGTAATTTATGATATAACCGCGGTCAAACAAAGTCCATCGTTTCAAATGTAAGATACGCTGTCATTAACACGCTCAGTAGAACGTAACAAATTATGTTACGTTACGCTTGTTACGTTACGTCGCGTTGTTTTAGTAAAGGTCAATATTAAATTAAACGTTTTAATTTTGTCACCTTTAAAATATATAGTTTTATTTTTGGAGTCCCTTTTGGATAAGTCAACCATTTATAGAAACTTTAATTATGATCGGCGAGTACCAGTGACTGTTAATGCAGACGTTTAAGTTTAAGTCAGATTTTCGTAGTAATTTTTAGCTTTTCTTATGACATTAGACATAATGATACTCAGTTCAGTTTTAAAACCATCAGTATTAATTTTCTTTGTAGGATTTGAGCTTTCTTTCTTTTTTTATCATGATTCTTGTCTATGTCAATTCTTCTCTTGTCTATGTCGTGTCTCTGGTATAAAAGTCTAAAATAGGGATGCCATGTTAAAACTGAGATGTATCTTATTTAACGACAAACTAACTGTTTATGTTCATCGGTAGTTGATGTTTCGGACTAGATATTTCCATAAGAACCGGTATCGACGTTTTGACAAAAATAGCCGTTAACATAACCTGACCTTAAATAGTATTTTGTAGGTTATTTTGTTGTATTAAATACAGAAAAGGTTTTAATCTGTATTTTATTATTTTATTTATCTCCTAGTTTCATATTTTCATCTGTTTTTATTGCCGATAAATCATTGACTAGCAAAAAATGCGAGCGGTTCTCTTTGTGGGCGAATTGTATTAACATCGGAATCCTTTAAACGTCAATATATATTGACTGGCCTTCTTCATAGTGGCTTCCGAACACAAAAAATAGATCTACAATGAATTCGAAAAAAAGTTTTACAATATTCACTGTTCCATCGATTCTCAACTCTATGACATTGCAATAGAGTCGATCCATCTATTGATACTTTAACTGAGATTTTCCTAGAAGTCTCGGGACCTTACAGGTAGACGAATGTGTGGGAGTGGATGACACCTCAGTATTTACATTGTAGTGTTTACTAACAACCACGATGAGCAATGGAGGGAAAAATAATAAAGATTTATGAGTGTTATGAATATTATGATTGAGACTTATCGAGTGTTTGCGTGAAGGGATTGTACGTGGATGAAGACATAGAGAGGCTTCGCAAATAGGTATTATACTTAAGCAAAATATAGTGGGTTTACTCTTGGTCCTTTTGGAGCACTCGTACCCTGAAATAACAGAAAAAAATATAGGCATAAAGTCAAAAGTAAGTAAGCTCGTGTAGGTAAGTGGCCTACTCTTTTGTAGGAGTGTTTAGACCGCCTTAAGACCTCCAACATGGTCTACCGATTGAAACAACCGGTTTCGACAATTTTACGTACCCTCCGAAGCACACAAGCTCAGATAGAAATGCCACTATCGGCCACCCATCCAAGTAGGGGTCGAGCTGCATGATGCTTAACAATTGCAATGAGCTATCATTGCTTAGTTAAATAATGCCACGAGCGCTATAAAGTTATGTCATGTTATCTTTGTATCCAAGAGTAACAAAACTACATTCATAGAAATGTTTTTTACATATTTTCAACGTGAATGAAAACCTTTTTTAATTAAACCCTTGATTAATAAAAAATACGTAAACCCAATTATTTTGTCATTGTTATTTGAACTGTGACTAAGAGTTATTAAATTAAGAGAAGAACGTAAGCGCTTTGATCCTTTGACCCAATTACACATCTGAGTTGACCCGAAACTGACCCTTAAGGGTACGGTTACACACTTTTACTTTTAGGACAATGTCACCCTTACTAACACGTGCCAATTTTTTTCTTTCTTTCGAAAATTGGTACGTTGATAGTGTGTTTTGCTGCGTGCGTGAATAAAACCATTAATGATTTCTTAGGTTTATGTTATCGAAATCAATCCCCCTGTGATAACCGATAGGCCAAAATAATAGTGGATATATAACTGTTTATTCTACTGTAAAGCTGTAATCTTAATTTAATATCATCATTCAAAAAGTACCAATAATATTAACAATTTCGCAAAAAAGCTCTCAATAACAGTAACATACCGGCAAGTTCTACATTCAAACACTAATTTATATTTGAATGTTCTTTAATCAAAGCTTTGAACATTCTTTATTCAAAGATACCATTTTGAATAAAGAACCTCAATATACATACTACGGATTAAATCCGCGTACAGTTCATCAGAGCCACAATAAGTATTTATGTCGCTCATAATTTGTGTTGTTAATTTAAATGAATAAATAGAAAGCCTTAGGTTGTTCGTCTAGTCGTGTACACAGGGGATCGTAGCCTCTTTGTGTTGTGTATGGAGTATGGATGCACGATTTCCGTGACCTGGCCCCACGTGAGTCGCTATTGACTTTACATACTTAAACTGTTTGTATCAATGAATAGGACTCTATTTGAATTGTTGTATAAGTAGGTGTATGAAGGGATATACTAGATATACATAGGTAGCTGCTTTACTCCTCACGGTTTTGCTCGCAATGAGGCGCTAAGATGCAACAGTTTTTATACATTTGCTAGCCACAAAGAATGTCAATAAAGATTGCTTAGTAGTTATGCAGTTAAGAAGACTAATATTTTTTTGTTTTATACTAGTTGCTGCCTTTGGTATTTTTAGCAATGAATGGGAGACGATCAGGGTAAATATAACGTAAAAACGCGTAAAAAAAAATGAAGCCATTTTTTCCTTTACACTTAAAACACTTCCAATTCAATCAGCTACTTTCCCAGACTCTCAATTTAATGAACACAAAAACGTTAATGTATCATCATAACATAACATAGAAAGTAGCATCATATCTTATACTCAAACTTGTCGGGCATCTCTCACAGGGACGGGAGCTTGCGATTCAATGTCCAAGTACATACTTCTATACTTAGTTTACCTCGAAGACATTTACTTTATTATGTTACTTTATGATTTAACTGATTATTGAAAACCCTAATAACATTAGTTAGCCAATCTCCCCTCAAACTTTAGTCTTTAACCCTTCAACCGTAACCAAGTAACCACTTCCTTTCAAGCATAACGTGGGGTGCAGTGGTCCTAGCTTGGCCAAGGTCGACCGATCGATGCGGGTGTACTACGGACCGGTCACGTTTCACCCCCACTGAGGGGGGAGGGGGTCGTGACGTCACCTTGCAGATAGCACCGGGTGGAGTGGTGACGTCGACAGTGATATTTGTGGAGGATTTTAATGTGTTTTTTGTTTCATGGTGGTGTTAAGTAAGTTTAGAATTGTTATCTAGAATTTTTAAGTATGAATTCATGAACACATTTCATTGATATTCATAATATGATAATTGCTATTATTTGCAACAGTTATATACTATTTCGTAATTATTAACATACTGAAATTAATGATTGATGTGATGAGTCACGATGAGAAACAATAGACGTCAACAATCACATATCAAAAATGCATCTTGATTGAGATAAGTCTGACTTGCGATATGTTATTTACCTAACTGAAAATTTACAAGTAAAACAATGTTATGGAAATAAACTCCACAATAATAAGGCGTAGCAATAAAAACTTGTTTATTGGTGTGAAGCGTAGTGCTACGCGCTACGAATGTGCTACGAGAGTGCAATGACTTGTTATCAATAAAGCTTGCCATACTATAGCATCTATTTGTGTGACAGTCATAGCTTAAGACGATTCTGGTACCGTTTTTAAGCTGTACAGTAAATATTGACATTTTACTTTTGATATCGTTGAAGATGATTCACTGTACAGTCGCAGATGGCAGTTTCTCTATGTCTACGCTATTTTTGACAAAATATAATAAGTATAGGGACTAGTTATACTACATAATCTTAAGCAATAAATAGATAAACGTATGTAAATTGTATTAATTATTACCAGTAAAATCGCTTTGCCTACCAAAAAGACTGCCTATTACAAACCTGAATTTTACTATTACTGCAGCCCCAAGCGATGTGCAATTATGTCCCTTATCGATACATCGTTTCATCCCACGACATTTTATTCAACTTTTAAAAAGAGGTTTTATATTTAGCATCAGTTATCAAAGATCTTATTTTGACGCTGTAAATAACTTGTGTTTTTAAATTGAATAGGTATAACTATTTTGAAATTAATTTACATATTTATCTAGATTTCGATTTTCTCGTTTCTCGCAGGTATTACGAATTGTGTTACGAATAATTTAAGCTACTATTAAGTCACTCTAAAGTAATAAAAAACAATATTTAATATACAAAAGTTGCAATTTGTTATTCTGTTTACGTTTTCACACGTGTTTTAAATAGATCATAAGTAGCTCTAAGTTTAACATTCAAAGTAAAAACAATCCTGTTATTTCCCACGACTGGGCAAAGGACTTTACGTCCACTAAAGATACTGATGTCTGAGACTGATATAAATAGAAGATACTGAGAGAAAGATTAAATGAAAGCAGAATTAATAAGGTATTTTGTACTTTCATTATTTACAAATTACATTTATACATGTGTACCTAAATAAAGTGTGCGTGCGTCGTTTTGATGTCACCTGCCCGAGGAGAATTATACAAACGCGCAAATGGGTCTGTGTTGTAAAGAATTAATTAACTGAGTGTTTTTACTATTGGTATTAGTAAAATTGGAGTCAAGCTTTATTGAGGACATATTTTTCAATGTTAATTTAATTACGTGATGGAATGGCCACACTAATGGTTTTCCTGTTATCACTGTACTGTATCGGTGTTACCTACTTATCTCTCATGAGAGCTTTGGTGACAGTCTCTCCTGTTCCTACCCTGCAGCTCGGCCTAATTGGATGGGTGGTCGATAGTGGCATGTCTATCTGAGCGCTACCATATTTCGGAAGCACGTAAAGGTTGTTTCAATCGATAGACCATGTCGGAGGCCTTAAGGTGGTCTACAAACTATAATACCAGGGTTGGCCACTAACCTATTCGAAATGAATGAATGCTTAAACAAAACATTTCAATTTCCTCCCATTCATTTAAGCGACTTCAATAAAATTACCATTCCTCTACCGACTAAAAGACTGTGTTCCCTATCCATCATTCTTTCGGTCACTTAGATAATTTTGACAATTGAGCAATCACGAGATGCATAATAATGCTCAACTTATTATTTAAAACACATAATACGTCTGTTGTTGTGTCATACATTGTTTCCATTTGACAAATTGAGCATAAACGGTTCACTTTCACAATCAAATACTTTCGTGTGGTTTGAATTGAGCAACTTAAATACTATACATAATATTGAATCGAGTTGCTAGATGTGTTATTAAGTGATTCGTTATAATCGTGATGCAGACCGCTGCCCGCCCGTATCGATATTAAACGTTACACCCCGAGCTCAAGCCGTTGGGAAACCGCCGCGGACTTTTCTTACGTAATTTGTGTACTATATGTAATGAGGCATTTAAATAAATTGATGAGCCACGAACGTGCTTTCTCAATAACGAATTAAAATGAGTGATGCTACGATAGATAACAATGACATTTTTATGGAGTCGGATTTCTCGTGTGGTGTCGATTAATGAGCGCGTTTCCCATCACTAGTGCGCCATTATTTACTATTACCGATGTTGCGTTGGCAAATGACGTTTTCATTGTGAATTATTGGATTGGATTCGTTGCGGTTGTTCCACTGTTTAGAGATCCGCGGTGTGTTTGAAAACGGACACTTACATTTTTGTTTTGACGTCTGTGTTATTTAATTTGTGTAATGTATTTAAAATGTTATGTCCTAAACTATTTTGGTTATGTAAGTATGATATGTATCTATATTACTAAGTACCAAGTGTTGCAATCCTGTTAAAGTTATATAAAAAGACTAATGGTTAATCATGAAAAAATCACGACTTTAGTATTTAATGATTTATAAAACTTATGAAACAAAACCAGGGTATAGAATCGTCTGTTTTCTATGTAGCAGAGGCTCTCCCATTTCTTTGAATGTCCAGAATTTCCTTCATCCTTCATTTTTCTCGAAACAAATTGATATGAAAACCTATCCATATTATGACAGTAATTGGTGTACACCCCGCGAGCCCGTCCCGGCTGATACCTCCGGAGCTATCAACCTGTTCCAGTACTGGTAGATAATGATTTAATGAAATTGTCGAGTTTCGTAATCGCCGCGGCTAGTCGTGTGCGTTCTTCTAATGTATATTCATGGGAATAAACTTGGTGGGACTTATGGGATGGGAACTATGGCCGTCGATATGTTGTTCGGAAGAAGTTAATAGAACATTGGACGTAAATATTGTGGCATATGTTAAACGAGAGATTTTGATTTTAGAATAATGTAGTTAGACTTAGAAATGTTGTAATTGATAGTTGTTGCTCTAAGTGTAGCAATTATATCTGAGCGCTACCGTGCTTCGGATGGCACGTAAAATTGTCAATCTCGGTTGTTTCAAAGGCCTTTAGACGGTCCAAAAACTCCCGACACCAGTGTTGGCCACTAACCTGCTCGAACTTACCTAATTTACTGGTTTCGAATTAGTCTCAAGATCTTTATTTACAAATATCGAGATTATTAGAATTTACGTTACCTACCTAAATTTATTTTTTCGTAAGGAACCATCATCTCGAAATCATGTCTAATCATATATAATGTACTGTCTCTCTGCTATCATTAAACTCAATTGTAGACCCATTTTTTTCAATTTGAATCAAAAAGCCATATTCTAGATTGCACAGGGCGGCGAGATAAAAACTATTGATAGCATTGTTTGGCGTGCGTTATTTATCGAGTCGATCGAGCGCGGCCCATTGCCCATCCCTAGTCGGCCCGCTCGTGGTTCACAAAGTCTTTTTATTTTAGTTACGATGTACAATAAGCAAATTCACATCCGTGGGAAACACGTTGATAGGTGCAAATTTGTACCACGACCAATCGCTTAGATCTTAGATAGTGTTGTTAAAACTACACTTTAGAGTTTGCATCTAAAATGCGTGGTGTACGAGATGGGATCAGGAGTTTCCTTATGCAAATTAATGCCTTATGTTTAGAGTTTAAGCTGTTCAGTGTTCACCCTTTTACGTAATGATGACTTTCAAATTGAAAAGTTCCAAAAGTGTGCGAAACGTGGGCGATACTATGACCGTTTTATGGGTCCACTTCCTTTTGTTCGCCGCGTGTCTAACAGATGCGCTGTGCGATGAATAACATGACCAATTTGTTCGGTTCGCAGGTAGGTGTTATTGTCATGTCACTTTGTCAGTTTGACAATTTGCCTTTCGTTAAAAACAATTAATTATCGAACCGTTTTGGAATGTGATTGATCAATGAAACTATTTTATTGGTCTACCAACTCGATACTGCATATTTGGATCCATATAACATACATACGTGTCTAATACTCATTGCAGTATGAAATATTTTTAAAGAGGATAAAATATTGCATATTTATTGAAATACAGAAAGAAATTGTGTAATTGATTGACTACACTGTTATCAATATCAATTGAAGCTTCAAGATAATTTGACGCGCACTTCAAAATGTATTGACATTAATGAGTACCTACGTATTACTCGGTACTGATATTTTCATTCGGTCATGTGCATATTATCTGCACAAATCACGTTAAGGGGACATGTGTTTTTGTTTATTCGAAAATGTTAATAAATTCAGTGCAGTGTTCATGAAACAAAAGACATAATGTATTAGCAATTTATGCAAATACACTCTTGACGTAGGTAGGTTGATGTAAACGACGTTTGTCTAAAAGAGCTTAGTAATAAATATTATTGTTTTAATAACAAGAGAATACGCCAGTCAAAACTGTGAAATCCTAATTTAAATATTTTTGTAAACATCAATATAAAAAAAAAAAAATATTTTGAAAATCTAAGCGTGGCTAATCACTTGGTGCAAGCAGGTAGTGTCAAGCAAAATTGAAATAATATGTTACTTTTCAACAATGATAGTTTGTACAAAGACTTTCAATTCTAAACAATCTTCAACCTAAAGTCTTATCCGTTAACGCTAATTTAAAATTAACTGAAATAATTAGAATTAACAGACCACTTAAAATATGACATGTATTTAAAATAGAAATATATTACTTGGAACTATGCAAAATCGTGTGGTTCAAATATACATGGGGTTCAGTCAGATACTCCAAGGCGTGCTCTATCTCAGAATTTAAGTTCTACACTACTGTCTGGGACACCCTGTATATTTCGTGCTTATACATTTTTTATTAACCTATTATATCCCACAGCTGGGCAAATATTTTCTATACAATTTAATAAAGAATTTATTATTCTTATTAAATTATATTAAATTAGAGTAGCACTTGTGGCGTAGTTTGAGTAAGCGATATTAATTCATTGCGATTGTTAAGCAACGTGCAGGTCGACTTCTCCTTGGATGGGTAGTCCGATAGCGATATTTCTTTTAGTGGTTAGACCATGACGGAGACCTTTAGGCGGTCTAAAAACTCCGACACCAGAGTTGGCCACCGACGTACTCGAAATGAATGAATTAGACTATAGTATGTCCCTTCACACACCATAAACTGTACTACAAGCTTAGTGTAGGACCACATCTGCGGAACGTACGGCGCCGAACCTTCCGCTCTATGACACATCAGTCGAAATTACGCCGCGTACTGATGTGTCATAGATAACTTGAAATACACTACGAGCGTATTTAGCGGAAGGTTCGGCGCTGTACGTTCCGCAGATGTGGCCCTACCCTTAGATAAAGCCAAGTCTACACATACCCTCGTTTCATTACGTCGTTGTAATAAAGCTCGTAACGACGTATTACACCACGTTACAGTTACATTTGTTGCTCGTTACTTCACGCGGAATCGAACAAAGGCGATTGTTATTGATAGTACCATTCATTTGTGCGCGTGCGCATCGTAGGAGTATACGCAATGTTATGTGTTTTACTGATACTTTAAGCGGTTGGCAAATGCTGAAAATGATAATAAAATACTAAAAACAAACATTTTTAGCATCATTACTAATATAATAAAATTGAGTTTATTTGTTTGTTTGAATGCGCTTACCTCAGTAACTACCAATCCGATTTGAATAATTACTTTTGTAATAGATAGCCACATTCAACGGGGAGGTTATATGTTGTTGTTCACCCCAAAATTCTCACAGAAATGGGCACAAAACGAGTAAAACTGCCGGGCGCTGCTAGTTTACCCATAGAATTGTTACGCACGATCAATCCCACGCACTTATCAAAACAAATTAACCTTCTTTTAATAAGTAAGTTTATTAACACGTTGACGAGTCAAAACAACGCCTTTCTCTAACTAGAGTGTAGGCGTTCGAGCGACCTTGGTAATAAGGCATTATCCACACCGTCAGTATTACGTCAATTAAATGCGTTAATCGCCGATTAAGCCTATTGTGCTATTTTTGGTTTATCGATTTCATTTACTTGTGTTTTTGGAGATGTTTCGAGAGTGTGATTCAAGCCCTATCTTTACTATAAGATTGATGCTTTTTATGGTTGTGTGTTTATACCCAATAACTACAGTAGTTTTAGTGTAAAAAGACTACTGAAGTTTATTCGGAATTTTTTTATTTTTATATAGTTTGACAAACAGTTTAAAATATTTATTTTATTTACTTTTAATCTCGAAATTCTTACGGATATAAACACATCACGTTTTTTGCGCTATCCGCATTATCGCGGTATTGTTATCTGGCTTATATTGATTGGAGGAATAAGAAATACTCTCCGAGTCGTTTAAGATCCTTTATGTTCATTCAAGTGACAGAATTAGCAACGTTACAATCAGTTTGTAGCTTGACAAATGACCAGTGGTAGCGTCAGCAAAGAAACGAGAAAGATATTAGAAAGATTATTGAAACATATGATGAACTAGCAGCGCCCCGCGGCTTTGCCCGCGTTGAGCCCGTTCCCGCAGGAATTTTCGAAAATCCTTTCTTAGTGTGCACTTACGTCACTTGAAGAACATTCCTGTCAAATTTCATGTTTCTAGGTGTAGCGGTTGAGGCTGTGCGTTGATTATCAGTCAGTCAGGACTTTGAATTTTATATATATAGATATTTGATTTACTTACTCTTTTTCAGAACAGGAATGCAACAGTTTACCTTCTTACTCTGTTATAAAAGCGCAGGCATTGTCAGAATACATAAACAATCTTTGTGAAGGTTATTGTCAACACTAATTTGTTAGCTGCTACCCGAATATTTCTTCATTTGGAATTTACAAACAGTTTTCTATTCCTTATAAACTGTTACTGTTAGTTTTTATGTAAGTTTGAAATAATTTCCTCTATTTTAATTGCCTTTTTACTGTACTGATATCTTTAACAACCTAAATCCCATATGCTCAGATAAGGCCTGTCCTTTTTGCCAACGCTACGCCACCATAGTTGCAATAAACCCGGTGATCCGTCAAAGCAGTTATCGCTGCGATCTCGCAGTGGATCGCACGCTTCAAGTAGGCGGACTTTGACATTTTGATATGTTGCGTATTCTGTTGAGAATATTGTGAGCATTTAGCTCAATGCGTTCGGTGACAGCATTCTTCAATCACATTTGAGTAATACTTACCGAGTTCAGTGCTTGGTTAAGGCTCGGTTTTTGATATCTAGTTACGCTTGCAAATGGTCGGAAATTATATTTAAATTTTTCGCTTTACTACGGATCTATATGGAGCCTTAAGATTGCTGATTGTGGGATTATTAGTAGAGCATTTATTGAAACGTACGTTAATTTCGTTAGTTCCCGTTCCAAAAAATATTAGTAGACCAGTTGAAGAGTAGTCCGTCTAGGTATAAATACGAACTAACTACCTAATTTTTGTGTACGGTTGGCGATTGCAATTTCATTAGTCGGTCCCAGTTACTTTCTACGGATAGTAGTCGTTACATGAGCCATGCCATGAGGCCTTTGGCGGCTAAATAACTCTGACACCAGGATTGGTCAGGTTGACCATCTACTCGATGAAGAAGATTTCATTAAAGGATTTGGCTCAAGGTTGCGTGTAAAAAGGCAGTGTTCGTTCTAGATACACGATCAAGATATAATTTTTAGATGACACCTTGAATTAATAATTAATTGATTGACTTGATTTGATAATTTAAAACACTTTTGTAACGTTATACTATTCAGAATACAAAACATTAATCTTACGTCAAGCAAAAACGTAATCAAATTGGAAAGCATAACAAATACAAATATCGTTTTATCAAAATATATTTATCAGTTTCGCGATAACGTAAGTAATTACTTGAGTTGAAAATAAACCAATATCAAGTTGATAATTGCTCTATGAGCGAGTGTGAAAACTTAGGGTTTTAGGGTTCCGTACCCAAAGGGTAAAAACGGGACCCTATTACTGAGACTTCGCTGTACGTCCATCTGCCCGTCCGTCCGTCTGTCACCAGGCTGTATCTTAAGAACGGTGATAGCTAGACAGTTTAAATTTTCTCAGATAATGTATTTCTATTGCCGCTGTAACAACAAATACTAAAAATAAAATAAATATTCAAGGGGGACTCCCATCCCATACAACAAACATGATTTTTTAGCGTTTTTTAAATTACGGAACCCTCTGTGCGCGAGACCGACTCGCACTTGGCCGGTTTTACAAACATAGAGATAAGTCTATCCGGTTAGTTTTCGATATCTTTTAATTTTATTATCACTACTACATTTGCGGTAGTTTACCAAATTATACCTTATTAACTACCCGTAATAATTTGACTGTCAAATAGTACGCAATAATCGTAAGCGAATAAAATTATATTTGAGCATCAATAAAATAACATAACAACCATCGGCGTCCTTTTTTCCATATCTTGTTTTAGAGATGATTATCTCTAACTTTAGCACTGATATCGGTACTGATAAGTTCAGGGAAAGATTGCTATCATAATTAAAATGAAGTATTCTTGTGTTGACTTGTAGTATCCTTGAATTTGTTTTCCTTGCTAATGTCAATGCTATTGAACTTTATCGAATAGCTAGTAGCGCCCCGCGGTTTCACCCGCGTAGTGCCCGTACCCGTAAGAATTTCGGGAAGAAAAATAGCCTATAACCTTCCCGCGGAATGTGGCTATCCATTGCAAAAAGAATTATTTAAATCGGGCTGGTATTTTCCGAAATTAGCTCGAACATACAAACAAACAAACTTACAAATTTTACCTCTTTATATTATTAGTAAAGATTAGAAAGACATGTTTCATTAGTATTTTCAAGGTTTTAAGAAATTAGATATACGTTTCCTTTGTAGTTTATACATATTCATAATATCAAGATAGCGTAACGTATTTGCCTCACAAACACCTCAGTCTTATTTTCTTTTATATGACAAGCCCGTTGGCACAGTGGCATGTGAGAGCGCTTACTGTGTCGGGGGTTGCGGGTTCGATTCCTGCCCAGAGTCAGTATATGCAGACATACATAGTTGTTGACGACGACGAGTGTCAATTATATATTCACAAAGAGTATTTGTGTATGTGTATGTAATAATAATAATCTATACTAATATTATAAAGCTGCAGAATTTGTTTGTTTGAACGCGCTAATCTCAGGAACTACTGGTCCGATTTGAAAAATTCTTTCAGTGTTCGATAGTCCACTTATAAAGGAAGGCTAAAGGCTATTTTTCATCCCGAAATTCTCAAAGTAACGGGCACAACGCGGGAAAAACCGCGGAGTGCTGCTAGTTTGTTAGATAACAAGCTTAGAGCTTAATTTTGGTCTAATTAACCGTTTGTGAATTTGTCCGGAGATATTAATTTATTTGTTTTAAAGTAAAAACTCAGTACCTGTAATTGAATATTCTTGAAAACTATTCGCGAATGCTTCTTCTGATCTTTTTTATCTTTTTCTTCTATTACAGTTTTTATCTGTCCAATTGATTTCCTATCGATACACAAGTCGCATCGGCCTCTATTCAACATTAAACGCAGACGTGACTCGATCGCCGGCACGTTGCCTCACGAAATAGATACCCAACGAACCGCCTAACAACCTAACGTCGTCTAACCGCGGTCTAACCGCGGTCTTAGCTCAAACACCCGATACAAACCGCAAGGACGGAGGAAAATGCGCATCGTTTCATATAAAATTGTTGTAAAATGATATGAATTAGTAATGGAGCGGTCATGTGGCGGTGTGGTATTAAGTATTGGTTGCAACTCTGCGATTGTGCAGGAATTATGATGCTGTTTTGTTTTTGTGATAATGCCGTATATTATTGATGTAGTTTGATGTATTATTTTGATATTTTGTACCGTTTGTAGTGAGAATTTACATTGTACTAGCCGCGTCCCGCGGTGTCACCCGCGTTGTAGCGGTTCCCGCTTGAATTTCGAGATGAAATGTATCCCTTGTGCTATTCTGATGTATAACCTATATTACTGTAAAGTTTCATCCAAATTCATTCAGTAGTTTTTGCGTGAAAGAGTAACATAGCAAACATCCCCACATCCATCCTCACAAACTTTCGCATCTAGAACATTAGTAGGAGTAAGGTTCCTCAATGACTCAGACGGAACTTAATAGGATTGTGTCCCCCCCAATCCTCAACATCAAAATAAGTCCTCCTATAATTTTGAAACAGTCTTTACATATTACAAGCTTAGAGCTTAATTGGGTCTAATTAACCTTGTGAGAATTTGTCTGGGTGTATTTTTTTAAATTAATTTATTTATAGGTCTAAAAAACCTTTAATAATCTATACTAATATTATAAAGCTGAAGAGTTTGTTTTGTTTGTTTGTTTGTTTGTTTGTTTGTTTGTTTAAACGCGCTAATCTCAGAAACTACTGAACCGATTTGAATAATTCTTTCACTGTTAGATAGTCTATTTATCGAGGAAGGCTATAGGCTACATTTTATCCCGAAATTCCCACGGGAACGGGCACAACGCGGGTAAAACCGCGGGGCGCTGCTAGTGAATTATATATATTATTGGTTAACCGAGCCCTAATTTCGTTTTCTAATCACGGTTACCGTAACACCCATGTTTACACTAGATAACAGTGGTTAAGTTGTAAAAGTCTTATCTTAATTGGAGTAGCAACTGTAGTTGTAGGAGATACTCAAAATTTATTGGCAAATATATTTGTTACACCATTAGACCATGAACAAATCAATTTATATCTATACTTCTATACTAATATTATAAAGCGGTAAAATTTGTATGTTTGTTTGTATGTTCGAGCTAATCTCGGGGATTACCAGCCCGATTTGAATTTTTTTTTGCAATACATAGCCACATTCAACGGGAAGGTTACAGGCTACTTTTCATCCCGATATTCGTACGGGAAAGGGCACAACGCGGGTAAAACCGAGGGGCGCTGCTAGTAAAATGGAAAATGCCATTAAATAAAAATAACAAACTTTTTTAATTTAATAAAATTGCATGTCATCGGAACTCAATGTGTATCGCTCTATCAGTCGAGTTAACTGGTTAATTTTTTTTCAACATTTGTCCTACACTAGCAAACAGGTCAAGTAAAAAAACTCAAAAATAAATAATTGTCAGCGCACGCTAGGTTTTTTTAGTTAATGGTGATATGCGATTTTTGATGATCACTTTTTTGCTCGTAACAAGGTAATGGTAGTTTTTGTATGTTCATCACTGTTTTTTTCTTCAACTTCTACTGCCGCTTTTCGAGTCACGTCCTTTATTACCAATTTGAAAGGTCAAAAATCTTACGATAAATTTGGAGTTTTAGTATTCAATGGACATGAAACGGTAGCAAATAATATACGTGGTCTTTTGCGGAAAATGTACGTTGTAATAAAATTGTAGTTCTTGTAAATAATTTATAAGCTTGATGATGTGAATACAAAACATTTGGCTCTTAGCCTTAACGAAAGATAGTGGATACTGCTCACATTTAGTAATGTGTATTAAATTTTTTGACGAAAATTTACTTGAAAGTAATGACTGTTTCAGATATACCTCAATGATTTGATCTCGTTATATTTATTTTGATTTCAAAACGGCTCCCAAATATATTTAAAATATTTTAATCATCTTGTTAGCTCCTATTGATCTTATCTTAATATTTAATCATCTTGTTAGCTCCTATTGATCTTATTAGGCCCTTCATATTATTTCCGACAAATCTTCCACCAATTCTAATTTTTCCAGTATTTCCTTCAACTTTTTTGAATCAACCTTCAATGCTCCTGTTAATTTTTACCTGTATTGAAACTCCTTTCAACCCGCTATTAAAACTATTCAGTTTTAATAGCGGGTTGAAAGGAGTTTCAATACAGGTGTTTCAATGGGGGGTGGAGTTTCAATGTTGAGCCATTCGGCTCAACATTAAATGTCGTTAAAGACTTCAAAGAGTCAATGTTACAATCTTTAATGTCCGAAGTGTCTCACTTCGCCCACGGTAGTGTGGGAGTGTGACAGATTACGACAGAGAAGACCTTCAGGGGTTGACGATCAGCCTTGGTTGCGTAATGTTTTGGTAACGAGATTATCCGTTTTTTAACACACGATAGCCTCAAGTGAAATAAACAATTTACTCGTACGGTTAGTAAGTATGTTTGAGAAGGTTATTAGCTAGCTCTTGTGTCGAAGACTGTCTAGCTTCTAACATTTTTAATAACCGGGACTTATATTTTACGCGCCCTCCGAACCACGGTAGCGTTCAGGTAGAAATGGCACTACAGGTTGTTATATGCCACTGCTGGAACGGCTGGATAAAGAATAGGTAAAGAGAGTTCCAATAATATTTGTGTGGGTTAGTAAACGTAGTCAAACAAATGACTGTTGCATAATTACAAACGAGCGCACACATAGGGCCGCGGGGAAAGATGAGTTGACCAATGAGACTACTTCTAAATTATCTCTTTGTTTACCATGTCCACAGATTACGTAATAATTGTTTTGATTATTGTTAAGTCTTTAGAGTGATTTTAACTAATTGTTCGATTGATTAATTAGAAATTAGTTAAATAGAAATAAACGTAGTTGCTTATTGACCTTTTAGATTCATCAATGCCATTGATTGCAAAATCTCTTAATGAAGCATTAAGTTGTGAACAGATCCTGAATGCTCAGTTCTTTGTATTGGATTATAAATTTAATAAATAATTGTGTTTTTGAAAATTCTCAATAAACCTTCAAGCAGAGACTCCGAGCTAATGGATATTTAATTACTATGTAAAAGCGTAGGCCACAGGTCTAGGTTTCTTTATATTTGGCGCTGAGAAATATTTAGAGCGTAAATTAGCTTGAGTAATAAATAATTTGATTATCATCTTTATTTTTTATAATGGCAAGTTTTAAAAGAAGTGCAACATATGCTTAAAATATTACGGAATTGTCATTGAATTTTAAAATTAACAGTCTGTTCCATAAAACATAACGTCCGTACTCAGAGACGTCGAATGCTTCCTTAGTAAAGATTTAATTAGTCATTTTGACGTGTAATATATGAGGAACTACGTTAGTTACTTAAGTGTTGATTTAAAACACGTCTCTGAGTGCGGGAGTATGAGTATAATATCTTCTTCATCGAGTGGATGGTCACCCTGACCAACCCTGGTGTCAGAGTTATTGAGCCGCCAAAGGCCTCTGACATGGCTCAAGTAACGACTACTATCCGTAGAAAGTAACCTGGACCGACGGCTTAACGTGCCCTCCGAAGCACGGAATCATCTTTATATAAACCAGCCTTAATGATCACTCTTGTAATAAATAAAGTACATTGGGTTGTTCTCTATAATCTACATTATCTATGCGCTATCTATCAATGATGAATCGGTCCACAGACAACTGTAGAGTAAGATAATCACAAAATCAATGTCAAACATCGTGTCAGCACAGAGTTGCCACTGTTCGGTTGTGAACCTGTGGTCTTGAGCGTGTCGTCCGAGATGCCCTCTCTTGCATAACCGATACCCTTGTTTGAGTGCATTTTCTTAGCTAGTAGTTATGATATGATGTTAATTTTATCTTAGGTTTGCTGTTTGGATTTGAAATAAGATTTTGCAAGGTTAATAACAATAGATTTTTTCAAAGATTTTTAGTCTATTTTTATTCAATTATGTATTACCCTGATAGCACAGCACACTTAGGGGGGTTGGAGCGGGTCACTGGCGGGCGGGAGAGTGCCCTCTGAATGAAAGCCGGGAGAGTGGCGTTATAACTACTTTATTTACACTGCACTTATCACTATTTTCTACACTAACTTAGTCACTACTTGCTGCAGTCCACCTACTCACAACTTCAGTGTTCTACACTATTATCACTACTTGGCACTACTGTTTCTTGCTTCTTGTTGACTTGACCGCTGCTGGAGACTGACTGCGTACGACTGCATGTTCCGTTCAAAATGCCACCGCTTTATATCTGATTTTATCGCTAGCTTGGCGGTCGGGCGGCGCGTGAGCAATGTTTTACGCCCGGCCAATCACCATTAAGGGGGCGTGGCCACACGTTTGCAGTCTTTCCTTCGCAAGCGTGTGGGTGTATTCGAACACGTGTTTCGCACCACTGTGTGCGTTATTTTACTTGAACAAGTTCAGACTTGTCTGAACTTGTCGGTGACATGAGCCCTTGGCTGTACAACTAACTTGTATACATCTCTAAGTTGTATCCTTAATACAATAACAATAACAAATAACGTTGAGTTGCACTACTAAAATCATCTTAACTTTACAATAATATGGAGACTAGTGTCGTTGTACATATTTAAATAAACATATTCCAAAACTTATAATCTAGCCATTATTCGTCGCTAACATTCTCCCCCACGGTGCGTAGCACTGCTTCCTTTGGATGCGACGATGACGCTGGAACCAGCACGACGACTCGACGCGTTGCTCGGCGGAGTATTCCTCCCGAAGTCCGCACGTCCAGTACTCGGATTTTTCCGTCTGGTCCAGGATAAGTTTTAACTACTTCTCCACGGGGCCATGAGTTTCGTGGCAGCGTGTGATCCGTTATTAACACGATGTCTCCCTCCTTGGGGTCGTTTGTTCCTTTCCCCTGTATTCTTCTTGGCATCAAGAGTGGTAGGTATTCTTTCACCCACCTCTGCCAGAAGTGATCAGCCAGCCGCTGCGAAGTTCTCCAGTTGGCTTTACCGATCAGGTCCTTATCGTTGAATTCTCCTGGCGCCATGGCTCCGCATGATCTTCCCAGCAGGAAGTGATTCGGCGTCAGGCTCTCCTCGTCGGTGGGGTCGGTGCTTACTGGTGTGAGCGGTCTTGAATTCACAATGTGCTCAACTTCGACCAGCAACGTCTGCAGAACCTCTTCCGGGGGGCTTCTCTCGCCGAGAACCGCCGTCAGCGCCGTCCCGACTGATCTCACCAGTCCCTCCCAGGCGCCTCCCATGTTTGGACACCCAGGGGGAATGAACTTCCACTTTATTCCTTTTTCTTGTGCGGCTTCCTGCAGCTCCCGGTTGGCTCCGACGAAGTTCGTGCCGTTGTCACTAAATATGACCTTCGGGGTTCCTCTTCTGGCGGCTAGGCGACGCAATGCCATAATCATGGAGCTGGTACTTAGAGAGGGTACCAGCTCTAGGTGCACTGCTCTAGTGGTGAGGCAAGTGAACAGCGCTCCCCAGCGTTTTTCCACTCTCCTACCGACGGCGACTTGCATAGGACCGAAGAAATCCACGGCTGCGTGAGAGAATGGAAACTGGTGGTGTTTCAGTCTCTCGTCTGGTAGATCGCCTGTCGGAGGCACTTCTGGCGCGCTCTTCCTCATTCTGCACCATTGACAGTTGCGCGCGATTGCCTTGATTGTTGCCCGTAGACCCAGTATCCAATATTTCTGTTGGATCTCGTTCATCACTGTGGCCGTGTTTGCGTGCAGGAACTTCTTATGATAGTGTTCCACGATGAGCCTCGTAATTCGTTGTTTTCCATGCAGAACGATCGGATTCATCTTCCTTCCAGTGTCGTCGTGGAATTTCATCGTTCTGCTTCTTAATTTTATGAGCCCGTCGTTTCCCACGTAAACGTCGATCTTTCTAAGTCGACTCGAATTCTCCAGGGGTTTTCCTTCTGCCAGAAGTTTCGCGTCGGCTGGAAAACTCTCCTTTTGACTTGAGGTAACCAGCACCTCTTCGGCCCTCCGGAGATACTCCTCTTCCAGTGGAACGTACGGATATTCTCTCTTTTCCTTGTTGGCCGGTCGAGACGGGACTTGACTCATCTTCCTGGCCTTCTTTTGGGGCCTCCATGCTTCGTCTTTGGGACGAGCGACGACGTTGACCACCTTCCGAACCTTCCTCAATAGCTTGTGGGCGAAGGCGATCACGCGAGCTGTGACTCGTAGCAGGCGCTGCCAGCTCGAGAACCTGCCTGGGTCGATCAAGTTTTCTTTGGTCGTCGTCGTCATCAACACTCTTGAGTTGATTTTCTCCTCGGGCATGTCGGCTTCCGGTTTAAAGTTTCTAAACGGCCATTCTTCTTCAGGTCGACGGAGGAATGCTGGGCCTTGGAACCACCTGGCGTTGAGGCTGAATTCTGCCGGGGTTCCTCTCGTGGCATCGTCTGCTGGATTCTCCTTGGTTGGCACCCATCTCCAGTCATTTGGCTCGGTTTTCTCCTCGATTTCCGCCAATCGGTTTGCTACAAAGGTCTTGAACCTTCTAGGTTCCGCCTTTATCCACTGCAACACCGTGCTGGAGTCTGTCCAGTAGGTTTTCTTGGTAACCTCTAGTTGCATTTCCTCTTTAATTGAAGCTGCCAACCTGCTGCCGAGTAGAGCTGCTTGCAGTTCCAGTCTCGGGATCGATACCGGCTTTGTGGGGGTCACTCTCGCTTTCCCAGCGATCATCGAAATGTGGACTTCTCCCCCAGGTCCGATCGTCCTCCAATAGACCACCGCTGCGTAGGCTTCTTCGCTTGCATCGGTGAAGGTATGGAGTTGCCCTTCGCCGCCGTAGGGTGAGATACATCTGGGGATCCGGAGTTGGGTCAGAGCTTCTACCTCTTCAAGGTACTTTAACCAACATAGTCTCTGCCTCTCGTCGATGGTTTCATCCCAATCGATTTTGGATCTCCAGATATCTTGAATCAGTTTCTTTCCTTGTATTAGGACCGGCGTGGCGAATCCTATTGGATCGAAGGTGGACATCACGGCACTCGTGACTTCTCTTTTGGTCGGTGTCCTGCTCCCTTCTAATATCTCCTTGGGCGTCTTCTTGAGCCCGAGGGCGAATGCTAATGTGTCTTCCAACACCAGCCACCTTAGTCCCAGAGTCTTTGCTTCTTTGGTGAGCTCCAGGGACTCCTCTTTGTTTGTGTCTTTGATCTCGATCAGCACGTTGGGGTCGTTGCTGGCCCATCCCTTCAACTGGAAGTTCGCCTCCTCGTGAATTTTCCTCACTTGCATTGAAATCTTTTTGGCTTCGGCTGTGGTGGAGAAGCTTTGCAGATAATCGTCCATGTAGTGGTTCCGATTAATTGCCTTCACCGCTTCTGGATGAGCTTCTGCGTGACCTTCGGCGTTCTTGTTCATAACATGAATCGCTGTAGCTGGTGATGACGCGGCTCCGAACGTCACTGACGTCATTCTCAATTCTTCTGGTTTCCCGTTTCTTCTGTTCCCGCGCCACAAGAACCTCAAGCTGTCTCGGTCTTCTTCTCTTATCTTAATCCGAAGAAACATATCTTGGATGTCCGCCATGACAGCTATCGGACCTTCTCTGAAGCGCAGCAGGACGCCGAAGAGTGATTGGAGTAAGTCGGGACCAGTCAGTAAGGCGTCGTTCAGGCTCTTCCCTTCGAACTTGGCAGCTGCGTCGAAGACAATTCTAGTCTTCTTTTTCACAGGATGCTCCACAGCAAAGTGAGGTAGGTAGAATGTTCTTCCTTTGGGCGAAGTTGCAGGCGCTATCTCCGCATATCCTTTCTCAACCAAGTTCTGCATGTGCTTCTCATAGCACGTCTTAAGTTCTTCATTTCGATCTAACTTCTTTTCTATGTTGAGCAGGCGTCGAAATGCTTGGTTGTAGTTGTTGGGCAGCGCTTCGCCTTCTGTCTTCCATAAGAGTCCAGTTTCGTATTCTCCAGTTGGTAGCCTTTTCGTAGTGCTCTCCAGGATCTCCAATGCTCGTCTGTCACTGTCGTTCGTGGGCAGTTGATTCTGGATCCCGAGAGATTCCAACTGGAAATAATCTCTGATGACCTCTTCTATATCTTCTTTGTCGTTCGCTGATCTGCTATAGTGAGTGAAGTTCACGACGGAGTGCGATCCGCTTTCACACCCATGCAGCACCCAACCCAGGCCTGTGAGGGAGGCTACGGGTTCGGATGGTTTACCTTTCTTGAGTCTTCTCGTTACTATGAGACCCCAATTGTCTTGACCTATTAACAGCTTCGGCCTCTCGGAGGCGTATAGTAGCTGATCTTGAATCTTCTTTAGGTGTCGACAGTTTATTATAGTTTTCTTGCTTATCTCTTGCTCTGACAGTCTCAAGTCGTCGATAGTTCTCGCGGTGATGGACCTTTTAAATCTTCCATGAGCTCCTTTGATCTTCAGGTTGATCTTTTGAGAGCCTTCTTTCTTCATCACCTTTCCGCCGACTGTCTCGATTGTCAGTGTTGTTCTATCGCCTTTGGCGCCAATTTCTTCGGCTACGGATGAGTCCAGGAGCGTCACTGTTGACCCCTCATCCAGTAGTGCCAGTACTCGTACTTGACCCTTTGGACCGAACAGGTCCACCGGCATAATCTTGAGGTATGCTCTCTCTTCTCCCCTGGCGTCATGAATGGACGCGACCTTTTCTTCTCGGCCTAATTCTTTCTCGGGGGGTACCGATGATTTGTCGGGGTGTAGAATGGTGTGATGCCATCTTCCACACTTCTTGCAGACTGGTGCTCTGCAATTCACTCTCGAGTGCTTGAACCGAAGACACTTGAAACAAAATCTTGACTTCTTGATCATGTTCCACTTCTCGTCCAATTCTGCTTCCTTGAACTTGCTGCATTCCAATGGGAAATGCTCTTCTTCGCAGAACGGACACGATTTCTTATTTCTTTCTCGAGGTACTTCTTGAACCGAGTGAACTGGTTTCCTTGGCGCTTTTCTTTGCTCTGAAAGCACTTCAGGGGGAGCGTAGTTTCCGCACATCTTGGCCTCTTTTTCGAGAAAGTCCTTGACAAGTACCAATTCTTGTACTCCTTCATATTTTCTGCTTTCGTGGTATGAGAACCATCTGTACTTCATAACCGGCGGCATTTTTTCCACGACAACTGTCAGCGTTTCAGGAGAGGAGAGATATTGCGGCATTCCTAGCGCTTTGATGGTTCCTACGGCGTTCCTTATTATGTTTGCGAACACACAAACATCACCCGGGTTCTCGCTGACCTTGGCTAGGCTTTTCAACTTCCTAAGCTCTATCAGCGCTATGGCTCCAGGTCTCCCGAATCTTGCTTCCAGGCTCTCGATGACTTCGCGTGGGTCATCGGCGGTGAACAGCAGACTTTGGACGGCTTCTCGGGCTCTTCCTTGTATAGCTTTTCTTAGGCGCGCCAGGTTATGAGCGTCGCTAAGGGAAGTAGCTGTATCTTCATATGACCTTTTGAAGGCCAACCATTCTTCGCTGTTCCCATTGAAATCAGGAAGCTCGAGATATTGCGACGGGATGATGTCTCGGGGTTTCTCGGAGAGCTTGAGCTTCGCTCGGGTTAGTTCCGGGATATCACTTTTATCCCCTTTCTTGACTGGCCTGCTCTCTTCTTTCGGTTGCTCGTCTGTTTGAACGAACCACCTTTCCACTTCTTCCGATTGTTCGAAGACCTCTTCTTCAAAGCCATCTTCCCCGTCAGAATCTTTTGCAATCAAGAGTTCCAATTCAGCTTCAGCCAATATTGTCCTGGCTTCTGCTTCCTGCAGTCTCCGTAAGGCTATATCCCTTCTGGCTTGAGCTTCTGCTCTCTTAAGGTGTGACGAGCGCGTGGATGCTACGTCTTCGTCACGGGCTTGCCTCGTGGGGAGTTGTAGCAAACTGTCATCCGTAGATGGAGGAACATTTCTTCGCTGCATTATCAATGCCAAGCGTTTATCTTGATTCTGCAGTGCGGGGTGGCCACTTTCTTGACGAGTCGTTCTCCTTTTTCCTGCCGCGCGGCTTTGGACGGCGCGCGTCGGGGCGGCGAGCGCGGGGGTAGCGGGCGCCGGGGACGCGTGCGTCGATGCGGCGTGTGCCGACGCGGCGGGTGCCGTTGCGGCAGGTGCCGGTGCGGCGGGTACCGATGCGGCGGGTACCGATGCGGCGGGCAGCGATTCCATGGCAGTAGTAGCCCTCGGTAGTGTCTGGCGACCGTGTGCGCCAGGTGGCGGTGACCTCCTTGTGAGCGTCGATCTACTTGCAATCGACGCGTTCGTTTCGGTAGAGCTCGTAGAGTCGTGCGGTGTATTCACACTCCAATCTGAAGATGCGATACTTTCTTCTGTAGTCTTCGAACGCGCTGAGCCCGACCTCGTAGAGGGCATTGTTCCCGGTTCTTGAAACCCGATCCGGCTCGAAGGACCAGCTGATAGCACAGCACACTTAGGGGGGTTGGAGCGGGTCACTGGCGGGCGGGAGAGTGCCCTCTGAATGAAAGCCGGGAGAGTGGCGTTATAACTACTTTATTTACACTGCACTTATCACTATTTTCTACACTAACTTAGTCACTACTTGCTGCAGTCCACCTACTCACAACTTCAGTGTTCTACACTATTATCACTACTTGGCACTACTGTTTCTTGCTTCTTGTTGACTTGACCGCTGCTGGAGACTGACTGCGTACGACTGCATGTTCCGTTCAAAATGCCACCGCTTTATATCTGATTTTATCGCTAGCTTGGCGGTCGGGCGGCGCGTGAGCAATGTTTTACGCCCGGCCAATCACCATTAAGGGGGCGTGGCCACACGTTTGCAGTCTTTCCTTCGCAAGCGTGTGGGTGTATTCGAACACGTGTTTCGCACCACTGTGTGCGTTATTTTACTTGAACAAGTTCAGACTTGTCTGAACTTGTCGGTGACATGAGCCCTTGGCTGTACAACTAACTTGTATACATCTCTAAGTTGTATCCTTAATACAATAACAATAACAAATAACGTTGAGTTGCACTACTAAAATCATCTTAACTTTACAATAATATGGAGACTAGTGTCGTTGTACATATTTAAATAAACATATTCCAAAACTTATAATCTAGCCATTATTCGTCGCTAACATACCCAAAATAACATATTATTGTATCAATAAAAACCTGCATTATCAAGGTTATTTGTGTAGAGATATTCTCAAATTACCTCTAATCATGTACAAATCGTTTGCTCTAAAAAGTCTCGACAAGCTGACCACATCAATGGCGGACAGCCGACCGGTGTCTTCCAAAGAGTTTACTTTTTGTATCCCAATCAGCTGTGAAATGTCGATGAAGCCGCAATGACAGGCAGACGAATAACCTTCAAGGTGGATTAATTAATGATACTTTAATATACCTACCCGTATAATATAAACAGCAGTGCCCCGCGGTTTTACCCATGTTGTCCCCTATCCCGTAGGAATTTCGGGATGAAAAATAGTTTATAACCTTCCCGTTAAATGTGGCTATCCACTACAAAAAGAATAATTCAAATTGGAGTCAGGTTTTAAAGTCAGGTTTTAGAAATGTGATAACAGCTATGATACCCTTTATCTATATCAAAATCATTTCACTATTTCAAGATTTTCCATCGATTTGCATAGCAATAGTGTCTTTAAAGAAAACAAAACACTACACATCTTATCTCGTTACCGATAACATCAAACTAAGATTGATTTGACAAAAAAACATCTAGAATAGTTTTACGAGATGAAAACAAGATGCGATGAAGATTCAGATTTTCATGCTTATGCAACAGTTAGATTTCTTATGCGGTAACTTTTTTTATACCCATTGGCATTCCTTCTTGTTGCAACCGAAATTAAGCTTTATTTTGACCGGTTTAACGTTTGAAGTTTATTGTAGCAGTCAAAGTTTGAGAACGGTAGTTACCAGTTATTAAAAATGAATGAACACTAAAAAGACTAAGCTTTAATCGATTGGTTCAATGAATTCTGTACTCTGGTCCAAGCTATTTAGAACTCAATTTGTCACGGTTCATTGTGATGGTGGGTTGATTGAATTAACTTTCTTTAACGTAACTTTGACGTTTCGTATTGTTTGAAGTACTACCATGGGCTTAGCAATAGCTATCTGAATTTGCACTCAACTATTCCCCGAGTATACATTGTCCTATTGTAAGGAGGTCCAGGCACTATTTCTTTCAAGGACTGCAGTTTACAGCGGAAATTGCTCCGGTTACACTTTACCGACTTCATATTCCCATACACAACGAAGTTTGTTTTTGCTGTAAAGCATTATAATACACAATTAACTCTATGCGCCAGCATCTAATAGAAACTATATTCTCTGGCCCTTACCGCCTTATTCATAAACGCACTTTAACTTAAACAATGCTTTAAAGTGTTTTGTCTCTTTTGCTCTTCGGCAAATAGCGTATGTCGGAAAAGGACAAACCATTTGTTAGCTTTAGACTTTAACTTTAGGCTTCTGCTGTCTAAAGCATCTAAAACCATGGCCTAAAGTCTATGATCATAAACCTGTGGTCACAATATTGTCACAGTAATTTGTTTAACCCACATAGTTGATTGGCGTGAACGCCTAGTTATAAGTTAATAAAGGCGTGTCAACATCGTAAAGCCTCGAATCATAATCAGTGCGACATCATACAAATGAGACATAATTTGATTGACACCCGGACGGTTGCGCATCTAATTTATGATCTCTGTCAATCTATTAGTTTTATGAAGATGGCTTCTATATTCTGCGTTTGCTGTATTGAAGTCTTGTAATCGGTGTTATTTAGTTTCCTATTTTTGATATTAAAAGGTAGACTTTATAAAATATCAGACCGGAAGCTGCAAATGATACAGTAATGCGTGCAACATTACGTGGTGTGTCAGGTCTGGTCTGAAACCAAAAGAAACCGGAAGCTACCTTCATTTTTGACATAGATTTGTGATCACTAAAGTGCATTAGGTGAACGTCTTTGTCCTGTGGTAGGATCTTGTAGACCACTAACTTTCTTTCCTAAAACTTCATTACTTAACCAAAAATGCTCTCGAGAAAATTTTCCACAACTTCCTAATGAAATTAATTGTCTAAACTACTTGAAATAATCCGTTAACCGATCACAATTACGCGTCATCAATTTAATAACCGTCTCTTCAATTAGCACATAGATAATGTGCAAGTTTCGTACAACATGGCTTAGTGTATAACGGTGCGAGCTTTGTCTTGGTCTCGTGTGAGTCGGCCCTTAGGCGCTTGGATAGGTTCGTCTCTAACGGTATTGAAGATGTGCAATGTGCATGTAATCGTTTTTGTGGAAAATTTTGAGGCTTAATCTTTAAGGAGGTGGTTAATTGGAATAGTATTTGACGTATTTGACAATTATATTTTGTCCTTTGGTCGAGATTATACATAGTTCTTCTTAAAATGTCGCATTTCGCAATGGGAGCAGGTATTACGTCTGTCATTAGTAATAGTATTTATCAGTAATCCTATATTAATCCTATTATACTAATCTATTTTTATTTACCTGAATCAAATTCGGAGAAGTACATCAAATCTCAGTAATCATAATAAAACTTTAAGTAGTGATATCCAATCGAGTTGCTTTAAACCTGTTGTAGTCGACACGCGATTTTTATTAGAATCCGTCGGCTATAGATATCGATCCCAAAATGGTATTAAACCATCACTACACGTGGCGTAGTCTATTAATTTTATCAGCATTCTCTATAAAGCTGTCAAAGTAACTGTTTGTTGAAGACAGGTGGTAATTACGGGGCTCGCTACACTGCCGTAGGTATTATTCGACTTTTTCAATGTCATTGCCGCGCAGTTGTACCGTTCCGATGTTCCCTCGCGTGTCAGAAAACCTCTCTTTCCGATGCCTATTTATCATTGTCGCCGCGGAAATTAAGATAAAAATGAGCGGCTACTTAACCCAGATGCTATAAAAAGATTAGGTATTGTATTCGGTTGTAAACATTCACTAATCAAGGACGGGATGTTTCCGTCAGTGTTATCTCGATTGAGACAACGTGTTCGTTAATGGATGTACCTTTTTGTATCGCGTATGAAACTTTTAAAGTTTTTGCAACGTATCAATTACAATGTGCGAAATGAGGATGAATATTTTCACTTTTTTTACGGTCACCGTTTTGGTTTAGAGTTGAATATACAGTAAGTAAGGTACATGAGTAATTGGTGTATTGTATTAGCGCCCACTCGGCTGCACTCGCCAACGAGGCTCTCACGCTCGGGGCTCACACTTGACACTGTTTCGCGGTATTTGGATGTAACTCGACCGGTGCGGCGTGCATCTTCGGTGGGGACACCTCGGGGTCAAGCGAATGTTTCAATCCGCCGGAGGCATGCCTCGTGCAGCCATAGTGCGGCCAACGTGCAGTGTTGGACGCTCGATTACAAATGCAACGTCACCACTCCACCTCGTGTCCCAAATACCAGTATATGAAGCAAATTTATAGCATCGCTCGCACTCAAATTGTTGTAAATCACGTCAACTTGTTCACTGCGGTTTAAATTTTACTCGTAAGTTGTCGCGTGGTTGGCTTTTTCAATGTCAGACCGTGTTTGCACGAAATACTTTGTTTCTCTTTTCTATTAATTTTATTAGTATTGCTTGTGCCTATTGTGTCCTAAAGTAAAAGCTGGTTATTATTTAGTTCAAATTGTTACATAAAGTGGTACGTAACCATAATTGGCACGTTGGGCGACCTTGATTAATGACCCCTCGCCGCGTGCTGGGTGTACGCAACACTTGGCTGCGTATTGATTCGGTTTCCATTTCGCCGGGCGGGGTCCCGCCAGGCGTGACGCCGTGGTTCCCAGGAGCCCTGGGAGCCGCAGGTGCCATTGTCTGCAGGACATGTCTTGAATTATTCATATAATTGTTCCGCGCGGCCAACCTCGTGAATCATATATTTTTTAACCACGCATTTAATTGCTCTCCAGGAAGGCTCAATGGAAAGCTCTGGAGTGTTTCTGGAAGTAATGAGGCCGATTTAATGAGAGATTTAGTTTTTACGTCAGTGGTTTGACCGAATCTTTTGATTAATTCGTTTTCTTGTAGGTGTAATTAATTTTATTACTGTGTTTATTGGCTTAGTAATTAGATAGGTATTTGGAACGCTGTGTTTGTATAATTTAATTTATTATTACTAATTGCTGTTGCTCTGCAGCGTGTGAATTAAATGGCAATATTGCTATTCGTGCTCTCCTTTACCGCTGTGTAAACTACATATTTCTATTTTATACATGTACTTAATTTTAATTTTATGCCAGTTTTATCTCTGTTTTAATTTAAGAACAGGGGATTGAGAATATTAGTAATTTTAATGCTCTTTGAATCTAGAATTCTATTCACTTCTCCGCTCAAAATAAACTAATAACTTGTGATGTTTCAAAGTCTTCTTATATCACTCACGCACACACCCAAAACTCACTATACCAAAATAAGTAAGGAATCCGCCAATCCATAATACCAAGAAGCTGATCCCAACACAAACACACTCAACATACATAAAGCTATCACATCACTACAGTTCATTACTTTCGAACCGTACACTCTGAAATTGGGCCACCATCGCCTAGGAAGCTTCCTTCCTTATTGATAAAACTTCCTTATTCCTTCCTACTCGTGCTTGTTTATTGTGAAGCCGGAAAATTGGACATCTGCCTCGACAGAACGTACATTAACCTATTTCTGCGGGTCGAGAGAGCTTTGCACTTTCCGTAAAGCTTCCATACGCGTACACAAATATTTATCTGTTATAACGACGGTATACGGTTATTATATCGGTTATGCGGCCATCAAAACATACGGTTGCATGAAATGTTGGGATAATATTTTTTTTATTGAGGAATCCTCTTTTCTGTAGGTTCCTCGAGTATTTTATGATGTAATTGATATGATGACTTGCTTTGAAGTGGGATTTTACAAGTTTAGATCAGTGCCTTTAAACAGAACTTAAACCTAAAAGTAAGTTGGGAGTTTATCTTGATAATACTAAATTTAGTATAGCATAGCTCTGATAGAAAAGCAACCAGTAAGATCTTTTAGTAACATTACGGTTAGTGGTATAAAATCTATTACAACGAGTTTTATGGTTTGTATTCTTAAATTATTTATTCTTATTTCTAAGACTGTTTAAGTATCTATACAATTTTCAAAAGTAGAACTTACATTAAACTATCAGCATCATATAGATTCTTATTTATTATTTTTGATTTAATTATCCAACTAACCAACTTACCAACTTTATCTGCTGACGCTTATTTGTTGACCTTTAAGCCGGCGCTACACTTGACGGAAATTCCGACGCTGAACTTCCGTTGCGGTAAATCGGCTATTATACGTTGTAGCTACACTGAGTTGCAGATTATCCGTCGACTGCCGACTGTTATACGCTGAATGTGGCACGATGCATACAAATTCCTGAAATGCGTCGTTGCCAATCTTACATCGAGCGAGCGACCAGCGATTGAGCGAGCGATCTTCCGCGTAGTGACGGAGACGAAGAGACGGAGTTTCTGTCAAGTGTAGCGCCGGCCTAATTCATACCTCTACCTCTTTAGTTAGCAATGATCATTTCCGTTCAATTATTTAATTAATAAATAAATTTTTAAATTAACTCTTAAGGAAATTGCTGTTCTTAATAGAAAAATTATGAAGCTAATTAATATGAGTTATCAGGAGGATGTGTTAATTAAATATATAAAGAGAAAAGTAATCGATAGAATGCAGAGAAATGGTTTACACTTTAAAAATAATTATCTTGAAAGAAGGTTGCTGGGTTAAGATAGATGCAGATTGAGTCAAATTAAAAATAAATTATTGTTGGAAGTTTTTAGTGAATGAATAAGCATGTATGTACTTGTATCTGCGTAGAATTCTTTGCCATGCAGTAAGGCATTTCTGCCTAATCGTTCTAGTAGTTAATCGTTGACGTTCAACTCATAGCGCTAGTTCAGACACGGCGGGAACCGCGCGATTTCCATGCGATTCTGAAATCGCGCGGGTCTTATTTGTATGAGTTATAAAGTAATCGTTCAGACATAACCGCGCGATTCCCGCACGATTCCCGCATGTCTGAACGAAGGCATAGTCTTGTTTACCCAAATCTAGGCATTCCAATTTATTGTCATATTCTGTGGTCTAGATGACTGCAGCTTGCCAAGACGTTGCTCCCGAGTTCAATTCCGAATACGAATTACTTTTCAAACATGGCACATAATGATTACGCTTAATCGTCCTCACTGTTACTGAGATGAGAGAGGCCCTTATACAGCAGTGAGACAGTTCAGGTTAATATTTGTTTATGCTTTAACTATCATGAAACTGGATCGAGCTAGAAATCCCTTGCCCGACTGTACAAACATCGCTTCATAATCATAAACATCATTGTTTTAACTTGTGTCATAACTACTATAGACAACTAGTAACTAGTATGATGAGTAACAAACAAATAAACTTTCACATCCTAACAGTAAACAACAATTTAGTTAATGAGTACACTCAAAAACAAAACTCTTATCAAAAAACTTAAACTGTTAAGATACACGTATGAAAAATGACCAGTGTGACAGTAACAATGTCGTCGGCGTGTCGCATTGTATTGTTCTACTTATCGTATCTGAGTTATGACCTCGGCAACATTCGGTTTAATAGGTGAAATTGGTTATGTCTTGTACAGTCCACGATCTCGACTATTAAATATAATGTAACTTTCTTTGTTGTAACGTATGGTTAGTGTCTAAATTGTCCGGCCCGATGGATTGTGAACACAAAATAGATTATTACATCTCATTTTGATAGATTTACTTTATTGTGTTTTGTGCGCGTCTGTACTTGTGTTTAAGTGAAAATAAATTGGAGATATGTTTTGTTTATGATTGTAGTTCGCCATTTTGGTTTATGGAGATATAAAATAAAAGTGTTAAGTATGTGTCTCGTTTCAACTTTTATTGCAGTGGGTTTTAGACTCGCAGGCATTATTGGATTTTATCTAAAATAACCTCGATTGCATTACCAAGTGCTAATACTAAACACCTAAATACTAAAAACAACAAGTTTTGAAATAAATCTACTTTATGCTTTTTTTTGGAGAGAATAAGGCCGGTTCCATACATGTTGAACCTCGATCAGAATTTAGTTTCTGAATAAAGAAACACACAATCTTTGCCTCATACATGTCTGAAAAATCTGATTGAACTCTCGTCATATTATTTTTTACAAATCGTTCTGAAAAATCTGAATGTGGTACTCTTAACTCTTTACTTAAATTTCTTGCATGTACGGAGCCGGCCCAAGACAGTGCCTAACTAGAGAACTAGAAGAACTTCAACTAAAACTAGACTAATCAGGCAAACTATGTAAATCATACCCACAAAACCAGTACATATTAATTGAAAGCCAACACCACACCACACTACCAGCCCAGTTTGTTTGTTCGCGTGCGCGCAGCTTAGTATATTTCCAACTAATGGCCGCGTTGCACGGAAGCGTGTACAATGGACCTTTCGACCTCACAGGCCCAAAATTATTGCTCTTAATCGCAATATTGCAAGCACTTTGCCGCTTTCTAAATAGTGTATAGTCACTTAACTTGTTTCAGACAATATTAGCAATTTTCCGTTACGCACCCACTTTCGGTTCAGTTAAAAGTATTATGTAAGGTGGGCTTTGCTGGTAGTGTTTGTTTGTTTGTTTTGTAGCTTTTGACTTTAAGGTCATGGGGACAGGAGTGGTTTTGCTTTACAATGGCTAACGTCCTGGAAAAGTTTAAGGAAGAAAATGTAATCCCATTGCTGAGCAAAGAAAGGCCTTTTTTTCTCACTGAAGGTAGGAATGGATAAGTCATAAAAGGGTGTAGGACATTCATACTTATTTAAGGATACACTTACTATTAATTAACAATTGGAATTAACTTCTAATAATTAAATTAAAATTAACTTACTTTGTAGCTCATTTATTACTCTTTTGAAATTCCAAAAACATTATGAAAACGCTCTTTCGTTCAGTTTAAATAGCACTTCAAAAGAATTTACATTTCAGAGGCCCAATAAATCTTTTGTTATTGCTCTTGAAATTTTCTCGGTGAAGCTTTTGAGCTTGGTAAAGACTTTCGAGGCGTGAGTTTAAAAGAAATTGTGGGCCAAGTACTTACTACTTTTTATTTGCAAAATCATATCGTAATGTTGGGTCCAATTTTTCAATCTTAACATATATGGCTGAGAGATTAATGTAATACATAAACCTACTACCTGCTACCTGGAAAATGACAATAATAATGTTATCATTACATTACAATAATGATGAATGAAAAACTGCACTTGACAATGGCTGCTGTACTATGTTATGTAGAATCTGATCTATGTTGGTATTTGACGAGTATACAGCTCGAGATTTCTTCAATACCTCACCGATAACTCTTAACAGATTTGTTTACAAATACTATCCGTAATTCTATTGATCCAACGTCTTCACTTTCACTAGTATCCTTATTGGAATAGTCAGATTGTACTAAGTTTCGATTTCGTTCTGTCGCCTCAGGGAGCACAATTATTTCGAGATGTGGGCAGCGTTTGTTAATACAAGTGCCGTTTTTTGCTTTAATTACTCATTTGGTGTGTTCAAATGTCCGTGAATAGGTGTTTAAGCCTCATTTGCCGTCGCTTGCGTAAGATAATGATTGTTGTGCTTGCTATCTATCGGATGAAAGTTGATTGATCTTTTAAGTGTATGTTGCATGGAATGTGCATAATTGTTTTGAAAGCTCTTCTCTTAATGCTCTTTTCGTTTTGTTGTTTTTTTGCTCGTGAGATTGCCATGGTCATGGTTATGTTTTGTATTTAATGACGATTAGTGTTTTTGATAGTAAAGTATTAAATATGGTCTGAAAGCTATTTGATAACATTTAATTAGTGTAGTCGAAATAAAAGCTCTGTGTAATTTATTCCTTAACTTTGCCTGACCTACAAACTTGCTGGCTAGGCAAAGGTCTACCCAAATATCTCAATATTACCTAAATATTATTTTTAATTCCACTTTTAACAGTCTAACAAAACGTCTTGGTATGTGAATCTCATTAGGTTAAACTAGTATTGTAATAATCTTCACTTTTGCCACAATATTAATAAACAATTCTGATGAAACAAACCCACTACTGATGTAACCGAGCCAAAGTTACAAATAATTATGCGAATAAAATTAACGTTTTTTCGTTACATAACATATGACCGTGACATTTATTGACAATGTGGCTTCCTATAAATGGAACCTTTTTTCGATTAAATATGTTTTGCTATACCTTCTGACGGATACTGGTTTAGATTACCTACGTCAATAGAATTATCTAGAAGATAGCAACTAAGGGTTGTAATTCATTAGACTCATTCGGCATCCGACCGTCACCGTCTCGTCGCTTTGTGTTCGCTCGTTGTCAGGATATTACAACTAATTATTAACATAAATAGATTTTTATAACGTGGATAAAATTCAAGTAACGTTAATATTGTGTATAAATCGGGAAGGTTTAAAATATACTACATTTTATCACCAGTAAACTTCAAATGTTTCTCACCGATTGGTGCAGTCGTCGGCCATATGTGGTCCACCCGCAGGAGCTCCGCAATTGATATAGTGAGCTTATTCCGTACTCATACTATCCGGTCGAGGCGAGGCGATGCCGCCGGGTGCCGGTTGGCTCTAATGAGCTACGATCTTTAGCGCGTGGGCATGTTTTGATTTCTGATGGCATTGGAATAATAATTGATACATTTTTGCCTCATAACTAGTTCGATACATTGATTAATTAATCGAACCAAATCAAACACTATCTGAAAATTTAAATATGATTATTATACAAACCCGTTTCATGTGACATCATACAGCTCATGGGTTTATTTTAAGTCCCATAATCAGAGCTTGTCGCGATATACTCCTATACTAATGTATAATTAAAATCATGATTTTCATATCACATTACAATTCTCTTATCTGGCATTATGTCTTTTGTAGGTACTTTCGCATAATTTACATCGAAACAAAATGGTCTAATGCTCGCACTGAGGAGAAGCTTCGAAAGTTAATTTGTAATGTGACAGTGGCGACGCCTGCAGGCGAGTGCTGTGCTTTCCCTGGTCGGGAAAGCGCGCTTTCAGACCGATATCAAAGCCTCCACCTCCACACTTGATTAGTGCATTTAATCCGTGTGACGTCTCATTTGTATCGGTCTAAATGTGGGAATATACAGCGACGTGATTGGCCGTTTCCTCGACAAATTGTAAGTTCGAGATTTAAATTAAATGTTAACTTTAATTAGATTTTGCTTTCGATTTGTTTACGTGATGCGGCGATGTGTTATTTTGTAGGTTTCCCTTTCTTTCACTTTTCGTATCTTTTTTATTAAATAGCCATTATTATCAACGTTATGTATGCTTGTTCTTTTTCCAATTATTTTCTCTTTAAGAAAATTACAATGTTTTTTGGGTATGTATTTGTTCAGATCTTTCCTATTTTCGTTCCTTCATTATCTTCGTTTCACTGTTACAACATTTTAACAAGATTGTTTGAGTCACGAACGGCTCTGCCCCAGGCGGTCTAGTTTCGTGCACTAATACCTAACAATCATCTTCTGATAAGATATTTTCAACAACATACAATGTAAACAGAGATATTAATTTCTACAGAAGCGAATTGTTTGGACACAAGCTTTTTATAAATTATTGTGCATTGCACGCATACCAGTTCCAGCTCAATTGGAGACTGGGAAGTGGGTATTAAACTAAATATATCTTTAATAAGAGATAACAAAGAGGTGAAATAAAAAATGGTTCATAATAGAGAGATTGACAATAAGTATTTGGTTTTTAGTGGAGGTTGAGTAAAAGCTAGGAGTTTCTTTTTCTAGATTATATCTATGGTATCTATGGTACATTTTACTTTCTTACGAGTATTTATTGGCCAACCATATTTAGACTTAATTTTATAGAGTAAATGAAGAGTCATTGACTCGAAGAAGAAGACTATGGTAATAATTTTTTCAACTGTAAAACTGAAATTGTACTAAACAATCCTCCTCTATAAGATCTAGTATCTACTACACTCGTAACCACTTATCAATCGTAGAGTGATAACAGCACATGACGTAATCTAACAATCGTTTGATAACGGAATCTACGAGTATATTATCTCTACGAGTAACAGAAGTGTAACAATGGGATTGAACCGGTAACAGTGGGGGAATGCTTGTCGCTATGCCACTATTGTCTCAATGGCGGATTATTTTTTGTTTTTCCATTGATTGGATGAGATTTCGTAGAAGTAGTATTGAGGATGTGATGTGGAATCCCTACATAGTATAAAACACAGTCGCGTTCCGCTGTCTGTCTTTTTGTCTGTCCATATGTATGCTTAGATCTTTAAAACGACGCAACGGATTTTGATGCGGTTTTTTAAATAGATAGAGTGATTCAAGAGGAAGTTTTATATGTACAAACATTCTCGTAATTCCCACGGGAACGGGCACAACGGGGGTAAAACCGCGGGAAGGTGCTAGTCTTCTATATATGGCCACGGAGTTGTGGATAGTTATGTATGTTGTATACATGTTACGTTATGCATTGTATTGTTATTTTCTGTAAGATGGTGCATTGTCTTGTCTATTAAGTTGGAAGTTGATTAGATTTAACCGTTACTTAGACTCGGCAGTTAAAGTAAAAATAAACATTACACAGCTTTTATGAAAGTTCTTGTACAAGTCATTAACTTTTCTGTAGATGTTAGAAGAGGGCTGTTAGTGACTAATTTTCATGTCAAATTCCCGTAGGATCGGGTAAAACCGCGGCGTATTGCTAGATTAATAAAAAATAAAGAATATTTTTATTATTATGTATTCAAAAAAATATGTAAAGTAAGTTAAGGCTTAATTGTTTCAATTTTACAGTGCGATAAATAAGTCCAATTTACAATTTATTACATGAATTCTTAATTGGTGCTTCGTGTAAATTATAATCAAGTACTTACAAAGCCTACTTCAACTTAACTTCTCTAGAATTTGAAAATCACGAAAGCGCTTTCGCTCAAGCGCTTTCGTGATTTTGGATTATAATTAAGTTAGTACATGAAAATAAATGTAAACTGGTTTATTTCGTGTTATATTAATTATTACTTCAATATTAAAGTAACAGAGGTTAAGTTCAAGGCCGATGGATAACAAATTATGATTAATACGACTCGTTACACGCGGCCATTTTTTATATAAACATTAAATTTTATTTAAACGACGATTAACATTTAAGTGAAGTAGTTAGACGGATTTATTTCACTTACTAATTTTATATTTCTTTTATAGTATTTTAGTATTGCAGGCTGAATCACCTGATTGCCCGAAAATTAAGATGATTCCGTGCTTCGGAGGGCACGTTAAGCCGTCAGTCCCGGTTACTTTCTACGGATAGTAGTCGTTACATGAGCCATGTCAGAGGCCTTAGGCGGCTCAATAACTTTGACACCAGGATTGGTCAGGCTGACCATCCACTCGATGAAGAAGAAGAAAAAGGATTTTAGTGTTTTTGTTACGAAACTTAGTTACTTTAACTATAGTTACTAGTCCTATGTTCTAACTTTATCACTTACTCTACTTTAAACCAGGGTTAACTCCAAACACTCAAATGCTACTCAATTAAAGTAGTACTAATTTTCATACTATTATGTCTTAAAATTGTGATTAGTGTCCCCTTCATTTGGGTAACTCCTCTTTATAATCCACTAGCAGCGCCCGCGTTACCCGCGTTGTGTCCATTCCTGTGGGAATTTCGGGATGAAAAATAGCCTATGTTACTCGTGGATAATGTAGCTTTCGAATGGTGAAAGAATTTTTAAAAACGGTCCAGTAGTTTTTGAGTCTATTCATTAGAACCAAACAAACAAAGTTTTCCTCTTTATAATATTAGTGTAGATTAGTGTAGTAGACATGTCTACCGTCATAACATACCAACGTCACTAGTTCTCTTTTTGAAAACGGTCGTACTCGTTCTATATTTAAAAACACCACAAATTACCCACCCGTTACTCATCGGGAAACCAAGACGGGAACGCCCGGGAAGTATCGATTGATCCCATAACGCTGACATTGTCGTCCTTGAAACGTCGCCTACACACAGACACACACACAACCACTTGTCGACACTGATATCGTGATAACTGATAAGATAGTGCCGCTGTGTGCATTTGGGTCAAGTGATGAAACCTATCGTAAATGAGTTTTGGACGGGATTAATTTGATGATTATATCAATGCAATGTTTGATAGTTGATTAAGTTCAGATTATGATGGAGTTTTCAAAATTTTCGTAATTTTTTTTCGGTCAGTGGTAATGTTTTAGTTTTGGTGATGAGGCCTCCTCATTGTAGTGATATTCGCAGTGAGATGAGAGGTCTTTGCTCAGTAGTGAGACATTTCAGGTCATTCTTACCTCATTACTGATGGGACGTAAGCTAAACAAAAATTAATACCATCTAAGTAAGATTAACTGTATGAACCAAATCTTAGAACATATTTCGCGAATAACCTTACATCACAAACTCAAACAGCCGCCATAATCCTTTATTTAACAGTGTCCATAAAAAGCTCAGAACAAAGACTCCAACTTTATAATAAAAGCTATAAAAAGTTAATTGTAACAGTTAGTTTTCTCAGGTCACAAAAGAGTCTAGTGTTTACTGTTGGTTCAGTTTAGGCTAGACCTAAGATTTGTTACGCCAATATTTACTAACACTGCACAAACATCTATTGTTACACAGTGTTGGTACTTTACTTAGTCACGTGTGTGGTACCTTAGATCAAACAATATAGGTTACAGGGTACAGTTATTGAATAATGAATACAGATTATTGTTTTACTAGCAGCGCCCCGCGGTTTTACCCGCGTTGTGCCCGTTCCCGTGGGAATTTCGGGATAAAATGTAGCCTATAGCCTTCCTCGATAAATAAACTATCTAATAGTGAAAGAATTATTCAAATCGGTTCAGTAGTTTCTGAGATTAGCGCGTTTAAACAAACAAACAAACAAAACAAAACAAACTCGTCAGCTTTATAATATTAGTATAGATAGGTTTTTTTGGGATTTGGGTGTATTTTTACACGACGTAGACGCAAGCGTTGAATATGTGCGCTATTAACAAATGTGCGCACTTAAAAGAAGTACTTAGGTAGGTACGTAAGTTCGACTAGGTTAGAGGCCAACCCTGGTGTTAGGGTTATTAGACCGTTTAAGGGCCTAAATTATATGTTTTACTAGCAGTGCCCCGCGGTTTTACCCGCGCTGTACCCGATCCCGTAGGAATTTCGGGATGAAAAATAGCCTATAACCTTCCCGTTGAATGTGGCTTTCTATTATTATTTAGAATTATTCAAATCGGTTCAGTAGTTTCTGAGATTAGCGCGTTTAAACAAACAAACAAACAAACAAACAAACAAAACAAACTCTTCAGCTTTATAATATTAGTATAGATCTGATATTGTCCCTAAAATGATAAACAATGGTTTGAAACCTCTACAACTATGCCTTTAAGCTACTCGTACTCGTTCTACCCAAGGTTTATAGTAATTAAGTAAAAAACTGCCACATAAAGAATATACATAAAAAATGAAACTTATAAAATTAATGGGCAAAAGGGAGAGAACTCAACTGTTATAGTCTACACAACGCTGTTTTTCAGTCCTTCCTGACTCCTAGAAGTGGTGGATTGGTGACTCCCTTATGTGGCAGTTTAAGTAGGAGAGGGGTCAGTTCGAATTCAAATAAAGAATTGCTACAAACAACAGACACGTACAAGTTTTAAGTACTACACTTGATAGTAGACTCAAGTATCATATCACTTGGCAGGATCTAATGAGTGGCTGTTAAGTGGCGCTTCTGAGATTGTCCGCGTTTCGAGGGCTTCTAATCAATTGCGAATGTGTATACAATGTATGGCTTTTTAATTTGCCTTTTATATAAGGCATGATACAGGTTTTTGTTGCTACTGTAAGATTCAAGTTGCAGTTACTTTTATCTATACTAATATAATAAAGCTGTAGAGTTTGTTTTCTGTTTGTTTGTAAACGTTTATCTAAGAAATTACCAATCCGATTCGAATAATTATTTTTGGAATGGATAGGCACATTCAACAGGAAAATCTATACTAATATTATAAAGCTGAAGAGTTTGTTTTGTTTGTTTGTTTGTTTAAACGCGCTAATCTCAGAAACTACTGAACCGATTTGATTAATTCTTTCACTGTTAGATAGTCTATTTATCGAGGAAGGCTATAGGCTACATTTTATCCCGAAATTCCCACGGGAACGGGCACAAAGCGGGTAAAACCGCGGGGCGCTGCTAGTTATAATATATAGGCTATTTATGGGCTAATAGAAGTTTTTTTTTGTGGGAACGGGCACAACGCGGGTGAAAAGATGTATATTGATGGCTATTCATACCTTATTAAATACATTAAAGGAAGCACTGGAAGAACTGAAAGGAGTGCGATAAAATACATCTCTCTTTGAATGCATTCAAGTAAGAAGTACTTTCCAAAGGAAATTAGCTTAGCTATTAAATGTATCCCGACTTTGCGTGCCATAAAGCAAATATATTATTTAATAGAAACATGATTAACGCTTGCTGTAGCTAAGACATTAAACATCAACAACAATACAATTGATAAGAACATCACAAATGCACAGAAAATTATACAACAAAATGATAACGAGAAGTCTAAGCAAACACAACGGTTGCCGTCACTCAAATTGAAGATGCAAAAATTGTGACACAGTGACATCGTTAAATATCCGACTATATTTGAACATTGTCTTGACGAGTGTGCCCTAGAAACTACGCCTGTGAAAGTATGAAATATAAAAACTGTCATTAAAAGATTTTTTGTTGGATTTTTAAACAGAATAAAGGCAAATTGATGGATCGTGTGGTCTCTTGTGACGTCCGTACTCATAATCACGTATGTAGTCGAACCCACTTTGAGATGTTTGGTTAAATACGCAATTCAGAACTGGAAACCCAGTTTGATAACGCGTTAGATGTTGCGTTTTGTTTACGTTTTAATAAAGTGTACAGGTAAAGGTAATGCTATTACAGTGAAGTGCAATTTAGTGGCACGATATCTATAGTTAAACTAGCCACGCCCCGCGGTGTTACCCGCGTGTACTTTAGTTCTTAGTTCCCGCGGGAATTTGGGGATAAAATGTATCCCATGTGTTATTCTGATGTATAACCCATATTACTGTAAAGTTTCATCCCAATCCGTCCAGTAGTTTTTTCGTGAAAGAGTAACAAACATACTTAAGTACATACATTCATCCTCACAAACTTTCGCATTTATAATAGTAGGATTTAAATTCAATTTAGGCTTACTTGATTTAAGAGTAAAAAAACTTATTTTAAATCCCTCAAAAGTGAAAATATTTGTTACAATACGATCAAGAGACAATTTGATTATTAGTTATTAACTTATCACAGAAAGTCCTCCTCTTTCTATTACTATGTATCCTCCCACCTCAATATTCTCACAGTTATGTAAACAAAAGACTTACAACTCAAACATAACTTTGATAAGGTTTTCCTTAAAGGGAAACCGGCAGATGAGGACAGGATTAGAGTCACAAGAACTGAGTTACAACATGGTGATAACATCGAGGCGTGACCTGCACTCGCTAATCTAGATACAAGCATTATGTGACTCTGCCCACTCTGAGTGAGTCATCTCTTCGATATTTTGAGGGATTTTCCTTCCTTCTTTCTTAGGATTAGGTACTTGCAATAGGAAAGGGTTGTATCTCAATGTAGACGGGTAATGTTCCTAATCAAATGATTAGATGTTTCACTTTGGAAAGATTTATTCCAAAGCAGGATTAGGCTGCTGTCGAATCTATACTTATATAATAAAGCTGAAGAGTTCGATTTTTTATTTTTGTTTGTCCAATCCGATTTGAATAATTCTTTTTGTAATGGATAGCCACATTCAACGTTAAAGTTACATATTATTTTTCATCCCGAAATTCCCACGGGAACAGGCACAACGGGGATAAAACCACGGGGCACTTATAGTGTGTTTTAAATATGAAGCATAATTTTGCATGCGTTGTGGAGTATCGAATATGGTTCGAAGATATTGAGCCTGGATTAAGTGAAATTAGTTCAGGATATCAGTACAGTGAGGAGGCTCACTGTCCTATAATCTCCAATTGATTTCCCTTATCCTTATTGAGATGAGGGTTTTACTCTTTGCCCTGTTGCGAGACATTACTCCCTAATTCTTTTTTATTTATTTATTTTTATTTTCAGCCTGACTTCTCCTACTGCGGGCAAAGGCCTCCCTACCCTCTTTCCTCCTTTCTCTATTGAGTGCTAGACTAATCCAATCCTTCATGTAGCTGTCACTAATACTTACTGAATGATAATATGTAGAACCAAATACTATTTTTCCGCTTCAGACATGGAAGAGCGATTCCCAACGAGTCATTATGAAAACGTTTCGGTCTGCGATTTAATCCGCAATCTCTAAACACATAATTACAGAGAGAAATGCCGCAAAAATAGTTACTACATCTAGATAAATACAGGAGGCGTTGAACTATAAATTGATGAAACGGTTTTACAATTTTATTAAACTTCATACCTACGGTTTTTTGCATAATCAAGAAAATCACACTGTGGAACCACGAAAAAGCACTAATTTATTTACTTGCTTTTTTGCTTAATTTTTTATAGGAATTTAAACCTTATTCAATTGTCTTAAAGAAATGCGTGGTAATGTAATTTGGCAACTATTAGGGTCTAATGTACGATAATGTTTTACAGTAGGTTGGTTGTCACGCGCTGTGAAAGGGTGAATGCTCTTGTTACCGAATTTCCCGTTAAAACTATTATCTAAATGTACAGAAAACTGGAATCTATTTTAAGTATATGATCATCAAATAAATGACTGAATACAACTTCTGGACAAAGGCCTCTCATTTCACTGAAGATATCAGTACAGTGAGGAGGATTAGGCATAATCACTTTGCTTGCCAAAATGCGGGTTGGTAATCGCAAACCCGACTCATGTTTGAAAAGTCTAGGAAACATGTTTCTGAACATGGCTCGGGTTGGCTGATTCGTTTCATATTAATAAAATATTAATCGGAGTCTCCCACTATCGTTTCTGAAATAAAAACATTGCTTAATTTATTGAACTGGGTATCTGTGTTGTCATTGGCTAAAATTAGCATGCGATGAACATTGATTATACCACCCCTGACCTCTGAGATTATATTATTGTTAACTTATAAAGTTAGATAATAGTTTGAACTTCTGAAGAAAATGTTTATTCAATGATTACGTCATTTGTAGACGATTTGTCTAGAATCTAGACGAGATATTGGTGATGAATATGTATATTTGAGTTTAGAAGACTAACTGAATAGCAGCTGTCTTTTTACTATAAATGATTATAATTTTCGAGAATTGAATCGTTATTTCTCTCAAGTGAGCAAGTATTAATCATTGGATTGGATCCTACCCCTATAGATAGACAAATATATAGGGTAGGAGTATTAAATGGAATAACGTAGAAGTTTCTGGAATAATCAAAATAAAGCAATTAACCCGGCGAGGATGTTGTAGGGTCATTTTGACCCTGACAATTTTTAAGCGTCTGTGGTATTTTTTCCCGCGACCGTAGGGTATTGGGCGTCTTAGTAGCTGTTGCTAAGGAACCGGCGAGTGCGCCACGTACCGATATTCAGTCGGCTGGCGCCTGCGACGGGATTATCACGTGCGTGAAGTCGAGAAGGGTAAATATGACCCCGCCACAACCGCGGCGTGACATTTTTTGTGAAGCTTCGAAAATGTTTTTTACCGAATATTATTATATTTTCAGGTGTTTCTTATACAAAATGAATAACCCGGAGCTTGAGCAAATGTTTGTGACGAATGCCATAAATATATTTGTCCCGAACACACTATTTCGTTCTGCCAGAATTGTGCTGCAACCACAGACAATAATGACATGTAGTTTATAAGCAATTATAAGACTGTAGGGGAAACTGATTGATCTCTACAAGTTGTAGGTACCTAATTAGGAGCTAATTGATAAAAAAGAAGTTATCTATTTTTTGTTATTTTAGTGTTACTTAAGTAGTTCTATGAAAAAGTTTAATTGTGTAGTACTTTGCCAAAACTGATTTAATTATAATATTTTGTATCATTATATGCCTGTTGTATTTATCAATTCATAAAAATAATATGTAATTTACATAATACCTATTAAAGCTTTAGTTTAAAATTAAAAATCTAGCTATTTTGAACCCAATAACATACAGGGTCAAATAGACCCTCGACAACCTCCACGTAACTATTTTCACCACATCCTCGCCGGGTTAACAATGTTACATTGAAATGTTTATATTTCGTTAGTTTTCCCTATTGTACCAATAAGCTTTTATTGCTTATTATTCTGCTATAAATCTTATTGTTAGTACACAATCTGGGTTTTATCATCTCTTCTCCGGTTATATCGTTTGCTATTGGGAGGCAATGAGCCTGATACCATAAGGTTGGCTCGCTGCCAATTACATATAGCAGTTGTCATGCTCTTTCTGCGAATGGAGAACACATAAAATTAAGTTCTTATTTCTCTAAGTGTTTGTATAAAATTGAAAGTATTCGGGACCAAAGGTTGATTTATGAAGTATTGTCCAACTAGATAGAGAAGGCATGTCTAATTCAAATTAGACAAGTAGACTCTCACTAAGCAATAAAACAGCGACAGCTTCGCATTTTACATATCACAATGCTTAAATGCACCAAACACAGCTGTACAAAAAAATGGTACCACAAAATTGGTCTCCAGTTCGTCGACCCAAGTCAACAAGCAATTTTGTTACGAGTAGCTCGGTGACATTCTGAGAGACAGCCAACCGTGTGCATCCGAATGTCCCCAACTGTAATCGAGACGTTTCAGTGCAGAAATAAATCTCGCGAAATTCGCCAATCTTGCACACTGACTAGATGTCTAGCAGGCTAGATCGAAAGTATTCCATTTTCATCATAACTATATGCAAATTGTGCTCTAACAATGCATTATATTGTTTCAGATGACAGCAGTAGAGAAGCGGTTTCGTCAGAGCAGCAGGTATGTGGCAACTCGATTAGTCTAGTACTGGATATAACATAGTGTTGGGAAATGTATGAATATTTAATTTTCGGATATTTTTATGAAAGATGAGCGTAATAAAATTTTGTTACCTTATTTTTAATTTGAAACGTTTTAGATACTTGCGTTATTATTTAAAAGGTTTGTAATATGATTCGTGTTTATTTGATTGTTAATGATTCTTCCATTTTGTAACTTTGTTTTTATTTAAATCATCGTTAACCTTAAATCAACGTAGATTTACTTAAGTAACCTTAGATATGTAGATACACAATGTGTATATCACTTTAAAGTAAGTTAGCTACAGTGGATTAGTGGGCAACCTTGGTATTAGAGTTTTTAGACCGCCTAAAGGCCTCCGAAACAACGGGGAACAACAATTTTACGTGTCTTCCGAAGTACATACGGTAGCTCAGATAGAAATGCTCCAAAGAGGTTTAAATCATTGACTGCTTTGCTGCATTAATTTTCTCTCAAGTACTTGACCGCTACTTTATGAAGCATTATACATATACAACAACTCAACATTGGCCCATATTATTATTTTATCTCTCGGTATTGAACTTCATTTGAAAAACAATAAAGATTACTAGAAACAATGATGATAAATATGTTATTAATAAACTTATTGATCCAGTTTCGTTCGTAATTGGTGTGACATCAGACATGTTGATAACCCATATTTGGTTATTAGAATTGGATTTACGAGTAGAAGTTTATTAGGAACTTTTGTGAAGGTGACTTAGGTACTTGACTTACCTAGACTTTAGGTGGTGGCTATAGGTCATCTTTATTTAGCTCTGTTAAGTAATATCGATAATATTCTTTGCCTATAATTAACCTATAAATATTATGCTACAGTAAAACCAAAAGTTTTTTTCAGTGATCTGACGTTTCACGTTTCGTTATGTCAAAACTAAAAATAATTTTACGTAATAATATTAAATTTATGTAGTTAGCAAGCAATTTAGTACAGAAACGTCCTTACTCAGAGACTTTAAATGCTTTCATAGTAGAGATTTAATGATAAATTAATTAAGTGTCGATTGAATGAATGTCTCTGAGTGCGGTAGATAGTGAATGATTTACTTCTCATTTAGATCCTACACTACAATCTTAGAGCTTAGTTTGGTCTAACTGTGAATTTCATTCATTTATTTTTCCCGTCACTATTCCCAAAACGCTACACGGTAACTTCAAGTTACTTCACGAACCATATTTTTAACCGACTTCAAAAACCGAAGGAGGATGTTCTCATGTTATAAGTACTTGGAGCAGAGTCTTCTAAATCAATCCTGTCGTTGGCAGCTGGTATGGAAATGACAGGAGCCAAGTCGGAGACGAGACGTACCGGCAGTGTACCGTAATGAAGCTGATGGATGAGCTGCGACTGTTTGTTGATTATATCCGGGAACTTGGATTTTAATTAAGATGTACAAAGCGTTGATGGGAATGTACGAAGCGTGAGTGGAAATTGTATGTTTAGCTTGGCAAGACAAGTGACAATCGTTTTGAATTCTATATGGTAGTTAATTATCACAATTGGACCATGTGTGGACCGTTAGAGACTACCTATGCTTTAACGATCTTGGATATATAATTTACTAGCACGCCCCGCGGTTTTTCCCGCGTTGTGCCTGTTCCCGCGGCAATTTCGGGAGGAAAACCAGCCTATAACGTTCCCGTTGAATGTACCTTTTCATTACAAAAGTAATTATTCAAATTGGATAGGTAGTTTCTGAGATTAGATCTTACAAACAAACAAAGTTAGAAACTTTACTTCTTATATGTAATAGTATATAGGTAGTATAGATAAGTTAGTCAAAGACGCGATGATACGCGATGATGACACGACATACAAGAGATATATCGCTAGGCTGTACTGGGGTGAGAGATAAGTGATCACTTTAATCCTTCAATTGGCAACAAGCCCTCGGTGGCATATCGCTAGTACCGATTCTTAAGCAATTTAAAAAATCGCCTTAGTCAAGGGGTGGCTTAATCACCATACTTCCGTACTGCGAAGATGTGTATAGAAAATAATTATCAAAGGAAATACGTATAATCAAGTGTTATTCTGCACTCGACGTTAGCTTTAAACTCGTATAATAATTAATACTGTATATGTATGTATTACTGCTAAGAGCTTTCTTTGCCTGTAATAATTTTGTACCTTAGAAATAAATTAAATAAGGTTGAAATTGTTTTAATACACAAAAGACAATAAAATATTGGTTCGTATCCCTAAGCTTGCAATAGCCATAAATCCGTAACAGCAGCCAAACAGACAACTTTTTTCTTATAAGCTTGAAATCAGTAACATTACCCTTTAGACTTAGCACTTTTCTGGTAACTTAAGACTCTCATCACAGTAAGTGTAAAATAGAGCAACAAACAGTCTACTTCAATTTCGCGTTATTGAAAACAATATTCCGAATCGCGTTCAGTTGCAAGGATCTGGGTTCAATCACGTCATTGTGTATTCGAGTGAATGAAACATATCGATAAGGAACCCAGTTGATATTTCTGCGGTATCGGCTCGGCTACAGAACGGCTCATAACAGGAACACAAGGAAATCGTAATAACCACCTCGCTTGGCGGGTTTTTTGAAATCTGAATCTATAAGGTACAGCGAAAGTGAATAGTAGTTGGTGTATCGATAGAATCGATTGCGATTTGAGTTCCGATTCGATTTAAATGTTTGAATTTGGAATGTCTGCTTAGCTTTTTCTGTTGTTTTTTCTTAAACTACTTATTAGTCCATCGAAATGTTACATTTTTTAGGCCTAACCTTGCGTTTTTTAGAGGACGCAATTTTATTTTTTTGATGTGTAGGGGGGGTCAGTGTAAAGCTAAAAACAAGTTTGTGGGGTCGCCACCCTTGTCCCACGGCCGCAATCTTGAAAATAGGGGTTGAAATGGTTTTTACGATATATCTCTTAAACTATTAATTTTAATTCAAAAAAAACTTAACACTTTTGTTACAAATTAAATTCTCTACAACTTTGGTCCACTAACTTTTTGTCGTAGAACTATAAATAAAAAGTTATAAGCGAAAATGTTCAGAATTTCGAGAAAAAAAAATATATTTTTCGATGTAACTTTTTTTTAAAACATTTTACGAAAAAATGATATCAGACTATTTTTGTAGACCGTTTTTTGAAGAACAACTTTTACAAACAACATTTTTTCATTAAGTCAATAGCTAAGATTTTACAGCGCTCCGAAGTGAGTACTATTTTTCAGTACTCTTAACTATACCTACATATATTATACGTGTGTACTAATAATGTGTCATCAGTTATTGTTTTTTATTATTTATTTTGTTGTTTAAATTGTTTTAATTATAAATTTTGCAATATTATTAATAATTAATTATAATATACTCTTTTCCCCACCACCCACGAGGTAGAGTCTGGAGGCGCGTTTATTTTACGTGGTATCCCCAATAGGCATAATCCACGGTGATTTTCTATATTAGAACTACTCCGTCCTCAGTCTTTTCGATGGACCAGGCTGCGGCTCAGCATCTGATCGGCTTTCTGAATTAAATATCAGTGGGAGAACTGGAGAAGGAAGAGGTGTTAATGTCGGCGGTACATCATCAAAGCCATTTTCATTTATTAATTCTGACACTTCCATTACGTTGCTGCAAGTCTCTCCAGAACAATGGAAGAACACTGCAGAACATTTCAGCCCTGCTTTTTGACATCCACACATCCCTCCACAGTTTCCTTTGCATTTGCAAAAGATCAATTTTAGAAGCTCAGGGGGTGCTGGAGGTTTAGAGTTCTGCACTGGAATCAATAATTTTCCACATTTTTTCCAGCCCCAGTCTTCAGGATCATTATAATTACCAAGCCACGACTGGACCTGATGGTAGACTCGGAAAGTATGAAAGCGAGCTGTGTATATAAAAAAACTATTAACTCAGACTGGTAATATAAATGCTTGACTTTTAATTGGAGTCGAAAGTAATAGATCCATTCCTGGATCCATACTTTCCGAGTTTACCATCAGGTCCAGTTGTGGCTTGGTAATTATAATGATCCTGAAGACTGGGGCTGGAAAAAATGTGGAAAATTATTGATGCCAGTGCAGAACTCTAAACCTCCAGCACCCCCTGAGCATCTAAAATTGATCTTTTGCAAATGCAAAGGAAACTGTGGAGCGATGTGTGGATGTCAAATAGCAGGGCTGAAATGTTCTGCAGTGTTCTTCCATTGTTCTGGAGAGACTTGCAGCAACGTAATGGAAGTCTCAGAATTAATAAATGAAAATGACTTTGATGATGAACCGCCGACATTAACACCTCTTCCTTCTCCAGTTTTCCCACTGATATTTAATTCAGAAGGCCGATCAGATGCTGAGCCGCAGCCTGGTCCATCGAAAAGACAGAGGACGGAGTAGTTCTAATATAGAAAATCACCGTGGACTATGCCTATTAGGGATACCACTTAAAATAAACGCGCCTCCAGACTCTACCTCGTGGGTGGTGGGGAAAAGAGTATATTATAATTCATTATTAATAATATTGCAAAATTTATAATTAAAACAATTTAAACAACAATATAAATAAAAATAAAAAATAACTGATGACACATTATTAGTACACACGTATAATACGAGTATATGTAGGTATAGTTAAGAGTACTGAATAATAGTACTCACTTCGGAGCGCTGTAAAATCTTAGCTATTGACTTAATGAAAAAATGTTGTTTGTAAAAGTTGTTCCTCAAAAAACGATCTACAAAAATAGTCTGATATCATTTTTTCGTAAAATGTTTTAAAAAAAAGTTACATCGAAAAATATATATTTTTTTCTCGAATTTCTGAACATTTTCGCTTATAACTTTTTATTTATAGTTCTACGACAAAAAGTTAGTGGACCAAAGTTGTAGAGAATTTAATTTGCAACAAAAGTGTTAAATTTTTTTTAAAATAAAATTAATAGTTTAAGAGATATATCGTAAAAACCATTTCAACCCCTATTTTCAAGATTGCGGCCGTGGGACAAGGGTGGCGACCCCACAAACTTGTTTTTAGCTTTACACTGACCCCCCCTACACATCAAAAAAATAAAATTGCGTCCTCTAAAAAACGCAACCCCAAATGTAACTTTTCGATGGACTATATATGTACTTTTTGAGAGAGTTTTTTTTGACGAATATAATTCCGTACTATACTCATACTCACATACTTATTAATATTCGAATGACGTCCCGATTATTAGTTTCTGTTCGTTATCAATCGATCAAATCGAGTAGTTTTGAATAAGGTTTTAACGGTAACTCGTTCGATTAAAATAAGAACGGTTATAAAATGACTCCTAACGATTTAAAATCCATTAATTTTATATTGATTGATGATATTGTTATATATTAATGAACAGAAATGTGTACTTATAACTTAATACATACCATACACATAGATTCGGAGCTTACTTAAATATAAATGGTCGAACACATATAGTTATTAAAATCAACTTATCTAGGTATCAGGTACATTATATTTTACGTAAAGGAAAGGAACTTATAGAAAAATAGAGATAAAAAGAAAACGAGAACTTCCAAGACAGGATGCCGGGAGGTCCGATCTCATCTGAGACTGTAATGAGTTGTGAGTAGCGATGAATGAGTCCTGTCCGTGATGACTACCATAGTTGGCGTGCGAAAGAGTTGAACTGTGACTACATACGAGTAAATACTCACCTCACTAAAGATATCAGTATAGTAAGGTGGACTAAGCATAATCACTACGCTTGGTTATTGTTGTTTGGTGATTTCAAACTCAAGCCATGTTTGAAAAGGGTCCACCTCAGTTTTGGTAGGTGGGTGAACACACATGCCACTAAGGCGTTAGGTTAGGTTTAGTCTTCAACAACCGAGATACGTTTTCATTCCATTTTCTGTACTAATCAAACCAATTTCTTCTATAGAGAAGAAATTTCTTCTATAGAGAAGAAATTGGTAGAGAGAGATATAGATCTCTCTGTATCTTCTCTCCGCAATCTTTAAACAAATTCTGGTTCTCTAATGTTTTAATTTCATGTCTACATGACGTCACCATAACCTTTTATTGAACATTTAACTTTGACATTGCAATTAATGCCCCCACATTGTAGCAAATGATGTAATATAGAACCTTTGTCCAGAGTGTTACGAAGCTAACATCCTGATACTAATGGTTTCCGGCAATACACCGCTTTGAACTAACATTTATTGTTAAAAACAATGCTGATTCGATTTTTTATTGTTTTACATAACTAGTGTGTATAATGGGATATTTTAAATAGTGATTTTGTTAAAGCTTAATTATTTTTGGTTGGTCATAAATGTAGTTTCAAAATACGAATAGGTTGATGAACTCATGAAATTGCGAGATGTAAGAGGATTGAGTGTATTTTATTGATTGAGGCCCATCATTGGATTATGACATTTTATAACTAAATGTTTGGTTATTTCGGCATCCATCGGTTTCTTAATAAAACCTTTCAACTCGTGATGCTGAGTACTACATAGTTACAAGCACCCAACATCGACCATCAAATTGCTGTACCCAAGATTACACCTAATCGTCCTCACTGAACTGATGGCTTCAGTGACTGTACAAGTCTTTGCCCTGACTTGGACATACAGCCAAATTTTTCTTAACATCACTAAACATTTCAAAGGTTGTACTGGATTTACTCAATGTGACAGTTTTTATCGTGCCATAGACATAGCAGGTCTTTACTTTTTGATACATAGACCTATGTCTCGTATATTGAATTGTACTGACAGTTTACAATATTTTCACATGTATCATTAAAGCCATGTACTACATTATTCAGAAACACGATGCTATTATTACGGTCCACAATTCTGATGTAATGATAACTATTTCTGGTAACTAATGAGAATATACAAATTGCTTTATTTTAAGTCAAGTTTAGTTTTAATTGGACGATGTTGTTTGAACATCCCACGGTTTTAATTGCTGGCCTGAATGGTCTTGGAGTATGGTTTAGGGTCGTTTTAATGTGGATTGCGTGAAGCGAGATTGTTTTTATGGGTAATGTCGGTCTACGTAGTGACTTTAAAGTTACACCATCCCACTTCATGGGTGGCTATTATTTACTCAATCAACTATTGCTTCTTAAGACGATTCTTCGTTTGCCACATGGGTGTCATTATATACCTACTCCTTCCTACCGCCTACCAACATACACTATAATTATGACAACGGTACCCTGAGGTGTCATGTTTGTGATCGCACTTTTAGTGCAAAAATTGGGTAACTTAGTCATAAAAGGGCAAAATATCCTAACTAACAAAAATATCAGAGCTAAGTCACTGCAGCCGAAAACGGCTAGGTGGATATATATACCTACTCCTAACACTGAAGTATTAAAGGTATTTCGTATAGCATTTCCAAAGCTTTTAATTTCCCTCGAGCTTCATTCAGGACACATAGAGGCAAAGAGAGGAAGAGGAAGGCCAAGAATATGCAGGGCATATGCAGACCAACTGAAGGAAAGAGCAAAGGTTGTGTCGTACGAACAGCTGAAGAGGATGGCAGATGATAGAGAAAAATGGAAAGAACTCCATCGACAAGAGACCAGATCTTTAGTTTAAAGAATAAGAGCTTCGTTTTAAAAGAACGAATGTGTGTTTCCACAGCATATCTCAAACTTACGAGTATACAAGAAATTCATTCGATACCTAATTGAGCAGGATTAATACCATAGTCATAATAAAATTGTTATTCAAATTCAACTATAAAATAATGAATCGTTCGACAGTTATGGTAATAAATACGTGTAATCTAAGAAACCTGTCGCTGCGTCCCCTTTATATCTGGGTCAAATTTTGACCGGTTTTTACGTTTTTAGTCTATAATTTAACGCGCGTTTCGACTGCTTGTAGTTTTATAAGATATCTTCTGGTTTACTGTTAGTGCGGACGTTGCGTCGTTATTGACTCGCCTCGCTTGTTAGGTCTCGCACTACGCCGCGCCGCGCCCGTAGGGCTTAGGAGCGAGTGTTAACTTAGCGCTCTGACTACCACTTACTATATATTCTCGATCCATCCACTTAACATCCTACAATACACGACTTATGGAATTAGACTTCCAAGAACGATTTTTAATGGTCATCCAGAGCTCATTAAATCCAACTCGAACATTACCTTGCGGTACTAGAGGTTGCATCGTGTTTACATCGAGAACCATTAGTAGTATCACTGATAACTATTTTCTGTTAGATTATAAGTCTGATGGTGTTACGTATACCGTTAGAGCTGATAGAGGAGGCTCTCAGGGTGAAGTCTAATCATGCTAACAGTTAGAATGTTTTGCTCTTCCATCCATCAATGTAGGAGGCCTTATACCACCAACCGTCTTTGATATGCAATTACCTACATACAGCTCTTAATAAAGACTTTTTTTAATATCTAATCGTAGTTCGATAGAAATAGTATCGGCGTAATATGTGAACGCGGTAGTTCAATCGTTACACTATTGATGTTCATTGAATACCGTTATTAATAACTTATTATGTTCGTAACCTTAGGCTTAGAAATGTGAATCAGAAAATATGTGGTTATTAATATCGAACAATACTCGAAGAAAGTAATTCTCCCTCATTGTTACTGGTGCTCCCATTAAACTGCGATCAATAACGCAAGAGCCACACTATTAAATCTGACCGTTTATTATTCCATCATTTTGACTGATGATATTCGCGCACTCCCATACTTCAGTTATTAATGAGAGCCAAATTCTATAATGCAGATAAGTATCGTCATGTCACGAGCGGTCTATAATGAAGCGTTCACAACAGATCGCTGATTTACCGACTTTTAAATCGACAACATTATCCATGCTCCCATAATCATCTCTATTCATTTCATAATTGGGATCAATTTCGTGTATCTGGTATATAGTCACCTTCTACAAAGTTGTCTTGTTACACTTTATTACTATTGTTTAGGAATTTGAGTTCGTTTCCCAAAGGCAGTTCACACAGTTTTGAATATGGCGTTCCATTCTCCGGTCCATAGCACTGGGACAGTACTTGACCCTGTTCTAAATCTAGTTAGGTTTTGATTATCATTTAAATTATTATGTGTTCCATTAGCTTCATTCATTCACTATCCGAAGAACTAATTATGTGTGTATAAAGCTTAAATTATGATTGTTTTTTGAACTCACTGTTTATAGCGCGTTTTATTCAAATTCTCACTGTTGAAAGATGCTGCTTCATTTTTTTCTCAGGAACATGTTTCTCAATTCTCTGTTCCTGTTTTATTGATACCAGTTTCAATCAGCTAGATATTATCAATAAATTAAATTATATTTGTGTTCGCGTACTAATGCCTGCAAATGGAAATTATAATGATTATCCCCCAGTGTGTTCCTGGCAGTTAATTAGAGAGATGTTCAAAGTAATGAGCTATATGTAAACTATCGTCCTCGATATCTCTTTGGAGATGGTCTTTGAAGATTATAGATTTATCAGACATCGCGGGCTTTTCTAATTAGACATTAGTGATGTCTTGGTTACATTAACTTTATGTTTTATGGTCAGCGTTTGTCACTTGAAGTAACTTAAAGTCGAAGGAATATTGCTGTTCTGATAAGTGCCGTTGATTCATTTAAAGATGATGTTGACATAACAAGCATAGATATCTTGAGTTTGTTGATAAAAAGCTTAATTTGAAAGCTATAGGGAGATGATTTTAATCAATTTACTCTTATTTCTAAAACTAGTATCACTAACCAAAACCGATATAACTGCATATATTCATAGATCGGATGACCGAGGAAGCTTTGCCGGGATGATGTCGCCGTCGATGTTTGAGGAAGTTCTTCGACCAGCTGTGGGACAGTAGGTTGTACACAAAATGTATTAGCAATTTCCCACTGCTGGGGAAAGGCCTCTCATCTATATTAGTGCAGTGGGCAAAGATTAGAAAAATAAACCGTTTCCCTCCACAATTTCCGACATTCCTTACGTATTGAATGGCGTGCGATGAAGTTCGCCTAGGAGCGAACGGCTAGCCTTGACCGTGTGCGACTGTTACCTAATCTGTGAGCTGCGCGCGCGCACGACCGACAGCTCTGTTACCAACCTACTACTTTGTTTAGTTTAGCTTTTACTATGCAGAAGATTTTTGTATGGAACATGGGACTGATACAGATTTTACTAATAAGTTTCTTAACTGGTAAATGTAAATGTATATGACTTCCGGTTGGATACTTGTAAATATATGTCGTGTTTCACTTTGCTCAACGATAAAATTCATTACAATAGTTAAAAGTGATAAATAGTTACGTTTGAAGTGCATCACAAGAACTTTAAAGCACGGTGAGACTATTCCATAATACTGCTTCGCATTCATCATCACCACACCAGCTTAAAACCAGACAATTCATCGCAGAATTATCACTTGCCGCAGCCATTACTTTGAGACAATAGTGTAAACATCCGGCTCATCACAAATTTTGAAAATTTAACTGCATTTTTCACCTCATTTTTCACATGAACTCAAAAACAAAAACAGTTCAGCTAGAACCACTGACATTTGAAGTTGACGTCTGACATTTGACATCTGACAATTGTAAAAGCTCAAACCACAGACGACACATATTTCGATCTTTATACACGAAAATGTCTAAAGTTAATGGTAATTGCGTAGGCTGTAGAACAAAGATAGCAAGTAAAGATTGTTTGAGCTGTTCTATCTGCAATTCGAAATTTGATCTGCTATGTGCAAATGTTTCCGAGAAACGGTTTAGCTCAATGGATGTAGCTCAAAAACAGAATTGGCGCTGTCAATTATGCTTGGTCAAACTACCAAAAGGAGATAATACCAACACGCCTATTCGATCGAACAGCAGCCTAAACACGATCCCAAATGACAATAGACCACTTCCCAACCAAAATTCTTCCTCTAATGAAAATGTTACAAAACGGTCTAAGAGAACAACACCTGAAGAGTATTCTACAACCAATGACGATTTACGTTCGATCATTAGAGAAGAACTCAATTCCATGAAACAGTCTCTCATCGAAGATCTGCATTCGAAATTTAAGAATATGGTTAGACAAGAGCTCCTATCCCTAAGGAACGATCTTACTTCTCTAGAAGATGGTTTAAAATTTATCAATACAGAATACGAAAATATTAAATCTGACTTTACCAAACAGAAGGATGTAATACTTACCTTGGAGAAAGAAAACTCACACTTAAACAATACGGTCCAAGATCTTTCTTCTAGACTGCAATCTATGGAGCAAATCAATAGAGCGTGCAACTTAGAACTACAGTGTGTCCCTGAACACAAAAATGAAAACCTCATTGCTACTATCTCTCAACTCTCCAGAACTGTATCCTGTGAAGTTACAAAGGATGACATTCATCACTGCACTCGGGTCGCCAAAATTAATAAAGATGACACTAGGCCACGAGCTATTATAGTCAAACTTGCAACTCCACGACTTCGTGATACTCTTTTGGCCGGCGTCATCAAATTTAACAAAACCAACCCAAAGGACAAGCTCAACACCAGTCACCTGGGCATGGGCGGCACAAAACAATCCATCTACGTGGTAGAACATCTGTCTCCGGTTAATAGGAAACTTCACGCAGCAGCGCGCCAAAAAGCAAAAACCCTTGGATATAAGTTCGTCTGGACCAAACAGGGTCGTGTTTTTATGAGAAAAACTGAAACCTCCGACTTTGTGTTCGTCAAAAACCAGACCATCTTGGATAATCTCAAATAGTATTGTCTTAAATTATTTTCTATATTTTTTTAAAATTAATATTTCAATAGTTTTGTGTTAATTTCTGGAACTAATTTCGTTAAATTCAATAGTTTAAAAATTTATTACCAAAATACAAGAGGATTAAGAACTAAAACGCACGAGTTTTACAGCAATTTATCTATTAACAATTACGATGTTGTCATTTTGACAGAAACTTGGCTTAATAGCAGTATTTTTGACAGTGAATTGTTTGATGATCGGTATGTTGTCTACAGAAGGGATCGCGAAAGTACTGGCTTTCACCGACACAAGGACGGAGGAGGAGTTCTAATAGCTATTAATAAAAAGTACAACTCTAGTCGTCTTTGTGAGAGTGAGAGTCTCTGCGAAGATCTTTGGATCTCAGTTAACTTGTCTTCTAAATTAACTTTATATTTTTGTGCTGTTTACCTACCACCGCCTGTTAGACATAATATAATTAATCATTTTATGGATAAAGTTAATGCTGTCATTGATAATATGGACAATGTTTGCATAGTTGGCGATTTTAATTTAAATTGTATCAATTGGCCCGATCCCAGCTCCTATCAATTACCTAGCAATATCGGTTCTTCCACTGGCACTTTGTTATTAGATTTTCTAGCATTAAATAATTTAAAACAATTTAATCTCACACCTAACAATAGAAATAAAATCCTTGACTTAGTCTTGAGCAATAAACAAAATGTTATTGTCAAATCATCTCGTAATTCACTTGTAAGCATTGACCCGCACCATGTACCCTTAGATATTGACATAGAACATAAATCGGACTCTAATTTAATAACCAATAATTCTACCAAACGTCGTAACTTTTCAAAGGCAGATTATAATATAATTACTAAACAATTGGACGAAATTGATTGGATGTCTGAACTCACTGCTTATTCCGATATTGACGAAATGGTTGCAAAATTTTACTCTATTCTAAACCATATCATCCGCACTAACATCCCGTTTACTACAATCCGAAGCAAAAGATACCCTATTTGGTTCACTAAAGAATTGATTAATTTAAATAAAGAAAGACTAAAAACGTTACATAGATTTAAAATATACGACAATCCCCTAGATGAAATATCCTTAAAAATATTAACTAAACGTTGCAAATCACTGGCTATTCATTGTTATAATAAGTACATTGTTGACCTAGAAGAAAACATAAGTCGTAACCCTAAATATTTCTGGTCCCATCTGAAACATCAGCGAACCAACTCTAATCAATATCCAGAAAAAATGTGTTTTAAAAATAACTGGGCCTCCAACGGTACGGACATTTGTAACCTGTTTGCAAATTTCTTTAGCTCAACATTTTCCGATTCCTCACAACCTAATACAAATAGCGGCACTGAATCCACCTGTAATGACAGCTATAATAATGTCTTAAATACCATTTACCTATCAAAGAGCCAAATTTTAAACTATTTAAAAAGAATGGATCCCAATAAAGGTGCAGGACCTGATGGCATTCCGTCAGTGTTTGTCGTCAAATGCGCTTCCTCTTTATGCCTTCCACTTTACATCATATATAATCACTCGATCAATTCAGGTTCTTTCCCATCTGTTTGGAAGACAGCCAAAGTAATACCCTTGCATAAAAATAATGACCGATCTGTTATTGAGAATTATAGACCAATATCCATACTTTCAGTATTTAGTAAAATTTTCGAAGCTCTTCTTTATCCTACATTGCATTTTCATACCAATAATCTATTGGCCGACAGTCAGCACGGTTTCGTGCGACGTAGGTCTTGTTGCACAAATCTAGTGGCTTATCATAATTTCCTAGTCAACGCCGTAGATGCGGGTTATCAGGTAGATGCTATTTATACAGACTTTTGCAAGGCGTTTGACAAAGTTTGCCATCGATTATTATTATTGAAACTAATAAAAATTGGAATCCACGGAAATTTATTAAGATGGTTTCAATCCTATTTATTTCGTCGTGTGCAATATGTTGTTATGAAAGGCTATAGGTCAGATGACTACTATGCTACATCTGGAGTACCTCAGGGTTCTCATCTGGGTCCCTGGCTCTTCAATATATTTGTGAATGATATTATATCTATTATTAAAAATAGCCAAGTATTTCTATTCGCTGATGATCTCAAAATTTGTAGGATAATTAGAGAATTAATTGACCATATTTTATTACAAGAAGACTTGAAAAACATTTCCAACTGGTGTACCGAAAACAAAATGAGTCTGAATATTTCGAAATGCAATGTAATAAGTTTTTCACGCAAACATAGTTTAATAGATCCGCTATACGTTTTGAATAAAGAACCGCTTTCAAACCTAAATACAATACGCGATTTAGGTGTTATTTTTGATTCCAAGTTAACTTTCACAGAACATTTAGACAGTATCGTAGTGAAATCATTTAAAATGGTCGGCTTCATAATGCGTAACAGTAAATTACTTAAGAATCCTTCAACCAAAATTACGTTGTACAACGCTTATGTTCGAAGCCACCTAGAATACTGTAGCATAGTGTGGTCGCCGCACTACGCGGTACACCAACTAAGAATTGAACGAATACAAAAGAGATTCATACGCCACCTGACATACAGCTGCGGTTTGCTAAAAAAGCTACCGTCTTATAACGACAAACTTGAGTTCTTTGGCCTTCTTAGTTTATGTGATAGAAGAAAACTCGCTGATTTATTATTTTTATTTAAAATTCTTCACGGTTACATAGATTGTCCTATACTATTGGAATCATTCAGCGTAAAAGTACCTGCCCGTCTTCCTCGGCACCCAGTAAACCTATTTGCTCCACCCCTTTCCCGCACCAATCTTAAATTCAACGCTCCGATTGCCAGATTGTCAAGAGCTTACAATTCCCTCCACGAATCTGTCGATATTTTCAATGATAGCCTCGCATTGTTCAAAAGCAAAATATTGCTTACCAATCAATAAGTTATTAATAAGTTATTTACTTTTATATAAATTTATTGATTATTATAAGTACTTAAATTTTTTTTTTAAATATTATAGTTCATTTTTCATTTTTATTATTATTTTTTTTAAAGAGTTTATATCTTTTTTCTGTTTAACTTGTTTGTCATTTTAATATTCGTTAACACATGATATGGAAATTTTTCGCTTAAAGTTCATATTTTTGTTTAAAGTATTATTATTATTTTAAGATATGCATGTTGTGGCACCTATAGAAAGTGCATCTAATTCATTAATTTAGTCGTAAGTTTTATTTTTAAGTTTGATGTATCTTTCACTGGCTGTCCTTAAATAAATAAATAAATAAATAAATAAATAAATAAATAGGAAAAATGAAAATATTTCCTACAGAGAGACAGTGCTAGGAAACATGGAATCTTTTTTGAGATTTTTATATATTTTCATGGTCAAAACTTTGGGCCTGGAAATTATAAATTTTAGACGCTTCTTCATTATTGATAATTAAAATATACGTTATATTTTGAAATATATGAAAAACATATCCATAATTAATACGGACATAGCCTAACTTCATAAATAGTGTAGAGGCATAATCTTTAAGAAAAATATTTGGGAAAATGAGAATGTTTCGTTTCTGTATAGTGTGGTTTGCCTCATTCAAGAGTACATTACTCAATATTTTGCTCTTTGGTAACAGATCTTAAATAACACATAGTTCGGTTAGGCTTAATCTATGGTCAACTTGCTAAACTATTTGAATTCAATGACATACCAACGCGTTGATTAATAAACATATTCAAAAGCTCATTACCACGTATAAATAATGCTTATACCATTCCACATTGCTAACCCTTTACCGCCCGCCTGTAGTTCACACTTCATCAACTGGACAATCCACGTCTGTCGGTCTGTCCGTTTATTACCGATTATGCACGCGGCTCGGCGCGGGCGCGGCTGGTCCGCTGCGCTTGCGCATCTCGCACTTGTCATTATCAGCTGATGACAGATCGGAATGCGAGACGTTCACTTGTTTTGTTTTCGATTGTGTCGTTGAACTTAATCAGTAAGTCTACATTAACTTTTATTATTTATGGTATAAATCTGATAATAAAGTATTAGCCTGTAATGCCCCACTGCTGGGCATAAGCTTCTCGTCTCACCGATGATATCAGTATAATGAGGAGGATTAAGCGTAACCACCACGCTTCTCTAATGCGGGTTGGAGATTTCAAACGTGATAAGATTTTGTCATAAAGCTATTTCACTAACTCGTATAATTATCTATACTTTCAAAGCATGTGAAAACTGGAATGCCTAACAGCACTCACGTTTTACCCTAATTAATAAATAAATAATATTGCACTGTATGCACATAAATATTTATATTACTATTCATAAGGGTAATAACACGAATTTATCGCTACAAACTTATAAACACTGAACATTAAATACTAATATCTATCGGGATTATAGGGTCAAGTGCTTGCGCATCGAACGAAGCGACTGTCGTCTATCGTCGGCGTGCCAGTAACACGGTGAACTGTGGTGACCGCGGCGCGGGCGCATACACGCACAACGCCTTTCCTAACTCACCTGCGCCTGTGCTTTGAAGGGTTAACCTGGTTTAGAGTTTAGGGCTAATGTACGCCTAGAGGCTTCTCGTAAAGTAATGCATATCAGAATTTATTGAGAGTATAACTTGCTTTTATTGAATATTAGATATGCTCGAACCGTGTGGGGTTAGATGCAGACAAATACAATCTTTTCTATCTTTTTGTATCTTTTTTGTATAGTTTTACAGAAAGATATGTCTATAGAGAAAAACACTACACTAAAACAACACTAATCTAAAATATAACTTACAACTGTTACTTTGATACATATCTACTTTGAATAAAATGACATTGATAAATTACTTCAAGCTTATGCAATAAAAATAAATTCAGATTATAAACAAGAATTTTTCGTATTTCATTTATTTTTATGAACTTCAAAGTACTTCCGTTCAGTTGCGGTCATTTAGAAATGCCAATTTGCTTGCAAATGTAAATTAGCTGCAAATGTAAATTAGCAATGCATAGAATTCTAGAATAACTTTTATAATCGCATTAAACTTATAAAGCAGATCATCCAATTAACTTTAACCGTATACAATTTATTCGTTCAATGAACCAGGATTACTTGTAATCATTATGCAATACTGTGCAGAACAATTCTACGTTTAACAGTTCAGTTTGCTCTTCAGTGAACTGCACTAAATAATTCTAGACAAAGTGTGTAAAAACCGCCAAGATATCAAACACCAAGCTTGCCCCCACCGTGTCACTGTGGGGCGTTTACACGGGTGAATAAAGTCGCATGCGGCCTTAAATCGACCGTGTAAGTAAGTACCTACACAAGTTCTTTTTCTTCGTGTGAATGGCCTTTTAAATTTTCCGATCTAGTACGAGTATTTAGTTAGCAGAAGGTTAGCTTCTAAGACGTTCGTTAAGTCTTTCTTAGTGCAGGTGGTAGGGCCGCTTCGGCCACTTTCGAAACCAAAGTTCGAAACTAGTTTCCAACTAAGAATTTTTATTCTTCCTTCGAAATTGGTTTCGGTAAAAGAATAATATTTCTCTTTTCGAAATTCGTTTCGAAAAAAGAATAAAGTTTCGTCTTTCGAAACTATCAAATCATAATTCAATACAATCTTTTTAGTAGTGTAAGAAGTAATTTACTGTCCACTGACACATTATGAAACCTTATTAGATAATTTAAAGGACATACATTGCCACTATCATCAATGATGTACTTCAAGTGCAACGAAGCAATTTAAATTGCATTCATTTATTTGGTATTGTGAATTGCAGAATATATTTATAATGAATACAACACATATTGAGTTTATAAATACTAAAAGAGGAGGGGTAGCAGCTCTATATGAAGGGCGGAAGTACCATAGAAAGAAAATTTACAAAAACGGCAACACATTTTATTATTGCGAAAAAGATCATTTGGGGTGCAAAGGTAACTTTACTATTAATTCTAAGAATGAAATTATAAAACAAAACCACCACGAGAATAACTGTAAAGGGGATATTGTAAAAACTGGATATCTTAAAAACATGGATAATTTAAAACAAAAAGTGAGTACTAACTTTGTAAAAAATCTAAAAAGAACAAAAACTACATGGAGATAGACGAAGAAATAAAATTAGCAATCCAACAGCTTAAAAAAAAAGAAATCTCGGTTGGCCATTGCCTCGAAATTATTGCACCTTTTTCATTGCATTATTAATTATTTTTTGTTAAACTATTTTAATTAAATATAAACATTACATTTATTAACTTTTAAGTCTTACTTATTCTACATTTTAAATTTTTAAAAAAAGAATGCAATTTAAATTGATTCGTTGCACTTGAAGTACATCATTGATGATAGTGGCAATGTATGTCCTTTAAATTAATAAGGTTTCATAATGTGTCAGTGGACAGTAAATAACTTCTTACACTACTAAAAAGATTGTATTGAATTATGATTTGATAGTTTCGAAAGACGAAACTTTATTCTTTTTTCGAAACGAATTTCGAAAAGAGAAATATTATTCTTTTACCGAAACCAATTTCGAAGGAAGAATAAAAATTCTTAGTTGGAAACTAGTTTCGAACTTTGGTTTCGAAAGTGGCCGAAGCGGGTAGGAACTGCGGGACAAAAGGTGGACTTTGTCTGCTGAAAGCTACCTAAATGTATGCTTTAACGTACAATTTCTCAATAAATAAGCACAGCCGTATGAGGTCGCACAGAGAAGCTCCCAAGTTTGAGCTGTAATTTGCTTTGAAGTCTAGAAATTGACACGCTATTTTTACGCTCGCTCGCTTTTGGTCGCCCGTATACCCGTACCTTACAGTAACACGCGTGGATCAAGCAGTTATTCAAGTAACCAATAGATTTTTTTAAAAATGATTCGCTAAAATACATTGCTCCACCCGGGAGTCGAACTTGGTGCCTCGATTTCGTAGGCAGGGGTCAATGCCACTAAACTATCGATACGTTAAGATTATTATGATATAATTATAATTAACACCAGTCAAACAGGTTTGAAACGAAATCGGTTTTTTTGTCTAAAAACGAAATATGTTGGCGACCTACGCGAAATCAATTTGCATCAGATTTTTAGAAAAAATATGTGATAAATCTCTTCTTTAAACTAGTTTTTGGGTGCCATAATGGTTATCCTTTTGCAGATCAGTGTTATTTTTGGACAGAACTGGAAATTAGTGTTTTGGTTATGGTTTTCCATTTTTATTTTGTTCAAATGTCATTTGCGATACGCGATCAGTCTGGAGATCTTTATCTGATGTTTCGATTGTGATATTTTGTTCAATTATTTATTTGAAACACGTTTTCTGTTTTATTTTTATTTTATCTCATATTACCAAGTCGAGGAAAACAAGACAATATTTCGTACATTTCAATTGGATTTTTTCTAACAACGTGAAATGAAGCAATATTCCTGATTAGGACCCGGATAATAAAATGCGTTCATTAAATCATTAAACCAGAACAGGCTGCTTGTTATAGCAGTGAAGTGATCTCGTCTTTAACTTACAATTACTCGTATATCGGGAATTCTGCACGTCGTTACAGTATTTACAACTATAGAATCGCATGGTCTTTCGTTAGAGTCATTCTTACAGAATAGTCTGCCAATGAGAATGTGTGCGATACTCGTTAATTTCTTCCAATTTGAAATTAATCATCGGAATTCAGATCAAAATTCGAAATGAATAGTGCGGGCTTTTTATTGTTAAATCGTTCTAGAATTTGCTAGACAAAAATGGCTACCTTGCACTTACCATCGTACATGGAGACGTCAAACATTTCTCTAAGAGAAGGTAATAAGTGATTTTTGACATGCAATATAATCAATTCTTTTATTGAAGATTAATTGACTTTTCTAAGTAAAGCAGTGGACTGGCTGATTAATCGCTGATTTTATAAATTATCACTTAATTTTACCTTAATACCTTTCTTTGAATTACAACCTCATTTTATTAGTACCTTTTGATTTGGCTGTATTCTGAATACGTATAATGATATTTTTGACGTTAAACATATAGGTTTATATTGAAGGCGCTATTAATATTTCTAATCGCCTCATATTTCTCAGACACGTTAGCTATATGACTGATGAGGAGTCCCAACTAGTATCTATTAGTGCTAACCGCAGGTACTAAACTAACACCTCTGCCGGGTGTATGGTGACATTGGTGACATCTCTACCGCAATTTATTTCCTTGTATTGAATGGTTTTTACCGTTCCATCTCGTTTTACAAATGTATAAATGCGATTATTACTGTTTATTACTATTTGGTTTAGCTGGTCAAGCATGAAAGTATTAAGAGATAATTAATGGTCTAGTTGAGTGGTTCTCAAACGTTTTTGGTGGCGGAACCCTTTTGAAAAGCGTTTTTGACAGAGCCCAAAAAAAGGAAAATACTTATGTACGTGTATTCTTTAATAAAAGGTGTGTGTAATGTTACAATTGAAGTGTTTGCTAAGTTAAAAGAAAAAAAAAAAACGGGACACTGATGGATAGAAGAGGTGTATTGGTCCGTGGAGCACAGTTTGAGTATGACTGGTCTAGTTATTTGCCGGTATCTTACTAACCAAGCTATCTAACTACCTAAGCAACCGAAATTCCACTAAAGATATATTACGGTGCTAAGCTAGTTGAAATTACAAACAACCTTTAAGTTTGTTATTGGTTGTTTCGTGTTATATCTTCTTCTGCAATCGATACTAATCTATACTAATATTATAAAAGGTCAAATTAGTGATTTTGTTTGTTTGTATATTGGGGCTTATCTCGGAAATTACTAGTTCGATTCCAAAAAATATTTTTGTAATGTATAGCCACATTCAACAGCAAGCTTATATCTATTTTTCAGCCCAAAATTCCTACGGGAACGCGCATAACGCGGATAAATCCACGGAGCGGTGCTAGTCTCTTTATAAATATACCAAACCGGTATTGCTATAAAATCATAAAATCTTCCCTTATCTACAAAGAGGTCCGCAAACGATATCCTCCCACGCTGCCTGCTTCGTGCCATCAATCATGATTGCTCGTGTCCATACGTGTAGTGACTGTGGCCACCGAGATTAGGGCGGCACCTTTACCTACTAGTTCTTTATTTCTTATGTTTATTTACGATTATGTCTTTGGCTGATAAAAGTCAGTTGTGATATGTTATTGTCTTAGGGTTCGTTCAAATTAGGGCTGTCATTCGTCCTGCTACGTGTATTTAGCATGAATAACAAAAGAAGATCCATTCGGTGCGAGTGCGCAGTACTGCGGCGCGTAGCCGGACGATAAAAACGATTTAATTAAAAAAGGCCTTAGAGAGGCAGTTGTGGGTAGTTTATAAAGTTCACTTTGGAGCATTTTTATGATTTGACCATCATTTTAAATGATTCTTCGGTGTTGTCAATTTTCAGATTTAATTTAACACTCGTATTGCCAAACTGATAATTTATGTATTAAGAGTGTATCAACAATTATACCTTCAACGTCAAAGTTGTTAAATAAACCACTTTATTTCTCAGGTATTAATAAGAGATTCAGTTCGTTCAGTTTTGAAAGCTCCTTCAATAGCACCAAATATTCTATCAACGGAAACAACTCACACTTCAAAACAAACCTACATTTGTATATCTATCTAAGTTTGAACGACAGGAAGTTTAAAATCAATCGTATTTAAAGTGGATTCAAAGTATTCGTTTGAATCTTTGCTCGGAACCGGTCGCGCGACCGTTAACGTTCGTTGATTAACAACCAACGTGCTAACGAATCCATGAATACCCGTTCGCAAATGTGTCAGTTATTTTTAAATCTTTATACTTACCTTTCGATTGTGGTTAAGGTTAAGGTGCAATTATGTTCACTTTGGCTTTACTTTCAGCGTTCAAATGTTTGGTTTAGTTAGGCTTTTTGTTTGTTTTGGTTGATTTGTTATTATTGTTAATTTCTACTTTACTATTTTTAAGTGTGGTGCGTTATCCTCTTCACTGTACTGATATCTTCAGTGAGATGAGAGGCTATTGCCCAGCAGTGCGACATTACAGGCTAATGCTTTTACCACCCAAACATAAGCTTTTAAAAAACATCAAGTTGGGTATAACACTCAAACTAGTACAAGTTGACAGCCTCTACCTGTGGCCTACTTACATACATGATTTGCAGTATCCAATCGCCAAAATCAATCTCAAACAGCACAGTTATTCAATTGACAACTTCCCGATAATTGTCAATTATTGACTAACATCATTGAATGAAATTAACGTTCACTCTGAATTGTTTACTTTGCTCACAATGATCGTATTTGCCGTAACGGATAGCTTGCCGAAGCAAACTAGCTGAATAATTGTTTGTGTTAACAACGCGAGTGATTTAACTGTATCCTGCAATGTTGTATTGTGTGTGAATTACTTATTGTTTAGCGTGTTCAAGTAATTACGGGTATGTAAATTAACGGTGTCTGAAGGCAAAGTTAAGTTGGAAATGTTTTGAAAATAGAATGTTAAGTTGGAGGCATTTTTGAAGATAGAATGTAGAAGTAGCATAATTTTTGAAGTTACAATTTTAAGTTAGAATGTTAAGCTATTTTTTAAAGTAAGAATGTTTTACTTATAATACATTACTGGAGGATAACAAGTAATAACTACATATTATTTTAGTCTTAGAACTCTTATCCCTTGGCACTAACCTTTGTTAAGCTTTGTGGAATTTCTCAAAGGAATTTTATTTACGACGCGGGCATACTGTACACATTGAGAACTAAAGGCTTTGTACGCTATTGTTTGTAATTTTTATGTTTATAAATACCTACTACGTTCAGTTATAACGAGTATAATTGTTTATAATTAAAATCCTCGGGAATAGTTTGATAGTGAAATGGACAAGTAAATAAAGTTAATTTCAAAGAAAACAAAACGCTTATTATTATTCAATAACAATATAGATTCCGCCAATTCATATCAATAGTCTACCAACACAGACACAGTATAGACACTCTTGCATAATAAATGCAAAACATCAAACAGTAAACACAGAAATTGTTTGAATTATTTAGACGGAAAAGTTGTCTATTTTCATTTTCAATTATACACTATCAAGTATCAAGATATAATTAGAATAAACTAGCAGTGCCCCGCGGTTTTACCCGCGTTGTGCCCGTTCCCGTGGTTTCAGGAATTTTTATACATATAAACCTTCCTCTTGAATAACTCTATCTATTTTTAAAAAAAACCGCTTCAAAATCCCTGCAGTAGTATTTGAGTTTATCGCGAACAGACAGAAAGACGCGGCCGGAGACTTTGTTTTATAATTTGTAGTATATACGATCGTCAAGATTCTCCAATCACTGTGGAAAATCAGACGGTTTCCAAATAATATAAAAACGCGTAAAATCATCGGAATGTCCAAAAGACAACCAACAAGCGAGACACAAGTGTATTCTCATGTTTGTTTACATTTGCCGCTAAATGGCCGCTGTGTGGGAATTATTCCACCGATTTCATGGGTTATTCGAGCATAACTCGATTAAAATGGTCGGCGTATATCGTTCAAAATCGATTTATCTAGCTACTAATAAACGTAAGTGTACATTGTTCACTTGGTGAAAGTGTGTGTTTGATTAATGTATTTTTTAACGTTGTTCTTAATTAAGTGTTGCATGCACGCGGTGTTGGATGGTAAATAATGGTATGTGAGATGCCACAGCAATGTAAAGGCTTTATGCACACTGCAGATAAGAGAGAGGTTCTTTAGATCATCGCTTATTTATCTCATATGACAATATACGATAATAGTTTAGAGAAGGTAATAAGCGCAATGAAAAGACCTGAGCTTTAAAGTCAAATATTTGTATTGAGCTTTTTCCCTACTGATGCTCTCTATAAGGAAGAACACCAGCAGATACTCTCTCTTACTGCGACGGCTACCCATCCAAGTAGGCACCGAGCTGCACGTTGCTTAACAATGGCATTGAGTTAACATCGCTTAGCTAAACTAAACTACGCCACGCGCGAGAGAGGTTAGTTTATAAATACAATTTTAATCTTCCATTGATAGTCCCCCAATTTTGACACAAGTAGTACTACGCAATTTACTTTTGTAAGGCCCAACTCTCACTGCCGGCACGAACTATCTACAAAGCCTTTAAACCCAGCAGAATGAAATATTAGAAACGATGTAAGTATTAATTAATCTGTACTTTGGTTACTACTATGTACTTCATAGAGATGTGCATCGCCAGATAATTGCCTTGTAGCTGCCGTCGCGTTTACTCTGTTATCGACAATGTTTTATAGTCTCTACCATTATTTATTGTTTAATATCTAGTGTACACTGTAATTAGACATCGCCATAGATTGCGACACGACTGGTTTTATGGGGAAGACGTTGCTAGTTAAAAGTATGGGTTTTCATATGAAATGGGTTGCTCGGAGCGATTTGGATTTGTTTATTATGACTGTTGTGTCGTTATTTCTTGTAGATTTGATCTATTTTGTTGTCGCAGCTGTTTACATACTATACATTGATTGATATTATCATAATTTGTATGAACAGGAACTTAGGCTATGACGGACATGTGAGTGGACTGTGTTAAAATGAAATAACATTTTATGATGCTCAGAAGTAGTCATAAGTAACTTTTAGTGTAAGTAGAGCTAATAATACTACAGTCTATGATACCCTTTTCATGATATTTTATGTAACTATCCCAGCTTTTGGCATTGCCAAAAACTATGCTGTTTTATTCACAAGTTCAAGTAATAATTTGCAACATATCATTAACTTAAATAGTCCACTTATACAGCAAATAAACATTAATAAGGCACCTGCTAACAGTCGACACATTTCAATAGGTCGACAAAAATAACATGCTATTAAAGCCGCATTTGTCTTTTGTCTCCGTCGTATTGGTGTTGTTCGAAACATAATATAACCACTACCCCGACCTTGGACTACAAACTGCAATGTGCATTACGCCAACATATCATTTGCCCATTGTTCGGTAACAAACAACGATATTTAAGAATATATTACCACGTGCCACCTAATGAGACGTATTAATTTTTTGTGCGACATTTGTGTCGCAGGTGCCCGATAGAATGTCGCGGGAATGTCGCAACGTGCGCGGCGGGCCTTATATCACCTGTCTTGGGTACGTGCTGCAAGGAATGTGTAGCTTTTTAGAGCTTTCCTTTTATGAAAAGATATGTGCGTTGAAGCTTTTTTCTTAAGCCAATGAGAGGCGTAGATCACAAGTTATGACCTACTCTTGTAATTGTTTTATTTTTGTAATTAAAACAGCTGTTATGCAGCCTCCGAACATTGCTCAGTTAAATACAATGTGTATTTTTGATACAAACTTTTTGCTACATTCTTTGTTACTGTATCTTATCAACGCTTTCACCGTATACCCATTTTAATCCGAGTTCCCATTGGGAGTTATTTTAATGAAATGTTTAATTTATTTCTATTGTTATCTGCGGATCTCGCACAATCCGCGCGTGCGACTCTGCGTTCGAATATGGAATCCAATTAGTTGTCTCCTCTGGTTGGTAATTAAATTACACTTCCCTTCCGCTAGATGGCAGGTATGTCAATTAATAAAGTGAACAAGAGATTGTTGCAGAGATAATGTTCCTTATAGAGGTTTACTAGCTTTGTGCGGTGGTTTTATTTGCGTTTATTGTTTTCCTGTGTGTTTATCGGAATGTTTACTGTATGGCCTGTTTTCTATAGGTCTTCGGAATAACGAGCTATTTCGATTAGCGTAACAATAGGTTAGTACTTTAGGCTATGTATATATATACTTATACATACCAATGTTTAATCTCCGGGCACTAACCTGCCCGCACAAAATACAGAACCCACCCGAACGTCAACACATAAACACAGAACACTTTAATTGTAGCAATCGAGTAAATTGTTTAGAAACTGACCGACTGCGGTGGGCGTGTCCCAGCACTAATCACCGCTAAACATTACAATTAGTTGTCGGACCCGGAACGTTCAGTCGAATCCTGCGCACCTATTAGTGTTGTTACGTAGTTTATTTTGAGTCGTTATTAATGTTTATGTATTGGTTTTGTCTATGGCACATTGTCAAGTTTAAGAATACCTTTTCAGAAAAGTTTTATTACCTTGACGATTGCAAATCAATTGTCGGTGGATATCCATTGAGGTGATCGACCTAGCTCCGATAGAAAGGGGTGACTTTAAAAGGGGTGACTTTAGCATTACGACCTAAAGCCTTGCCGTAAAGTTTTATAAAAACCTACAGTATGAGAAACTTTCTAAAATTAAAAAAAAATGGTTCATAATTATTCATAACTAGCAGCGCCCCGCGGTTTTACCCGCGTTGTACCCGTTCCCGTAGGAATTTCAGGATGAAAAGTAGCCTATAACCTTCCTGTTGAATGGCTATCCATTACATCAAATCGTACCAGTAGTTCTTGAGATTAGCGCATTCAAACAAACAAACAAACTCTGCAGCTTTATAATATTAGTATACATTCTACTTTGAATGCACTTTTCAAAGTGGCTCAGCAATATCGAAATATTGGCAACACTCAAAAATCCTCATGAGTGACATAACGTCTCTTGCAACTGAACGGAATGTGCAAAACTTATTGGACCACAAAAATGATTGGACGTTCTTAATTAGCTCATATTTCATTGCAAATAGATTACCGATGATTATATCTCTTACCCAACGTAGAAACAATGGTACGTAACTATTCTTTAACCTATTTGCTTCGCTAAATTCGATGTAGTGTGCTTGCGATGTTAGAGTGTGCAATACTGAGTGAAAAGGATCTATGAATGTGATGTAAGTGTTGGTTCTCATGCAAATGTTACTGAAAAGAGTTTAATGTTGATATGAAACGTTAATAATGAGGAATATATAGATTAGAAATTAGCATACTAATGTACGGTGTTTATATTTAGGATAGTTTTATCTCAAATACTACTGCACGGATTTTGACGCGGGTTTTTTAGATAGATAGAGTGATTCAAGAGGAAGGTTTATATGTATAAAACTTCCCGAAATTCCCACGGGAACGGGGACAACGCTGGTAAAACCGCAGGGCGGTGCAAGATATCAAAGAAAAACAAAGCATCCATTCATGTAGTACGGTACTTAAAACCCCATACACAAAAGCCTCCATTAAAACTGTAACAAAAAACCAATTCTTTCCTATAAAGCACATCCTAGAAAAGGACCAACACCGAAATCACGTTTCTTTATAACAAAAATTACGAAATACATTAAAATTCCAATAAAAGTGCCCGTATCAAATTAAATTATACATTTAACATAGAAATTGAGGCGTGGGAATGGGTTTTTTTATCTTCAGATGAAGACCGTGACCGCTACGCCAAGATTTCAACCTATTAATTAGTTGCCTATGTCTAGAGTGGTGATTATACCTAATCCTTCTCACTGTATCTGACATGAGAGGCCTTTGCCCAACAGTGGGACAGGCTCCTTTACTATTTTTATGTCTTCTGTTGTACAACGTCATTTATTTGGCTCAATATTTAACAGTTAAGCGCTGAAATACATTAATATTGTTCGTAAGGCAACGATTAAAGCGCTTATTTGGCTGGATATAATCGTTTGGAGGACAACGATTAAAGTTTTTGGGTTGCAATTTTGCTAGGAAAGCTTTTTAAAAGTCATTAGTTTTTTATTTTGATATTTGGTACCTATTTCTAGTGTACCTAATAGTGTTGTAGATTTAATCAGAAAATAATATTTGTTTTTTATATTCAATAACGCCTCGGTGGTCTAGTGATATGTGCACTCGCCTGCCAAGACTGAGGTCCCGGGTTCAATTCCCAGGTCGAGCGAAAACATGTTTCCTACTTTTCAAACATGGCTCGGGTTTGAGATCACCAACCCGCATTAGGCAAGCGTGGTGATTACGCCTGAAACCTCCTCACTGTACTGATATCTTCAGTGAGACGAGAGGCCTTTGCCCAACAAATGGGACATTACAGGCTAATACTTTACTTTACTTTACTTTTATATTCAATATATAAAAGGAGGAACCTCTTTATAAGTAATACTACTGATTATGTACAGATAATGCTATAATAATAATTTATAATACTTTAGCACTTCGCTATATTATTCGTACATTTGATATCACGTGAAAAAACGTCTGAATTACATAGTCCAATTTCTCTTGACAATATTTTCTGAACTTGCCTCAAATTAGTCAAGCTCTTTACATTAAAGCGAAGCATTCGATTTGCCGTATCTCACAACCACTTATCTGAAAAGAGTGTTTTTGCAGACAAAGCTTTGTTTAAGCTTTAGCTTTTTCTGAAGCAGTTCATAATTGGCTAAAGCTTTTCATCTTACTCAAGCTTACGATTTGTCGCAGTCACGAGTGTGTAAAGAGTGCTTTAGCAGTAAAAGCTTTGTTTAACCAGAGTACTGTGGTTTGACTCTCCCATTTTTACCTACATATTCAAAAACATTAACCAAACGTTAATATATTTAACTTTGGCTTTTGTTCTGGGACCTTGTCATTGTTTGCGCGGTGTCGGGTTACAATGAATGAACGGACAAACACAGCTTCGAGTATACCTGTCTATAGGTAAACAGTATGTTTGACTGTACTCCGAATGTCTTGGAAAGATATGCTCTGAAACCGGAATTTCTGTTCATTGATCAGTTTGGCCGTTTCGTATTGGTGTCATTAAACAATTTTTCATTTCATTTCATTGATGATTCGTTCGTTGATAGAGAGATGATAGATGTTTTACTTCCCTATTAAGTTCTTTTGTTTTTGAAATAGGTATTCATACTTTATATACTTTACTAGCAGCGCCCCGCGGTTTTACCCGCGTTGTACCCGTTCCCGTAGGAATTTCGGGATGAAAAATAGCCTATAACCTTCCCGTTGAATGTGGCTATCTATTACAAAAAGAATTATTCAAATCGGTTCAGTAGTTTCTGAGATTAGCGCGTTTAAACAAACAAACAAACAAACAAAACAAACTCTTCAGCTTTATAATATTAGTATAGATATGTGGAACAATGACTCATAGCATTAAGTTCAGCAAGGTAAGGAAAAGTGACGCGCGAAACGGTACGTTCAATTTTATTGTTAAGATGTTCCCATATTTTTTCCTGACTTCGTGTAACCGGTATATCTATCTATATATCTCTTCTATTCATTATCAACTTTATCATCTTTTTAATAAAATTATACTCAGGAGCTTACCGTCTTATTCATAAACACTCTATACCTAAAACAGTGCTATAAAGTGTTTTGTCACTTTTGCTCTTTGAGAAATAGCGTATGTCGGAAAGGGACAAACTCCAAAGGAAAGAAACCATTCAGCTCTATCATAAGCATAATAGTATTACGAGTATGTTAGTCAACTAAAATTCAAAGCATGATTCCAAACGCTATACCGCTACAGCTCATCAAGGTAAAGCCTGCCTACCTACAGTCTACCGCATTGTATTCCACATTGTTGAATACAACCGTTTAACCTCGCTCCCACTGACCGGGTGCCCAAATATCGTACAGGTTTCAATACAGGTACAACTCGTCTCGCGGAAAGTAAGTGTATTGGGTTTTGCGGTTCTGTTGTTGATGTTACGGGTTAAATAAATGTACGTTGTTTTGGAATCTACAGGTTTATGAAGGGGTTTATAGAGATGATATGTGGAGTTTTGATGAAAGCATTTTTGTGGTTGAGTGTACTTTAGGATTGCTTCAACTGTTTTCAGAAAACAATATTCGAAATACAAATCGTAAAATTCAGCGATACGTTTACCTATCATAACACTCTAATAAGTACTTCCTGGTTTTCCACCATCATAAATAGAGGCCAAATAATATTAAACCATTGAAACAAACTTGATTGTACAAAATTAACTTTCCTTAAAGTTAAGATTAAGCTCTCTCCACGCGGTACGAGTGCGAACCTGCGTGCAACTGGGTCAGTGTGCCGATGGCCTTACACTCGTTTAATTCGCTAAATAACCTCGGGATGGGAAGGAAGCCAACGTAAGTGCTTTGGTGAAAATTATACTTTTTATAAAGATGCTAGAATTCTTCGGTGGGTTCTTGGAAGCGCTTTCTTGTTGCGTAGGCGTTTTTCTCTAATTGTCGTGAGAGGTTTGATGTCGTTTCATTACTAATTAGCGATTTAAAGTGCTTATATAAAGTAATATTGTAATGTATATTAATAAAATATTACCACACCACCTTTGGACCCAAATTAATTGTGTGTCAGGGATCTACCATTTTAATAGTTAAACTAAACTTACTTTATCATATTGTTGTGGAGAATGTCGATATAACGTTAGTTACGATTCATAACCTTTGGATGTGTGATAGGATTGATTAAATTAATTGTTTGTTTTCTTGACGAAATACCTGATAGGTTTATTAAACAACTTTTTGTACTTTAATTTTTGACACATAACACGAATATTCAAAAGTATTTATAGGTACATATCATAGATCCTTCATGACTGAAAGATCAACACATTATAAACTGCTCATCTTTAACTAGTGAACAGGCTTTTATCCTCCAGTTTGTCAGCTTGTCTTTCAGTTGGGACATTTCTTTTTACTTTCCAAAAGCGAATTCTTTATTAAACTGAACACTAACTAAACCCCAAACAACACTAACTGCCTCAGGGTATTGAACCGTCACCAACTCACGACTCACCGTGAGTCATCTCGCCAACATTGCTGAACATATTGAACACATTGCCCACTTATCTATTAATCTGGTCAGATTTATTACTGTTTTATGCTAAAACGACTGCGGATTGCAGTTTTATCTTTGTCCGTGTTTTATGTGGGAATTTGGTGAATGTTTAGTTAGTGGTAAATTTTAAAATTGAGAATATACGTTTTTTAAAATAACATGCAGTTAGTTGGGAGAATTTTCTTCATGAAGCGGGCTTTTTGCTGTCATGAAAATACATTAACGATTCATCCCTCCCTTTATACATTACCCTACAAACAAGTAGCCTGCGCTTTAAATTAAAATTTAAAGTAAAAAGTAATCATATTTGGCAAGTAGTTATGATCCCACCAAAAACATAAATGTAAAAAAGGAGAGCCAAGTTCAATACAAAAATTATGCTTGGCTATGGGCTTCGCCGCAAAAAGAATGGAGATCTAAATGAGTGCCAAGTTGTAGGCAAAATCTCAATATGTATTTATAGGAACAAAATAACATTATGAACAAGTATTAAACTCTATTTCTTCTCTTTATTGGATACCTATGACAATTGCTGTTCTTTAAAAATGTGAGATCTTAAAGTGGCTTAGATTTGACTTGACCAGTTTTCATTACATCAGTCATTTTATAACGTTATTCAAAAAATAGTTTTTTTTTTATTCTGTTAAAAACTGGCCAAGTTAAATCTAACCCACTTTAAAATCTCACATTTTTAAATAACAGCAATTGTCATAGGTATCCAATAAAGAGAAGAAATAGAGTTTAATACTTGTTCATAATGTTATTTTGTTCCTATAAATACATATTGAGATTTTGCCTACAACTTGGCACTCATTTAGATCTCCATTCTTTTTGCGGCGAAGCCCATAGCCAAGCATAATTTTTGTATTGAACTTGGCTCTCCTTTTTTACATTTATGTTTTTGGTGGGATATCATTACTTTTTGTAAAGAAAACTAGGTATTGATATCGCTGATTGGCTGGGGCGACGGTGGACCGACCGCGTCATAAGTACCTACCGCGCGCCGCCGACGACACACCGTTGGCCGGTTGTTTAGCGCGAATTACAAGTTTTTTTGTATGGGGGCACCACTTATTTTTTTACATAACTTTACGTTTATATTGCAGTTAAATAGCAAATATGATAATACTTAGATTGGGATAGTTTCAAATATCTGCTTGTAACGGTTCCAACGCTACAATTAAAAAATATATTTTTTTGTATGGGGACCCCCCCTATTTTTTAACTTTTTTTTATTTTTAGATTTTTTCTTACGCTTACACACAATTACCGAGCTAGATTCCAAATTTCATCCTTCTAGGTCATCTGGAAGTAGGTTAGGTTTAGGTACTATATGTCAGTCAGTCAGTCAATACTAAAATTTACGACTTTCTGACGTTCATATCTTTATAACCGTTTGAGCTAGCTTCATGAAATTTGGGCTTCTAGTTGTCCTAATGGATATAATTAAACACACGTAGTTTCATGTGTTTACGTTAAATAGTTTTTGAGTTATAGAGGGGTCAAAAGTGGCACCAAGTGGTTCGTGTAATATTACACTCGGCGCTGGCTAGCCGTTCCTTTGCTTGAACTTGGCTTGACACGCTGCCGCGTGTCTAGATACGTACATTGTAGGTGTTCATGACATATTTCGCCGGTTGCCTGACATACAAAAATGTAACTTATGACTACGAAATAAAATAAAATTGACTAGTATTCAAACATTCCCATACATTCTCATATTTGTCTGACATGTTTAAAGTGAAAGTCCTTTGTAAATATATATAAGAAAGTTTTTGAAAAAGGATGAACGTTGATAATACAACTTATTTGAAAGATGCCTCATATCATAAGTCACAACTTAACTAACAAATAATCGTCATATTTGGTCAAACCAGTCTTGCCTTTTGCCCAGCTGTGGGATATAACGAGTATATGGTAATACCTACTTTTCCTTTACATTTGTTTAATATTTATATTTTCGGCTTATCATTGAGTAAGATTGATTAGGATAGTGGCCAACCGTAGAGTTTTCAGACCGCTTATATAAACAACCGGGACCGACAATTTAACGTGCCCTCCGAAGAACGATTAGTCACTAATTCCTAACGACAAAGTTCAAACAAGACGTTGAAACGTTGTAGTACATTGACGCCAATTAATCCGCGAATTAAATCTAATTCAGTTTATTGCAGTAGTTAGATACAATTAAATAATCATTAATTGAATGCGGTAAGTGTTTTTAATTAACGCTTTGGAAAGTACTTAATAAAGAGCTATAAACGTTTTATTTATTGAATTTAGTTGCCTTTTATTTATGCAAAAACCATGTTGTTATGTACCTGGTTCCGGAAATCACCGCAGGTACATTTTTCAAAATACTTTCTAAATAATTCTGGCGTTACTTAATTGAAAATCGATTAAAGAGATTGTGTTTCTACGAAGTGATAAGTTTAAGGTGAATCTATACTAATATTATAAAGCTGAAGAGTTTGTTTTGTTTGTTTGTTTGTAAACTACTGAACCGATTTGAATAATTCTTTCACTGTTAGATAGTCTATTTATCGAGGAAGGCTATAGGCTACATTTTATCCCGGAATTCCCACGGGAACGGGCACAACGCGGGTAAAACCGCGGGGCGCTGCTAGTGATATAGTAAACCTCATTGAACAGATTAAGTAATAGTTACTTGGACTTATTTACAAAACGTAAATAATGCAATGGATTCTTATCAACATTATTAATACAGTTTTTTCAAGCTATTACTTTGAATAGACAACTCATACGAACATTTCTTCCACATAACCAATATACATTTCGCTTTTAGGTATGAAAGTAAATAAAGTAAGTTTTACGAGTAGTAGACGAGTAGGCGCCTCGGTGGTCTAGTGGTATGTGCTCTCGCCTGCCAAGACTGAGGTCCCGGGTTCAATTCCCGGGTATAGCGAAACCATGTTTACTACTTTTCAAACATGGTTTGAGATCACCAACCTGCATTTTGGCAAGCGTGGTGATTATGCCTAATCCTCCGCACTGTACCGACATCTTCACTGAGATGAGAGGCCTTTGCCTAGCAGTAGGACATTACAGGCTAATACTTTACTTTACTTTACGAGTAGTAACTCATATCGAAACTAATAATTTGGTCCAATGAATTAGCGTTTCTTATGTGGTTTCTTTAAAAAATTGGGGTATTAGTTTGATCTCAGAGTTACTTAGTTATATCTTAAATTTTGTTATCCCCTCACTGTACTGATGGCGACAGAGGCCTTTAATACTTTACCTTACTTTCATTTAAAGTTTGTTTTTCGCTTCAAAATGTTATGTTGTACTATAGTGGGTCAGTATTATGTCCCCTCGGTCACACACGATGCGCCCGCGCCGTCCTTGCGCGTTTCCTTTCAACTCGAATTAATTCGATTCAAAACACTTTGCAAAATGAATCCCGTTCATTATTGAATCGGATTTTATTCATTTTAAATCGCCAAATATGGATTTAAGTTGCATTACTTTTCATAACCTTTTTTTTATTGTAATTCAATGAGGGTTTTTAGGTCTTCGATCTTTGCGACAAGTTGATAGGTATGTTATAAATGTTATAATGGTGTTTTGTCCAATGCTTTGTTTTGCGCTACTTTCGTATTAATAGCAATGTCAAAGTATCAAACTTTTTATATAAGAAATGCAAAAATAACTCTCTGTCTGCTAACACGTCGGAGAGGCGTAGAATCCTGCAATTCCCACGGGAACGTACACAATGCAGGTGAAATCGCGGAGCTCAGTTAGTGTAACACAACTACAACATAGAACAAAACGTATAAATGCCAAGTGAAACCTACACAGATCACAATCGAATGTGAGCTTTACGAGTATAGTACAATCAAATAACTTTGGCATCAAGTTGGCATCAATCAGACATCCACCATGACCGAGCAAACCCCGATCTGACATTGAAACAAGTGAAATTGTAACCTCTTCACGATATGTCAATAATTCGATACACAACACGGCACGTTCGTCCGTCTGACGAAAGTGAACTCAATCACTTTCATCTCTGTATTTTTTGTTCGTATAGTAATGAACATCACAAAAAGATATTTGCATCTATGTGGCACATCTTTTTTGTGCTGTCACAATTTTTGGCCACCTTGAAAATGTGCGCTTAAAGTTTGTGCGCCAGTGAAAGTTTATGGTTGGGTTGGTAGCTTTTAGCTGTTTTTTTATTGCCAAACATTACCTATATTCATAGGACTTATCTTTATAAATACTTTAAGCGGAAACCCGCTGCTGTACGTATTTTCATAAAACTGCCACATAAAAAAATCTGTTATACAAAGGAAGTTCAAAGATAGAGAGAGATATATGATCTCATCAGCATACTTAACAAGAGTTTGGGATAAAATAAATTATCTTATACACAGCAATAACCATTTAACTCTTTACACCTAATGTATTCACCATTTGCCGCAAACATCAAACGATGATCATAAACCAACTATTACATATTCTGTAACTTTAAGACCTAACACAGGTTTTTGCAGTCATTACACCTAATGTGTTTACTCAAAACAGAACCATAATCATTCTAATAGAATTAATCATAATTATGTTCTAACGACATCGCTCGGAAAGTCCAATATATTATAGCTCTCTGTGAGACGTTACTATGTGGAGAAAACCTGTTTCTTACGGTATAGGTGCTATCAATCATCGGTCGATGGTGTACACGAGGTTTTATTACTCATCATTATCTGTGGGCAATATTTATTATGTACATTTTAAATTCAATAAATACGCTCAATTATTTGTTAATATCACTCGCGAGAGAGCATTGACTTATCTTGTGTTGTTTTGGTCGTTTAACTGAAATGTATCTGTTTTGGTTTTACATAGGTACTTTGGTTTTACTTTGAACGTTCAGTAACTACCTATTTTTGGGTGTCTTGATAAAAGTCTGGCGTGAGTCGACTTGACTGTTCTTCAATATTGTAAAGCCTTTCTCTTGGTGGCTATCAAACAAATTATTTGATATGTATTCAAGGTTCAAGGTATATTGGGGCAGGCATCTTGTGGAACAGCCCCATAATAAATATAGATTTAAATTAGAACGTTTTATCATTTTAGCTAAGATTTGTCTATAATTATAACTGATTTGTCTATAATTATGAAGAAGACTATTTCTATAACAAATCTACTAGAAGGCCCGATCTACTTAACCAGTATCCAGGTGAACGAAAGCGTTTACCCATTATTCTTCAGCTAAATAATAAACCAATGTTGACGTACAAAATATTAAGACTTTACTCGGAATGTTTCCCTTCATACTCTCGGCCTGTTAGCAAGTTAATTCCCACAAACTTTATTTGTACTAACAATGCTTCTGACTCTCACTTCTAAGTATTATTTACAATATAATATGAACATTATTTATTATATTGTGTTAGGGACAGACTCTTCGGTAAACGATAGAGCTTACATTTCGTGGCAATTGGGAATAGGTATTTGAAATATAAATTAGTAGGGAGAGATTTTAGACCGCTTAAAGGAGGTGACCTATTATTCTTAAGTTAATTATGTGTTAATTATAATCAGTATTGAATTAAACCGGGCATTGACAAACAACAAAAGTAACTTTCGTTTTTATAATGATAAGTTTAGAGAAGCTCAGTCGTTATTAAAATAAAAGTTCTTAAAAGTATAGATTTTCATCCGTCATTAAATGTTGGTACGTATTCTTTTTGAAAGTTCGAAAGGGGTAATGAGTAGTAATTGTGCGCTTTAAAATTTCGTATAAGTAAGTGTGAGTCGAGTGTCGTGTTTACTTTCGATATTGGAAGTGTAGCGATGCAAGGCGAGCGCAATTAAATAAAGATGATCGGACCCGATAGGTAACACTTTTAGTGAAATTCAGTAAAAGTATTTGAGAATTTAAAGCTCTCTTTTTGAGTTTTGTATGACTTGCAGTTACTATTTTTATATTTGGTGCGTTTAATTCTTGAGTTGTTGTTTTTCATTTACAAGCATTTTTCTGTCCATTGCACTGTCAAGAACATTGCATTTCAGCAGGATCTTTCAGACCTTTGGTTATCTACGTAAACTATCTAGATATTTTAATTAAAAATACAAAATAAAAATCCAAAATTACATCTAAAATAATGCAGCAATAGGAGACGTCTCAGCTGATGCTGTACGGAGGCCGAGGTCTCGGTACAGCGCTGGTTTTCAGACGCCATTCGCTCTGGTAGACTTAAGAACTTACTCATTTAAGAAAGCATGTTAAGCTATTTGAAAGAAAGCAACCATCCCAAAACTTAATAAGCATCAACTAATGGCCAGTTACATAACCTGCTTTCCCGTATTACTGAATATAAATAACTATTCGGTTCCCATCGCGTCCATTCAATGTTGATACAGAGATAACAGCCATTGTGCCAACATATCTTATTATAAAACTCTTCGAAAGTTTTTAATTATTGCGACCAATTTTATTATGACACTACATGTTTTGCATACTCTCTTTTCTCTACAACACAGAGTCCAAGTTCCCTTGGCAATGCTTGTGATAGATTATATTAAGAAGAAAGCAAACGTAATGTTACGAATTCGCTTTGTAAGTGAACTTTCTTTCGCTCCTATTGTGGTAAAATCATGAGGTAATTAATATGGGCTCGTATTGGTGATAGTGTTAGGGCGATTGTACACTGTTCGAGTGTGCTTACCTCGAGATTAACAAGCAATTTTAAAAACTATATCAGCATAGATATTTCAATATTAATATGGGATCATTTGAAGTAAATCTCATTCAAATTTTTTTTGAAGTTTTATTCGAACATTATATTTATTTGAAGTCGGTTTAAAAGTGTATTAGGATGCATTAAGCTTGGAAAAGCTCTTCGACGCTAGCTATAGTCGGATATATAATATATATGTGCTACAATGTTTTAATTATAACGTGATAATATCCCGTTTTTATCTCAAAACAAAATTATTAAGTTACCCAATCCTTAATACTGAATGCTCGAGTTATAATTGTGTAAGTAAATTAATTTATGCAATTTTGTTCAGCATATTTACTGTTGTTGCATTTAATTATGTATTTTAATTGTGAACAATTGCGTGTTGAATTTATCGGTTAACTACAATCAATGAGCCTTAAAATTAAATTAAAATTATGAAGTAAGTATGTGACACAGTTAATATTATATAAAAGGGTTTGACTTTTAGTTTGGACTTGGTAATCTCTGAAATTACCAGTCTGATTGGAATAATTCTTTATATATTGGATAGCCGAGAGTCAAGAGGACGGTTATGCATCGGCTATTAACCCGAAATTCCCACTGGAACGGACGTTGTGTCCGTTTATTAAAAGAAAACAGGGTGCTGCTAGTATAATAATATTTTTGTTGTCGAAAACGCTAAGTGTCTCCAACTAGTGTGTACGCAGCTTACAATCGCCTGTTGTATTTAATTCCTAATTAGAATCGAAAGTGTTGTAGATTAGTCGATATCAAAGGTTATTGGAATGATTGTGTTGGGGGCAAAGACCCCGCGATATTACACGCCAATTTAAATCCGTGCCCGCAAGGTGTTACATGGCAGATGTAATATCAGATTTTTACTTTACGATGCTATAGTTTTAAAGAGTTTAGTTTTAACTTTGACTTAGGGAATCATCGTCCTAATACTCCCTGTTTTATAGTTTAATTGTATAAAGTGTCAACAATCGATCCATAATACAAGCTTAAAGCTTACTTTGGATCTAATTAACCGTGTTTGAATTTGTCCGGAAGCTAACGGATTGAAACTCGTATCGAAATTGGTTGACCGAAGGTAGTTAGTTATTTGTCTCTGAATAATCCAGTAAATATCAGCAATCGAAGATCAAGTTTTAACCCAATGTTTATATAAATAAATGTCAAATTTTTGGTGTTGGAATAACAGATCTTACTATTAGAAATATATAATTTTGACCAGCCATTAAGCTATTGTTTATAACAAATAATTTTTCAATTTTGCTACAAAATACGCGCAGAAAAAAAAATCTAGACAATAGAACCATGTCGTTTTATAATTCAACAATTTGTTCATTGTTATTCACCTGTCATTCAGCTCAGTTAACATGACAGGGTACCAACCTGTCTCCTAATGAAACTGCCCGACAGGTGAACGTTATATAACCGATACACATGTTATATAACTCATAACATATCATAATTACTTTCTTGTCCAATTAAAAGTGTTTGCATCTATATTAAGGCTATAACAATAAAATTCCAATAAAAAGTGTTAGCAATGAAAGAGGATAGGTGATTGGTTCGCCGCAGAAATAATGAAAAGAAATTATGGTGGATCCGTTTCCGGGTAGGTTTGTATTAGTTGGACTTGGAGAGTTGTTTAACGACTAACGATGGTCCAAATGTATAGTTTAGGTATTGAGAGAGAGTGTTAATGTTTATGTTATTGCAATAATAAGATGCTTCTTCACTTCCTGAAATTATAAATAAACGGTAAGCAAAGTTATGAGTGAAATGAAATGGAGAAATTGTAAGATGTGGCAGAGTAAGGGCAAAAAAACAAGTGCGAGTCGGACTCGCGCACGGAGGGTTCATTAAAAAAACGGCAAAGAATTACGTTTGTTGTATGGGATATTTTGGAGTATTTGTTGTTATAGCAGCTATAGAAATACATCATCTGTGAAAATTTCAACTGTCTAGCTATCACCGTACTTGAGATACAGCCGTCACCAGGCTGGACAGAACGGACGGACCCGTTATAGTTATAGTCCCGTTTTTACCCTTTGGGTACGGAACCCTAAAAATGGTATTTATTTCGTGTTTTTACTTGCTAAACCTAGCTTTTGCGTCGCGAAAATAAACCGTAGTAATACGATACTTATCCACGTATTCTGTTTACAATGATATTATGATAACTTTGAGGTTACTTCCAAAACAAAACATTTAAAGCTATCTTTGGTAGTAGCACTCATTTGTGCAGCTTTTTAATATAAAATTCAAGCTACATATAAGGTGATTAAAATTGTCCCATAATTTTGCATGAGAATGAATACAAAATAAAGTTTTACCTACTTACTTATTTAACTGTAGGTCAATAAAACTGATCTTTAAAACATAACATTTTAATAGACTGTTCTTTACAATGTATCTCATACAGCTGCCGAGACAGGTGAAGTCTAATAGCCTCATAGAAATAGCATGTGCCCACTTGATGCGATTAACATGATAAAATGATGTTATGTGGTATGACTTATGAGGAGATAAGAAATGGTGTTGAATTTCTTGCTGGCTTTTATACTAGAATAAATTTATAGATACTAGCTGTTCCGCGGTTTCACCTGCCTCGTGACCGTTCCCGTGCTTATTTGTTTTATGAATTTCGGGATGAAAAATAGCCTGTAACCTTCCCGTTGAACGAAGCTATCTGTAATAAAAAGAATTATTCAAATCGGATTGGTAGTTTCAGAGATTAGTGCGTTCAAACAATATATTATACACGATATTTTATACATGGTTCTTATTCCCTAACTATGTATATCCAATAAATTAAAGTCATACATCACATCAAATGTGTTATTAAAGGTTAAACAAATGTCTTTACGTGGGTAGCAAATTCACACAAAAAATATGAAATATCAAATTGATACGAATACAAAACTTTCAATATCAAATAGTCCAATTAAAAACAACACTGACAATGACAATTTCCTCGTTCATTGATACATGAATCATGTATAGTGGGTGGAAAGGTCGTATCTATAGACCACCTACTTGACGCGGTTGTAAGGTTGACAGGAACCGTTTGCGGTTAATTTTGGTACTGACTATAGATACGGCACTACAGTATAAATAAATCATTCATTTCGAATAGGTTAGTGGCTAACCCTGGTGTCGGAGATCTTAGACCGCCTCAAGGCCTCCGACATGGTCTGACGATTGAAAAAACCTGGACCGACTAGATAACGTGCCCTCCGAAGCAGGGTAGCTCTCAGCTAGAAATGCCACTATCAGCCACCCATCCAAGTAGAGGTCGAGCTGCACGTTGCTTAACAATCGCAATTAACTAACATCACTTAGTAAATCTACACCACGAGCGCTATACTATAAATAAATGTACCGTATCCGGAATGGGTTGCAGTTTAATTTTGCCAGCTGTTTGTTTGTTGGCTTCAAAATTAGAATGTTTTCAAACTTTAAATTTCGAGTGAATTGAACCTCTTGCAATCGCAGGCTGTCGCAGGTGGTTAATATTTTATGCTATTTAGCCTTAAAAGTGGTGTTTTCTGAATGAGAATATTATGCATTTTTATGGTATGAGTTATTGTTTTAAGGCTCTTTTGTCGCCAATTTAATTACAAAGACCACCCAGCACCATATTCACACGCGTGTGAGCTAGAAAGTGCCATCACTTTCGCTAAAATGTAATCTGTCAAAACACAATGATCTACAGCATAATAATCAAATATAATTGCTAATTTATTCATATTTGTTATTGAAATGGCGTAATCAGAATTAATAATTTTTATATGAATATAATGAATGGCTTTGGTTTTAATCAATTTATTGATTCTTGTTCATCATATTTTGTATTATGTCAGATAACTGTGGGCGTTCATTGAATGATAATATTACATTTTACATAACGAATTCTTCCGTTTGGGCAAGGTACGTTCCAGTTAAGCTTCACATTACTTATCAGTGCAAATCAGTAAAGTTAATAATAGTTCGTTTCGGTGTAACAGCATAGTATAATAAAACCAATTTTACGAGTATGTATAACACACCAACACACGCCATAAAAGCCCCATTCAAACAACACAAACTCAATTAAAATCGGTCCATCCGTTCGGAGCTATGATGCTACAGTCATACTGACACGTCAAACAAATAACATTCCTCTTATTGCGTCGGAAATAATCATAACATAGTATAAAACAAAGTCGCTTCTGTTTGTTTGTCTGTTTCTATGTATGCTTAAATCTTTAAAATTACGCAACGGATTTTGATGCGGTTTTTTGTAATAGGTAGAGTAATTCAAGAGGAAGGATTTTATGTAAAAACATTCCCGAAATTCCCACGGGAACGGGCACAACGCGGGTAAAACCGCGGGGCGCTGCTAGTCAAACATAAAAAACACTATCAACTCCACCAACAGTACCTACCATAACAACTGAAAACATAATTCAATCAAAATAAACTAACCCAATTATGTGTTCCAAATATCGTTTGATCAAATTAAGCTGACTCTATTGGCCTGTTGCGACACAAAACACTCAGTGTCATCTCGGTGACTCGGTGACTCTTACGACAGACGGACAGACCTACAGCATTACAGGCTATTTGCATAACGATGTGCATTGTGATTGCGAGATTCAGATGCAACTTTTGGGTGCATATCGATTCCGTATGTTGCTGCATCGGAATTTTTGAAGAGGGACTTTTTTTAGTATTACCTACTTTTTAAGGTTCTTTTGTTGTAACATATACCTACTTTAGTGCGTTATCGGTTAGTTAATTTTATTATGTTAAGGATTGTAATTTAATTATTGTTTACGCAAATATTGCACGGAATTTTCCCGCTCTTAAAGCTACAAGTACGCGTCAATATAAAATCAGATTACCTTGTAGGTATTTTAAATCCATATGAATGTGGATTTTAGGTTCGTAGTTAATTTATAATCGGGTATAGGTTATAAATGCTGTGGGTGAAACCGCGGGGCTCAGCTAGTAAAACATAAATTTAACTTGGTGTTAGTTTCATATTATATTACAGAGATAACTTTCAGACGTAAGTACATTAGGATTACAAATTTCAATAAGAATATCAGTGAATGCTAAAAGCACTTTAATTCACCAGAGAAAGTATTGTCTCGACTCGAAAGTGAATTTGCATAAAAATTATAACAATTACCTAAATAATTTTATCACGTAAAAGAATAATTCGCGTTACGTGCAATAATTATGAAAATCTGCTTAGTAATTTGATTGTACGAGACTTCGTTGTGAGTTAATAAGATGCTTATTGTTTTGTCTTTTGTGTAGTAGTTGGCATTATAATAAGAAAAGCGTTTTTCTTAATATCAAAGGCGCGCGCGGATGTTCGCTGCTTATAATTAGAGAAGCGTAGAACACAGAGAGTTTTGTAGTGATAAGCTATTAAGATCTAAAGTGGCTACGGTCTATTGGTGCATGCGTCTGCCAAGATATGGGATCATTGGTTCAAATTATCCGGGTCGAGCGAAGACATGTTTTCTACTTTTCAAATATGACTCCCCAGTAGGCATGCGTGGCGATTACGCCTAATTCTCTTCGCCGTACTGATATCTTCAGTGAGATGAGATCTTACCTAGCAAAGGCACTATAAAGGCTTTTTTAGTTGATTATGCTGAGTTGTTGCCTGGAAGATTTTTATTATTATTATATTAGCCTTGGGTGTCCCATTGTTGGCCAAAGGCCTCCCCCCATCGTTTCCACTTCTCTCTATTTAGAGCTTCACGACGCCAACCAGGCTGGAAGATACCGTTTTTAATTATATGACCACACATTCAAACCTTTCCAACTTTTAATTTTGATGTTCGTTTTCTATTTCATGTGTACGTTAGTGTACCTTATGTCACAATCAAGTAAATATCTATGTTGTGTTTATCTATCTATCTCTTTCACGCTTCAATTAAACATAGAGAAGTCAACTTCCGATTGATATAAAGAGGTTATTTCTAAATGTCAAACTCGTAGTTTACGTTACAACTTACCTCGAGTAGAAGTTTATGACGGCACTTAATAGTGTACCTGTTCTTATTTCCTTTATACAATGCATAATTCACTCGATATCACTACATAGTATAAAACAAAGTCGCTTTCCGCTGTCTGTCTGTCTGTCCCTATGTCTGCTTAGATCATTAAAACTACGCAACGGATTTTGACGCGGTTTTTTTAAATAGATACAGTGATTCAAGAAGAAGGTTTATATGTATAAAAATTCCGAAATTTCCACGGGAGCGGGCACAACTCGGGTAAAACCGTGGGGCGCTGCTAGTCATGTATAAATTTATATTTACATTAATATCTCCTTTCCCTTACTATTGTTATGTAAGTTTTCGTGGGAACAAAGTGTCTACGCTAGGAAAATGAGATTCTCGCCGAAAGAATATTCGACTTTTTACATTTTTTGATCGCTTCATTGTGGTTTCTTTCTTTCATTGTTACGAAACTTCACCGCGAGCATATTGTTGTTTTTCTCTATATATTGTGGATAGCGGAACTCAATTTGGTTGGTACCGAACATATTTCTTACGTGGTTTCTTTTTTGACAGTCTCGACGTTTGGTTATTATTATGACGGCAAATAGTTATGTTTATATTGTAAGAAAAAGTACATTTTTATTTGGGAGTTATTGATAACTTCATTTTGCTATACAACTACCCAATAGTTGGGATATTTATATGAAAATTGATATTGCATCAAAATGTTTCTTTATCTAGACGATTTTACATTACCAATGTAAGTTTACATTGATAATGCTAAGGTAAATTCGAGTAAGTCAATGGCCAATCCTGAGGTTCAAGTTTTTTGACCGCATAAAGGCTATTGATATGGTATAACGATTGAAAAACCAGCACAGTGGCGTTCAGATAGAATTTCCACTATCGGCCACCTATCCATACAGGGCCAGAGCACACGTTGCTTAACAATCGCAATAAGCTAACATCGCTTAGTCAAATTACATGTGCTACAACAGAAATGATGCTAATGCGATGTTAGAATTCGTGAAACGATTTTTACATAATTTTTGTTATCAATTACAATTTTCATTCGTTTGTTTTTGTAGTAAATTTCATTCTAGATACGGGTACCTACAACTCGAAGTTTTATGTCCGTAATAAAAATACATATATTTCTTTACATTTTCTCTGTTTATTTCCAAGAGATACAATTTATTGTATCGCCTGTTGATTTCCCAGGCGATATCTTCACTTTTCTGTTTACCAATATACTGTAGTGGAGTTTTATAGTTGTTATTTATATTAAACTAGCGACCTAAACTCTCTTCGCTTATTTTAAGACAGTGTAAAATTCCCGAGGGAATTGTGGGGCAAATAGAAGTCTTAAATGTTAACTCTTCAATCACTTTCGTGAAAACTTAATAAAAACGGCAGTTTTTGAGTTCGGTAGTCTTGAGTTTATTTCAAACTAGCTGTGCCCTGCGGTTTCACCCACAGCGCACCCGTTCCCGTAGGAAATACGGGATAAATAGTCCTATATCTGTCTCCTGGTTCTAAGCTTCCTCCCCACCAATTTTCAGCCAAATCGGTTCAGCCGTTCTCGAGTTATAAATAGTGTAACAAACACGACTTTCTTTTATATACTCGTATATAGATATACAGGCTCAGAGGCAGTTGAGAACTTTATAAAATGTAAGAAGTCATGCATTTCTGAACATTTGGAATCCCATGTTGGCTATTCTATACTTTTCAGTTAGCTGTAAATAAAGTAGAAAGAGTACCAAGTATTTATTTATTTATTAAGAATCTATTCCGTCTATTTTTCATCTCAAAAATACAGCAAAGCCGACCTTCATAGTTGAACTAATTTCATAAAAAATAAAAGGCTTAATTCCAATAAAACATCATTGATAAGGCCATTGAACCAAGATTTAGCATAACAAAAGATAAAAACTCTAAATTAACCTACAAAAACTGTTTAAATGGAAAAACAATAACAAAACCACTCCGATGCGATGTACCGTATAATTTTAAATTATCTTTAACGGTTATCTTCACTGTACTGATATCTTCAGTGAGACGAGAGGCCTTTGCCCAGCAGAGGGACATTATAGGTTTCAAACAGTTGGTTATGTTAACATGTTAGTTGAAATGTCGACGAATACGTTCGCTGTTAAAATGTCTGTCAAATACGATGCTTCATAACGTCACCTATTTTGTTAAAATTATTCGGGCTGCCTGCCAGTAGAAATAATACGATATGAAAAGCTCTCAAATCAAAAGAAAATAGATAAACATATGAAAAGCTCGTAAAACAGAAAATTGCATTCAAATAACTAGCCGTAGAAAAATCAAATACGTCGAAGGAATTTTAATCCTAATAGGAATTTTATTTGTACAGTTTTCTTGGTTTATACGGAAACTGTAGTTAGTTTTCAATGAATTCATTGAAGAAATTATGGATTAAGTACTATGAAAAACGAAATATTATTAGCTTAATACTACGGGTTTTGATAAATACTAAAGTGATTTTCAATGCTAAGGTTACGTTATAAGTCTTTCAAATTCAAATACCCATAAAAATTACACAGCTTATTTCCAATTCATACTTAAAGAGTAGGTATTCTGTATTCTCTTCATTGTTCATCTAACATTACAGAATAAGTATCTTTCTATAAATAAAACAAAAGACTAACATAACTGTAAAATAAACAAGGCTCTCTCATCTATGGTTACAATTTCAACGCTTGTCCAAAAACAGTATTTCACTGGACTGAAACCTTATTCTGAATTATAACGAGCCGTGTAACTTATTGTTCGTGTAATAAGTTGACTGACATAATATTATTACGCATAGGTAAAGATACAAATTATCTAACAGTGCCGTGACTGAAGTTAATGCGACACGGTTGTAACTTGTAACCAAGTTTGCATTGTACGGGATATGTCCGCTTGTGTCTGTAGTGCTGTACTGTTGGAAAACGTAGGTGTGAGTTGTGAGCGATAGCGTTTTCATTTTATTTATAAAGGTTTTTTGTGATAAATATGAGTCCTTCAAACTATTTTACAGTCAATTAAGTCCATGTTAGCTAGCAGTTTCTTAAGAATACTAGTTTTTAGTTTTCCGTCCCTTAAGAACATATTAATAAAAACGTTGTCGTATACTAGGTACCGTGACAAAAATAATCTGTGTACATGTGAATTATGCCTCGTTATTCGAATTTTTCTGTCGAATTTTTCTGCGGTCGTGAATTGCATCTTACATAAAATGATTACAAGTAAACAAGCTGAAGGCACTGTAGCTATAAGCTTACTCCTCAACCCACAGCAACTAGGATACAGAAGCTTTGAGTATAATTTGCATGAGGAAATTCTGCCGGCACCGGGCTCCATTCTGCCGTCTCTTCATTTACATGACACTTTCCATTTCCGCTAGATGGCGCGCCGGGGCTTGCGCAAGCGCTCACTGTTGTCACCCGCCGTCCTAGGACGTATTGTTTATGTGTGAACAAAGAGAGTATGGTCCTCAATATTATACATATATTAGATAATGTCTGAAACTAGCGGGTTGTGTTGAATGCATAGTTGAAGGGAATGTTGGCTAATGCTCAATAGGTATGTGGTAGCAAAATAGATAGATTTGACGAGAGTAGGCTTTGGCGATTACCGATAGTTAGAATACTGGCATAATAACCAAACCAAAATTCACAAGCAAAAGTAAAGTATTAGCCTGTAATGTCCCACTGCTCATCTCACTGAAAATATCAGTACAGTAAAGATGATTAGGCGTAACCACCACGCTACCCAAATTCACAAAAAAAATTAAAAATCTATAATAGTATTTTTACTTTATACTTTTTTAGTGGGACACTAACTTAATAGGCTGAGAAAAAAACGCGAAAACCGCAACCAAGAACCAACAAACTGCGTTGTTTATTTGTTTCTCTAAATAGGTTAAAAATAAACGTAAACACAGCACCAAACAAGTATTCAATCAAAACGTTGTATAAAACATAAGCTTCCTATAGGGTTGTCTCCGCAATATCGTCGGCAGTTCCACTTTGACAGCCTTGAGTTATGTCCTATTGAATATTTAGCAGCTTGAGAGTTTAGGATACCTCAGCTACGTCCCACCTTAAATTATGTCCTCATACAAATGTTGAAATGTGTCCGCTTATTGTCTGAAAGGGTTACGCAAATAGGTATCGGAGTGTGTTTATACAAGGATAGTCTTTTGGGAAATTTGTGAATGGAATAGTAAAGTGGCTTGCTTTTACAGTTTTATTGGTTTGTGATTGGCTGTGATTCCCAGTATTTTCCTGCTATGTTATTAAGTTAAACTACTCTTATAATTAATCCTGTTGCTTTTCGTATTAAATAATGCAGTGCAATAAATGATAATACGTACCAATATCCTATAACGAAATTCCAATATGTAGGCTCTATTCAAATAAGGACAGAGGCCCAGCAAAAATACATTAAACAAATAACCCGTACTATTATTTACATATATACAACAACATTCTATTGTCACCTACATTATTTACTTACAGTATTTAGTAAACAGCGTACACATCAAATATCAAACATAAACATCGCGCCCTGTACACAAAATTGTATGGACGCAATACCGTCTAACAGAGGACAAATCAAATTAATTTGCCACATTGCAGGGTCACAGTGTGCTCCAGTACTTGTATTAAATCAATTGATGGCCGGGTGTGGTCCAAGTGGCCGGGAGTGCCACTTAATGGTGCCTCTACCTTTGTTTATGCTTCTGTCATAATGGATTTCGGGGTGTTTTTGCGCAGTTGCTTTGATGGATTGGTGTGGACAGTGTAATTTAATGATGGTTCGTTTTAATTAAGGATGTTTTTAATTGAGTTTGACTTTTAACTGCTCTTTCTTCACTTTTACTGCTATTGTTACCTATCTATGTATTTAGTATCTCTATACTGTTATGAATCTTCCCATTAATCCCATTGTTGGGCATTGAGTGGTTTTTTTTCAAAACCCTTAATGTGGTCTTGTAAAAATATTTATCTTGAAATAATGTTATTTCAAAATAAAGAAGTTAGTTAAGGCAAATGACAGTGCAATGATCTTGGTCAAATATCTCTGGTCTCTGGTGCTCTTGTCTAAACATATCTGACTTAAAATAACCACCTCGACTCGAAAAGAAGAAGAAGGAAGGCTTCCCACATTCCTGGTTAGTGTTTCTTTATCTTGAAAAAATATATATTGCAAAATAAAGAAGATACTTTGAGTGTGTTAATAGCCAACCCTGGTGCTGGTAGTTTTTAGGCCTCCTAAAGGTTTCCGACATGGTCTACCAACAGAAACAACCTACTATTCAACTCACAATATTAATTTACTCATACAACAACAAACACTTAATTAAAAATGTTTTTATCGTCATGCGTGTATGTCACTACAATGTACTAGTTTACCCCCCTGTGGGTGTCACTATCAGTTCACATCACCTTGTAGTCGGGTGACACGCTTCCTTCCTCTTGTAGGAAACGAGTCACAATAACCTTGTGGGAACCACGCTCATTTGTTTCCAGAAAATGAATGAGTCTAGCCGATAACGTATGATTAGGTAGAATCGTGCCTATCTAATTAGTTCACCTATTTAATAGATTTACTGAGTTAATTATGCGTACCTTTAATTAATATAAATTAATATGCGGTATCACAAAATAGACATTTTAACTGCTTTGAAACTTAAAATATGAAATAGGTGTACATCATTTAAGTTCGGGTTTTCAATTGTCACATCTATTACTACATAGTATACAACAAAGTCGCTTTTTCGCTGTCTGTCCCTATCTATGCTTAGATCTTTAAACTGCGCAACGGATTTTGATGCAGTTTTTTTAATAGATAGAGTGATTCAAGAGGAAGGTTTATAGGTATAAAACTTCTCAAAATTCCCACGGGAACGGGCACAACGCGGGTAAAACCGCGCGGCGCTGCTTGTATAATTTAAATCATGAACTTTAAAACTACCACCACACCCAAGCTTATAGTAACATACTCGTATTATTAATATTATTTATGTCCAATTCGCACATATTATTCCATATTTCCCATCCTAATTTCACTACACTTCTAATAATTCAAATGTTAACAAAATGCTTTCTCCTAATCCCATATAAGGGCCAGTAGAGTCACCGAACCTCCATCTAGAGATTGACCGAGTGAACCCCCCTTAAGAGGAGGTTATCATCGGATCTTGTAGAAATCAAATACCAGATGCACTGTTTGATTTACCAAGACTTTTATGTATTTAGATCACGAGGTTGGTTAAGATTAGTTGCCGATTGCCGATGAAAGTTAGGATTTCTTAGATTACCTATGTCTAGTTGGTATTTAGGAGTAAATTAGTTAGGAGATGCTATCTTTGTGCGTCCAGAATTTAGAGATTTTAGATCGACTTGATCAATTGAAAATGATTGGCCTGAGAAAGGACATAGGTTACTTTTTATCGCGAAATTCCCACAGAAACGGGTACAACGCGAGTGAAACCGCGGGGCGCGGCTAGTTAATAACAAAGTATGCTTAATTAACTCGTTGGATTGATACAAGTATTCAATAAAACCTTACATGTAAGGAAGTTACCATTAGTTCTCGATCGTTAAGAATCCAATAATGATATTCACACGATACATTCTCACAGTAACGAAAAAGTCGCTTCAAACTCACTTTTTGCCAACATCAACGTCAAATTAATAAGTTGCGCACAAAAACAAAGTAATAATACGAATCTCGAAGGGGAAAATTGTGTATCCGGTAGTGCTAATTGTATTTCAATGATGTTAGATTCGCGTGAATGATTCGAAGATGTTTTTTGTGAAGAATGCTTAGTATCATTTCACTTGTGTCTGTGAGTAATGCGTGAAAGATGTTGTGCTAATGCGTGTTGAATTGACGTTAAGTGAAGTGGAAAGATAATGTTCATCTATACGAATAAACGTAAAGAGTGTGTTTTTTGTTTATCTCAGTAGCGCCCGCGGTTTTACCCGCGTTTTTCCCGTTCCCGTGGGAATTTCGGGAATTTTTGTACATATAAACCTTTTGGATGAATCATTCTATCGATTGGTGAAAACCGCGTGAAAATCCGTGCAGTAGTATTTGAGTTTATCGCCAACAGACAGACAGATAGACGCGGCCGGGGACTTTCGTTTTATGCTATCTAGTGATTATTGAGTTAATCTCAGACACTACCAATCCGATTTGCATAATTATTTTTGTCATGGATAGCCACATTTAACGGAAAGGTTACAGGCTATTTTACTAACCTAAAATTCTTACAAAAATGGGAACTACGCGGGTAAAACTGGGGTGCTGCTAGTAGTGTTAAAACTGTTTTTCTTAATGTTCAAACCTACGCTGTGTTTGAGAAAAGTCATCATTATTCATTTGTGATTTAATATAATTGTTATAGGAACATTACCGTTATTTTCTGTAGACATACTTCATTAAAATAGTAATGGTTATTATGTGTAACATGAGATAATTGTATAGATAGGTGCTATTAGTATACCATCAAACTTTATCCGAGGTATAGCAAGAATCCGAGCTACACTGTATTTTATCGTCTAATATAGATATATGAAACAGGTGCTTATATTTTATTATGTGTGGATTGTAAAGAGAATTTATGTTATTCATCATAGTTATTAATAATTACACTATCAATATCGCACATAACACGTATTGTCCACAGTTATTGTCCAAAGCCAAATGTCTCGGTTGAGTGCGTTTACGCAACAACAGCAAAGCAATAGCAACATTGCAGAGATTTGCATACAATGAGTCTGATAAGCGATGCTCTGTCGATCTCTTTAGCTGAAATAATATTAAGTTTGCATTGTTTATTCAATAGAGGCGTAATAATATACACCAATTTGCGTTCGAAACGTAATGCTTATGACTCGTTGAGCTGTGAACATGGAGCGCTTTCTATGCTTACTCTAAGCGCCACTTTTGGTATTATGAAACAAAATTCAAAAATAGAAACGCATCATATCACTATAGATTTATGAGCATTACTCTCCCATTGTTTCAAATAGAAAGAACATATTCCAAACTTAAGTAGGTACTTATCATTCTACTTCCTCAAAAACAAACAAGGGCAGGGCTACACATCCTGCAGTATTGACAAACACCGAGGTCCTTGAACTAAGTTCAGTTATGGTCGATCACCGGCCATCAATCTTGTTGGTAAAGGGGAGTAAATGGAGTGTGTACCGAGGGCACGGGAGCGGTTGCATTCAGTTAGGCAATGCTAGTACAATGGCCGGCGCCCGCGCCGTCATGCAGGCTGCCCATGATAGTCACGGGCCTGTACCTTCGTGTGGAGTCATACCAATGCGTGTAAAGATACCCTGAAGATGTAGATTAGGTATAACATGAATGACAGGATGTGCTGTAACTTGAAAAGGATTTAGGGTTTGATGTGATTGCGTGTGAATGATAATGCGCAGAGTCTGATCAGCTGTTTAGATCAGCTTTGGCGCACGTTTTAATATACATTGATTAAAGTAACAACCATTATAAATGTCAGATTTTTTAAACTGCCTAATAAGACTGGCAATGAAGGATTAAAAAATCATTCTCAATAACGTAATTGTTAACATAACAATAATGAATAAGTAAGTTGGCAAAAAAGATAATGTAAGTACCTTAAAATAAATTTACCATAAAAATACGGCTTTAAAACTGTAACTATTTGATGCTAGATCTAAAAGCACCTAAGGTGCGAGAGTAGGTGACTTCAATAGATGACACCAAAGGCCTGCATAATGTAATCGAATCTGGTACTAATCTGCGAACTGCCCGTTGAAATGTACTTGTTATATTAGAGATCTGGTTCATTTACAACGGCGAGATTGTGCCGTCCTCATTTGAAATTATAATTTTGTTCCGTTTTCCCGATACTTGGATATCTTGAAAATCTCGACTAATTGCCGTCGACCTGTTTCATGATATCGGAGGCTTATACAGAGAATTGAATAAGTAATTAGCTTTCGGTATTTCAAAGGAGTTTGTGTGGTTATGGTATTGAAGGTATTGGATAAGTATTTTTTTAATTTGGTTCGTGGAAGGTCTATTGGATTTTTCGCTTCGTAAGATATTTATAATCCTATCCAACCTTAATATAATATATAATATAATCGTACGTTTATGTTGAAATTTGGAAAATGAAAATACTGAATAATTATTACTCCTCTTTATAACTTCCCACCAGATGTTAGTTTAATGTGACATACACTTCATTTATACTGTGACTAGGAACACCACATATTATATTACCTATATATCAACTGTGTCCTTGAGAAAAAAAATCTTTTAATACCTTTTAATATCTCATATCATATGGGATGATGGCAAATGCTTACCGATTAATTTGTCTTAGCATCTTCAAACTATTCGACATATTACTAACTGTTTCCTCTCCTTGTTTCAGATGGTAGTGAACTTGGCACTGGTAATATACCATGCGTTGGACTACACGCACGCGGAGGATGAGGAGAGGCTCATATCACCAGACCTGGAAGGACTTATCACTGAGATGACGGCTTGCGATACAGCAGGTAAACATTTTATGAGGAATTCACTTAGTTTTTAGACAGAGTATTAGTCTGCCGGCTGTAATGTCTCTGCTGGGTAGACTAATGACGTAAGACTGATGACGTGAGTACAGTGAGGAGGAATAGGTGTAATCCGAACAAATGCCTACTGCAGGTTGGATGGATCTTAAACCTGACCCATGTTTGAAAAGTAGGAAACATGTTTTCGCTCGACCCGGGATTGAACCCAGGAGCCCAGTCTTGGCAGACGAATGCACTTGATCACGGAGGCGTTCCGAGTTTTATTAATATTTGACATAAATGCGAGTCCTTTAATTCATAGCACTTATCATGGAATAGCAACAATTATTAATTTGCAATCGTTGACTGATTGAGTTAAAGAGGGCCGGTAGGTAGCTGGCGTAAAGAAGAAGATTAGACCCATTGATATGAGGAAAATATACAGTTTAACTTATTTAAAGATTAAAAACCATTTAAGTAGTAAGAAAAATGAAATTTGTATTGTGTAGATTTATTGGCTTTGTCACCAACTGGGACAGTTTGCAGTCAATTGTTACCCTCAACTTTCTATGATGATACTATTAAATACCGATAGGAATGAGCAAAAACTACAAATTCGTGCGCGCCAAACAATCGAATATCTATAATTGACCTCATCCTCATACAAAAAATTGCAATCCAAAAATTGGTAAAAAGTGAATCGAAAACTGGTCTTGACATTCCAATTACGAACAATAAATGATGTTTCGATAAAATATCCACTTTCAATTGCAACAATGAGACGGCGACAATGGCTGTGGATCCATTCAGCATCACCGGTGGAGATAACCCGAGTTTTCTACCGAAGTACCTTACAGTAGCCAGTGAACTTTCACCCTGGTGACCCGCTTGTACTGTCACGTTCCACTGTGAAATAGAAGATCTTTTGTGAGATAGCTAAATTGGATGTTCTGACAATTTATGGACCAACATATTGTACTTCAATTTGTTCGATATTTGAAATTATTATTTATGAGACAATCGTTCAATCATGCTCCTGATTTTTAGATTTTTGTAGACGGGCCTTTTTCAAAAACTATTCTTCAGCACTTTAGCTATCAAAAAAGCTTAGGTTTGTCCCTTTCTGACATACGCTATTTTCCAAAGAGCGAAAGAGACAAAACACTTATTAAGTTAATATCGTTTGTGGCGATCTATCTTTAAAATTATTTTTTGTCGCCCATTCTACATTTGGTATTGCAAAAAACTGTCTCGTTTGCCAAAAATAAACTTTTTAACTGACAGCAAAACAGTTTTGCGTCCAATTGTAGTCTATTCAAACAAAATCGAATAATGCTGTAATATCTAGTTCCTTTGAATCTGCACGCACGTTTCTTATCAAAAACCCAGCGTGAGATGTAATATTATAATTTGACGGTCGTAATTCAATAAAAAGTGAAGCATAAAAGGATCGCTCTCATCCAAAACAAATCGTAATAAATAATTCTCGTGGGAATTGTGAAATTGAGGAAATAATGCATCATGATTATTTATTTTGGTTATTTCCTTCTGTAAGTGCTTACTGATTGATAATTAAATTGAAAGTTTATCGTTTACAAATCTAGGAAGTAAGTGGCTACTTTTACTTCGTATTATGTAATGGCGTCCTGAAAGAAATGCATAAAATTAAGAGTAAGTATTCGCCTGTAATGTGTCAGTGCTGGGCAAAGGCCTCTCATTTCACTGAAGATATCAGTACAGACAGTGAAGAAGGATTAGCTATAACCGCTATAGGCTAAAAGTTATAGGCTATTTTTCATCCCGAAATTCTCACGGGCACGGGAACTACGAGAGTAAAACCGCGGGGCGCTGCTAGTCTGGTATAATAACGTAAGCGTGATCTAAACATTTTTCGCACTAGCGCCATCTATTGATCGTAGCTCGAACCACGCGCGGACCACTACTAGATAGATATCTGCAAAATCTCAAAGCTAATTGACTAGTACAAAACATTTACACTAAGTACACCAGTTTACTAACAGCTCATTAAACCTCGAGCCATGCTGTAAGCGTTAACGCTTAAGAGTTGTTTCTCCGCAACAGTCAATGAATATTATTGTAATTTGTAATGAGCTTCGTAACTGCATTGTTGACAGCGTGGTAACAGGCATTATCTAGTCTAGTTCTAGTGAATACTTAGTGGACTGTCTGAATGGTATCTTTGTTTGAATGGGGGGACGAGATAATGTTTAGGACGATGATTAAGTTGGTATTTATAGTTTTTAGTACTCATAAAATTATATAGGTGCAACATTTTCTTAGGGTTGATGTTTCGATCGATTAGACACTTTGAATTCTTATTTTATAAGTATAGTGTAAGTATAGTAGCCGTTATCTAAATATAAATATGCCTATGATTTAATGGATACAGGAATTTGTTATTATCAAAGATTCAAAACATTCTATTGGTAAATGTCAAAGTTTTTAAATTTCTCACAAGTTTCTTTTTTATATAAGTTTACATTATTATACAAATTCATAGCATTGTCTAGGTAGGCCATAGACAAGTAACCATGAGGCTGACATGACCAACCAGGGTGGTCCAAGCCTTGATAAAAATTAGCATAAAAAAAATGAAAAAGTTTACATTATGGTTAAATAATGACTTTTAACGCAATAATAGAGTTATTATACAATTCTGCAGGTGACTGTAATTAGATATATCCCTCGACTAACTAGCATAATTACGATGTAGATCATTTCAAACAAGATAAAGATACTGATCCACTTATACATACAACAATTAAAATAAAAGTCCCAATACTCATTGTTACGCGTCGGTCCTATTTCACAAACATTTACTTACTGTTAGATTTACATTTCATTGTCATTTTAAGGTTCAAAAATGTACTCAGATGATTTTAAATAAATACTCGTAGTGGTAAGTACAATGGCGGGAGTTTCGTTCAATTATCTATTTCCCATCGCATTCCGGAGCAGAAGAAAGGTAACAACGGTTTATTTCCGGTTTCCCATACCAAAGATAACATAGTAATATGGAGGTAGTTACTGGGAGAGATGGGTGAAGCGCTTAATATAATGTATTATGAATCTGAGTACCATCAAAGCTTATTAGTTGGATTTCAGTTGCGTAATCTTTATTTTCTTTATCTTTGTATAGTAAAAAATGAAGTCCCTTACAGTGTCTGTCTGTTTTTCTGTATGTTAGCGTTAAGGAAAAAAAAATTGAAAAGTTTTTATGCAGCTTTAACTTTTCAACATAGACAGAACTAGCCGCGCCCCGCGGTTTTACCCACGTTGTACCCGTTCCCGCAGGAATTTTGTGATAAAATGAATTCCATGTGTTATTCTGATGTATAACCTATATTACTGTAAAGTTTCATCCAAATCCGTTCAGTAATCTTTCCGTGAAAGAGCAACAAACATACATCCATACATCCATACATCCATACATACATACATCCATCCTCACAAACTTTCGCATGTACGAGTATTATATGTATTAGTAGGAAGTAGGATATTTTAATTGGTGAAGGTTTTTACGAGTAAATTTATATTTTACTCTGAAATTCTTACGGAAAAGTTAAGCAATTTTGATTAACCTCATCGAGTAAGTCTCTAGAAGAGACGCTGAGGTTAACTATCTGCATTTTGCTTAACTTATTCGTACCTACCGGACCAATTAGGTACTCTCTGTTTTCTCTATTTTATAGTAGCAATTAAATTGGTCTACTACTTGGAGATTATCGATAGTAAAGTCCAATTAAGTTGCTCTTAAACCTAACTTTAACAGCATTAGCGTCATTAAACATACGGGTATTGTAACTACAATTTCGTACTGGTTTACATTTTGACAACTACATGTTAAGCCGTACCAAGTCAGCATTCACTTTTATAACTAGACCAGTTTAGCCTGAACTGACTTAACTAATTACATAAACAAATAAACGTTGCATAACAATTAATGTTAACTTTCTAAGACAAGTGTGAGCCGTCAACGTTGTAATAATTACAAGTGCAGGGTTTGGCGGTTTGTTCGCGTGACATTTCGTACGTGTGACCTTTGACGCCGTCTCCGACGCCCCCAGACCGCTCACAATACCACCAGACAATCCGTTCCGGCTGTCTCTCACCTCCCTTTCCAACTCTCGACTCACTCAATCTAAATTAACTTGTCACATTTTCTGCTTTTCCCTGGAGAGAACTGTTTTTACATAGCATCGGTTTAATCGAGTTATAATTTCACCGGTTACACATAACAGGCCACTGCGAGCCACTCCACAACGCACTTCCTACATGAAGGTACTTCTCTGATGAATTTATTGCGTTTTAATAGCCTAAACAGGAAACTATGCCGTTTTATATTGCGGGTAATTTTATGCCAATCAAATTGTGTACACCTGCCCAGAGCTGTTAAAATGTCAACAGTTAGATTATGTGTAAGAATATTCCGCTTGTCTAACAACAAGACGCTCGTAATTACACCGCAGAACATAAACATTAATGTTTCCTCGGTGAATCGTTGCTAGTATTCGATTAAACACGGAATCGAATATTGTTAATCTCCGAAGTGATTCCGATCAACAAGTTCACGGCCATTGGATTGTTTGTCGTATAACTGTTTATTATGATTGAATCGATTGGGATACCGACGATAGTATCAAGAGATGCGTTGCCTTTATATTGGTCAGTGGGTCGCCTCAGACAGGTGGGTAATGCGAGAACAAAATGCCAACGAGAGATGATTGTAATGATAGTTGCATTGTTTGGTGATCTTCAACTGTTTTGGGTGTAACATCACTCGCACGACGACACTATCACAATCGATCTGACGTTTCGATGATCGATCAGAGTTGTCCGTGTTCGAGGTCGATTTGAAATTTTATCGAATTGTGTTATCGTTTATTTTACTTTCTACACCGACGCAATTAAAGATTTTTTATACGAAACCTTGATATGTTCACAAGGGTCATCGTGTTTGTTCTGATAAGATTTCTTGGGCAAAGATGGACATGTGAGATTTTTATTTTCGTGAACCTTGGGGCTTAAGTCTTTGTTTGGATTAGTTGACATAAATAGCTCAAGAGCTAGATGTGTGCAATGATTTCTTGGAAGCAAACACATCAAAGTTAAAATAGGTACTGTTTTCAATATTTTAACATTTATTACGCTTCATTTATTCATTTATTACGCCTCAGTGGTCTAGTGGTATGTACACTCGCCTGCCAAGACTGAGGTCCCGGGTTCAATTCCCAGGTCGAGCGAAAACATGTTTCCTACTTTTCAAACTTGGCTCGGGTTTGAGATCACCAACCCGCATTAGGCAAGCGTGGTGATTACGCCTGAAACCTCCTCACTGTACTGATATCTTCAGTGAGACGAGAGGCCTTTGCTCAACAGTGGGACATTACAGGCTAATACTTTTACTTTTATTACGCTTTGATTTTTATATATTGTTTGACTATTTGATTATGTTTTCCAATAACTGGGTAACGAACGTTCATCCCTAACCTAAATATTTTATTCTCATCTCGTAAGTTGGTTAAACCTAATCTTCTAGGCGGGGCGATATCACTCAACTCCATTGTATCTTGTCAATATCACCGTTGTACTTCGAACGTTGTTGATTGAACCCTCCCCGCCTTAACAGTGTTGATTCTATTATGAAAGTACGTACTAGTTTCACACATGATTTATTTACTTTTTTACGTAACTGATGAATTGCACTGCTATCTTGTTCGTTAACTTGTTCGGAATTTAAGGGATTGTCTTGTGTTATCTAATGAATAAAAGCCTAGACAAAAATGTGGACTTTGAAATGGCTTAGATAGAAGTTGCAAAACTTTTTAATTAATTTAAATTACAGGGCGTTTTTATTGAAGCATCTAAAGCTTTTTTATATCGAAAAAACATCCCTTTGAACGAATAAAACGTTTCGCTCTCATATTTTTTTATTTCCATCAAAAATACGTCACGCTCTACGGTATACGATATAAAAACACATCGTAGCATTTTATTCTCACGATATTTTACCATAATGTTATCTCTGATTTATGTTACCAATACTCTTTATGCGTTATTATTATTTTTATAGAACACTTTGACTCGTCAAGGGTCAAAATTTAGAGTCCATTATAGATAAAAGTTCCCAATAAAGTTTGAATTGATTGCCCTCTTTCGAACAGTTTTTTGTTGGGGTCCATTTAAAAAGACCTCAATATGTTCCCTTGAATTTATTAGTTCACAATAAACCTCGAAACTTGGTGGCCTGAGACGGTGGCCCAGTTTTGTTCGAGCTTCGCTTCATGTAGGTGCCACGTGGGTGGACCAAATCAAAATATGAATAGCCTTTTCACATGCAAAGTTGGTAATTTATCGGTTATTGTTTACAAACAGACTGTCGTTTGACAGTTTAGTGATTTGAATCGGATTATTTTGGGTGTTGAATAATGAGTTGAGTTGAGCTTTTGTACTGGTTGTTACCGAGTTTTATTTGATTAAGTAATACGCAGTGTATGCTTAGTTACTTTGTAATGAGCCGCACGTTGTGCTTATGGAGGTATTTAGGAATACTAGCAGCATCTGCGGTTTCGGTTCTTTTGATCTCTTTTTGTAGTTCTAAAACCTACTCAGTTTTAACCGTCTTGAAAAAGGAGGAGTAAATTATGTAGATTCTATTGATTTTAGACATCTCACCCATCGTCACGTAAAGTAAAGTAATTAGCCTATAATTTCCTTCAAAGGCCTCTCATGTCACTGAAGATTACGTACAGTGAGGAGGATTAGGCGTAATCACCACATACTTTAATACATATTAACTTTAAGGTCACCGTAGGATAGTTTAAGTTAAGGAATACGACTAACATTGGCAATTATGGTCAAAATATCAAAACTTACATAAATAACATTATAAAAAGTTTGTCCCAAAGTAACCAAGACACATAGTAATAGCATACCAATTGATATGCATTAAGCTATTGAGATTCCGTTAGACATTTTTATTAATATTTTATATACATTTGTCACAATAATCGTTAGCTTACGGTACAGGAGCGTTTATCAAGGCATTTATTACCTTATCATAAAAGAGGTATAAACAAAGGCGTTAAAAGAAGCTATTTTTTTACTAGATAGGCACATTCAACGGGAAGTTTATAGGCTATTTTTCATCCCGCAATTCCTATGGGAACTGGTACAACGCAGGTAAAACTGCAGCGTGCTGTTAGTCGCTGTTACGTTGATATGCTACATCAGTACCGTACCAACCTAAAATAGTATACCTCATGTGGAAAGCATCTTGTGTGAAGAGCACATACATCATACTGTTACTGACAATTGCATAGTTTGATTGTAATGTTAGACAGATCTCCTGTCTATCAATATTACTTTCAACTATCCATCCTCTCCGCTTTGCCCTTTAGGCCCGGATTAGACCATCTTCCGGCACGTCAGCTGTCTCCATTCGATAACCGTTGTCCTTCCATCTATTCCACCGGAACAGCTATTAATAACAATTTACTACATTGTTCGCATACTCCAAGCCTTCGAACACTCGGCTTTCTCTTCTCGACACCTTTGTAGGGAAACATGCTTAGTTGTAACAAAACCGGGCATATTAACGAACTTTATTGCATCAGGTTGTTTATGTACCTATATAATTAATAGGAAATCTGTATGGAATAATTGCGTTGTTAAGTCTTTAGGTGTATGGGACGGCTTTTCCTTGTAACTACCGTTTTCACATATGGTAGAGAGTAATTAAACGATAAACTAAAGTGACTTTGAAAAGTGTATACAGGCACTTGATCTCTCGTTTAATAAGTCTACTCATTGTATGAAGGCATTGTGAAACAGTTTCACTTAAGTCGTCAGGAGTTTTTTTAGACCGCCGAAAGGCCTCCGAAATGGTCTGACGATTGAAACAACCGGGACCGACTGCTTTACGTGCCCTCCGAAGCACGGTAGCGCTCAGATAGAAATGCCACCAATAGAGGCATGTTAAAAAGAGAGGAATACCACAGAAAGATTTGGAATACCTTTAATCAATTTAATTTAGTTATTTTGTATGTATTGTTTACCTTTTACATACTTCTATATTTCAAATTCAAGAATAATCATTCATTTATTATATCCTACTAATCCTACTAATATTATAAATGCGAAAGTTTGTAAGGATGGATGTATGGATGTTTGTTGCTCTTTCACGCAAAAACTACAGAACGGATTTGGATGAAACTTTACAGTAATATAGGTTATACATCAGAATAACACATGGGATACATTTTATTCCGAAATTTCCGTGGGAACGTGTACAACGCGGGTAACACCGCAGGGCGCGGCTAGTACTCAAATAATGCGAAATACAATTAAGTAAAAGTATAGTCGCACTCACGAAATAGAGAGTAAGAACTTAGCTCTTCCATGGTCCCACTACAACACTGCTCACTAAAGATATTAGCAAGCAGGAACGATTAGGTATAATACCACGACTGCCTAGACTCTAGGCTAGTTTAATTTACTTACTTCTGGAAACCTCTAGGGCCTAGAGGTTTAAGGAAAATAAACTTTTGTTTATGTTCTGTATATGAGCGAAATGTCAGAAAGGTAAAATTATTTTACTTTGAGTTAACCGTTACGACTAATACTTTTCGCTCTTCCCTGGCAATACTATTTCATATTGCAAGTCCACGTCATAAAGTACCCACTCTCTCCTGCTTAATATCACATTAATATTTAGCACCTCACAGCGATGGTGTTACATAAAATCACTATCACTACATAGTATAAAACAAAGTAGCTTTCCGCTGTCTGTCTATTTGTCCCTATGAAGCTTAGATCTTTATAACTATGCAACGGATTTTGACACGGATTTTTTAAATAGATAGAGTGATTCAAGAGGAAGTTTTATATGTATAAAAACTCCCAAAATTCCCACGGGAACGGGCACAACGCGGGTAAAACCGCGTTGCGCTGCTAGTAATACATAAATCTCATTAAATAGATAGGAATGTATCGACCAATGTTGTTATAGGAAATTGTATTTATTTGTGGTTATGGACTCCTAGTACCAGGATATCATAACCGCCCAGTAGTGAGTGCTTTGTAATTGTGATTTACTCTATACTAGTGTAATAGGTCGAAGCTTGTTCCTTATAGTACATAATGGGAGATCTTATTGGATTAAAGTTTATTGAATGAGATAGACTGGCGCCAATACTATGACGCAACAATATGGAATGAAAGCCTATTTCTGATCGTAACATAGTACATACTTACTCTTAAATTTATTGGCCACGGTTAGCACATTTCAGCTGATTAAGTTTATGGGTAGTATACTGTAATTTATAATGATCCCTTAATGTAAGCCTAAGCCAGCCCAAGCTATGCGTAAAAATTTAATTGGTATCTTGGGTACATTAAGTTTATCTTTATATTATATACTAGCAGCGCCTTGCGATTTTACCCGCGTTGTGCCCGTTCCCGTGGGAATTTCGGGAATTTTTTTACATAAAAACCTTCCTCTTGAATCACTCTACCTATTACAAAAAACCGCATCAAAATCCGTTGCGTAATTTTAAAGATTTAAGCATACAGACAAACAAACAGACAAAAATAGCGACTTTGTTTTATACTATGTAGTGAAGTGTAATCATTATTAGCCAATTCTATTTATCTGTACATATAATATAATGACTGGCTTATCTCTGGAAATAACTGTCGGATTTTTTTATATGATAGCCATTCGTAAAAATGTTTATAGGCTTTTTTTATCCCCAAATTCCGAAGGATAAGACTAATATAATAAAGCTGAAAAAATTGATTTATTTGTTTGTTTGAACGCGTTAATCTCGGAAACTGCCAATCCGATTTGAATAATTCTTATTGTTATGCATAGCCACATTAAACGGGAAGGTTATAGACTACTTTTCATCCCGAAATTCCCACGGGAACGGGCCCAAAGCGGGTAAAACCGCGGGGCGCTAGTACTGGCGCCGTCAATATGAAATGCAATTCATCTGCCTCACCGTTACGAAGTAGCTCTATTCTAATTAGATGCGGTAGTTTGGACGTTTACGAAGACTGCAATAAAATGAACTGCTGATAGTTCTCATTGTGTTCCGTGAAGATTAATGGTCGCGCGTTTTGACGGCTTTTTGTTTGGTTTAGAATCGTGTTTACTTTGTATTGGTTTTGTGGTATAGTGGCTTTTTCTGCATCCGTTCAATGAAATTGACTGAAATAATTCGGTTCTGTTATTAAGTGTTATAATAAGATATAATAAGATCAAGACCAGAAAAGCACGGTTATTTATAACATTTAATCCTATTGATTAGGCGCCAATATTTTATCCTCACTTTTCAAAGATTTGTGTTACTTACATCTTTTATCCAAATTGCTTTGGCTCCTTTATCCCTAAATAAAAAACGAAAGTTACAATGACCATAGATATAGAAACCTCTTCGCTTACTCCGACTCTCTGTTACGTTACTTCTGTGCGTGGATTCGATGTAGGAAAGCGAAGCTTGTTTCCGATTTATTTATACGGCTCGGGTTTGAGATGACCAACCCGCATTGGGTCAGCGTGGTGATTACGCCTTATCCTCTGTGTACCGATATCTGTTGTGAGATGAGCAGCCTTTGCCCAGCAGTGGGACATTATAGGCTTATGCTTTTTTTTATTAGTTACTGTTGGTCAGGATATTACAGGCTTTAATTTATTTGGTGTCTTTATCCTATTCCTATCCTATTGAATTCTTCATCGTTAATAGTTATAATATATTCTATTGATTTTGTCTTCTTTTCGCAGACGATGAAGAAGAATGCGCCATGTCCGAAGACTCTGTATCTTCTGAGGGTGGCCGAGCCGACACTGATGACGAGGGCATCGAGCGGGATTCGGAGCCGGCGCCCAGGCGGCGGCGGCGACGGAGGCGGTTCATGTTCAGAGATGTTATTGAGGTGAATATGTTACGCAACCTTTAAACTGTAGCCAGTTCTTGATGGATGTCGTAAACACATTTTTCGCGAGTAAGTTGTAGGTTAGTGGTCATCCTTGGTGACGAAGCTTCTTAAGACTGCATAAGAGCCTTCGGAAATGTCACTTAGAAACGTATGGGACAATTTCACGTCCTCTCTGAAGCACTGTAGTGCTCTGATAGAAATTCCACTATCGGCTATCCATTCACGTAGGGGATGAGCTGCACGTTGCTTAACAATCGCAATTGCCATTGCTCAGTCAAACTACGCAGTCAGACAAGTGGTAGTTCTCTCGTCCTTAAGAGTAATCCTGAGATTTGTACCAGGTTGTTGCCGGAACAACTGAGCGAACTGAGGCCTTATTGACTTGAATGTTTTCCCACTAAACTTAATTTCTACTGTATTCACATATTTCAAAATAAACACACACCATAAAAGCTCATAAAAGCTTTTAACACTGTAAAGTTTTGATCCCAAAAGCTTATTACTTTATTGAAGCCGTTGCATCATGTTACGTTGTGTTCACTTTATTCGGATATCGATAACGAGTTTTCGTATTTAATATAATAAGTACCACTCTAGGGATACCATGAGAAAATATTTAGTGTCATACTTAAATTAACATTTACCGAAAGTAAAAAGGTTTTATTACGAATTAAAGATTAAAGATAACTGGAATTGAAATATTTCGTCACTAAAGTTTCACTTGTTGAAAGAATTTGTGTTTTAATCTCCGATTTCTGGTTCTCTGAACTCATTGGGAGATAATCTCATGAAGATGTTTCGTCCACCTGATGGACGCTTTCACTTAATGTGGTCACGTCCTTATCCGTCCATTGATAAGTTGTTATAAGCAGGTTTGTTTTTAATTAAAAATATTTGAATACTTAATGAAAAGTAAACATTTTTCATTTAAATTGTTTTCTCTTTCCTTGATTAGGTTATTTATTGTGAAGTATTCGTATCAAAGTTTGTTTTTTCGAAATTAATGCTGAGATTATAATTTAATTTTTTGTACTTCACACTGGCTGGTTTCATTGGTAATTTTATAATGATGGGTAGGTACAGGTAAAGGTAACCTGTAATGACCCACTGTTGGGCAAAGGCCTCTCATCTCACTGAAGGTATCAGTACAGTGAGGAGAGTTAGGCATAATCACGCTTGCCTAATGCGGGTAATAATGATAATTATAACAAAATAATTTTTCACTTAAGTACAGTAGAAATCAATACACATTTCACAATAACATCAAATCATTTCGAAAAAAATCATCACTTCGTAACATTTTCAATCAACACAATATAATACCGACATGTTCCCATATAAGTGAAGTCAACATTACTTCTTTGACACCCATCTATTACAACCCAATTGTCACCCATTTTCGGCTTAGAATTGGTCCATTCTTGGAACACTCTCACCTTTTATCATCACTAGTATTGCATCAGTTGAACTCGGGTGACACATCAGCTTTCACCAACTGCACTTATTAGGAAATGATTAGACCACTATTTATAGACCACTTATAAATTAAACTGAATCAAAGTGATATATAAATGGTAAACGGTTTATATTTTCGGTGTAAATTGATATCTGTTTAAAAGCGTGGGTTTTAATGGTTCACTGTCATGCGTTGGGTTGGTGTGATGAAATATAATGTGGTGTGAATGGTTAATGACGTGCGCTGCACTGAACTGGACTTAATAGGTGGCATGTTGTAAGTGGATTGTTAGGTACAAAGGTGTTTTAAGAATATTAGGCATTAGGTTATTTTATTAACTGTTTTAGGGTTTTATTCATAAATGCTAAAATGCTGTTACATTATAGCTATCAAATGGTTTGTCCCATACCGACATCTGCTATTTTCCAAAGAGCGAAAGAGACAAAACACTTTTTAACAGTGTTTTAGTTAAATAAAGTTTATGAATAAGGTGGTTGAGATACAATGGTACTTTAAGAATATCAGGCATTATGTTATTCTATTAAAAGAGTTTAACTTTGTTGAAGTTTATTTATGAACTAGCAGCGCCCCGCGGTTTTACCCGCGTTGTGCCCGTTCCCGTGAGAATTTCGGGATTTTTTTTACATAAAACCTTCCTCTTGAATCACTCTACCTATTACAAAAAACCGCATCGAAATCCGTTGCGTAATTTTAAAGATTTAAGCATACAGACAAACAGACAAACGACAAACAGACGCGACTTTGTTTTATACTATGTAATGATGTAACTAAACAGGGTTTACTCCAACACAACTTTGAGTTCACCGATCCGCATTTTGGCAAACGTGGTGATTATGCCTGATCGTCCTCAATGTACTGATATCTTCAGTGAGATGAGAGACCTTTGCCCAGCAGTGGGACATTACAGGCTATTACTTACTTACACGGTATACTATCAAAACAGATTTTTGAAATAGGAATAACAACATCTACTTAACCAAGTTCTATATATTTGTTTGTTTGTTTGAACGCGGTAATCTCAGAAACTACCAATACTATTGAGTAATTATTTTTGTAATGGATAGCCACATTCAACGGGAAGGTAGGCTATGTAGGTTAGGTAGGCTATTCATCCCGAAATTCCCTCAGGAACGGGCACAATTCAGGCATAACCGCGGGGTGCTATTGTAATTTATAGCTTTTCTGTGTAACTTACTACCAGAAATATAACTTGTAACTAATTAATATGAACACTTATCTTGAACTTACTCTTTATGTTTATCGATCATAAAAGTGTTGATAGTTCAAAAGCTTTTCAAAAGCTAATAACAACGTATGTGGTATCGCTGTAAGTAAGCTTAATCATCGTGTTTACGATACCTCTTAGGGGTAAGCTGTTGAGTAAGCATATTATTAAAACGCAGAATTTTCAAGTAAATTCGAAGTAATGATGCTTTGGCGATACAAGGAATTCAGCACTGTCAATTTCACCAATTAATTACAATATAACGGATTTTCATGATTTTGCCGTGTAATGTAAATTTTTCACGTAACTCTGACTCTGATTTGTGAGATTACGAAACGACCGTAAAATAACTGTTTTGACAATTCACGTAATAAATTATGATAATGCGCAAAACAAAGTAAATTGTAAGATTAAGATCGTGTTACGTATTTTATAATAATCGCAATCAATACAATTCGCGATGACTGTGTAATATTACAATAAATAAATAATATAGTAAAACTCAACGGTGGGAACCAAATTTTTGTGAAAAGCTGGCGAATACACTATAGTCAAGCATAGATCTATAAAATTCTCCTATATCTTTATAAAAACTTCTTCATAATTAAGATTGTTATTATGCTACTTAGAAGAAATTAAACTAGTAACAATTTTCTTTCGGCCTCGGGGTTAAATATTAGATGTTATCAAGCCATACTTCAAAGCAAAACGAGGTTATTAGAAAATATCCCTGAAAGAAAATATTTGTCGAGCCTGTGGTTTCCTCCACTTTTCGCTATCTCAGAGTGTCTCGGGCTAAAGTGGGTCAGCCAAGTGTGTCGGAGGGGCCCATCAATAATGTAGTGCAGGGTTTATGCGTTTCCTTATAACTTAGACATGAGTGGGTTTTATTTCGACTTCCATCATGGTTCAGTTGTTTTTGTGGGTCAAGTTTTTATGTTTCGGAAGGAAAATGAAAGTTTTCGGAAGTTATTTTTTTGTGTTTTATTGACATGGGAATCATGGTATTGGTAGTACGGTATTCATTGGAATTAGTGAAGTTGGTTTATATGTGTCACCCTAAATTCGTTATTATTATTATATTAGCCTTGGGTGTCCCATTGTTGGGCCAAAGCCTCCCCCTATCGTTTCCACTTCTCTCTATTCAGAGCTTCACGACGCCTACCAGGCAAAAATCCGTCGAGTTCATCTCGCCATCTCTGTTTTGGTCTGCCGTAGCGTCGCCTTGGAACCGAATGAATTTAAAGCCAGTACGTTTACAGCTAACAAGAAGAAGCTGAATATATAAATTGTCCAATGAAGTCATACCGACTGGACACTCAAACCGTAATTCCAGTTAGCCATCAAATCAATGCACAGCCATTGCTCAACATCGACCTATTCCCTCTAATTTACGATTTCAATACAATGTCCATCCATACTAACAAAATACGGGTGTCATGTTGTACAATCGACAGTTGACCGGGTTCAACCTAAATAATGTCTATGGGCAGACAAAGGAGTGTTGCGAAAGTGGTCGTGCTATCCCCTCCCGGGACCTTGACACGTTGAATCATACCCCAAGCGTTTTGATTGTAAATGTGTTTGTATAGAAGCTCTACAGCTGTCTGACGTGGGCCTTAATAGTGCTGTTAAAAGCTTAAAAGCCCTTATAGTATGACAGACAATGCTATAATTGTGAAGGAGGTAGTGATTGATTGGGTCGGGTTTGAATGTTGTGTAATTTTTAATATAATTGTATGAATTTGCTTAATGTTGGGTTTTTGAAGTCATTAGTTCTTTATCTTGTTAAATCGTACATAGTTATATTCAAGTCTTATTAAGTTTATTTTTTGCCCAGCAGTGGGGCATAACAGCTTTTTGTTACATTGACTAGGCCATACCAATCATATTTTATAGACACGAAACACACAGTTTCACAGTTTTTCTTAGTTCTATTTCCGTTTGGTTCCCATGGTCGTATCCTGGCACTTGTTCTAGGTAACAACTTGCCATCAATCACATGGAATCCAATGTTCCCACAATAAATAACCCTCATGGTAATTATTAGCTTGAACGTCGCCAACGAATGTGTAAGTAGCCAGCTCTGCTCTGCATGAGAATAGTGTCTGGTTAGGCCCATGGACGGATTACTAATGAAATGGTGGAAATATTTGCAGTTTAATAAGTAGGAGGCATTTGGAATTAATTGTATGGCGTGTCTTATATTTTGTATTAAGGATCCTAGGGGAAACTCATTATAAAATTTAATAAGAGTTTAATCACTACATAGTATAAAACAAAGTAGCTTTCCGCTTTCTGTCCCTATGTATGTCCCTATCTTTAAAACTACGCAACGGATTTTGATGCAGTTTTTTTAATAGACAGAGTTATTGAAGAGGAAGGTTTATATGGATAAAAATCTGGAAATTCCCACGGGAACTGACACAACGCGGGTAAAACCACGGGGCGCAGCTAGTAACAATATAAAAAAGTATTAGCCTGAAATACCCCATTGCATGTTTAAGCGTACGTTTCCACCAATCACAGCAAATTGGGATTGTCAAACAACGCATTGCGATTGTCAATTTTTTTCGTCGTGCATTGTGATTGGTTAGTTGAGCTCCGTGCAACTTCGCTACGCTTAACTCGAAATGCACACTTAGGCCCCTTGGTTCACTGAAAACATCAGTACAGGGAGGATTATTAGACAGAATCACCAACTTTGGTTACCTAACTGAAATATAGGTAGAGAACATTTTATCATTTTAAACCAGGACTAATAATAATAATTGTTGTGCAATAAGTACTTACCTAATAGATATTTTGTATCTAGTACGTATAGGCACTAACTCTTATCAGTCACATCGTCAGTCAATGCCTAGATAAGTGACATATTACTATCACGCCCCACGACACTGATAGATCTTAAACGTTTCCATTAAGACCTACCTTTGTACTTTCAAGTGTTGCGCAAGAGTGCATGCGATCACCTTTATTACTTATCATAATACTGGGCACTATCCAATCACTAACGCTCGTGGCATAGTTTTATTTAACGACTAGCAGCGCCCCGCGGTTTCACCCGCGTTGTACCCGTTCCCGTGGGAATTTCCGGATGAAAAATAACCTATAACCTTCCTGTTGAATGTGGCTATCCATTACAAAAATAATTATTCAAATCGGACTTATAATTCCTGAGATTACCTCGAACATACAAACAAACAAACAAACTTATAAATTTTACCTCTTTATAATATTAGTATAGATGTTGACTGATAGCGATTGTTAAGCGACGCGCAGCTCGACTGCTACTTGGATGGGTGACCGAATTGTGATCGAACCGATTCCGAGGGCATGTTTAATGTCGGTGATGGTTGTTTTAATCATCAGATCATTGAAACTCTGCCGGATATTTTTAGATGGTCTTAAAATTCCGACACCGGGGTTGGACAATAACCTACACGTGCCTACTAAGTATCATAGTTGACGTCATTCTGTGGTTAACATTACCACCCACACTTTGGCGAGGATAATATAATTCCGCCCACGAATTGTTGAAATTTGATCAACCTGATTAATCGGCCATTTGCCGTTTTTATTTTGCTAATTAATACGTTTATTGCCATGTTTTTTAGTTTTAGTTTCACTTTACGACTCTTTTTCGGAATCGTGTGGGTGTTAGACTAATTCGTGGATTGGAAAATGAAATTAATCTCTTGAATTTTGAATTAGTGGGATTAAGATTTGTTTGGTAATCTGATAGTAATAAACGGATGAAAGTTCCTTCAAATTATTTATTAGTAAGGTACCAAGTACCTTTAATTCGTAACGTGGGATTTTAGCACTATAAGATAGTACTTAGGCGCCTACCTATCATGATGAGATTGAAGCAAGCGGGGTTGTGTGTGCGGAGCTCAACTGACCAATCACATTGCATTACGACAAGATTTTGACAACTTTATGAGTTATTTGACAATCGCAATGCCCTGTGATTGGTGAATCGGGCTCCGTAGCGGTCCGCTCCAATGGGCACCCACCCTTAGAGGACACATCTGAAGAAAAATAAGCGGATTATTTTCGGTGATCGATGATCGATCCATTTCTATTCTTTGCATCAATTTTTCGGCCCTTTATAAGCATCTCTAATCTAACGTAATCTTCATCCACCAGCGCTGTATATGGCACTGCGGCGGCGGCGGTCGCTGCGCACGTGACGCCGCTGGCGCGCACTACCGCGCCGTTTGCCGCGCGCTGGTCGCCGAGGCGCTGGAGCTGGCTTCCTTCCTCGCCAGGGTGAGGGTCGGAGGCGCCAGAGACATGGGGGCTGCGGAGGATTCGGCTACGCATCTGGACACGCTGCAGTTTTCTGATTGGGTACGTATTACTTTATTTGATGCCCCGCGGTTCTACCCGTTCCCATAGGAATTTTGGGATAAAAGATAGCCTAGCTATAACCTTTCTTTTGAAATAGCTACATATTACAAAAATAATTATTCGAATCGGACTAGCAATTCCCGAGATTAACCCGAACACACAAACTAGATGTATTGCAATAAGCAGCACGAAAGGCTGATATTGTTATACTTGTACAGTAACTCTTCACCTACAGTATACACATACAACATTAGACTTGGCCATTTTTTCACCATAGGTACTCGTACTTCCCTAACCCCTCTTGTGCCAACAATTATTATCTTGTAAATATAGTTCAGCTTAAGTTGTAGCTATTGCTGGCATTCACAAAAGTAATATATTTAAAGCACCGCTACACACATGTAATACCTACCACAAGAATATCATACCAACGATTTGCACTCATTATAATAAATGAAACGGGTCTGTATCGCGTTAGATAATTTAACGTATTTTACTAAAATACGTACCCGACGTTTCGACGGTGTAATTCGCGGTGTAATTCGCTCGATACAGACCCGTTTCATTTAGTACAACAATTTACTTCTATTCCCATTCGTGTAGTTTGTCTAATCTTTTCTCTCCAGAAACCCAAGCATCCAAGTATTCGAATCCACCAAACCCTGCCAATCAATGTCAACTAAATACATTAATAAATACATGTTTGTAATTAAAATTGGTTCGCAAACACATTATTTGGTTAAACGAATAGCTAATGTAGGAAAGTGCGTTGGTCTGTCGGTAGCGCAAAGTGCGATAGATTACGATGCTTACCTAACTAGATATGTTTTATTAATGCTCTGCCGACGTACAGGTATTTCAAGTTGAATACCACAAGAGATAGTTTCGTATAGATACTGTACGTGGTAGGTTTTGCGATCAGCGATTCTGATGTTGCAACTGCATTTGGAGATAGTGATTCATCATATGATTGACTAAGTTCGTGTTAGGAATAAATTATAAGAGAACTTTAAGCTTTAATTATAAGAGACAGTCAATAAAATAATACTTAAAGGCCTCTACCCATTACACCGTATCATACCATGACCGTGGTATGAACGTGTCAGGCAAAAAAATATTAATACAGGCAATATGAAAACCAGATTTTTTTCTTAAAATTAGAAGTTCCTTTAATGAAAATAATGCAGAAAATCATAAGTCAAAGATGAAAAATCCAAAGTCCTTTATCCCTAGTCGCCTTGCCTAAAGCTTTGTAGAAGTAAGTGTGCTAAGGCCTTAGGTCGGAACTCTAGTAAATATTTATGTCTATTGAAGCTGTCGCTAAAATACCTGCTCGTAGAAATTCTACAAGCTTTTACTTGATTTCAGTGATAGTTTTATTGGAATTTTATGGCGGAACAAATTGGAATTTACCTAGTTTTGTCAGATTTGATTTTACAGTGTAATATTATTACTCTCTTATTAAAAAGATGTTCCAGTTATATTTTCCCATCTAAAAAATACCTAATAAAAAATATATTTTATCAAAAGTATGTATGTAGTTTTTTAATGTGTTCTCTATACCATGTGTAAAATGCTAATTCGATCCAATTTTTTGTAGTCAAACCGAAGGATATGGAGAGCTTTACAAGTACGTAAAACAATAAATGTCGTTGCGGTAATGCTTTCAGAATTAGATGTTATTTTGATGTCCAGTCCTCCAACCATGTCCATTTAAAGTTAGCTTGTCCGACAACCAAGCGTCGAGCGCACAGTTGATTTTGTTAACAAGCGCTTTAAAATGACAAGGTCCTAAAATGTAACGACCAAGATAATGGTTTTGTAGGAGGACTGCACATTTTATATTTAGAATCGTAAAATGCATGCGACATTTGAGCTCTCGTAATGTATTTAGAAGTAAGTAAACCTCGAGCCTTGTCCCATAAAACTTTCCTCCTATCATTGTAACATCGATGTAGAATAGCGCCTGCCTATTTAGTAATAGCAATCCGCTCAGTTTGTTGCTATAACATTTCTGGCAGGCGAATCAATTTATTTATTGGGTTCGGTTTAGTAAATTGCTTTTATTTTGATTGCAGGCGCGGTTTTGGGTGCAAGTTATAGGAGAGTTACGAATGGGAGTTAAATTGAAGAAAGTGAATTATTCCAGAACGCCTATAGAATATGAACTGACACCTTATGAAATATTGATGGATGACATTAGATCAAGACGGTACACACTAAGGAAAGTAGACGGTGCGACGATACCCCAGAGGTAAGTTATGTATTTAAATAACTCCATGATATCTAAAAAAGATTATGTTTGGTAAATAATATTTTGTTATCCTAAGATTATTTTGTAATACTACGATTATTTTGTTTACAGTGTAAAGAAAGACGCTCACGCAATGATTCTCGAATTTATTAGAAGTAGACCTCCGCTCAAAAAGGTAAATTATTTTTCTTACTTACAAACTATTTTACGGGCTTTCACTTACGATTTTATTTTTATCTACGATCTTTGCTGACAAGCATTTGAATACAAGCTATTTGAGACTAATCCTCCTCACTATACTTCTATCTTCAGGAGACAAGGCCCTTGCTAGAGATTGGGATTCAATATATTTATGTCTGCATGCATTAACTTACTTCTCTCTTAAACTGATGAGATGGTCTCTTGTCGATGGAGTTCTTTCCATTGTTCTCCATCTTCTGCCATCCTCTTCAGCTGTTCGTACGACACGACCTTTGCTTATTAACAATGAGCACTATTTACTTACATATGCCTAAAATAAAAATTAAATTCATCAACTGCACCTTTCACCCTTCAGTCTTCACTCTCAGTATAACTCCTGGTTTTATTGCAGGCATCAGAACGTAAGCTGCCCCCGGCTCGTCGGGAAGCGACCCCCCGTGAGATGCTGTTGGCGTCCATACAGATCGGCAGACAACTGCGGCCTACACCATACTCCAGGAGATTATGTGAGTAGACTTACTCTTAGTTAGATGGAGTCATATTTTTAGTTTCATCTATTTTACTAACCGTACCGAAAAATTTAGCGATAGATCGAATTCGTCATTGGGCCTTAAATTGATTAGCAAAGTCTCCTATTGCGATTGCTATTCAACTTAATAAAGGCGTTCCAAATACCGGAGGGGCATGGAATATTAAATGGCAGGTACGGAATGTTAAACGGAAAATGCCTTCAGGTTTCGAACGCAACTTCATAATCATGAATGTCCTAGTATTTTTTAATTATGAAAAATGGACTTATAGGGCAAAGGTTCTCAAATGTTAATATTTAGACCCTTATTAATTTAACAGGACAATCTTGTTAAGCTCAATAGCGATTGATGATTTATACAAAAGATAGCATAAGAAGAGAAAGGCGATGTTTGTGAGACCTTTGCCTTTTAGGGGGACAGTATGGATTAGATAAAGAGAATTTGCAAAATTAATCAGCTGTTATAGCCGTTCATAAAATATGTTATAGCTGTATGTTATATACTTACGGCCTGTTTCATTGAAGAATATGTATGTAGGTATTCCACTCTTCCTTCTAATTATATAAGTAGTTAAGCAGATCAAAATGGGGTCTTTATACAAAATAAATACAATTTTGTATATTTTAAAGTTGAGTCCTCCAAAACTGAATCCTTCCTTATTCCAATTTCCTTGCCCATGGTAGATTGGGGTTTAAATGCCATCTATGGATGCTAAAAACTCTTATCTATGTTAAAACTCTTGTACCTTATATATCTATCCTTATATATCTATCCTTATATATCTATCTTTATATATCTATCCTTATATATATCGATCATATACGTATATCTTATTCCTCAATAAACAACTCTTCTTTATTCCAGATCCTCAAATTGAAACCTGATCCCATCCCTACATCCCGAGTTCCTGATGTCATAACACTCGTACATTTTACATTTTTTTAGGTATACTTTTTTATACACTTTTTTCCTGTTATTTTATTAATCTTTAATCTTTTTGGATTAATTTTTTTAGTTATATTTATTATGAGAATAAATTAGTATACTTTTATGACGATAGTTTTGATGTTAGTAGACAAATGGGTGGTAAGTTAGGCTTTGAATGTTTTCTCAACATTTGGCATAATTTAAGAAGGAAAATAAGTAAGTTATCTTATTTGTAGACAGCATTATTTTAAGCAAAAATAACCTTATTTTATTGCAAAATCCCGGGTTTTTCCGCGTTTGTTGGTTAAAGGTAATCTCCAATACGGCTTTACCGATTTTGCTGGGACTTTCATTGATACCTAGCTGACGTTATAAAAACTTACCTAGGTAGGTCTGATATCCTGAAATTGACATTTTGGCAATCACAATATACAGCGGTAATACAGCGGGATTCGTGTATAAAATAACGGACACGCCATTTGTAAGTTGTAACTTATTTTTTACAAAACACTGTGGGACTTATAAACGCGCATTAACAGCACTTTAGCTGTCAAATGGTTTGTCCCTTTCCGACATAAGCTATTTGCCAAAGAGCGAAAGAGACAAAACACTGTTTTAGTTAAATATCGTTTATGAATATGGCGGTGTGTGTTTTCGTGATCACGACTATTGTGACACAGATAAGTTGTATGTTCTAATTTAATTATGAAACGACGTAGTAACGGGACAAAGGTGTACGTATAACCTAGATAGTACTGAAACCAAGATACTAAGTTCAGTGAGGACGACTTACGAATCAAAATTGAAAGAAAAAATAAGGTTTCATCTTTTAGTTCTACGAAAAGGTACTCTATTATACACTACTAGCAGCACCCTGCGTTTTTACCCACATTGTGGAAATTTTGGGATGATTATAACCTTCCTCTTGAATGTGTCTATCCATTACAATAATAATTATTCAAATCGAATCATTAGTTCCTGAGATTAGCGTATTCAAACAAACAAAAAAGCAAAAAAAAAACTTCAACTTCATTATATTATTACGTATTACGATTGCTAAACTACACTCCAAGCTAGTTTTACCCTATTTAAAGTATTCGGCCTAAAACTTCCCTCACCGTACTAACATATAAAACTTTCCCGACCAAAGTTGCGCAACAAAATTGACCTCAATAACAGGTATTAATAAATTCTCCTTTTATTCCTATTTCGGTCGTTAACATGAACTTGGCAGAATAGTACCATCAAGACAGTGAAAAGGAATATGGACTTAAGTTGCTTGAGATAGGATCGTTTTCTGGATGAAGTCTGTTGGCGTCTGGCAGTCTGGTCCAACTGGGATGAAAAGGTCAGGAGTCAAGAGTTTGAAAACGGGAGCATGATAATGTAAATGACGTCACTCGATTAATTTCAAATGAATAGTCTAATTGTTCGCTTAAACCTGAGGAACCAGTATGATTAGTCTGATTTCTGGTTTAGAATAGGATGATGTCTCTCTTTAGGCCATTGCTCTAGGGGAGTGGTCTTCTTCTTCTTCTTCATCGAGTGGATGGTCAACCTGACCAATTCTGGTGTCAGAGTTATAGAGCCGTCAAAGGCCTCTGACATGGCTCGTGTAACGACTACTATCCGTAGAAAGTAAGGGGAGTGGTAAAACGAATTATTATGGGTCAAGTTTATATGATTATTTTTGACTAGCAGTGCCCCGCGGTTTTACCCACGCTGTACCCGATCCCGTAGGAATTTCGGGATGAAAAATAGCCTATAACCTTCCCGTTGAATGTGGCTTTCTATTACAAAAAGAATTATTCAAATCGGTTCAGTAGTTTCTGAGATTAGCGCGTTTAAACAAACAAACAAACAAACAAACAAACAAACAAACAAACAAACAAACAAACAAACAAACAAACAAAACAAACTCTTCAGCTTTATAATATTAGTATAGATAACAAGTTAAATCACAATTTTTTTACAAGTGTTTTTAATAACTATATAAGTGTTAAAAACGATATTGCTATGATTATTTAAATAACATTTAACATTTCTTGACCACCAAATTCAATTGCCATTTAATTGATCATAAAAGACAGCGTTACTCAACTATTCAAAATCAAAATAAAAATAAAAACGTTCAATCAGTGCTACGTAATGGACAATGGGTAATGAGAAGTTGAAAAATAATGAGAATAAAGCCCAGACATTCTTTGTGCGCCACAATGGCAACAAGCAATAAAAAAAAGAATCGTAAAAACTGGTCTAGTGGCCTGTGCATTCATAACTTTAGAAAAAAAGCCTGTTACTTTCAAATACATTATGTGTATTATGTATTTTTGTGTTATGTTAGGAATGCAACATACCTACATGTAGTATTATTTCAACGTTAAGACATTATAATGCTACTGAAGTTTTGTGTAGATTTTGTTAGTTGTAATACATAATTATAAAAAAAACCCTACATTTGGCGACCCTACCTTTGGAACCTTACCGGAAAAAAATGACCATATTGTACTTACGAAGTCTCTTTACATATCCAGAGAAATGTTCTAAAATTGAAGAGTCTAATAGTTCATTAATATTTTTCTTAAGATGGCGTTTTTTTATTGTTTCTACATTATAAGAAAAGTTTGAGAACCTCATGCGGTAAAGCAGAGCGCACATTCTCCCGCGTACACAAACCACATCGCCACCAGTCGGTGTTCGATATTTGAAACGCTCAGACGTCTATCACTTTATTTTAAATATAAAAACTATTTTAACTCTAAAAAGTTTTTAATATAAACTAGGTTTTAGTGCGGAAGTGACAGGAACTTTAACGAGATTAAAATAAGGGTGGTTTTATGTGGCTTCCTTCCCATCGCGTGGAACCTTAATAGAATTTGAAAAGGGATTAGTGCCAGTCTCTATCGGGAAACTAAGTGGACTCCACGGCTTGGAAATTAAATTTTAATTTGCTACTTTTGTTTGTTGTTGGATCTTCAGTGAAGTGTTGAAATGGGAGTCTGTATAGCGAATACATTGGCTATGGATATAAGTCGTAAGTTGATTTTATTATTTTATTTCAAGTAGTTAATTAGATTTATTTAATTAATCTTTGTACTCGTTTGTAATGGCTATTCTATAACTTTAAAATACCATAGTTTTTATTTGTATTTTCATTTATGTTGTGACCCAGTCAAGGTCATTTAGATGGGATAGGATCTTCTGTTTTTCATCCCCTTATTAAAAGGATTGCATAATCTATAAATCTATGTCCCCAAAATAAGGCCCTACGTGGTGTAGTTAGTCGCAGTTGCCTTATAGATCTATACTAATATTATAAAGAGGTAAAATTTGTAAGTTTGTTTGTTTGTATGTTCGAGTTAATCTCAGGAATTATCACACCGATTTGAATAGTTCTTTTGGGTAATAGATAGCCACATTCAACGGGAAGGTTATAGGCTATTTTTCATCCCGAAATTACTACGGGGACGGGTACAACGCGAGTAAAACCGCGGGGCGCTGCTAGTACAATATAATTTGGTTTGCTTAACAAACTGCATGTAAATATTTTACGATGATTAGATCAGTTTGTAATGTGTACACTTACTTTAGATAAAATGTATCGGAATAAAATGTCCTCAGAGTTTAGATTACCTACAGATAGCATTTACCTAGGTAGGTAGTTATATTATGCAAAAAATATTAGATAAATAAGTCCATGAATACAAAAAATGCTTGGAATTGTATTACATTTGATATTGTCTCTGTTTCTGAGAAAGCTACAAGTTTTATTAATCGACTTCAGATAGGAGGAAATTCTCGATTCGGTTAGTCTTTCAAAATATATCTGCATCCTGCTACAATTTATTCCGTATCTTCTAAAATAGTGTCACTGCTAATATGGCTCCAATATCATACTTGTTATTGCGATGTCTTTTGTTTGATAATATTCGTCATTCATGCCTAATATGGTTCTATGTTTGGGTTACCAATTGTTTAGAAGACGCGACATTGCGACTGGACATCTCTAAAACATATTTTCATTAAGATATTCTGTCAGAGGTTAAAATCTTTTATATTCTAATCTTTTATGCAGAGGAGTTTAATTTTCCCCATTCCCTAAATTCCCACGGGAACGGGAACAACGCGGGTAGTATTCATACTTCTGTAATGTAACGTTACTTTGCGCAGCAAACTTCTATCTTCGTTTTCTAGATATTTTTAGATAGGTACAGATTGTCCTCAATACCATGTTTTATTTACTAATTTTCCACAATCAAGTTCAGTTTAAATATTATATCAAGGGAATCAAGAACAGGGAACCTTATTCGTCTAATAAGTGACACAAATAAACGCGTTCTTCTTTTGTTCATGGTTCTAAATTCAAATTTTAAAATGTCTATGGTATTTTACAGTATGTTAAAAACTATAAAACAGGTAACCAACAATCCAAACCACGTTATCGCTACATAATAGTTATACGGCAGAGTGACATTGAAGTCAGAGTAGTTTGAGATAAGGAGAGGTTAGGAGACGCAAAACTGATTCGATGACGTCATAGTGGTAGAGTACTGAAAGTAGAGCAAGTCACTGAATTATGAAGAACGTAGGACTATGTCTAACTAACTTAGCTGACAATGGACCATTTTATCGAAATTTGGGTGTTGGAAAACTTAGAAAAAAATATTGATATTTTAGGGTGTTACCACAGAAGATCGATGTAAGAATAGACGGAGTATGGGGGAGTCCTATAGCTACTTGTGACTACTTGGATACGTACGTAACGATAAACCATATTAAAGTACCTATACCTTGAAGATTATTAGGTATAAGCCCACGGCTGGGCCAATACCTTCTCATCTCAGTGAAGATATCAGTACACAGGCCGTATAAGGCGAAATCACCCCCATGACTAAAGAGAGTTGATGTTCTTAAAACCGAGCCATATTTGATATGTAGGAAATATATGTTTTCGTTCGAACCAGGAGTTGAACCCGAGACCTCTGTCTTGGCAGGCAAGTGCATATGCCACTAGGCCACTGAGGCGTCCTGAAGGCTATCTTATTGAATAATTTTGTTCAACATGTTTAAACATACTAGGTCTGCATTGCATCAAATTTTGTTGATAAAATCTCACAACTAAAACTACCCATATCACAAATACCCAATGTTTATTCATACTGGGGACTTAGCCAACGTATGAAATTGCACAGATTCTATTTCCTAATCAATAATTTAAATGAATTCGATAAATTGCAAGCGACCTCATTACTGCAATATTATTTGCCAACATAGACCAATAGAATATGCATGTGAGTCTAATGAAATCATTTGCCTTCATATTCTCATTTTTTGCATTAGGTATTGATAGTAATTTAATGCTTCAAGCATGCTATACTTTAATTTTGAGGTTAATTAAGTGTATGAATTTAACACGGACACCATTTTTATAGTTCTATAAAGGTTGATTTATTTATCGCCAATTTTTAAATTTTCTTAACTATCATAAGTAACATAGAGCTCATACAAAAACTAAAGAGAAATCCTTTCTCATATTGCTCATCAAGCAATGGCCTCTCACTGAAGATCAGTACAGCTAATAGGACTGTAGAGACTTGAGTCGATGTATAAGGTACCTACAAAACTTAATTTGCTCACCGAGTATTGTCCTCTCATTGAAGATATCAGTACAGCAAAGAGGATAAAACTTGAGTCGACGTATAAGGTTGACACAGAGCAGAGGTACAAAACTTATTTCTTTGCTAACGTTGAAATAACTCTTGCATCAATGAAGGTAATTGCGTCCACAACACGCAACCTATTCCCATAATAACTGCTAAGTATTCTGCGGTTCACGGTGAATGCGATCTCAATACAAACAATAGGATTTAGCCTCGGTTCATCCGACATATTATTTCTTGATGTGTTTTTGTGCAATATCGTGGGGAAAATATGATTGATTGATTGTAGTGTGCAAGAAATTGATTGAGATTGATCGATGTAGGGGAAAAAATATTAGAACATGATATCAATTGTAAATGTTTGGTAGAAGGGGAAGATAGGAAAGGGATATTTAAAAATAACAACGGGTTGCACTCCGGGAGTGCTAGCAGAAGTGAAAACTTGAATATTAACTTCAAAACGTCTTACGAATTTTCGATCAGGTCAAGTGTATACGTGTACGCGAGTGTAACATTTTTTACCCATCAAAAAAGTGTACAAAGTCACTAAAGAAGTGTTCACTTTCAAACGTTCAGCTAGCTGTTAATTAAGGTACAAGCAAAAATATGTTTAACAGTATAACTTATGACTAAGTAATTTTTGTGGGCCAAATTAAAATAGAACAGAAATATACATTTTCAATGTCCCTTCAAATTATTTTTGCTGATTTCTAGGCTTTCAAAATTTTAACTCTTTCTATAAACATCGGCATTGCATTTTTGTTATGTACCAACGTGGTGTTGTATTTTATATTACGTGAAAGATAGCAAAATAAATAGGTACGATATAGACTCTATGCTAACGTTTCTTAATTGCTTTGCTACAGTTAATATTGGTAAACAAATAATAAACAAGCTTCATGATTCATGATACAGCTAGATATTTATCTACATAATACTTAATTATAACAATCTTCAACCTATTTGTCTCATCCTTAAAATAGTAGCGAAAAACTTTTTCGAAAAAACACCCAACCGACTTCAAAATCTAAGTTGTAAGAAATGAAATATTCCTATTTTTTTTAAAGAAACCATTTTTGAAGTCGATTTAAAAAGTATATGCTTTACCGACTTAGACTCCAAACGCTAACCTAGAGCTAAGTTTGTGTCAAAATTATCATTAATTATAATAATTATTACGTACCTACTTAAGAATTAAAGTCCATTATTATTACTACATTTAGTTAATGATATGAAAATTCGACATTGAACGGAGATCGTGCGGGTTCGGTGAATGGCGCCAGGCGGTTGTCTTTGTACTCAAAACTAGTATTTTAAATTCCGTAGTCGTTTGTATTGCATGCAGAATTTAAGATGTTTGGACCAACGTTATCTCTATGATGTCATTTGTAACTGTATTTGGGAAATACCTAGAGTGTAGTGGAATGATAATCAGAAGAGTCCAAAAGAAACAAACTTTGTCTAAATTGTATTGTATTGGGAACAAATACCTTTTTCTGATGTTGGAGAACTGCAACTTGATTATCAAACTTTCGCGATTTTACACATTAGGAACGTATTACGTATTTTCGCGGCACAAAATATTGATTTGGTAAGTATAACACTTACGTTGATTACCCGAAGTTTCGAGTGAAAAAAACAGTAGTAATACTTTCATAATTGATTTATCAGACCTGCTTGTGAGAAAACACAACTTTTTCGAGTTTATTGGAGTTGGATCAGTGTGTACATACAGTCGCCAATATAAGTAATTTAAATCAAGGTCATCCAGTACTGTCTACTTAATTAATATCGCTGTTTCACCGACCATCATCAGCACAAAGCGTAAACATGGTCAAAATAATTAATCCTTCTTCAAGTTAAAACGTGAATGTCCAATATAAATAACGATGCGTGTTACCTTGACTTTAATGCAGCTGAAAGCGCTTTTAAGCTTAATTTGCGAGGGTCACTTGGGGTAGTGATGGTAACTATTTATTAATCTGTGGCTCGAGTCTATTCTATCGCTGAACCGGTCAAGGAAATGTATTTTGAAATGATGCCAACTGAACACTGTGATCGATAACTTAGGGACTAAGTTCGTGAGATGGGAAAGTGCTTAATGTGTTTAAAGTAATCTAGTTTCTGGACTTGTTTTTAAAGATTTAAGTTACCGTATATCTAGAGATGAAAGGTGTAAAACCTTTTTTATAAAGGAGCATACTATTTATAAACAAAACGTTTTCTTTAAAGAAGGTTGCTGTTCTTAAAACTGTTGTTCCATTTTTAAACCATCGCTTTCGAAATGACGTAAAATAAATCAAAACAAAAACAAATTCCAGAAGTCAAAATGAAATTCATAGCCTGTTTACTTAAACTTGGATTTAAAATGAATGTAAGGTAGTTAAAGAACGTTTTGTATTTCGAAACTAATAAGCTTGGATGATGAATTGCCCTCATTTGGCTGTACACCGTTCTCACCGTGAGGGCTAAGATTACTCATTCATCTGATATTTTTCCAAGAAATTTATTCGCAATTTACGTGCAATTTTGCAAGAAGGTTGCACCATTAAGTACCTTTTACGTAACTACAGTTATACCTTCGTAGAGTTTTGTTTACAAGGAAGCGTTGTTCAAAGGCTTCTAAAAACAACGTGTTATTTATTTCAGTTAATCGGTTATTTAATGCATTAGATACGGTTTTAAAACGGTTAACCGCAAGGAACTGAATGCCGATGTGCATCTCAATGGACGTATACAATGTCAAAGATGTTTGTAAGGCCAGCAAATTATTCAACAATAGAAGAATTATATACAATTACTGATAATTGCATTGATTTATAAGAATAATACCATTCTACGTGCTGTTTTCTTTATCATGATTATACGATAAAAAAAATAGTTTACGCAAGGTCTCATTCATGGAAAACAAATGAATGTGTGCGAGTTTTTGTTGCAATCTATACTTATACTCGTATTATAAATCTGCAAAGTTTGTTTGTTTGAACGCGCTAATCTCAGGAACTACTGGTCCGATTTGAAAAATTACTTCAGTGTTGGATAGTCTACTTATCCAGGAAGGCTATCGACTAGTTTTCATTTCAAAATTCCCACGGGAACGGGCACAACACGGGTAAAACCGGTGGGCTAGTGTTTAATAAAAGTAGACTTCTACTAGACTTCTAACGCCCGCTCAGAGAACTCAAATGCTTCCTTAGTAGGTTATGATAATTAATGATATTGACATGTAATGTTTGTACGAATATAATTACGACATTTGTTAGTTTCGATTGAATAGATGTATCTGAGAGCGAGCGGTAAGAGTTTTAAAGGAATTTAACTTATTCTGTTACTGATACGGTGAGATGTGCGGCCTTGGTACAGAAGTGGCACATTACAGGCTAATACTTTAGGTTCAGTTTTTGCCTCATGTTCTATAATAAAGACCTGACTTTCCATCTTCTGTAAGATCCATTAATTATATAAATCTTTCTCCTCCTCCGAACTCTACTTATTTGTGAACTTACTCTGCTTAGTATCAATATGAGCTGTCTAAAGTTTTAAATACTGATAAATGAGAGTAAAGTTACTCATCAATACAAGAACAGTCTCAAAAAATCACTAAATCATTTTGGAAAAGAAACTAATTATTTATGTTTCTTATGATTCATATCACTGCGAGTATATTTCGTAAAACCGGTATTTATTAGCACATATTCGTGTCAAACAAACATTTTGGTTCCGTTACACTACAATGGGTTGCGTCACCTGTTCTTTGAACCTCTGATGCGTGTTCATTGAGTATCTGCTTGGAAGGTATTGGGCTCGAGGTGAGAGGTATTTCTCTGATATCGGTGAAGGGGCTTTCCATTAATTACGTGAGCCTTGAAAGGATGGGCCATAAAAAACACGAAAGCAAGGGTCTAGTAATAATCACGTTTATTTAGTATTTCGGCAAACGCTCGATTATAGGCGGAGGCCATGTATCAAGGGGGGTTACAAAAACGCTAAAAACGTGATTAATGGAGGGTCCCTAAAATATTTTCCATTATAATATATAACATGCTCCTTCCACAATACTAGGCTAAGAATTAATTAATTGTGTCGCGTATATCAACGCCCACCTCTACAAATGATCAGTAAAACAAATCGACCTGATTTTAATATACTTATAAGCTTTTTGAAAAGATCATTTATTCTCATATCGATCTATCTGGTGCTGGTTTCACATGATAGCCAATCAATATTGCTGATTTCGCTTGATTCGATCGGTATTGCCTATAAGCTTCACCATTCTATAATAATTTTCTAGGCGTAAAGTAATTGTAAAAATGATTGAACATATGAGTAATATTTGAAAATACGATAAGTATTTTCCATTTTTATAGGAAAATACTTATCGTAATTAAGACTTCTAAGGTTTCAGTGAACTCACTGATGTTAAAACTAGCAGAGCGCCCTGCGGTTTCACCCCCATTGTGCTCGTTCCCGTAAGAATTTCGGGATGACAAATAGCTTATAGCTTTCCTCGATAAGTGGATTATCCAACACTGAAAGAATTTTTCAAATCGGACCAGTAGTTCCTGAGATTAGCGCGTTCAAACAAACAAACTCTGCAGCTTTATAATATTAGTTTAGATTATAGGACATTACTATTTCAAAACTATTGTATTCTTCATTACACATACATATCGTCTACTAATATAAAAAATGAACATTATTTAAGCTTAATATAAACAAACATTAAAGTAACAAATGATCTCTCCCATATTTTGGTCTATTTTAATTTAATGATGGCTGCCAATCTCCTTCTTTTCTATTGTGTGCAATGCTATTGTGTGTACGAGTATATTGTTGGTGTGCTTGTATTTGATGATACATTGGCCTACTTGATGTTATTTTCGAGTAAATTATGTTGAAATTAGGTGGTTTCTTTTGGGTGCCTGTACTAAAGGCAATTCATAGAATGATTTTGTTTTTTTTCGTTACCTACGTTGTTATTAGATTTATAATAAGGTATTTATTGATATCGAACATGTAACTTTTATATATTGGTACGAAGTGCTTAAAGAGTAAGTAAACCTATTGTCTAGTTCGCAAATTATCTATATAAGGATGTTTACTGTAAAACTTCCTTTCGTATATGCATGTACATACATATGTTATGATTGGAGCTGTTACGCTATCATAAAAATGTCAATTAGGCAAGTACATCTACAATTATTAAACAATAGACACTCATACTAAACTCGTGCGTTATTATACTCGGAGACAAAAGAAAGATAGTAGGTACTTGTAGTAAGTACTTACTACACTATGCGCAACGAATACAAGGATGTCAATAAATTATTATTCCACTCCATGTAAGATAGACTCACAACCAAACTAAGTCTTTTATAAGAAACACACATTTTTAAGCTGCAAGATAGATCTTTGCAAAGCTTCAGTGTTAAAAGTATTGCCTTCCGCGAGCTGACTATTAACCTTGTAGACTCGCTGGCATTTATCGAACAAACCGGTACCGTTTATTCAAAATATGATACACAATAACAGATCGCTATTTAATACCTTATGCGAGAGGCATTACAGGCGATTGATTCGCGCAAATTGTTGGTGTGAATTTTGTGGGTCATTTTTTGCGATTGGTGAAGCGTTCGGTTTTTAAACTTTTTTGTTGTTTGGCTCTCTATCTAATAATAGATTGTTTTACGAAAGGCGCCAAACGTTAATCGAATCTTACCGTAAGTACTTACAGTATAGTCTTACATTATTGAAATATGTACGTAGATACTGATACTACGTAGATATTAACTGCTTCTTTACTTACTTTTTGTTGTACATATTTCATGCTGGACTAGCTGCGTCCCGCGATTTTATCCGCGTTGTGCCCGTTTCCGTGGGAATTGGGATGAACAAAGCTTATCACCTTCTTGTTGAATGTGGCTATTCATTGCAATAAGAGTTATTCAAATCGTATGGATAGTTTCTGAGATTAGCCCGAACATACAAACAGAATTACAAATACTTTTTTTATAATATTAGTATAGACATCAGACCATGACGGAGGCCTTTAGGCGGTCTAAAAACTCCGATACCAGGGTTGGCCACTAACCTACTCGAACCAACTTACTCACTTTAGTATACTTAGATATATTTTTCTAAACCATCGCCTTTGTTTGGCCATGAAAAATATTGGTTAAATTTACATATCAACATAACCTATGTTCAAATTCAAATTTAACTTCAACAAACAACTACAACAACCTTTCAAAAAAGGAAAGTCTCATAAGTTGAAAAGAAAATGAACTAAAATCTTATTGGCAGTTAAATTCACACGCTATTTACCATCTTAATACATATCATATAGAAATAACTGTCTGTTATTTACTTTCACTGTGGCGGCTTGGCTTGCAAAATGCATGCTTTTTACATCGTTTTACGTGATGCTTCCTTGATGATTAATTGCTGATGTACTAGCTGGCAGAAACCTTTACCCATCGATGTCTAGGAGGCTACGACTGATTGGAGTATGTTCGTACGAGAGATTTGTTTATTATATTTTTTAATAAATAACTGTTATATTTATTAACACAAAAACAAGAAAGAGGAAACAAATTTTACTTAAAACTAAAATAAATGTAACAATCGAAGGTGTCTGAGCTGATGTTCTACTGAGACCGGCAGTAGAAAAAATTAAGAGTAGGAAAACTTCAGAACTCTTTTTATGAATAGAATTTCTTCCATTAGGTATAAACATTCAGATAGGTATGTATGTTATAATTTATATTTTCATTCATTCATATCTTAGATACGTGGAATCTGAATGTGTTATTGCGATACATTCCATATCGGTTATTAATGCAGAGTCAAAGCTGTATGAACATTCTTCCAAGACTACTTAGGTACTCTTCTATATAAGACTAGCAGCGCCCACGTACCAGTTCCCGAAGGAATTCCGGGATGGAAAATAGCCTATAACATTTCCGTTGAATGTGGCTATCTATTACAAAAATAATTATTCAAATCGGATTGGTATTTTCGGAGATTAGCCCTTATCAACAAACAACTTTACCTCTTTATAATATTAGTATACTAGCCGCGCCCCGCGACGTTACCCGCGTTGTACCCGTGCCCGCGGGAATTTCGGGATAAAATGTATCCCATGTGTTATTCTGATGTATAACCTATATTACTGTAAAGTTTCATCCAAATCCGTCCAGTACTTTTTGCGTGATAGAGTAACAAACATACATCCATCCTCACAAACTTTCGCAGTTATAATATTAGTAGGATAGGATATGGATGGGTTAGTTTCTGCCGTACACTAGTCAGATTAAATGATTACTGCTCTGTGGGAAGATTTGTTAACAATGCGGATTCGATACAATATGGAATGGAAGAACAATACAATTAAGTAATTTCAGAGACTATTGCGTGTTAGTTACTTTTTATTAGTTTTGTAATTTACTTAACGAGTTTGGGAACCTTATTTTGTAGTTAACTTGTTTTATTAAGTTTACGTTTTGAGGAAGTTTAACTTCTTTGTAATAACTGGTTATTCTTGTCAAACGTAACTATCTACTCATAAAATATACGTACATTTATTAATAGTACTTCAGAAATTATTGTTATAAGACGGCGCGATGAGCTAGACCCCTACCGGAACGACTGACCCTGTCTATCGCTTAATAGAGAGGTGTGGAAAGAGAGTGGAGAGGCCTTTGCCCAGCAGTGAGACACACCGTACACCACCAGCTAAATATTATATAATAACTTCAGAAATTATATAGGTCGCCGAATTTATTACAATATCTTAAATAAAAATAAAATTTATTGCCACAAAAAAAATAGGAAAAATACATTCACGGTTTACTTAAAGCTGAAAAATAGTGTAGCAATTGGAGGCGTCTCAGCTGGTGTTCTACCTGGCTGGACCGAAGCCTCAGTAGAACGCTGTTTTTCAGACACTCCCTACTCTTATTGGATAGACTCTAATTTCTAGTTATACCTACTATTTAATGAATTATTTTTTACATCTATGTGACAAAGAAGGGACGCTTGGTATCTTTAGGAAAACCTTCACCCAGAATAGGTCAGTATAAGTATAGTTGATGCAAAAAGTTAATACTTTTGATCAGTTATCACACATGATGCAACAGATTATACGTACCTATCACATATCAAAAGTTAAAACGTCATACGTGATCATTCCTACACCATACAGCTTATTAAGCAACCATTACCAAATTCAGTCAAGCAATGTACGTCCACTTTCGATTCAATGGAATGATTGAGTTGCTCAACGCTTGTTCAATCAAAGTGGCAGTGAAGGGAGTCATCAGATTGATATCAACTTAATTTAAGACTAGCAGCGCCCCACGGTTTTACCCGCGTTGTAGCCATCCCCATGGGAATTTTAGGATGAAAAATAGCGTATGACCTTCCTGTTGAATGTGGCTATAATTATGCAAATCGGAAAGGTAATTCCCGAGATTAGCTCGAACGTACAAACAAACTTACAAATTTTACCTCTTTATAACATCAGTATAGATGTGTAGGTATGAAAGTGACAGCTTTTTTGTATGGCGGTATCGCTCGTCAAAGTAGTGATAGTCATCTATCTACATCTATAATAATGAAATATAGCTGAAGACTTTGATTTTTTTCTTTGTTCAAACGCGTTAATTTGCAACTCCTACCGGGCGGGTCCTATTCGAATAATTTTACCTTTTTTTAACTTTTGCATTACGAAATTACTTTTAAGTGGAAGTTTATAGACGATGTTTTATCCCAAAATTCCCACGGGAACGGGCATAACGTGGGTGCAACGTAGGGCACTTTTAGTCACTTTGCAATTCGTATTTTAAACCATGGTAAAATGTGGCTTTTCAAATTATGTTTTCGGTAAGTATCCTAGCCGACTAGCCGCAACCTAAAAGTGTATTTTAATCACGTACAATACTAAAATGTGTATTTTTTATGCTAAAAGCCTTAGAAATTTAGCCTTTAAAATTATCGTCGTAGGCAGGCAGCTTTCAAGCTGGTATATTATTAAAATAATGTACTTATAAAACTGTTCATAAACTGTCATTTACCTAAATTATCTTATACTTACTTATAACGAAGATTTAGTCGACAAGTTTGAAAAGTACTTCAAGATCTCGACTTTATAGTAGTCTAGACTCAAACCACTTATTTATCTATTTTCCATTCGTTTCAATAAATCAAAAGTGGACCCCAAGGATTTTACGTTCACGATTCAGCCAAGGCCGCTACCATTGTCCCGGACTTTAGTTATCTCGACTCGATAATATCTCGATGGGTGTTGCAATGTTCCTATGTTTCGTGTTACTTTCAACACGTATTATTTTAACCGTTTATGAAAGCTCTTGTGAAATTCTTGGTAGGAGATTGACTTGAAAAAGAGAATTGAAAATAAGACGCCTTGGACTAGATATTGGTTGTATACTTGGCAAGGAACCATATTTGGGGTTATTCCAACAATTCGCAGCTCTTTTTTAACCTTTTTGAGGTGTAAACATCGAGGTATATCATCTAATAAAAGTGAAAATTGAAGCGGCCATTTTGCTGTTTCTACAGTCAACTACAAAAGTTAATGTACACATTCAATGTGACAATAGCATATCAAACATTATATAAAGAAGTGTCGTTCGAAGAAAATATCGTTCGTTATTTAAATTCATCATTCAATGTCAATTTTCTATATACCGCTTATTAGCTAGTAATATATTAAACGTGTTCATCATCTTTTGTCGGTGACTATACATCTTTCACGGTACCATTAAATAACAACTAACACACTTCAAAATAAGTATAAAACGATGCATTTAGACTTTAAAAACACCGTAATCTTATTAAGCGAGCTGTAATAAAAGCTTATTAGGTAACGGAACTTAACGCCGATTGTTTTAGATTTTGATTGGACACGCAACGCTATTCTGAAGCATTCAGTTTTAATAAAATAAGTTTAATGTTCAATCGCGCCCCGCGGTGTTAATACGTTGTACCCGTTCCCGCGGGAATTTCGGGATAAAATGTATTATATGTATTATTCTGATGTATAACCTATATTACTGTAAAGTTTCATCCAAATCCGTCTGGTAGTTTTTTCGTGAAAGAGCAACAAACTTACATACATCCATCCTCACAAACTTTCGCATTTATAATATTAGTAGGATAGGATTTCTGTCCTAGTCCTTTAGTTTGTTTTCATGCATCATTTACTACCGCATTATACGACCATTAAATCGTCACTTAACTAATTGACGTTATTTGTCATATATTACATGTCAAAATCACTCATTAAATCTCTACTAAAGAAGTATTTGACGTCTCTGAGTATGGGTGTTAAGGAATCTAATACGTTTACCTATTTGACTTGGTCTGGTCGATACTCGCAATTCTATCTAAGCGATATTGCTTGGGACGTCAACATGTCTAGCCAATTTTAATTACTTATCAGAAAATGAGAATGGGTAACTCCCCATTCTAAAATGTTGAGGTAACTATAATCTACTTGCAAGAATCTTACTTTTAAAAAGCGGTTTTGGTAAACGTGATAGTAATAAATTAATTCTTCATTTAAGAAATTTATTTTTAAACGTGTGTCTATAAAAATCTCTGTTACATTTACGTTAAACCACCAATGCAAAACTTCTTTGAAACCTTCATTACAATTCGTTTCGCTCGAGATACCACCAGTCCACCTCCGCTTTTGTAAGTACTACCTTTTGTTAGCTCTAAATAAACACGCCTTGGTTGAGATACAAACGTTGTTTCGAGCTAAACGTGGGAAGGGGTGGCATTGAGGGGCATCAAGTAAAGGCTATGACGCATGCGCGAAGCTACCCCAATTTTCCAATATGGCGCTGCCCGCCACAAGTTAAGCACGCGCTTCCTACCTATAAACATCACTTCAATTAAATATTTGTAACAGAAATCTTTAACTTAATTAAAAAGTGTTCATTTTGCTTCTTTATTTAGTTATTTTGTCGCGGGTTTTGAATTTATTGTTATCATTTCGAAGTGTGGACAGGTGTACATAAAGTGTAACGCATTAATTGCCTTGCAGTCGTAATTGTGTCGATGTGTCAATTAAAAAGCAATACAGCTGATCGTTAATTAGCCACATTGACTTAACCGAATCATTTGAATGTTAACCCACATAAGTTAAAAAAACAACTACTTATCTAAAGAATAGTTGATTATTTTCGAAATATAAAATAATTCCTATTTTAAACTTTAAAAAAAGTACATCAACCATAAATAAGTCAAGATCCCGCGCTGTCAAAAAGAACGTAATTCAAAAAATCTGTTCGAACGATTGAACTTTGACATTTCGTCCGTGGAGGCCGTATATCTTCCAAACTGCGTCGGTCCAAGGTTTCACCGGCGGCTCTGCTGCTGGGCACTCGCCCTGTCTCCGGGTTGGTGGAGCCAGTGCGGAGCCCTGAGGAACCTGCTTTGGACGTCGCCCAGGATAAAGCTTATTGGGGAAGCGTAGCTACTGCTATGACAAGTAATACTCATTTAATTAATCTTTATACCTAATTAGATTTATTAATTAAGTAGACAAAGTTACTTATTTCTGTAATTATAGCTTTTATTATAATAAGCTTACTATAATTATTAGCTGTTATAATTATAAGCATATTTCTTAATACGATTTGAAAACCGACCTGTCCCTTTTAAAAATTTATTCATTTTGGTAGCGGCAACACTTACATCAATATTACAATACCTATTTTATTAAAAACAAAATTATTTGAATTCCTTATCAATCTTACAAAAATAATATTGAGTTCACATAAAGTTACTTAAAAGAAGAACTACTGTACCTTACTATTCAGAGGCATGTGAAAGCACATCTCTTGCATAAAATAGTACTCTATACGAAGGTGTTGACATTTATTACGGTCCAATGTTGCCCGCCGTCTTCTACTAGCCTAGCTAGCACATTAGAAAGAACTTACACTATCTTACACCTTTCGCAAACCTAGTATCTTTAAGCTAAACTACAAATCAGGTGACAGCAAAATTGTAGAAACGTAACATAAATAATCTTATGTCACTTTTTATAAAAATAATAAACATTTCTAATCAATTTCAAAAAATCGAAGGTGGAGTATCTCAATTCAAAAGTTCATTAATTAATGAAAAATCAGTCTTACTTTTTTATACCATAAACTGGATTAATCTCAGATTGTCTAGACTGAAATCACGTAACTTCTCATAAAAGTTGAACTTTTGCATACCTTATAGCCTTCCCTTTCAACCACTTTCACTAGTAGAAAGCTGCATACATCCCTAAGGGTCAAAGGTTATGCGTCAATCATGTATTCCTTTAGCAGAGGATCCGCAGTGACTCATTCTCCCCTACTCGACTGCAGTGGAAATTAATGCAGGCATACGTCTGAACTTAATGCGTTTACATGATTAGCTAGCTTATATGAGTGCGAAAATAGGGCTCTTTCTAATTACGAGCTTTCAGTCTGCCATGCGTTTTGTATGAAAAGAACGTTCGCGCGCTAACGATTGCGCGCTAGTGCGGTGCGTAAGCGGACGATAATATCGTTTAAATTAAAAGAGGTCTTAAAGTAAGTTTACTATTCCTTTGATTTTCCTATTCCTTTGCATTCTTGTGGGTAATTTATGTCCTGTTTAAGTTACAGCTACACTATTAATTTTCTTTGCGAATGGTACCACCATTCGTAATTAGCTCAACTAATGCGTAGAACTTTCTGCGATTCAGTTAATGGTTAAGGTTTTAATACTTTTTTTGAATGCATTGAAATTATTAGCAGGAAACACCTATTTATCTCAATAACCTCTATAGGTAAATAAATGAATAAAATATAGGTAATTAATAAAATATAAATAATACGGCAATTCAAGTTTATTTTTCTTTGTATTTGTCCATTGCAAGTTTTATATACCTACTTTTAAGAATTTGTTTCATAGCATCGGTTTTTTTCTAACAAAAGTATTCACATAGTTTTAAGTTACGACAGCTTAAGTACATAGATACATAAACTGGGGCTTACTGCATTTTTATGAGCGTAGAGCATAAAATATACAGAGTTTCAAAAGAATAAGTAAACTTAAGTCACGAAGAACTTAAAAATAAACTTATTTTGTAAGAAAAAATAGACAAAAAGGAGTTTAAAAAATAAGGAGTTTTCTTGTCACGCACTAAAGATATGGAATGTTTTTATAGACACGCAATATTTAACTAAACAAAACTAACTAAAAGTTTGAATGTTATAGAAATAAACAAAGAATAAGAAGTTTAAAACAGTTTGTTAGTTAATAATTTAAGTTTTTTACTATTTTCAGTTGTGCCAAAGGCTGTTCCAAAAGCGTTATTCGTCCTGTTTTGCGTCAAAAAATCACTATATAACTAAATGACCAAAGTCGCTTTCCGCTGTCTGTCTGTCCTTATGTATGCTTAGATCTTTAAAACTACGCAACGGATTTTAATGCAGATTTTTTTTTAATACTCGTAATTCCCACGGGAACGGGCACAACGCGGGTAAAACCGCGGGGAGCTGCTAGTAATAGATATAACAATCGTGTGTGCAGTTATTGCGCACTACTGCGGCGTAGCTGTACGATTAAAAACGATGAAATTGAAAGAGGCCTTACTGTTATTATTTGTTAAAACGGCAACTTACGTACGGTCAGCCAAAAATGTGGTCTACCACCCTACGGTTGAGATTCATTTGAACGTCATGAAACAACAAGGTCAATTTTCCCTGGCAATAAGATTGTCATAACATAATTGTGAATAGAAAAGTCAACCTTAGCGATCGTTACATCTCGCAGAAACTTTTGTCAAAAGTGGTAGACCACTTTCTTGGTCGACCGTACGACGGTGGTTACTGTTAAGCGTTCCTCAGCACGTTTCAATTAATAGTAAAATAGGCCTAACTGTTGTTCTGAATACAATTTCTCTAGTTTAATTAAGACAGGAAAAACCATTTTGTTAAAGCGGTTACGAGCATAAACATAAACTAAAGTTTCATTTTCAACCTAAGTTAAAACACAGAATTTTAACACGTATTCTAATAAGTATCAAATGATCCTCTGTTTAAACATAAATATACGAGTATTTTTACATTTTCCATATTAACGTCGACTAAAACATGAATAAATTAGTATAAATAAACTTATATTTACAAGAATTGGAAAATAACTTTGCCTTTCTTCCGATAATGTATTCAATTTGAGGCGTAACATGTGATGGGGCATATAAAGTGCACTTTAAAGTGTATTATGTAATTAATTAATAACGGAAATATCCGATGCTGGCGTTATGAAATTAGGAATATATTATACTTGTTAGGACGTACAGTATACATATGTCGATGGAACGCCTACAACAAGTTATCCTTAGTAAGTAGAAGTAGAAATTTATTAGTATAATATTGAAATTTATTAGTATAATTTTGAAATTTATCGCCTATCATCTAATTTTATGCTCGGTACAAGTTTAATGAAGAAATCATTTTTATTAGTAAGGCTTTACTATCGATACTTAGACAGTTCCGACCGAATCAATTCCAGTGAGATTGGGGATAATAATTATCTACTTAGATTTTACAACTTGATACAGCAACAGAGTACGAGTACCTCCTTTTACCTGTTAATTAATAGACTATTAAAAATATACAAATAAAATATTTTATCTGTGTTATAAAACTTACCACTGAACTTTACAAAATGATCTATGTCTGATGTGAATGCAAGCGTACCACTCTACTACTACGAAAATGATCCAAGCCTATGATGGCAAGCAAAATATTATTTGACCAAAACCAAATATAGAACAACCTTGGTTGTGACGTAATTGGAGCAAGATTAAAAAAGTTAACGAGACCAACTGGTTTCTCACCGGGGCACCGCAAAATAACAAATTAGCGACAGATTAGTTTGGTAAATTAATAACTTTTTACTGGAGCAGAACCGATTTGAAGTTAATAAGATTAAAAAATATTATTCTACCGTTAGCCTAGCCAGACTCTTGATAAGTATGTCCATCAAAGTTATTTTAGATTCGTCAAAAGCAGTTTTTTCTTATGATTTATTATAATTTCGTTACGTTATAACTATAACCAATGGCAAAACGTACATTCGTTATTTAGACACTTTTAATAACCCATGCTTATTTTGAATTGAATCTACGTTTACGGATACACTTCGCTTTTTTTTACATTGTTAGTCTTCTGTGACCACGGTTCCTGTAAAGGGGCCAAAACGTCAGATAAGAATGTAAAATAAAAGCGAAGTGTATCTGTAAACGTCAGTTTCAATTCAAAATTAGTAGTGTTCGTTCAAACTTAAGAAACCAACATAAATGCCTAGTCGGTTTTAACCTTTAATTTTTTTGAATTTTACGTTACTTTAAATAGTTTCATAACTAAAAAGGTTTCTTATAATTAAATCAAATGCAAATGTAAATATAAATCTTAAGTCTATTTATATATTTTTAAATTTAGAAACGTCAGGACGGCCATTAATTTGATTCTATTAAGCGTTGTTTTGATGATCAAACTGATTTGAATTAATTAAAATATTACGTTGAATTCCTCATTTGCTACAGTCTTATCTTAATAAACTTGAATAATATGAATAAATATTTAACTTGTTTTTTATTATCTAAATAGCTTACTAAGTACTAATCTAGGTGTTGATACAAGTCTGGATTATCTACCTTGAAGATAACATATACACAATGGAATGGTATCTCAATTTAAATCTACAAGTATTTAAATCAAATTAATGTGATACATATATTTGTACCAAAAAAAAAAGTATTAGCCTGTAATGTCCCACTGTTGGGCAAAGGCCTCTCGTCTCACTGATGATATCAGTACAGTGAGGAGGTTTCAGGCGTAATCACCACGCTTGCCTAAAGCGGTTTGGTGATCTCAAACCCGAGCCATGTTTGAAAAGTAGGAAACATGTTTTGACCTGGGAATTGAACCCGGGACCTCAGTCTTGGCAGGCGAGTGCACATACCACTAGACCACCGAGGCGTTACCACCAAAATTATAAGTATATTATTTTATCATTTGACATTCCGCGATAAGAGTTATTTTGGTATTTTTTTATACAAGAGTTATTCAATCTAAACTACCCACATCTGAATAGACCCTCCTACATACTACAAAGGATTTGTGAATTCACGTTATATCTATGCAATCATTCAGGATTACCCTCTATGTATCTGGTAAAAGGTTCTCCAGGCGAAACTGTTAAATTAAATTCTATAAAAAGCTTTCTATTTAAGTATAAGGTCAAAGGTATTTTGTTAGCAAAGAAGGTGGGTAATTGATACACCCACAATAAGTTATGATGCGAAAGATGTACTGGGAATAGCGTCGCTTACTTTATTTTATTGTAGAGTTGAAAAAATTAGTTGCTGACTTTTGAGTCTATTTTCCCACGGTAGACTTTACTTACTTTAAAATTTCATCCCAAGTTTCCCAAAAAAAATTACTGACTTTTATCCGAAAACGTTAATAGCAGGTGCAACCAAAGGACAATGAATGCAATTGTAATGTATTGAAAATCTCTATTATAAAACAGAAAATTTTCATGTTTTGTTTTTTTGAACGCTAATCTCAGAAACTAGGTACCAATCCGATTTGAATAATTCTTTTTGTAATGGATAGCCACATTTAACGGAAAGGTTATAGGCTATTTTTAATCCCGGAATTCCCACGCGAACGGGCACAACGCGGATAAAACCTCGAGGCCCTGCGAGTAAATTTATAAAGCTTTTTAGTGTCATAAGGCAAAGTTATTTATTATTCCGTCTGCAATATCGCGAAGGCCACGGAAAGCGAGAGTGTTGCTCGTGACGCGTTATATTGCTATATAATGCTACTCATTCACCTATACTACTGAGCACTAATTGACAGTCTTGGGTTTCCTAAAGATTATATCTTGAACAAATGAAGCAATACAAATTAACTTTCGATCTTTAAACATGGAGAAAAAGGGAAAATATTGCATTCATGTTCCTTTTAGACTTTCGATTTCATTTAGAAACGTTATCAAAACTACCAATCCGATTTGAATGATTCTTTTTGTAATGGATAGCCAGATTCAACGGGAAGGTTATGGGCTATTTTTCATCCCGAAATTCCCATGGGATCGGGTAAAAAGCACGGGCCGCTGCTGGTGCTAGTGGAATAATAAACACCATTACTTCATGTTAACTCTATGCCAAATTGAGTTAAGTATGTAATACGCTTTTCATTTCATTAAAATCTGTTCTAAACTTTCAGCGTGGAAGACCCACGAAAATTCATATAATATAAGTACCTATAACTTTTCAAAGCCAACATTAAAGCTTCGAAGGTTTCAAATAATGAAAACCTACATAAATATTAAATACTCAATAGACCCTTTGAACTTAAGTAAACAAATTTTCTCGTTAACACATTTATTTGCATGTAAGTATATTCATTTTGCATCACGTCTATTATATAATCATCCCACGATTTGATTTGATTTGATTTATCTAGTACATACACCTAAAAAGGTTTGGAGAAAAAAATGGGATCGAACACACATTGTGTTTGAAATCCATTATCTGTAGGATTTCGAGCATAACATTTTGATTGAACCAAATCTGAACAATACATCGAAAAGGGTATAATCTATTCTTTAATGGTAAACCTTTTTGGATGATCCATCGTTAACGAACATCATTAGTTAGGTAGTATCATATGTGAATGTATATGCAGTAGTATCAGTGAGTTAGATTCCATAATACAAGCTTAGAGCTTACTTTGGGTCTAATTAACCGTGAGTGAATTTGTCCGGGTGTATATTATATTATTATTATAATCGCTACCTACTGTATATTAGAATCCCATTGTCTACAATTCTATAGTAAAATCATCTAGAACAAGCAAAACTTCAAAACATAGTGAGTCTTCTTCTTTTGTTTAGAAGAAAACACTAACCAGTACTTTCTTCTATGTTATTTTTACTCTTCTAAAGAACGTCCTCCAATCTACTCTTCTTTAAAAGAAAAGTAAAGATCTCTTTTTACAACTGGAAGACTTTGAATCCCAAAGAAATAAACGAAAAACTTTAAAGCTACGCGTATCAAAGTAACCTAGATACCATGTAACGTCATACAGTTTATGGGTCACAGTTTTGTAACATTACAAACATGCAAACTAGTGCGGTGATCCTACTAATATAAATGCGAAAGTTTATGAGGATGGATGTATGTATGTTTGTTACACTTTCACGAAAAAACTACAAGACGGATTTGTATGAAATTTTACAGTAACATAGGTTACACATCAGCATAACACATGGGATACATTTTATCCCAAAATTCCCGCGGGAACGGGTACAACGCGGGTAACGCCGCGGTCGCGGTTTGTAGGAAAATATAAGAAGTTGATGCCAGTTTACACATCAGTAAGTGCGTGAGACCGAGTCCCCTCTTTCGAGTTAAGCAAACATTATGTTTTGCAATTTGTTCTTGGCGAATAGGGTTGTCGGGAATTTTATGTGCAGTCACGAACGACGGTGTTACATTGTGACTTGTACAGTGTGGAGCTGAGACATCGAGTGTTCAGAATAGGTATTTGAACGATTTATTAAAGGTGATTTTTAGCTTTTATCTGTATCTCAAGAGCATACACTAAAGTAAGTTATAGTCCGTATGTTAGTACACAAAAACGTATTGGAGATTTAATGATAAATGAAACTCATATCTTCTATAAAAATAAAAATGAATTGCTGTTCGTTAGTCTGCTTAAAACTCGAGAACGACTGAACCGATTTGGCTAATTTTGGTCTTGAAATATTCATGAAAGTCCAGGAAAGGTTTAAACGGTAAGCAGTGAGGAAAAATGTAGGTGAAACCGCAGGGCAGCTAGTAGTAATATATAATTAAGAATGGCGTTAAAGGTCGACAATATTATAAAATAATGTAGCTCTTTCCAACTGTAATGTAACCGTAAAGCATAATATTAGTAACCGCTTAAAATAATAAGTACTTATAACTATTTTACATTATACACTATCAACTTACTTAATTACTTATTCACCTTTTGTCTTTAAATTCCTAGACACCGTGGCGTAAAATTACAATTAATCGCCAACCGTGTTGTATAACAACTATTTTCACACGTTTAAAAGGGAAATAAAATATTGCAATTCCTTAAAATAGGTGTGAAATGTTATGGTGACAAATCCACGCCAATCTGACCTTTGAATGCGACCCAGTTACATAACTCTGCCGTCTGCGGCATTCGTTTACCGACCTGCGTGGCTACCCTTAGTAAAACCATTGTGGGAATTTTTCTTTGAGAAGCAATAGAAGTGCCTCGCGGTTTTAACGTGTTGTGCCCGTTCCCATAGGAATATCGGGATGAAAATTAGCATATAACCTTCCCGTTGAATGTGGCTATCTATTACGTAATTATTCAAATCAGATTTATATCTGAGATTAGCAAAAATTAAAAAACTAACTCTTCAACTTTATTATATTAAGTACTTATACAGATACATTTCTATAGTTGATCGGAAAGTGAAGCGTGTATAGCTAAAATTCTGACTCTAATCCAGACTCCAGAGCGTCTTTAGACCGACTTAAAAGTAATAGCCTGAAATGTCCCACTGCTGGGCAAAGACCTCTCATCTCACTGAAGATATCAGTACAGTGAGGAGAATTCAAGTTCTTATACTAATTCATAAACGATATTTAACTTACAGTGTTTTAAAGTATTTTGTCTCTTTCGCTCTTTGGCAAATAGCGTATGTCGGAAAGAGACAAACCATTTGATAGCTAAAGTGTGCTGTTAATAAACGTCGATGAATAAGGCCCGGTCTACATTGGACACGTGTAAACCAAGAGATTGTTCACTTGATCCTAATATTAACTTAGTATGTTCCTTTCGTTCACATTTCCCTAGATATTCGTATAGAAATATATTTCCTTTGAGATCGAGTGGTTCTTCTAATGGTTCTCATTCCACTGGGACCAGAATACAATAAGTCTTGTTGATGGAGAATTAAGGAAAATAACCGTTAGAAATGTGAAGGTACATTTGTACCTTATGTTTGTTGGTTTTAGGTTCATTTTAGAGTTTTCTTTTGAAGTATTTAGGGGCATTTTGTTGTGGGCAAAATTTTATTGTCATGAATTATACCTATTTCATTTCAAAATATATTATAATTACTTATAAACAAGTACAAAAAACTATTTAATTTCATCACCTATTCAATAACGAAGTAACACCAAAATTTGTTCATCATTTTGAGACCTACGAAGTGGCCTATGTAGCTTATGCATATAGCATATCTCCTGACTCAAAAGTGTTCAAATTTCGAACATAAATACCCGCTTTTCCACAGATAGCTAACTCCAACCAACACCTGTACAAATATCAAGCATCTGTGGTTTTTCTTTAAAGCATTATTTCAACTATATTTCCTTTGTTCCAGCAACGAGTGGTTCAGGCAGCGGTCCCGGCGGTGGAGAGCCGCGACGAGGTGGTGACGTCACGCCGCATGCGCAGCCGCAGCGGAGGCTTATCAAAGTTGACTTCAATAATCTTGAGGTTAGTTACATTTCAAGTTTTCTTAAGAGTTGAGTCTCTAATAAGGCTAAGAAGCAAGGTGAAGACATAAATAGACTTTATTTTACATTGGTATAGAGATAGAGGGAGAGAGGGAGAGAGAGTTTGTCTTCAGACAAGAGAAAAACCAAAACAAAATCTGTCTCTGCGAGCAACTTGGTTCTACTAGAAACCCGCAATGGTCGCTATGTCCGTCCAACCAATGTCCGTCCGATCGTTTAGGGCTCATCAAACTGAGTACAAATTTGACTGTATAATTATTAGACTTTGAGTTTGTAGTTATAAGTTTGGAGGCGTGCTCTCACTTAAGCTGAGAGATGATGTACTTCATTGATTTTCTTCGAAACATCCAAGAAAACAGAATTAAAACAAAGTCAGCGTAGTAAGAACTAGGAAGGTATTGTCCTCAGATATCAAGTAGAAAATATAGGTATAATAAGATCTTTACGAGCGACAAGTTTACTGTAGCTTGGCATTACGCTATTCACATCGGAAAACGATAGCTGTAGTGTAAATACATAACTCTGTATGAGGCTGTAGGTTTTCTTTGCTATACGAATAGCTTGTTTACTTGACGAAATATATTTTATCTGTCTCCTTCTCACCTTGTCTATGTTGTTTGGACATGTGTCTTATTGTTTGTAGTTTTGTTAATTGACTCTTCCGTATTTTCCGAAAAACATAGTTTTTTAGAACAATATTTATAAATAGGAATGTTTTTGCTTTTTTCAAGGATGTAATATGAGTGTATAGCTAATTGATGTTATCTCGTTGATATTATTAAGCAACGTGCTGCTCGACCTCCTTAAAAGATGGGTGACCGATAGTGGCACTTCTATCTGAGCGCTACCATGATTCTGAGAGCACGTTTATTTGTCGGTCCCGGTTTTGTTGCATATTGGAGGGCTTGATGCGGTCAAAAAATTCCATCCAGAGTTGACCACAAACCTATACAAACTTACTAGATAAGAAAAATATTTCAGTACAGCTATTTCCCTGTTATCGAACCTTACAGTTACCCACTTATCTTTTAGCATTTTTTCCTATGTATATCATCTAGTTCATTCGAGATCACACAATAAGTATCGATAACAGAATGGCATTTGTAATCGAGTATCTACTGACGTCAGTGAACTCACTGAAGCGAGAAATAAGCTGCCAATAATTTGTATCGCGTGTTATAGCTGACGTGTATGACTCATTGCTGTTATGGCCGTTGACTTTAAGCGGAAAAAACTTAATTGTAGTTTGAAGTTGATTGTTTTGTTTCTAAATCGGAATGCGCGAATTCTTTCACGTCAGTGTAATCGATTCATGTCAATTTAATCGATGTTTGATGTACTAATTGGATTCTTCGGGATATGATTTGAAGTTTTTACTGAATAATTCGATTTTAAAACGTTAGGAAATCGTCCTTTTCCTTCATTAATCGGTTGCTTTAATTATGTTGTAATTTAGCACAAATTCCTTTAGTTTTTACACGAATATGCATTGTTTTCATTGTACCAACAAAATTCATTGCACGAATGTGCAGTTAAGTCATGATATTGTTCAGTACTTTAGTACTTTGTAGCATTATAAAATTAGGAAATTCTCTTTGAAATCTTAATAAGTTTTTTGAGGTTTTAATATGATAAGGTTCTAAGTATTTTTACCTTTTTTGTAGGCTGACTGCACGAGTACATTTGTTTTAATATCTCGGTTCATTTTAAATGGGTCTATCCGATCCATTTCACGGAAATAAATATAACTACAGAACCGTTTTTTAAAATTTAAACGCTTTTCTAATTTCCGGTGTTTTATCAACTGACCTCGAACCCTACTTAGTTAGTAAAAAGCCTTAGCAAAAACCTTTAAACATTATATATTTTGAAAACTTAAGCCATTTCAGCTCTTACAAATTAACATTTGAAAGACGACAAAAAGAGACCTCCCAACTGATATTGCTTGTTTGCTTTCTAGAACATTTTCATTATTTACACGCTCGTTTGTGTTTACTGAGAATAACTGTAGTTGTGACAAAGATTATGTAAATGTCACTGTACTGTACATTATTGCGATTGAACTGAATTCCACTTTTTAGTATTGAATTGGTCATCTTCACACATATAAGAGCTAGGGTTCTTGTCGGTGAGTTTGATGCAGACTTCTCCATCTATTCCTATTCAGTGCAAGCTCCTATGAATTATTGATATTGGTAATTCGTTAATCTTAAAATAATTTGATTACTATTTTGATATAGAACATACTGTCTGCCCTCAGTCAATTGTGACATTATTTAATTTACTTTATTTATGATTTAGTTGCATAAAAGTATAATGTCACATGCTTAACAGGTACCTACTTTATAAGTGAATATGTTCTAAATTATTCACAATAAAATTTAATCCGATGAACACTTAATAATAATGTAGTCTGCTGTCGAACAAGAAACGCAACAACTTTAAACTTGGGCTATAAACATTTACATTATTTTAAATGACACTTGCACAAACTACTTTTAATGTGCAAGGTTTTCATGCTCTAGATTCGTAGGAAATCTGTAACCTTGTGGAAGAGAAAGAATTTAATATTGATTTAGATGTCTTAAAATGTTTGGACGGTTTAGTGAATTGCAAAGTAGAACTAGAAGTACCCCACGGTTTTACTCGCATTGTATCCGTTCCTGCGGAAATGTTGACATGAAAAGTAGTCATCTTCTCTCTCTTTAAACTTAAGAGCTGGGCTCTTGTCGATGGAGTTCTTTCCACTTTTCTCTATCATCTGCCATTCTCTTCATAGTCATATTATGAATTTGAAATTTCTCTATGAAAACAATAACATTCCTAAGGGCGGAACTGCGTTAAGCGTGCGCCCGTCGCGGTTTCATATAAAAGTGAACCTGTATTATTGTATTATTATATTTATAGCACTAGATCTAAACTTGTAACCTTGCCTCTACACTGTGTATAAAAGGTCAAGAGTAACAAACCTATAAATCAAAAATTATAAACTCGGTACGATCTAATCTACAATTAATAGATAAATAAGCAGTTACTCAACACACGACTACAGAAATCGTGCACGTGTGTACCATTCATTACTATATACAGAGACCATACAATTTCTTACACTTTTGAATTGAAACTACTTTTACGGACATACTTCGCTTTTATTATACATTTTTATCTGACGTTTCGGCTCCTTTACAGGAACCGTGGTCTCAGAAAACAAAGGGTGCTTTCAAATTATGCGTTTCGTGTCGGACCGCTGCGGTGCCGAAGCGGTGCGTTTGTCGTGCGTTTGTCGTATTGTGAACGTACGATCGTCATGTGTTTTCATACAAAACGAGCAGCTCGGCAACAGTGCGGCGTTGTCGTGCGTTCGCGGTACCGACGTCGCACTGTTGCCGGACTGCTCGATTTGTATGAAAACACACGATCGTACGTTCACAATACGACAAACGCACCGCTTCGGCACCGCAGCGGTCCGACACGAAACGCATAATTTGAAAGCACCCTAAGGTGAGATGTCAGATGAAAATGTTAAGTGTATCCGTAAAAGTAGATTCAAATCCAAATGAGTAAGTAGTGTTCGCTTAACCTAAGAAAATTATTTTTAAGTTCCAACAGTCGAATCACGCCAACATTATATTATAAATAACAATATCAATTTTCCCAATTGAAACCGACGTGAATAAATACAATAAAAGTGCAATAAAACTGTACTTTCTCTACTCTTGTGCAATGATATCAACATTAGCAGACCACAAAGGTTTGGGAGCGTTGCGTAAGATATTGGGAAACAATAAATTACTATCATTATGTCTAAGCATGTGTTTCATTGAAGTACATAGAATGTCGCATTATTATGTACGATGACCGCTAAGGAATATTGGTTTGTCAGTAAAGCCAGCATTGCATAGAATCATTGTTCACTGCATTTGACAGTTTTCTCTTACCGTACATATTATTATGCACTCCCATGGTTTTCTCTTCCAAATTTAGAACATAATGTATGTATATACAAGATGCCTACTAGATGTATGTAAAACACAATTATCTCCACCTAGAAAGCCTTCAATGATCTGGCTTCATTCCAACATTAGTTAAACAGCAGCCCTTATAAATTGGATTTGATTAATACCATGTTGTGGTGCGGACACGGGTTCTTATAGCTAAATCTCGTTTATTGCTCGCTGCGTTGTCTTTATGAGAAGCCTATGCAAATTTTATACGTTAACGTGAGTTACTCAGTAAATATAATGAAAGGGAAGGTTTTCTCATAAAAACTGACTTGGAGTTAAGCTTTATATTCATTCGTGGGAAAATCGGGACTTAAGCTTCGCAACGGACCTTGTAGTCGTAAATTAGTAGGCGTGGGCATACCTTTAATATTATGGATTAAATGGACTTAGGGCCGACACTGCGTTAAGCGTGCGGAGTGCGGACGCCGCGGTTCCATACAAAAGTGAACCGTTGCGGGCGCACGCGGCGGGCACACGCGGCGGAATTATTTTCATAACAAACAGCTTTTACGTATGACACAAATTATTTACGCCATTTAGTACTACAGGAATGGACCTAGATACTAACGTCAGTTATGCAACACCCAGGCAAGGTATTTAATTATCATTTATAAACAGGTTGTTATGAAATAATAAATTACTCCAAGTATGGGAAAAGTAGACTGTTAATTTTTGTAATTATGTTAGGTTCCTACTTACTTTTACTACATAATGGGTACTAAATGTATACGGGGGAAATACCTAGGTATCATCCAGTATGGCCAGCAATTTTAGACTCGCTCAGCCTAAGCGGATAGATATGAAATTGTTTTTGTTATTTTCTTGCAAACTGTACAACGTAATGATGTTCCTTTCACTTGATGATGCTTGTAAATCTGTTCTCGGTATCTTGTCTTGTTATGACTTGGTAATATGTACCTTGATATTATGATCTATGTAATGATAATAACAAACAAAATCCTACGTTGCTTACAAAATATACCTGATATTTTGATCGATTTTTTTGAATACATTATTTATCCTGTACGGCGTTGTTGTATAAGGGTACAGGTTTGTACATAGCTCACCCTTCGAATTATTTTCTAAGACACAAAGGCTGAAGAGTTGAATAGTTTTTTTTGTTTAAACGCGCTAATCTCAGAAACTGCCAATCCGATTTGAATATTTCTTTTTGTAAAGGTTAGCCACATTTAACGGGAAGTTTATAAGCTGTTTTTTATATATTCTTATAAAATATTTGTGTATGTATATGTAGAAGTTCCAGTTAATTAGATTCCATAACACAAGCTTAGAGCTTACTTTGGGTCTAATTAACCGTGTTTGAATTTGTCCAGGTATATTTATTTATTTGTCCAGGTATATTTATTATTTATGTTTTTCATTCCGAAATTCCTACGGGCACGAGCACAACGCGAAATAATACGAGTACGTTCATTCATTTATTCATTTTGAGTAGGTCAGTAGCCAAACCTGGTGTCAGAGTAGAATACATTTAATATTAAATACTATTGTAAAAGTAAACTTTCTTCTTCTTCTCCACCGAGTGGATGGTCAGCCTGACCAATCCTGGTGTCAGAGTTATTGAGCCGCCAAAGGCATCTGACATGGCTCATGTAACGACTACTATCCGTAGAAAGTAACCGGGACCGACGAAGTAAACTTTATAAACAGTCCTAATAAAATAAAATTACAGAATAATAATAAAATCATTAATATTTGTTATCAAGTAATTATTTATTATTTTTGTTGCAGTTTTAATTAACTTTATTACCTACTACTTACAAGAATGTAAGCAATGGACCGAGACGTGTCTAATGTAACTTAACTTCATGGTATTAAAATGCGAAGTAAAAGTTGAAATGATCAATTTTTCGGTCGTGATAATCATCAATGGAAAGCTGATTTTACTAAATATTTGTTTTAAATTTCATTATAACATTAAAAACTAAAAATGTTCGAAAAAGAAAATCATTGACGTAATAATTACTAGCGCTCCGCGGTTTTATCCGCGTTGTGCCCGTTTCTGTGGGAATTTCGCGATGATAAGTAGCCTATAACCTTCCCGTTGAATGTGTCTATCCATTACAAAAATAATTATTTGAATCGGATTGGTAGTTTCTGAGATTAGCGCGTTCAAACAAACAGACCAAGAAACAAACTCTGCAGCTTTATAATATTAGTATAGACTAGCCGCGCCCCGCGGTGTTACCCGCGTTGTACACGTTCCCGCGGGAATTTCGGGATAAAATGTATCCCATGTGTTATTCTGATGTATAACCTATATTACTGTAAAGTTTCATCCAAATCCGTTCAGTAGTTTTTGCGTGAAAGAGCAACAAACATCCATACATACAAACTTTCGCATTTATAATATTAGTAGGATTAGGTCGGTCGCTTAATATTCGGTGCCTTCCAATGTCCATAGAATTAATTGTCTATTTTACACCAGTTAGGTGTGTCTATTAACACCGGTCTATCTAGCTAGACTAGAATCTAGTCACGTTGACCTAGACGCAGGTGCAATATGGTTACGGATCAGTGCCCTTTACCGTTCAAATTGAACCTAGTTTAAACATCCCGACATTGTACCGTTTTCTAGATTCTTAATCGTTTTCAAAGTCTCAAGTCTTTTTACAGCCATTGGTCTGCGGCAGCTTAAATGTAAACCTTATATGCTTATGTCACATTCAAGTAGCTCAATGCAGTCAATCTATTAAGCCGAATGTGGGTTTAGTTACAATAATATTAAAATTCATTTCCATAGTCCAGTTTCTTTCGTCTCCTGCAAGCCTGCTTCTGCAGGGACACATTTGCGGATATGTTGTATTGATGTGGTTGGAAGTGTACTTGTAAACATCATCAAAGGGTCTCTCCGAGTTAGGTCTGTATCCCTTTGCATGCCTCTCAATAAGACCAGGCATATCCCGTGACTTTAAGGAAAAACAATACCGTATACTCGTATATACTTTTGAAGTAAAGCACATTGTGCGTACTTATTCCAGAATGCAACCAACAATTTTATATGTGAAGATAAATATCGTAATGTTCCTTTTATCTTGTTTCAGGATGACGAAGATGAAGATGACACAGAGACATGCGCCAGCCCTGAAGTGAGAGCTCCACAGCCATTCCCGAGGAGCAGTATAGCATCCCAGCAACAGCAGACACCAAAACCTTGGAAACGAACCGGTAAGGAAACTCACCATAACTGACCCAAAAGACCCAACAAATTTGAAGATCATGACCCAAAAAGTAAATAAATGTTGTAACCATAAAATGATCCTTGACATTCTGGTCATTAGTCAGCAGTATGGTAGACCCAAGCATTCCAATGCCTTCTACTCTCTCCTAAACCCTACTCCTGACATTTGATCGACTGATAAAGATGTCTATTCAACTGAGTATGAAGTAAGTTAATTTAAATTGTTACTAAGTAGTTCCAGTGATGAACAGAACTCAGACTAAAATGAGTTTTGAAAGGCACACATAAGTTTAATTTCATTGATAAATGTATCAGCCCCCAAATTGATAATTGCTCCATGCTGTAAGGTAGAATAGGTACTTCTGTTAATGCAATTGAAATTAAACCCTAACATTATTGACATTGGTGACTGTTCGCGTTGGCTGGACCTTCAGAGAGCGAAGACCCTCCCCGAGCACCGCCTCGCACCAGGATATCCCACGATGAATACCATCAGTTCTGCGACGAAACACTCGAATGTACGAATACCTGGCATGCAGTGTTTAACGCATGACGTCACCGCTTTTTAATTTGCAATACTCTGCTTTGCTGTTCTTTCGAATTGTTCCTCTCTACTGTTGTTAAAATCGATGCTTCTGTATTGTTCAAGTGTTTATGGCCAAGAGTTTTGACGTCAGTTTGTTCATCATGTAAATTGAGATATCATTTAGGTTTTGATAAGTCATCGTCACTCATTAGATTGTGATTGTGAATACTTTTGTTTAGATGTTAATCATTATTTTCTTTTGTAATGATATTAAGAATTTGATTGAGCCTTATATGAAACGTTCTGTTTGGTCTGGATATTGGTTGACGGTCCGCAGTAGCCATTATCTTTATGAGATGTCTGCTTTGCATCGTTAAGCAAATTTTGAAGATGGAACAAAACGTTTAATATGAGGTATAATAGAATATACAATATCTTGTATACTATTCATTGTATGCAGTTTCATTACGTCGCGTAGTGTAGGTGAACAGGTTACTAATGTGTGACACTTTCTTGTACTATTACCATTTCTTAACATTCAACTATGTATTACTTACTCAATCACTTTGTCTGATAACAGATGTTGAAATATTATCACGTTTTGTTTGTCTACTAACTGTTACACATGTTTCTTTAATATGTTAATTGTTACACTTGTTCTAATATTAGTTATGACTCTTATCTTTGGATAAACAACTGTACAAAGTTGTAGGTAGGTACCTATTTCTTAGCCCGTATTAGGTAGCTAAGCCCTTGGTAATTTTGGAACTACCGATGCACCGTCCATAACTATCAAGTTATATTATATGTAGACCAGCCAGTAATGTGAATATAAAGAATTTGTTACACTGTCAGCCTCGTTGAAATAAATTTATCACCCTTGAGACATTTCATGTAATTTCCATGAAATTTTGACTTGACACTTGACTCACAGTTTGTTGATTTTGACTCAATACTCACTTGTCCGTTTTTCTATATCTTTTTACTTCTAATTACGTAAATATCTAACGACCATCTTTTTCCAGCATATGACTTGGCAACGCAATGCCCGTCTCGGAGGGCATCCATGAGGCGGCATACCGTGACACATGCAGTCAGCTCCAACAATGATGGCGCACATTCCCTGCCGCATTCCAGGTAAGAAAAAATATCCTGGAAAAACTATTCCTATGGTCATCCCATCACTAAACCGTTCTCTAAAAGAGGTCTTTGGTTGGAAGAAACTGTCTTTAGATAATCAGCCTTATTAGTATAGACTTTAAGTCTTAAAATAAGAAATAGGCTGTATTTTTTGTTGAAGATTCTATCGCTTAGAAAAGGGTCTATCGACAGGGTGCCATAAAAGGCTAAGGCACATTCCATTTACCGCTTTTGCATCTGCATAGATTTACGCAGTTTTGTGTTTGATATCTATAGTAACTTTTTATGGAAAGTTAATAAAAAAGATGCGCCAATGTTGAATTAAATAATGTCAAACGAAGTTTCCTTTATAATGTTAGTAATTTATCACCCGGATATTGAACCCGGAACATCTTATGGTCAAGCAAACCGCATAACCGCTTGACCGCAAACAACTTGGAAACAAAGCCACCATAATGCGCTGGTAAATGAATTAAATTGGAAGCATCCATGAGGATGGTTTGCGGTTGAACTTGGAAAACAAGAAGAATGAACATTTAAGAGCAAATAGCCGCTTACAGACACTCCATACATTCTGCCGATGTTCATTAAGTTTCAATTTCTGACCTTAGATAATCAATTTTTCGGAAATAGGAATAAAAGACCGCTCCAAAACTTATTTACTCATTATCATTCAGGCCCAATAGTAGACTTTTGATAGCGAACACTCCATACTAAAATTTCCAAAACCAATATATTCCGGCTACAATTTTTTTTGCCACGATCCATCACCCTCCAATTCTGTCTCCAGGCCAGGATCGCGCGCGTCATGCGCCGGCGCAGCGTCAATAGCGAGCAGTGACGCCGACGCGCCGCTCGGCGACATGTCCTGGTCCCGTTCTTCTTTGCAGGACGAACTTATCCAGTCGGTTAGTGGCAGCCCGTATAGTGGCAAGCATGTGAGTTTGTTGAGTAGATTTGGTGGTGGTATACTAAGATGGGAAGATAGTAAGATTAAGTAAGAAGTAAGATTGCTTGGATTTATTGTGTTGTTAAATAATGGACGTAAGATCGATACTAGTTGTTGTAGAATTAATAATTTGGATAGTGCATGGTTTGTTTATTGCTAAGATGTAATTTTTGGAAATAGGTTATTAGATAACTGAGTAGACATATATTAACCTTTATTATTTCGTTCATATTTAATAATATTTTTTGTCTTATATTTTTTGCATCCCTAGTGACAATTAAACTAAAAAAACACATACTCAAACCATTAAAAAGACACAGACAATTCGAGTATTTACAAATAGTGAATGAAAAACAATCAGCACTATATACATTATTCGGGTTTCTTAAACATACATTAGGTAATTATCGTAATTGTTTAATAAACTTCAGTATTTCCGTAGTTAGAAAGTAATTCGTAGTAAAATAGATGTAGACAATTACTTCAATTAGAAATATGAATACGTATCAACAATTTGAACTAAGAATTAATTCCCAAACTCTGTTTCTCAGAAACAATGGCAAGAGGCGATAATGTCTGACCAGAGGCTTTCGTTGACTTTGGAAGAGATTGTTCACATCCGGTCGGTGCTGACCAAGGCTGAGCTGGAAGTGCTTCCAGTGGAAGGAAGAGTTAAGGAGGACGTCGAGAAAAGGAGGGTAAGGATACATTTCGTTTAAAACTTGTGGCTTAAGAACTAAAGTTGAGGGAATTTCACAAAATAATTGTTTCCCTTTTTCCTTTTTTAAATCCCTATTTTTTTCTATGATGAGGGAAAGATCTCTTTTAATAGGGTTAAAGGGGATCTAATGAAAAAAGTTTTTTGGTACTTCTTATCTATCAATATTGTCTCCATCTTGCGTTGTCACCACACCAATATGGGAACGGGATGGACAATTGGAAGATAGATAGCATCGCATTATTCTTATGTAAAAAAATCGCTGAATAATTTTTAGTTTTTTTGGTAAAGTAACTTTTATGGTCTGTTTCTAGGTATGCTTCCTATGTTTGAAGACAAGATTCGGCATATTCGGCCCCTGGGGTCAAAAATGCAAACTATGCAAAAAGACTGTCTGTCAAAAGTGTTGTTCGAAGGTAAGCATAAGTTTTAACTTTTTTCAAAAAGTTAAAATGCAGTTCACTGCATTTTTTTTGTCTAAAGAAGTTAGGTAGATTACCCCTATTTCACCCCAATTTTATTAAAAGAAACAATGTTTGCTGTCATTATTATTTGTTAAAACGGGAACTTACGTACGACGGAGGTTACTGTTGAATGACATCAACGTACGTTTCAATTAATAGTACCTACAATGTTTGCTGTGTCACAAATGTTCGCTCTAAATAGAGAACATGTGTTTTTATTCACTACTTGAATTTTTCATTCATATCCGCCGTCTAAACCATTCACATTTTCCCATAAGAGTGAAAGACTTTTCGCTCTGAACTGCACATCAGCTCGGCTCATCGAAAACCTGACATTTCAATCGTTTACCTCCAGATGCGAATCCCTACGGAACATTTCGCGCACGTGCCTGTGGTCCTGCTGAGCCCGTCTCTGCTGCCGTCGCCGGAGGACGAGCAGACTTCTTCCTTCCCCAGGAGTCTCATGTCCAGGCTCGTCGGACCCGAACCCACGGTAAGAGATATAAAGGAAAGGAAAGAGGTGTTAGAAATGAATATTTTAAGCAATTTTTGGGAATGTTAAGATTTTTTTATGATTTCCTCATCATGTTTATCATGCCCATATTGGGGAATTATGAGACATTTAAAGACCTGATTGTACTAACAACTATTTTAAATACAACAAACGAAGTATTAAAACTATGTTTACGGATACACTTCGCTCTTATTTTACGTTGCTATCTGACGCTTAGGAATGAGTAGTGTTAGCCTAAACTTAAGAAACCTTAAGGCGACGATTACACGTAAAGTATTTACTGTGATCCAACAGTAAATATCACGTATCGTGGTATTTACTGAACGTGTAACCTAATGTATTGATGGATGACAGTATTTATTGATGGATTTCTAGATTTCTTGATTCTGTAATGATGATCCGTCAGATTAATAGATTTTCTCATCACGGTATCTTGTTTATGTGTGTGTATGCAAATTTAGGCGTGTAAACAGCAGGAGACCGGACACAATACTGTCGTAATAAATACTGTACGTGTAGGATGGTGTATTAATCCATAAGTAAATACTGAAATCCATCAATAAATACTGTATTGACGGATCACAGTAAATACTTTACGTGTAATCGTCGCCTTAATGAAGATTATGTAGATTTCCTTTCCCTATTCCAGAGTATGATCGACAACAGCGTTGGCAGCGCGCCGTCTTCCCCTTCAGCCTCGCGCCGCTGCATCTCGCTGTCGGCGCCGCACTCCCGTGGCGGCTCTGCGCTGGGCTTCGTCGACGGCGACGCCATGACACGCAGCATGAACCTTACTAGCACGCCGCCGCCGACGCTGGATCGCAGGTATGGATGACTTTGAATAAGATTTTTGTGGTTATTATAACTATGTCTCTGGCTGTTATACAGCTTCCGCCTATTGGTACCTACGCATTGGGATCGTTATTACACCAAAAATCTAATAAAATCTGGTCATTTTCAATTTGAATTAAGATTCAACCTTATCTCCAAACTTTTGCATAAATTCTGACATAGTAGTTGTCTGAAATCACGTAGGTGTGTTGGCCTGATGACTTTCAGTTAGCATCATAGTCCAGACCCTCGGCTCTAGTACCTATGCCTTATTACCGGCAGCTCAGAAAAAGATTGATATTGAGGAGCCTATGATCTTTTTGCTCCACATTCATAGGCCATCGATCCATTCAGTCTTTTTATTGTCGAAGGTTCCTAACAGCTTTTACGATATTTTTAACATGCTTTTCCTTAACTTTACGCTGATCTGGTTCCAGGTCAACATACGCCCGCAGTGCAGGCGGAGTGAGCGCGGCGGAGCGTCTCCGTGGGGTCCAGATGGCGGTGTGTCACGACTGCAAGGCCATGGTGCTGCAGATCATCAAGTCGTCCCGCGCCGCGCGTGCAGCCACACGGGACAAAGCGTTACGTCTACTAACTTTGGACTTGGCTCCAGTGTATACGCACCATTGTTAGTTCAGCACTTTTTGGCGTGACTAGGGGGTTTTCTAGGGGATATTGTGAAGATGACCAGAAAGTCAGAAAGAAAACCAAAAAAAATTGCATTAAATTAAGCTTCTGGTCTTTGAGATGCGATGGCGGATGGTCTGTAATTATGGTTTCAGTGCTAAGTTTGAAAAATATGGAGGACCAAAAATGTATGGTCCTAATTCATAATTCAAGTAAAATCCTGGTTCCTGAGATGCCATGGTATCGAAAACTGAACGGTCTCTATCCAACATTCCTGGGAAACTTACTTAACTGTGATGGATCTGGAATCCACCCCCTAGTCACGCTTATGTCCGCACTACGCTAACCTAATGGATGAAGAAGCAGTTTCTACTGTTCGTCCACTTTGCTGTCTTTTGCCAAAACATTGTTTACTGCAGCCTTAAGAATCACAGCTCAAAGGAATAAGAACCACCTGAAGCCTCAAGAACCACATCTGAAGGTTACAGTAAGCACCTAATAAAGTTATCAATGCACACTAAAAATTACGCTCAAGTGGTCAAACTTAAAACCACATAATATAAACTCGAGCTCAGACTACAAAGATTCTCAAGGCACAGTCACCAATGTACAGCAAAGGGCAGTTGACAGCTTTCAAAGTGCTCTCATACACAAAATATTGTAAATAGGCGAGCGAACCACCGAAATAGAAGTGGGGGCATTAAATACTATGCTTAGAACAAACACAACTTAACATCAAATTCACCAAATAGCTTTAAACTTAATAGACTTCATAGCGTGGATTGACCTTAAGTGCCACAGCTGAGCAAAAACAGTAACACGCTTGGGCAGATTGTTGAACTATTTGACTACTACACAACCGTAAAATTAGTTGATCTTTGATTCAGCACTAAATATACAGATAACTGTCAAACTAGGTATCTTTACTATTTATTCTTGATCGATGTTTGAACGATGTAAATAACCTGCACAAATTGGATTTTCCTTTTTGGTAAAATTACTCTCTTGATAAAGCATCCATTCCTTAATAAAAAAATATACAATTTGTCATGATCATGATCATGAGTCACACCTAAAATTTTAGATAAGTAATATTAAAAATATAATAAGCCATTTTCATCATTGATATAAATACATAATCAATGTTAAAATCATATGAATGTGATTCGGTTTTAATATCGATTCAGGATCGATACTTTTATTGGCATTGATTTAATATCGAGTAAAGTGTATCGATTCGTCAGATATCGGTTCGATGTTTTGGTTTATTAATTTGATACACCAAAGCATTTTGTGATAAATGTAGATTAGATAAATTTATTTATATCATTGTTTTCAACTTAGTATTCAAAATCTTAATTCATTATGATTTTTTTTAGATAAAACTTACAAATAAAAAATAATACTGATTCCAACTAAATTGATCGAAAATTAATTTAATATTTGCCTATCGAAATGCAGTAGATATAAAACCGTTTAATTAATTAGACTGTGTCATAAAGGTGAACGTAACTACCCCTTGATATTATGTAAATAATTATATTTCATTGTTAGATAATAATTCCATTTTTAAGGTTCCGTAACCAAATGACAGAAACGGAACCCATATCTTCATATTTAATTAACTATACCAAAATAATTTTGTTAATGATAATAGGTATTATTTATTTGGATACATTAAAAATTGACATTAAAAATGAGCTTCAAAGGTTGTGTAGTGTCGGAGTTCTAATAACACATTATTTCCATGAAACCTTCGACAATACTAATATTTATGACTATTTATTTCTTCCGCACAAAAGCCTTTGCGCACACCGAAAAACATTACCCTCCTTTTTGCAATGGGAATACGTCAGATAACTCGGATCTCTTCCATAAAACCTAGATCTGATAATCTTAACTGTTTTGACAAGTTTGCGCGCAGGCCCTTACATTATAAAGAATCGTACATTAAGTATAAATAAATATTCAAATTGTACCTAATTATATTGTAGTAAATTAGAAACCATTTATATATTTTTTCGAATATAAAATAGTATGTATATTTTTTCAAATAAATAAATACATAGATGATATTTACCTAATTATTCTATAATGATTGATGAATGTGAAAATCTGTGTTCAAAATTATTGAGTGCTATGTACGTTGAGGGTAGAAATATTTAACTATGTATGTTGATAAAGTACTTTAAGATTTCCTTGCGAACTTGTTCAAATTACACCGGAGTATGCCATAGATATGACTTTTTCAAGACTAAGGGAGTGACTCAACTGTTTGGATATGAAGTTTTCATCGCCAGTACAATACGTATGTTCTATATCATTATCTACGAGTATATTCTCTACGCCCGGACATTACATCTACCGTTATTATTTTCCAATAAAAATTGTTAAATGATCCAAACAGTTAAGTTTAAACCCAAAAATATTTATTTTTAATTAATTTAAAAAGTTTTGACATTCAATTAACCGCTGAGATTTTAAATTAAGTTACCAGTGCCATAAAAAGGAAAAAAATATGACCATAAACAAAAAATAATAATAATACTTCAAAATGAATTAAAAAAATTGAACAAAAAAATGCACATTAGTTAAGTTACAATTTTCTTATTTATTTTCTACAGTTACTGTAAACTAATATTATAAAAAATATAAAAAAATATTCTATATAAAGCCGGTTATTCACTTTAGTCAGTTCCTTTGTATTTTAGCCACTTTTTCATTATTTCTATTCATCATTATTCCTCAATGCCATTACTTACTTTGCAAGTGTATAACCGGCTTAGCATGATTTCTTGATTAATAATACTAAAAAAACAATACTGTGTATTGATTGTCTCTCTCTGTCGAACCACAAGAGATTGAAAGAGACAACCAATGACTTGCTTACTTAGCTCTGAAAGTTTTTTTTTTCATTAATTTGCCAAAACGATTCATTTGTAAATATTCATTTTAGTGTCATCTAATCGGTTACTTATTAGCAATATTTTTTCATTGTACTTATTTTCTAGGAATAACTGGGTTTTCTTTTATACCTAATAACAATCACGAAATGGCAAGGCCTAAATAGATTATGTTTTCAATAACTCATACGGACATAACACAGCATACACTTAAATATTGCTTTTTCGAATATCGAATTCCCAGTAAAAACTTGTAAATGTATGTAAATTCTTGTAGTCTATATTAGATAAATGTTATGTAGATTGTAATTGTCTATAACAATATTATAAAAATAAAAAGATTGGAAAATAATAACTAAATAAAAAGATTAAAATCATTACTTACTTCTTTTATTTTATAAGGACTTACCTTCAAACGTCCGACCATGTCGGAGGCCTTCGGGCAGTCTAAAAACTCCCGACACCAGCACGGGTAGCATGACAAGTAGACATAAAATATGTCTACCATCTATGGCGCAAGTATGACGTCATCGCGATTTTGTCTACAGTAGCTACCACGAGCATCGCGCGACATAGGTAGATTTGTCTTGTCTCGTACGTCATTTGTATACAAATGTCTACGCCCTTGAGCATGACGACCATATTATGTCTACGTCAGAGACTAATTTGACATTTCAAAGTATACAAATATGTATGCTACCCTCCAAGGTGCATACAAAGCTAGTCTTCGACTATTGGTGCTCTTGATTTAGTGATTTCGAAGCCGAAAAAATGTCCCGGGCGTATAGAAATTATTTATTGATTATTTGAATTTGAATCCGTAAACGTAGTTTCAATTCAAAATGAGAAGTGTTCGCTTAAACATAAGAAACCAGTAAAATTTTTATTATAGAATTAAATAAAAATATATTTTTTAACATGTGTGAATAAAACAATTGTTAAAATTAAAAATCAGTCTTCTTATTGTTTTTTTCTTATTACACATTATTATTACACATTAATATTACAAAATACAATATTTTTGAAACAAAAACGAAAACATAATGAAGTTTGGTGGAGTAGATTCATCGGCCATCCCATAGAGATCGTTTTCCGACATTGACTTGTTTAAATTGCTCATTATTATTGTTAAGTCGCCGCCTGAGTTCAAATCTTCGCGCCAGTCTTATGTTGTGCGAGATAGCAATTATGGCAACCGTCTCGTTCTGGCTCCGCTGATTGCGTTCGCGAACGCAGCAAGCGATGCGGGAAAGAGACAGGTAGTCACTTCGTCACAAATTTACACTAGCGGGGGAGGATTTTAAGTAAAGATTATACGATTATGAACCTTATAGCTGGTCGAACGCACACACCGCGCCATAACCCGTAGACAAGACAAAAGTTTAAACCCTATAGAGATATATGACTACCAAGAGATATATGTCTACCAGTGTTCATGCTACCCGTGCAGGGTTGGCCAACCTAACCTAACCTACTCGAATTTACTTTTACCTACCTATCAGATTTTATAGTAATCTAAGCGGATTTTTACTAATAATGCAATACCTCCTTCCTACCCCCTTTTTGGTGAAAAGCACCGCCATTACGGCTCACTTACCTCACGTTTGTGATGTAAAGTACCAGGGCATCAGAAGTAACAAAGAGGTGGTATGTATTGAACATTGGTTCGTCTACTCACCACTAGATGGTTCTGTTTTAAATTCAATAAAACAAATTATTTCTATTTATTTTTATCCTCTAACACAAAAACCAGGGAGTTAAAAAAAAACTAGAAATTTCTGTACGTGTCTAACTAAATCTACCTAAATTTAATATAATTAAAAATATAATATTGATATGTGAAGCCAAATTCACTCTTAAGTAGAAGAATAAATAATAAAAAGCTGATGATGACATGACTGCGATATTGAAGTACTAGGAAATCAGAAGTACCTAAGAGGTGGTACCTATGTAAGTATTGATCACATGTATTTGTTGAACTAAAAAGAATATGAAGCCAAATCCACTCGTTGTGCGGCTCACGTTTGAACACGCACTGTGATGTAAAAGAACCGAAGCTTCAGAAGTATTTTGTATGTAATAATTACTTACTAACCTAACTTTAACAACCTTGAACGGCTACATTAATCCTGTGGTGCAAAGCTAAATCCTCCTCTTAACATACTCTATTTGAAGAAACAAAAATTCTAAACGGGCGTCACGTTTGTTTGATAAACACGTTTGTTTTTGATGTAAAAGTACCAGGGCATCAGAAGTAACAAAGAGGTGGTATGAACCGAAAATTGGTTCGTCTTCTCACAACTAGATGGGTCTGTTTTAAATTCAATATAAACAAATTATTTGATGTGTGAAGCCAAATTCACTCTCTACAATTTCTATAATAGAAAAAAATGTTACATGGCTCTCTTTTCAACATTTGTTTTTTGTGTTGAAGTACTAGGAAATCTGAAGTATGAAGTATGGCCACATGCGTGGCAAGATGCTGGCCATGCAATCGAGAGAGAGACGGAAAACTGCGCGGGCGCAGAGCAACATATCTTAATGATCAAACTACGCCATTATAGACAAATGCCTTTTCTCACGATAACTATCCAGTATTTAATGGCATCAAATCAAACAGAATTTTGCTTTCATATCACATTTAATTTTGTTTCACTATTTAATAATAAAGAACATAAAACCTGCTATCAATAAATAAAATAAAAAAAAACTATTTAACGTATCGGTTTATTGATCTATTTCGCTTAGGTAACATTGACAAATAAATTATTTACATTAGTTTATCCTACTATAAGGAGACCGTCTTCGCCGAAGGTGTGTGGTGGTACTTCGAGGTTGAGAGGAGCAGGTCCTTTGCGGATACGTCCTGAGGCGTCATAATGGGAACCGTGGCAAGGGCAGTAGTAGCCGCCGAAGTCGCCAGCGTTGGCAACGGGCACGCAACCCAGATGGGTGCATACGCCGATGACGACAAGCCATTCAGGGTCCTTGGTGCGTTGGTCGTCGGCCTCAGGGTCGCGAAGGCTCTCTACAGGCACTGCCTTTTCGGTGGAGATTTCTTCTGCTGTCCTGTAATGTTTGAAGTAGATAATTAGTTAAAGTTGGAGATATATAAGCTGTTTTTATGATTTTATTTCCACGATTTCATAGTCATGTGATTGCCAGTGTTGGCATTGTTTCAACTACCTTCGTTCTAGGGCCTAGGATTATTATCTTCACGGAGACCAAAGAGCTAAAGGGCTGAGACTCATGTCTCTGTTCTTTAGGCATCTCTATCATCTATGTATGCAGAGAAGAGAAAGACAAAAAACAATGTCTTAGGCTGCAGATGTCATTGGAAAATTTCACCTTGTCTACATTCTGTTACTAGAATCATGGGTTACTTTACTTACCTGCGGTAACGAGTAAGACAGAGCGAGCCACGGGACGTCGGGTCGCGCTCGTCTTAGCATTTAAGTAGTGGCCTAACTATTCTTCACCTACTTTTAGCGCTAATTTATACTTATTCAGTTAATGCTTTTCATAATTATCATTTTATGAAACTACATAAGATACGTGATTAGCCACAATTAGGTTATTAATAATGGCGAATAGTGGTTTAATCACGTCTTGTTTTAAGTTTCAATGTACTATTCCACTACATAAAAATAAGTCATTTTCCTCCCTGACGCTATAACTCCAGAACGCACGAACCGATTTCCACGGTTTTACATTCGTTGGAAAGGTTTCGGGCTCCGTGAGGTTTATAGGGAATAAAAATCTCCAAATTCCCACGGGAACGGGGGCGCTGCGGGTGAAACCGCGGGGTACAGCTAGTTTGTTTATAGTTGTTATTGCAACTAGGTTTCGCCACAGGCTACAGGCATTACATAAAAGTGACATTTTGGTTTAGTAGTATTTTTTTTTGTATTTTGCAAGACGCAGGACGCAGAGGGCATTTAGGCACCTTTTTTGCCGAAGAGAAAATGGGCATTGGGCTCAGGGTAAGGGCTTGTTTATGAAGTGAGATAATAACTATGTTTTGTCTCCGATTTAATTCCAGCAAGATATCAAAAAACTGTCCTAATCATCATTCATCATTCATAAAAAAATTACAGCTCCTACTTGGGGCTGTAATTTTTTCACACAATTTATATTATAACTATTGCTAGCTTAAAAATACAAAATAAAATACCTGTGACGGATGAACAGCGGTTTTCCACGCCACTTGAAAGTGACAGACTTTCCTTCGGGAATCTCAGCGAGTTTGATTTCGATCTTGGCTAAAGCCAACACGTCGGCGGCGGCCGACATGGACGACACAAACTGGGTGATGGCGGCCTTCGCTGCGTAGGCGCCGGTCAGGGCACCCGCTGGAAATTTAAACGTGTGGGATTAGTAACATGTAAGCCGGATTTTCATTACGAAACTAGTGGCATGCAACTAGTTTAATAACACTAATTTGGGTCGGTCTTGGGCTGTCTAGAACACAATTTGACTACATTTGATTTTTGCCTAGAGCTTAAAGTGACTACTGCATAATGGGTCGAACACTCACATCTACTAAAACACAAATTGACTACTGCATATTTTTCCTACATAGCCTCCATGTGCAGTAAGATTAAACAAATATTGATTATGTCAATAATTGTGTTTCAATTAAAGTTTATTTCGAAATTAACCCATGTGAATTAACTGCGTAGAAATTGCAACATGTTATGAAATTACAAAGTCTTAGCTATAATTACTTGCACACTAATCTGGTTATCAGCCAATTTCTAAATTATACCAAAATCGGAAATGGAATCAGCTAAGCAGTTTAGTAAGAACAACCATGGCGCTCCTATTTTGCTGGAAATAGAATTTACTTCATAGTTACATCTACTCTTATAAGTATCAACATTTTTATATGTACCATTGTCATTTTCAAGATCAATGTGAAAGAATATTATATTGAATATCACATTGTAATAACGAAGCAAAAAATCACTACATAGTATAAAACAAAGTCGCTTTCCGCTGTCTGTCTGTCCCTATGTATGCTTATATCTTTAAAACTACGCAACATATTTTGACGCAGTTTTTTTGAATAGATAGAGTGATTCAAGAGGAAGGTTTATAAGTATAAGAACTCCCGAAATTCCCACGGCAATGGGCACAATGTGGGTAAAACCGCGGGGCGCTGCTAGTATAAGAATAAACCTAATTGATAAATGGGAAGAGGTAAAATACTTTACATGACCGGCCAAGTCTTTAAAATTAACCATTTTCTTGCCTACTCACTTGCAAAATTTAAAAAGGAGGCTACTAAACAGATGCAATTATGACTTATCAATTTCATCTGATTCACACAACAAACAAACATAATTAGAAGTAAATTCTCTGATAACTTCATTTATGTAAGTATCCACTTCATACAATGTAGATAACAATACTAACCTCCAGCGATAAGATATGTGAAGGATTGACGTTGATCTACACTCTCTGAGGACTTGGTCCTCGGGTCCAGGGTCTCCTTGCGGCGGTACGCAGAGAAGTCAGGAATGGAAACGTCACTATGAGCGAAACGCACCTGAGTTTGCACTGGAAATGACAAGGTGTTATGTAACAACATTTTTAGCACTAAATATCGACTTTAGTATATCTATTACGCGGTATTCACACTACTCACTGCGAACAGCAGCTCTAGCTTTCAAACGCTGAATCGGTAGAGCTCCATGCAAGGATTGAACGGTCGAAGTCTTAGGCAAGGGCTGCACTACAACCTTGTCTGATGGGATATAAGCAACCGTTAGTGGCTTCAAACCATTCGAAACAACCGTGGTAGAGGTTTTGAAGAATGGGGCTAGGTGCCCAGCCCTTGCAACGGAGTTCATTTTGCTAAACTATTAAAATACGCAATTTACAATTGCTTTTTCTTCAATTTCGCTGAGCACAAATGCCCGAGTCGATAGTGAAGAAAACGTCACAGAAAACTTCAAACGTGATCCGTCATTCATCTCGTCAGCTGTCAATTGGACAGTTAGTTTAAAATGTTGCCATAGAAATTAAAGTTACGTTCCAGTGATCAAATGTTGTAACTATAGCATGAGCCATCAAACAAAAAATGTGTATAATAAATAAAACAAAATAAAATAGCCCTTTTCTTAAAATTAGGAACTGCAATATAATTTGAATACCGTAAACTTAAATCTAAATAAAAAATAAAATAGCTAAAAAAATTGAGAGGGCAAAAGGCAATGGCTCGGTCGACTGTGCTGTCCGCTGGAACAGCCCTGGTTTTCAGCCACCCCTAGCTCCTGAGGGGACGTGCGGAGCTACTAGTAGTAGAGGGATGTTATTCTTGCTGTAGTTTTAGCATGAATTTTACATTTTTCTTTTACGGTTTTTCTTGTTATTTTTTGTGGTCATTTTAAAAACTCATTCTGTATGTACTACCAGTATTTAATCGTAGACCAATATACTCAACATATTATGTAGTATTTTAGCCTACCTACAGAATACAAACGTGGGCTGGTATTAGTAATCTTTTATTGCGCTACCCTACAATACATTGACACACAGAGCAACCAGTAGAGCAGAGACCTACTAGGCACTAACCTTATTCACCATAAACATTTTCTATCTACTTACTTATATATTTTTATAAAATCTGAATACTTGCTTACTAAACAACATGAGTTTGATATAAATAAGTCGAACAATAAGCGCCCACACTATTTACCGGCTTTCTATCCTCTTATCAACCGAATTAAAAAAGGAGGAGGTTTCTCAATTCGACCGTGTACGTACATACTCGTGTAATTATGTTTTTTTATGTGTGGAGGCGGATAATTTCTTCACTACATAGTATAAAACAAAGTCGCGTCTGTTTGTCTGTATGCTTAAATCTTTAAAATTACGCAACGGATTTTGATGTGGTTTTTTGTAATAGGTAGAGTGATTCAAGAGGAAGGTTTTTATGTAAAAAAATTCCTGAAATTCCCACGGGAACGGGCACAACGCGGGTAAAACCGCGGGGCGCTGCTAATTGTATATATGAAGCGATTTTGATGATTATTTTTTTGTTGGGGAAGAGATCAATGGTGGTTAGGTTAGGCCTACTAGTGCGTTTGTGATTTTTATTCATTACGTAAGTATTTTAAAGCACTACAATTTAATGAAGGTCTGAAGTATATCGGATGATAGAACCGTCTCATGATCTTCTTCTTATCGAGTGGATGGTCAACTTGACCAATCCTGGTGTCAGAGTTATAGAGCCGCCAAAGGCCTCTGACATGGCTCATGTAACGACTACTATCCGTAGAAAGTAACCGGGACCGACGGCTTAACGTGCCCTCCGAAGCACGGAATCATCTTACTTTTCGGGCAATCAGGTGATTCAGCCTGCAATGCCCTAACCAAACTGAGGACAGTCTCACAAAGTGATTTTTGTGAGATATCCCCACCGGGAATCGAACCCGGAACCTCCGGATCGTGAGCCGAGCGCTCAAACCACTAGACCACGGAGGTTGTCTCATGATAAAGATGAAGGATGTTTAAGAGAACTCCTCAACGGCTTACAGCAGTTACCTTGTGTTTAAGCTTGATGAATTTGTATTGATGAGAACTTTACACCTAGGTAGATGGGTTTGACTGTCACTTGAGTTCTGATGATGAAGACGAGGAAATATTCTTAAGAACCCTGATGGGTTATAAGTGCCGTTACAGGTCTGATGAATCCGTAGATGCTTTTAATATCACTAAAAATCGTGAAATGATAAACTCAATATCCAAATTATTATTTAACTAAAAAAAAAGAATCAATATTAAAATTTGCTAGGAAGTCGACTAAATATGTTCTTACATTATTTCAATTTTTTTAGTTAGGTAACTACTAGGTACATATTGAAGTCAGTTGCATTTTAAATTCTTTTTTTAATGTTTATTAGTTATAATATAAGAAATAAAGCATCAACCTAACTGTTCAGAGATCGGCTCGAAGAAGGTCAAGACATCTCCTGTTTCCGCTGTTCGCCTGGTACTTCCATCCAAGGACATATCGATCTCTAGTAAGTCGTCCTATTAACTGTCGAAAATAGAACATAATAGATAGCTCCCGAGCTTTACATAATTAATTGAACGAGGCATTGTTTAAATTGTGAAATGCTACTGAATTTTAAAATAAGGTTATGGAAAAGTACCCTCGTAACTATCGATTTAAATTTTAACTAGGTCCTAATTAAGAAACTACGTACAAAAACTATGTTAGAAGGTGTTCTTTTTCAGTCTATTAACAGGCGAGATTGATGTGAATTTTGATACGAAGATAGTTGGATACCTAACTGGAGGTGAATGCAGTCTTCTGTGACCACGGTTCCTGTCAAAGGGCCGAAACGTCGAATAAAAATGGAAAATATACTTAAGTGAAGTGTATCCTTAAACGTAGTTTCAATTCAAAATGAGTAGTGTTCGCTTTAACTTAAGAAACCAGTACCTATGGAGGAGAATATCTTACTTGCGGAGGTGCCAAGGTGCAGACGACGCGACGGTTACAGTGACTAGTAACGATTGTCTTAATTTTTTTAACTAAAACCTACGCAAGAACGCCTTAACAGATTTTCACCAAAAATAGCTAAGAACCACCGCAAGGAAAATGGCTTTCAAATGAAGAAAACCGTATCGAGAGATATCTACGAGACACACACCATGACACACACACACACACACACACAAAAGAAATGTACGTCATACTTATAACGCCTCTCTTACACGTGGCCCTAAAAAAACATTGTATTTACGAAAATTTATTAATTTTTTTTACAAAAAATCGCTTGACGCCTTCGCTTAGCACCATATAATGGAAGCAACCCCCTCAATATTTTTGCTTTTTGTCCTATATCAGACTATGTGGGTGAAAGGTAAGAAGAAAAATAAACTCAAACGAAGAATTATATCAAAGTAGCTAGATAATAATGTTTACGTGTGTCTACGGCGATGGCTGAAACGAGCATCTATAGAAATTAATTTAGATGCTATGGTACTTAGGTACCTAGGTACTATAGTGATTACCAGTTGTAATTTTATAAACAAATTAACACATAAGTATTATAAAATAAAGTCTCCGGCCGCGTCTGTCTGTCTTTTCGCGATAAACTCAAATACTACTGCACGGATTTTGTTTGACGTGTTTTTTTAAATAGACAGAATGATACAAGAGGAAGGTTTATATGTATAAAAAATCCCGAAATTCCCACAGGGTCGTGAACAACGCAGGGCGCTGCATGTTATGAAAATAAATCAAGAATAATCTATAATCATTCCGCACAAAAAAAACCTTTCAAACAAACAAAATCTTATCATAATAGGTTCTTAATTTGAGAGCTACGATACCAAAGACATTCACACGAACACGTAAAACTCAAAACACCCTTCATTACGTCGTCGTGAGTTAAAAATTGAGATTACAAAACATCATAACTTAATTATGTTCCAGTAAATGAATACGATACTACCCACATCTCCAATCTCTAGGGAAACCGCCTATACTACTATTATAAACTATCGCCGATCAATAGATAACTATTTACCTCCAACTACAGCGCCGGTTTTAGCACTACCAGCGCCCTGGGCGAGATTTATACGGCGCCCCCTAACTGCAATTCAAACCCATATGAAAAAAAAAAGATATAATGAAATTACCATTTATTAAAAGAAATAACCATTTGTTTAAAAATACTAATAAAATTTGACTTTTCTAGCCTTTCTGTCGGCGAACTCTTTTATTATTTTATCAAAATCGAGGTTTTCAGCAATTTCATTCTCGATTGACAAAGTTGCCAAGTTTGTCAATCGGGATTGCGATATTGTCGATCGCAGATAGGTTGTTATCAGCTTAAGCTTAGAAAAACTCCTCTCCCCACTAGCAACCGTTACAGGTATAGTTAATAATATGCGCATTGCTATCCATACATTTGGATACTGTTCTTGTAAGTTGCGATCTTTGATAAAATTTAAAACAAAAACAGGGGTAGCCACATTCTGATCAGGCAAAAAAGATTTCAGACTTAAGAGTTCATCACACAACATATACCCATCTATATCTGATTTAGAGTCTACAGTTAATTTCAATTGGAGATCACCACAGAGTTTGACAAGGTCAGGTTTTCCGGAATCTGTTTTATATTGTACAAAAAAGACCAATATTCCGAGTACTCATTAAACTGTTCAAATCTTTCATTGACTGAAATTAATGTAGTGTCCAGAAGAAAAAATTCAATCTCAAATTTTTTTTCGGAGAATCTTTTACTTTTAGTTTTAAGTGCGTGCACCAATGTAATGAATGAGAATGAGCTGAGTGTGTTCCGCTTAGTCAAAAATAACATCGACTCTCTCTCATTTAAATGTAAAAAAAGAGATAGACTAATGTTTTTCTCGATGGTCGGGGATTCCCGGTAAAATTAAATGCATGCTCCGATTTAAACACTGCGTTCCAATCTAGTGTTGCCAACATAACGATTTATTCGCTAAATTTAGGGAATTTACGAGTAAGTAGGCCTTGCTCAATGAGCGGGAGGAAATAAAGGGGCGCCTGCGGCGCCCCTTTATATTCGGCGCCCTGGGCGGTCGCCCAACCGCGCCCTACCCTAACGCCGCTACTGTCCAACTATATAATAGACTAGATATAAACTGATAGATATAGGTAAGTATAAGTACCTGTGGAGGCACATCGATTTTGTGAACTTCACAACTGCGCAAGCGTGGTAGAATAGCTATAATATAGTGGGTTGCATAAGTGCATTGTTTTCGAATGTATATTGAAAGGGAGTTTAATCTGTTGCTCATTGGACTATTAACCTCATTTGAAGAGACAGTTCTCTATGCTGTGAGATTTTCTTTTATGGGACTTCTCTATTGATTAATTATTGTTTGTCTATGAATGAAGGATGCCTGTATCTGTGTTTCATTTGTGGTTCCCTTCTTCTTTATCAATCAACGAATTGATGACGAAGTCCTAACGAAGTCAAAGATTTTTCAGTTAGTTACCGTACAGTACTTTGTTATAGGACTTAGCAACAGCGACCCATTTTTCTTGGTTATTTTGAGGCTGCTACAGGAAACAAAAGTTGTTTAAAATCATTACGAGTATCATAAAACAAACAATGCTTGTGGTGTTGGTGTTAAAACCCATCACGTTTTCGTTAATCGGTGATTTTGCCTGTGTTTGATATGTTTTATTTTGTAATGTAACCATGCCTAATACACGTGTAATAATTAATCATATGCGTGTGTTACCTAAGGATATGATTAATAGCTATTACCTAAGTACCTTCCTTATTTTAAGCACTCAAAGTACTTAGTTACATACTAAATTATCAGCCACAAAACACGTTAAAAACATCCCTTTCTCACTTATATTAACTCAGTACATAAAAACACTTATCTACCTTCCAACCTTAACCCCATTTGAAAAAAAAACCATTCAAAAACAGAATCATAAAGTAAGTAAACAGAAATAGTACAGCGATAGTGACAACTGGCTGCCCGGATGCGTTCAAAATACGTGATAGTATCGCTCCAACAGCTCATTTCAAGCTATTTCTATTCCCTGAGCGATCCTCACTTGATTTGTTATCCTGCTAATACAGTGTTTATTATTTCCTCAAGGCTTCGCCAACACCCGCACCTAAGTTTGAGTTTATTGAATTGGTTTTGGTGCGTGCATTTTGTTTGAGAACACTCCTTTTTGATAGCGGTTTTGGATAATGAAAGGGTTTTAACAATAATCGTTTTATTCATATACGCTCTTGGACCAAAACACTGTTAGAAAGTTGCTTGTCTCTTGGTCTTTTGAAGATAGCGTAATGTCGGAAAGGGAAAAACCATTTAATAACTTAAATGCTGGTATTAAGTAAGGCATTTATGAAAAAGACCTATACTAAGTAAAAGTTAATACTAATCAAATATTATTATATTATGCAATATTAAACCGAATAATATTGAGTATTTCACTAAAACCTAAGAAGCAGTTTAATTTAAAAATAATAAAACAAGAAAAACAACACGAATACTTTCCCACGAAAACTCAAATGCATTTAGTTTCACCCCAATTACTACAGATGGCGTTAGCAGTACGTTAAAGACAACACAAAATTAAGCGTGTTAAAACACAGTTTCATTTTAATAATGAAAATGGACAAAATTTATGGTTATTGGTCACAAGTAGTTATTCTTTGTGGCCTCGTTATGAAGTACGCACGTCCTATAAAATAATTTCCATGGTCATTGCTGCGTCTTGTACGTAAAATACGCGGAATTGACTCCGACTGCGGATAAAGTCGGAACTAATTAAATGCAGAATAAAGTATCACTTTTTTTGTTGTAGGTATGTCATATTATAGTCTGCGACTGTAGCGCCCTCAGCCGGTAACAAACTTATCTGGTGAGTAGCTACCTACTCGACGTTATGTACTTTGGTACCTTTTGTCCGTGAAACGCGCAGTTCGACTCACACAGCTGTGTTTGTATTTGTAAAGTATTAGGACGCACTCACACACTCGCATTAATCCTTGACAACTACACACACACAAACAGCGAATAACGCATTGAGTTGCGTGCGCCGCGTAGATAGGAAACCACCTCAGTTTATTTTGCATGGAATTAATTGTTCTAAGTATGTAACGAATCCCTTATTATTTTAAATGTTTAAAGAGAATAATCACTTGAATAAATTAAGACCGAGCCACGCTATTGAAATCGTGAATTTAATGAAATAGGTGATTACCTACTAATTAGTTACCTATTTCTCATTTGTTTTTGTCGCTTGTTTTGCACTTGTAATGTAACTAATTAAAGTTGGAATAATAAAAGCGTGTATTTATTATTGTGTATGTACTACATTGTAGTTAAAACTACAAAATTACATATTTATTAACTTAAACGACCTTCACCATGCATTTGAATATTATCTAAATTATTTCCGCGTTGGTACACGTAGCCACGCACAATTATGAAGCCAAATACATTAGGTTTACAGTAACCGATAATAGATGGCGCTATAATCTACATAAGAGCATTGTTTATGTTAGATGCGTTTCGAATATCGCTAGATAATAGATGCTACGCGTAGAGGCGCTTTTGGGAGGGCGCGACCCAATTCAGATCGCGGCTGCCCATTCCACAATGAATTTATTGCCATTTGCTTCATAATGGTTAGGGCTGTCAATTGCTTGAATTTCAAATTGCTATTACAACAAAAATAGATAGACATTACATACAATTGTCCTGTACCTATGTCATATTTTTCATCAAAGTAAACTAATTTCTTTATTAAAAATGTTGTCCCAATGAAAAATGTTTTTACTTATGGTAACCCTAACTGTTGACACAAATAATGCGTATGACATGTGCGTCTAACAAAAGTGTTCAGGCAATTAGCGCCATACCAGTAAACTTATGAGCTACCAATTTCATAGATAATTATAGACAAATTGTTAACCCAAGGCCTTTCTGGTGTTCAGAAAAATGTGACACGCGTTACTGCAACTGATCTGTCGTAAACTCGTAACTGAATTTAGGGAAATTTGGCATTTTACCAAATTTACTGGTCATTTGGCAAGTTCTCTGGTTCGGTATCCACCTGTCATCTAAGTCTGCGTGTAACAGACAGCATTTCAGACGCACTTTTAAGTGTATACATATATTGTATAACGTGTTGGCACTTCCTTATACATAATTATGTATTTTTGTTATATTATCAATCATTTTACAAGGCAAAGGGCAAGGGCGAGGCTGGCCTTGTTTTAATTAATTCCATTGACATTGCGTTTGGTACTCGTTCTTACAGTATTGTATGCATAAGTAAATAAGTAATGAATTTAAATTAAAGTTTTTTGGTAATTAACTTTACAAATTGGTGGCTTTAGTTAATTTATGCTTAGACAAATGATATCAAAAATCTTTTCTTATATACCTATTTATGTTTATGTAAATATTTAGTCGAGTCGAATTAAAACGTTCTGTTAATACTTTTTTTCTTTTCGTCAAAGTCTTCTTCTTATCGAGTGGATGGTCAACCTGACCAATCCTGGTGTCAGAGTTATTGAGCCGCCAAAGGCCTCTGACATGGCTCATGTAACGACTACTATCCGTAGAAAGTAACCGGGACCGACGGCTTAACGTGCCCTCCGAAGCACGGAATCATCTTACTTTTCGGGCAATCAGGTGATTCAGCCTGCAATGTCCTAACCAAACTGAGGACAGTCTCACAAAGTAATTTTTGTGAGATATCCCCACCGGGAATCGAACCCGGAACCTCCGGATCGTGAGCCGAGCGCTCAAACCACTAGACCAGGGAGGCTAAAGTCAAAGTGAGGTGAATATAGCTTTTTTATTAAAATTTGCTTTATTATGACAGACTTTTCTTATGTTCTTGTTTACACAGACACATTTTTGATAACATAAAAAGAAAACATACCCAGTTACATATCGATTTTTTTTAAAGTGAGTAATTATATATAGATTTTCAAGGGATGAAGAAAAATATTAATAAAAAGGTTATAATAAAAAACATACCACTTACATCTAATTGCTTATATGAAAAATGAAGACATCTGATATTACTCAATTTACCAACATGCTAATTAAAGTTATATAATCTACATTTATTAAACAATATTTAACACCATTCAAATAATAGCCATTCGATCAACATCTAATCAACGTGATCCAAGTATTTTCTATAACAAGGTTGTACTGTCCGTAATAAAATTCATTCATTATACCATTATAAAAAGCCATGGTGTTGGGGCCACATACGGAAACCTCCAGTACAAGACCAAGGACGTTGGAAGAACTGGTTTTGAAACCCACTTTACTACTCCACAAGTACATTTTTGGAACCTTTTCACAATTAAACAAACTCTCCCTCCGTATAACTCTTTGGCACTTGGGTCGAGTTATTACTTTGATAGGGTTCTAGAAATAAAGATTGAAAGGAGTTATGATGAGTAAACGTGAGATAGAAGGAACTCATTTGGTAGTTTGTGATGGTTTCTAGTGAATACAGAATTGTTTTGTCCTTGAGTTATTTTTGTAATAAGTTAAGATAACTGTAGGTGGGTTGCTTCAAACGGAAGGCTATCTTAACATTCGTTAATAAGTTCACAATTACGCAGTTAAATATGTGTAAAATATAATGCATTGTTTGATAACTTGAATTACAGTCCGTTAAAGTTGTTGAATCGGCAAGTAGAAAGCTACGATTTGTCATTATCTTCAGATGTTGAGACAGACATATTGATGTTAACGTTTAATGGCGCGTGAGTGTAAGCTGAAGAAACTCGCCCTTAGTGTAAAAATAATAATATTTTTTACCTATATTATTCTTAATACGTAATAACTCTGTTATATCTCTCTGTTATGGTTTACGCCTGAACAACTGAAACTTTGACATTGATATAACTAGCCGCGCCCCGCGGTGTTACACGCGTTATACCCGTTCCCGCGGGAATTTCGGGATAAAATGTATCCCATGTCTTATTCTGATGTATAACCTATATTACTGTAAAGTTTCATCCAAATCCGTAGTGTAGTTTTTTCGTGAAAGAGTTTCAAACATACATCCTCACGAACTTTCGCATTTATAATATTATTAGATCTTGTAAACCAACACTATGCTAACTTTTATCTCAAAATTTCCACGGGTACTAATGAATATAACTTCAAGGAACGCCTTATGTAAAAATATTTAAAACTTAAATATAGTAGTTAAAGAATAGCTGAAATTTTGTAGATAAAATTGAGTGTATTTCGCATTACCTCGTTCTCAGTAGATTTCGACAATTTGAGGCCTACTGTACTTTTTTGTTCAAGTGTTTATAAAATTTTATCCTTTTACGTCTTCACTACATAGTATAAAACAAAGTCGCTTTCCGCTGTCTGTCACTATGTATGCTTCGATCTTTAAAACTACGCAACGGATTTTGATGTAGTTTAAATAGATAGAGTTATTCAAGAGGAAAGTTTATATGTATTAAAATTCCCACAGAAACGGGCACGACACGGGTAAAATCGCGGGGCAATGTTAGTCTACTATAAGTAAAGTTATATTATATTAAATCCTAGCCAAAATGTAATACAACCGCTTATTATTTCGATACCATTAGCAAAGTATCAACACGTGTTCTCCACATTGTAAGACTAACAGTTTCCTGTCATATTGTGAGAATGACGTCTGTCAGTAATTATGGATATACTTTATTGATATCAAAGTAAGTTTAGTAAAGAAAAGTCGAGTTGTTATTGTTTTAAAACGAAGTATTGTACAGTGAATCAGGGTTTGTGAATTTGTATTCATCATTTGTAGTCTAAGCTGCATAAGAGATTCGTTAGAGGAAAATAAAAAATGTTTTTTCGTGACTAAGTTTAAGTTTTTGTTAGTGAGGAATGGAATTTACTGCATTCCGATTTTCGGTGCGATTTCTCTTTATAAATACTATTATTAGTAGTGCATTTGAAGAGGTAACAGACTTCCACGGGTTTCTCTTCAAAATGAATGGTTTTTTACAATTTAAATAACATTAAAACTCAAATTGCAGATTAGTGAATTTGCACATGCAATTTCGTAGCATCGCTACGGCTCGTAGCCCGTAGCTGCAGCTACGGTGCATCGGTGCATCGTAGCAGATTCGTAGGCGCCTACGAACATATCAAATCATAACTTTGCCTAAAAGAGTAGAATTTTTTTATAAGCAACAAAATGAATGAAGAAGTTTTCGTTAGGATTTAACCTTTAATTAAAACTAAAACAACTGTACATATACTTTATACAAATCATTTGCGCTAAACAAAGAGATACTGAAGCTAAAATCTAGATTTACATTTTATTATCTAACTAAATCATAAAGCTGTTAACGCGTTTATAAAAATAATTATCCAAATAACAATAAAGGCACTTTTATGCAGATGAGGCAAAAACGAATCATTTTATAGTTTGGAGTCGAAGAAACATGTATAAATCATAGGAGCATCTCATATTTATTTATGTTTTATTGCTAAAGCAAAGTATTAGCACAAAATGTTCTACAGCCTGCGCTAACGCAGTCATCGTGACACGCTGCGAGTATATACGCGGCCATTGATCCCGGGTGTGAGGTATACTAGGTACAGTCTTGGCAAATATGCAACTACTATTTATAAGTTCCACCGTCTATTGTGCGGGATGATATTTATAAAATTTCCTGTCTAGTTTTTCTGATTTGAATGCGTGCGAGAAGTAAGATGCAGAAAGTAATGTAAACGAGTTGAGAACACTGTTTGTGAAGAATTCTAAGGGCCAACACTGCGGTAACGTGCGCACGCCGCGGGCGCCCGCGACGGTTCACTTTTGTATGAAGCCACACGCGGCGGGCGCCCGCGACGGTTCACTTTTGTATGAAGCCACACGCGGCGGGCACCCGCGACGGTTCACTTTTGTATGAAACCGCGGCGTGCGCACGCTTAACGCAGTGTCGGTCCTAACGGTCTTATTAATTGTAAGCCTTTTTAAAATTATCATGAAGTTAACATTATTGTGATTTCTTTTTTAAAGAATATAAAACAAAGTCCCCGGCCGCGTCTGTCTGTTTGCAATAAACCCAAATACTACTGCACGGATTTTGACGCAGGTTTTTGAAATAGATAGTGTAATTCAAGAGGAAGGTTTATATGTATAAAAATTTGCGAAATTCCCACGGGAACGGGCACAACGCGGATAAACGGACAACGCCGTGGGGCGCTGCTAGTTCAGACTATTTAAGTGCAATGACATTCTATAATCACAACACACAAAACTAGTTGCTTAATACACTTATAGTCAAATCCTAAACGATTTTGAAGTCGATCAGTCTTTGCTTACACACAATGTTATTTATAGTCTCCTAACAATTGCATAGTGATTCGAAACAGACACACTGCTGAGAAGGATTTTATATACATATTGTGACTCATAGTGTACGATGTATTGAACTCTGTTTTTTAACCATGTTGTGGGTAATTTCATTTGTAGTTTGGATTGACTTTAAACTTGTTTTAAAAGGCTTTATTAATATTGTAGAGCTGAACTATTTTGCTAAGGATTGGAAGGAGTCGGCACCGGAAAGAGATACATGGAAGGAATTGGGGGAGACCTTTGCCCAACAGTGGGACAACGAGGTTATGTAAAAAACCTACATAATAACCTAACTTATGTGATTTGATGTGACTAGCTTGATATCACATATATAGCATACTTTCAGGTCAAATACATACCTCCTTTTGGAATTCGCTGAAGTCGGGTAAAAAATACTTTATTTGAACTTGATACTATTTATTAATACCGTCAAAGAAAAACATATTTTAGTTCTTACTAAGGTATATTTACAAACACAAAATTATTGCAATTTGCCTTAAATAATGGTTTGCACTTCTTGCTTGTCTATTGAATTAACTTTCTAGTTGTTATTTCATTTAATAATTGGGATTAGTTATATGGAAAGCAATACAGGTAACCTACACAAGCTTTGAGTTATGATAGAACTAATTTCCTTTGTTCTAAAAGCAGTAGAACCGTTGGATATAATTACTACGTTAGAAAGACTCATATAATTTCGCCCACTGAAATGAATTAAATATAAAAAAACTAGCACCACCCCGCGGTTTTACCCGCATTGTACTCGTTCCCGCGGGAATTTCGGGATGTTAAATAGCCTTTAACCTTCCCCTTGAATGTAGCTATCTGTTACAAAAATAATTATTCAAATCGGACTGGTAATTACCGAGATCAGCTCGAACATACAAACAAACTTAGAAATACTTTTTTTATAATATAATTAAGCTGCTTTAGTTATGCACGTTCGAGGAGAAGGCCATTGAATGACATCATTGAACGCAGTTACAGCCGCGGGCGGTCGCTAGTCATTATTCTTACTGCCTTCTCTTTGATTTGTTACATATTAATATTCTTTATAGTGGCTAGGTCTTGAATCTGATAATACCATTATTATCAGATACTCCTACTCTACTCCTACGCAATATATTTGACTGTAAAGAGAATTTGTAAGTGCTTTAGAGCTTTGTTTGAATACTGGTTTCTTGGGTTTAAGCGAACACTACGTTTCGAATTGAAACTACGTTTATATTTCAGGTTTTCTCGGATTGGTGCAGCATCACCGTAAAACTTTTTTTTGAAAAAAGAACTTTGTAGCTTCTGCTATACTTCCTTTTCGAACCCCGTTTTTTATTCAGCCATAGAATAGACCACAGAGCATAGAAGCACCGCGCTCTCCTGCGCGGTGCTTCTATGCTCTGTGGAATAGACGGATACGAATAGAATGCTTTATGGTACACTAACATTAGAACTCTAAAAACGAAGTAGGTAAATAATGAGTGTAGCTCATTTTGTAGCTCCAACTATACTTCCTACATTATAATTCTGTGTCCTTTTTTCAAAACGACGAACGATGTAGTCACCGTAACAACCGTCATTTTCTAGACCATTTGTATGACTAGATAAACTTAAATGTAACTTTCATTAATAAAAAATGCTCTGCATTAAGTTTATTACTAACTAGCAGCGCCTCGCGGTTTTACCCGCGTTGTGGCCATTCCTGTGGGAATTTTGGGATGAAAAATAGCCTATATTACTCGTGGATAATGTAGCTTTCGAATGGTGAAAGAATTTTTAAAAACAGTCCAGTAGTTTTTGAGCCTATTCATTACAACCAAACAAACAAAGTTTTCCTCTTTATAATATTAGTGTAGATACTACATTCTCGTAGGTAAGGCTTGGTTTAGATTTACCCCAAACATATATTGTTGTTATTACAGTAACTTGGTTGTAGATACAACATTATTAACTAATACATTACTACTATTACTGATATTTATATACTTTCTTTATATTACATTAACTTTATCTAAGTCATATAGACAAACAACTGAAACTTTATTAGTTTTGTCTTCATTTGGAAGTACAAGATTCATTTAGCATGTTTTAGTAAATCTTGTTTATGTTTTATTTTTGTTACTTAGCTTACCAGAAATAATAATACGTGTATGATACACAGATCAAAATAAGACTGAAAATCGAAAAAATGTCGTTGTTCGCTGTGGCACCTATTTACCGAAGAGGTATTTCGTAAGTGCATATACTCATAAGCCAATCTCCAGTAACATACTTTCTAGAAGCATTTAACAAATTAATTTGAGTGAAGTTTAAATTAAAGATTATTAACTGATAGATATTAAACATTCAAATCTATATTTCAAACAAGGCTATAACGTAGCATTAATAGTAGTTAATACTTTAAATTATAGCTTAGAATGTTCGACTATCAATGGCATTTTTTGCTGCTTTTAATGCCCCCAGCCTAGGCCATGAATGTTCCACACGTGTTCAAAAGAAGAACGATTTGCAAAGGTCAATAAACTTAGATGGAAAAAATTGTCACGTAAAAGATTTGCAAGCGATCAAACAAAACTCGATTTAATTAGGGACTCTGTATTACTGAGCACTGAATAATGTATAGTAACCAGAATATGTAGACCTGTATCGATTGTAGAGGCTGTTTAAATGTGTTATGATAACGTTGGCAGGGTTAAGGTTTGTGAGGTCTTTGTAAATTGGTTTGTTTTATGTTACGGCGCACTATGTTGCTATGGGCTTACGCATGGTCGCAGCATGACGTCATCTACCTCAATTCATCGGTACGTGGTGTATAATATCGTTGTGTTTAGTAAAAAGGACAAGGTAAAACTTTGTAGGAGTATTTCCTGTTATGGTTGTTATATTGATATGTATTTGTGGGTATTTTCATAGTTAAGTATAACTATTCTATTAGTAACCCATATTTCAAATTTTCCTATTATAATTTTAACTATTACGTTGGTAGGTAAAACTCCATAATTAATAGATTCTCCATTTGTACTTTGTTAGGTATGTAAGGGCTATTTATACGTCGATTACGTCATTATTCTAAGGTCACGTGCGCTACAGAAGCAGGATTAGGTTCTCATTGTGACTTTGTTAATCCTCCCCAATTACAAGGGGTCTTTGCTGCAGCTGTCTTCAAAACACCTGCAGACAGAATGTGAATGACTATCTATGAAGTCATACAAAGTTGTCTAGGGACCCCTCAATAAGATATCAAAGCGAGTAATATGGGTCGATAAGCCCTCTTAAAGTCGAGTGCCAAAATGTAACAAAAAACCTGATTAGTTCGGTCAACATTTAAACTTGAATTAAACGTTAATAAAACTCAGTGGCAGCCAGGTACTCTCGGAAAGTTTGAGAGGCTTTCAATTTGCTTGATAATTGCCGCCGTCCGGATAGGCAGATGATGTTTAAGTGCTTTTAATGTTTGGTGCTCGTTATTAGAGCGATATCAGCAGGTCCCGGCGGAGTCGGCGGATTAGGCCGGGCCGGGCGCCGGAGCCGGTGGGCTGCACGAGCCCGGCTCACCTTGGAGAGTAATTATAATGATCGGCGCCGGAACCCAGTCTGGAGCGGGACTCCTTCCTGGAGAGGCGTGCCGGGCGGCGGGTGGCGCAGCGGTGGTACGCCCACGCTCACTCGTGCTCTTCCCACTCACACATTTCACCCATCGACGCGTATCCACCTCTCACTCGCACGTCCCGACACAACCCCCACGCCCCGTAATAACCCAATTTGTAAGAACCCCCCATTTTCAAGGACGGCCGTCGGTCTTTATGGCGGCGGCGACGGCGGCGTTGATTCCCGACCTTGTTTATTTCAGTTTCTTTTTGTTTAGGAACTCGCTGAACTTATTTTCGTACGTCTGAACCCGGCCGGGGTTCGCTTGTTTTTGTAGTGTCCGATGTCGGATTGATGTGTCGATTACAAAGGCTCGCGACCACACTCCGACCAATTACTCGTCCTGGTGTTCAAAGGCATCGCCAGCTTTCTGGTCCTTTGGCTCCGTCATAAGTAATTGAATGTGTTCGTATTTTGTTTGAATGTCGATCACTAGCCCGTGAATTGGTTCGTTACTGCGCATAAACAAAAAGTTGTCAGGGTTGGTTTCGTGGGAAGTATTTGATATTTTACCACGTTCTATTGATGTTTGAGTTTTTGTTCGATTTTACTCGTGTTATGCTCGTGTAGTGTGGGGAGGAAAAGTACGACCGTGAGTCGGCGGTAATGCATGGAAATATGCGGAGAATGGCTCATTTGTTTAGGGTTAGCAAAGGTCAAGGTCGTCCAAGACACCCTTATCAAACTCCGTCGCTTTGGTCCGTCTAGACGGGCTCGCACCTCGAACCCTTTGGGCTACTGATCAATTACGAATTTTATTTTTTCCTTTCCGCAAACCGCGAGCCATGAAAACTATGATATCTAAGATAACGATAAAGTTTCTTAATTTATTCTTCCGAGCTAACAAACGTTTGGACTCTAATTAAAATGTATTTTGTTATTTTCCATACAAATATTACTTTTCAGGCAAGCTCACATTGTTCAAAACTGCCTGTTTTATTAAGAACTTTAGACCAATTTCGAAATAAAATTACTTTGCAAAAACAAGTAACTTAATTCAGTATTTAAATCTAGGTAGCAATGATTTATTCATTTAAAAGTACAGTTAAATTGTCGGTAAATAGAATGGGGAATACATTAAGTGCGTATACTTAGGTATGCTATTGTTTTAACCAGGATGCACTAAAAAGTGCGTGAGCATTTCAATACTAAACAAGACAAAGCAAGTACGTTAGTACCTAGATGTTTATTTATTTCCACATGTTACGTATTCCAGAGATATTTACATCTATCTTTATAAATAAAATTGAATAACCAAACTGTATGTACGTGCATAATTTCAGAACGATTGCACCAAATTGAATGATTCTTTTTTTATGTATTCCTTATTGTCAAGATAAGATTTGTATATAAGAAAATTGGAACGAGTCTAGTGCGCTGCGGGTGAAACCGCGGAGCGCTGCTAGTTAAACATATTATAGAGTTAATTGTTACAAAACACTAGCAAGATAATTCTGAGAATATGACTTATAAAAGGCAATAATATAAGAATAACAGGTATAATATAAAAACTAAAATAAACAATTAAATTTTTTATTTTGATCTAGAATTTCCCACGGGAACCACACAACGCGGGTAAAACCGCGGTCTGCTAGTAATGTTTGGAAAACCAATATTGTAATTATGATTTTAATGGAAGCAATTGTCACTAAAACATGAAGGCGGTACGAAGAATACTGTAGGGCTTGCAAAACAACGTGGGAGTATGTTTTTCAGTTCTGTTTAATGTGGGCGTAATAGCAACTACCAACGCCAATTGAGGGATGAAAATTTTTGTAAAAAAAAATATATTAAATTGTACAGCGATTACTCAAATTACGTACCTTTTTAGCTTTACCAGTGGTGTACTGTGTGGCTGGGCCAAGGTGTCTACCTAATTCTCTCTATCTAATATTTCTTTCGCTATTAAGTTAAATAATTTTAAAAATCTGAATAAAATACGATTAACATTAGCCTATTACGTCCCACGGCTGAACTTTTGCCTCAATATTTACTGAAGACGTCAGTACAGTTAGGTGAAAGTATTACTATAACATTTTTAAGTTCCACTACTGAGCAAAGATCTTCGAAGCATTCCTGTTCTACGCAAAATTTGACCAATCCCTGTCGAGATTGTTGATTGTCATGAAATTACGTCATAAAAAATTTAAAATACATACCTTCCTTATTATATATAGGTAACTTCCATGTAAACTTTTCATTTCATTCATTTCATTTTATGTTTTGTTTTTAGTCTGTACTAATTTGAAGAAAACAATAAACGAGAATTTTATTTATTTTATTTTATTTAAACTACGCGACATGAAAACAGCCCTATAATTCTGAATTTACAAAAAAAAATTATACATTACTTAAACTAAAAATACACAATTTCAGGCAGTATAGTTGAAGTACATGAAACACGCACCTGAAACACGTGGCATTGAACTGAACAACAGAATATGTAGTAGTTAATAACGCTTTCCTGCATCTTTGGCCTTGCCTTTAAAAGTGTGAAGTTTTTTTATTTTTATAGACTAGTAGTGGCTTACGGCTTCACTCGTTATATGACTTGTTAGCGCGGAATTATAACAATATTTTTTGTATTACTGATTCTTCTAGATATGATGTTATTCATCGTCTTGCTCGTTCCCACTTTTATTTGCATTGTAGTTGTATATATAAGTGATATTTTACACGATGGTACCACTTCCCTTTCTCTTTCTCTCTCTCACTCTTATAAGAAACAACAAAGATGCCAATATTCGATTAAAATTCGGACCGGCTACGGCAACAGTAAAAAGTATTAGCCTATCATGTCCCACTCCTGGGCAATGGGTTTCATCATCATCACCAATTCATCTTACTAAGGATATCAGTACTGTGAGGAGGATTAGGCGTAATTAATACTCTTGGCTACTGCAAAAGACAATAATGTTTCTCGTAATTCTGTATTCCTTTATATTATTAAAAAATTTGGCATCTTAATATTTATAGGTAGTCTTATATTACGAAACGTATCCAAAAACAGAGAGAAGAAATAAAGACGTATCCATTATCCAACTCTAGTGTCATTTGAAGATGTCATCGAACCGTTCATTAATGACTAAAGAATGAGTACATACAAGATGCGTTCATTCACCGAAGCCTCAAAGAACGAAGCTTGAACTCAGGACCTTTCATAGTACATAGATTATGTCATAGTGTGTACCAGGTGATAAGTGAACACTGAAATAACTATGTATTCTTTTGGTGCTTATTTTTGTGACTTACTTTGGAGATACAGATAATCGGTAAGTATTTGAACGATTTTTAGAACTATCCAAAATTTCTATTGAATTTTGAAATTATTGAGTAGTTTTTAGACTAGCTGGTCCCCACGGTGTCACTCGCACTCAATAGATGGCGCTGGGATGCAAGTTGAAACATGCTATCGTTATTTGTTTTAGATCTGTGGGCTGCGCTTACATTCCCTACAGTCGCTCTCTAGGAAGAAAAGTTACGCATTTATAAATTAGTTTAGATTCTGGGGTAATAATAGTTAATAGACAATTATATGAAGGAAGTTCAGTATCTCTATCTATCTTAATAAGTAAATTTTTTTTATGCTTTGAATGCTATGCAGATTGTATCAGTCAGGAAGTCACGAAAAAAATTTACATAGTTTTGAATGAGTCTGCTCGAAAAACTAGTTTCCTTGAATTCCATCTCAATAAAACACTTCCAAGTAACCATAGATCATTCTGGTAACAGTAACCTTTCTAAGAACCATAACTATGTATTATGAGGTAAACGATAAAGGATTCCATAGAGCAGGGAGTGAAACTAATCAATAGGCATTTAAGTGATTCCATCGGTGTCACATCATATCCGTTGCTAAAATCTGCGATGAATATATGAATTATCAGTAGGTTGAGTAGTTCTAGGAGGTTTGCGGGGAGGTGCGGGGCGCGGGGGGAGCGAACTTCGGGGGCCCGGGCGCTTGGAAATAGCAAGCTGCGATTTGGCATACACTATACTTCCACGACAGAGACGCAATGAGAACGACGCAAAATGCGCTCGACTGGAAACTCACGAAACCTTGGTAAGGCTTACGAGCCCGAGTCTTGATATTAAAAGATTTGTCACGAACGTTTATAAATATTGGGTTTCGTAAAATAATCGTCACTTTCATTTTGAAGTCAGACTTGTTTCTTCAATCTAAATCAAAAGGAAATTATTCAAATTAGAAAAATTATATTTTAAAATATTTTTGTGTACCTACAAGTAAAAGGAAGAAACTGAATAAAAAGGCATAATTTGTTATTCATAAAGATTTTGGGCCTGAAAATATCCATATTAGGCATTAGTAAATATTAGCAATTCAGATCTTGTAGTCAAAAGAAAAAATAGGACAAGACGTAATTAATTTTAATATTGATTACATTTTCCTAATAAAATTACACGAGGAGACCAAAATAATGAAATTAATTACGGAAAATATTTCCCAAACTTACATTTTCAGTTAGATTGAACGCTTGACGGATTCGGGGCAAAGTCCCAGGGCTGAAGCCACCTGACATAATATTCGGCCTTCAGGTAAAGATTTAGCCGCCATTGAGGCAAATTGAAAAGAGCTCGTAATAAGCAGAGAGCAGGCGGGTGTGGGCGAGACGCGCGGGGTGGGGGCGCGGGTGGTGGTGCGGGGGCGTCTCTATCGCGACGAGAGGGGCTCGCGGGCGCGCGGCATCGCCATGGCTACGCGTCGAGTCTAGTGCGGCCCTGGGTGGCCTTGCAATGGAATGGGGAGGGCAATAGCCCCGGCTTGCAAGTCGCTATCAATCGCTCGCCAACGCGCGGAGACGTTCTAAACACCGCGTTTTTCGCACTAATGTACAATCTAATAGTGAATTTTTCAAGGTCGTCACGGAATTTTATTTGCACTGCATTTTTGTTCGATATTTACGATTTTTTGTTGGCGACTCTAGTCTATAGAACGCTCGTGATCATGTTTATTTGAGTTAATGTATTTTGATTGAGTACGGTTGGTCAGATATGGCAGGGTGAGTAATTATTATGCAGATGAAGGGAAAACAACTTTTTATGAACAATGGATGTGAGTTTGATACAATCTGCCTAAAAAACATTCATCATCTGCGAGCGCGTCTAAATATAGGTAGCAAAAAAAAACTACATCAAAAATATGATAATATATTGCAACCAAACTGTAGAAACATCAATAAGCCTATATACAGTTCTCGTTTAATTTTACATTACGAAGGAAAAACCCAAAGCTGTTGTACATTGTCGGCTGAATCGTGTAAGGAGAAATTGAACGGCATTGTGGAGCAGAAATGTAAGACGTTTGAGCCAATTCATTCGGTAGAAATGCGAGAGTTCTTAGGCTTTGGAATGGCGTGCGTTTTGTGCGTGCCTTTTACCAGTTTCCCCCGAAATTCAGACTATCTGGCCTCGATTTGAGCTCATGCCGCAATAATTTATTCCACCCTGCATACTGTGCCTAGACTTCTAAATGTTACTTTGGGAATAGAAACACTAGACTAGCAATTATTTGAATTGAAACTAGGAATTATTATTACGTAGAATAATATCGAAGTAACGTAGAATTATTATTTGCATATACCTACAATAGCTTTTGATATAATAGGTAGACTTGCGTTATGGGGCGATAAGACCTAATTACTCAGTCATCCGCCTAATGCGGTCTTCTAAACTGTTTACATCGATTTCAGTTTCAGCTTTTTATTTCAGCCTGAATTTTCCCACTGCAGGGATAAGCCTCCCTAACGTCTTTCCACCTTCCTCTATTGAGTACTAGACTGGGCCAATCCTTCATGAAGGTGTCGATCTCGTCCCGCCATCGCCTCCTCGGTCTACCGCGACGTCGTTTTCGATCGACCCGCTGAGTGGTGATTTTGACCCATCAATCATCCGTCATGCGGCAGACGCCACCTGCTCAGTTGTATTTCAGACTAGCTACATTTTAGGTTATGTCTGCAATATCAGTTATTACTGTTATATTCATACTAAACTGTGACTGCTAATATTAATATAATTAGGCGACTACTGCCGCCACTTGCCGAATGCAAACCAACTATTATTTACCATGTTGCTTACAGCGATCCACCAATATTAGATGGTCATGGGCATTAACACGTCAAATGACCAATCTGAAAAGAAAGAGTACTATATATAACCATGTTGCATACAGCGATCCACCAATATAATCACACCATCAAAGGTCCATACATCTATACTAATATTATAAAGAGGTACAATTTTTAAGTTTGTTTGTTTGTTTGTTTGTTTGTTTGTATGTTCGAGGTAATTTAGTCCGATTTGAATAATTCTTTTTGTAATAAATAGCCACATTCAACGGGAAGGTTATAGGTTATTTTTCATCCCGAAATTCTCACGGGAACGGGTACAACGCGGGTAAATCGCGGGGCTCTGCTAGTTATTAATAACTCACTTCCGCCAAAGTAAAATACGAACTTAGGCATTTCAATATTTGCTGAACTAACAAGAAATAAAACCTAAGTTTTTATAACAGTAACGAGTTGCAAGTTAAACAGAAAGGAAAATTTATTTCAATAAGGGCTGTATCCATAGGGAACATGGTAGATTATTTAGGATCAGCTAGGGCAAGATTTAATTTATATTCCTTCTTCTTTAAAGTTCGTGTACTTAATTTGAAGGCTGGTAGAGCTTTGTGCCTTTGAGACGATCTACGTCATAGGAATTTCACAATTGATTCCTTCTTTAGGAGAACTTGACATCTCAGAGTCTATGAGAGTTGCTACGGCGGTGTAGGCAAAGGAGAGTACTACGTCAGCAATGTGGCGTGCAGAAAAGTGTTTATCTATCTATCTTATTGATTGGTCGAGGCATGCAACATGCGCTGACGAAAAAGCTAATATACTAAAAACATACGAGTATGCCTAAAAAGCTAGTATGCCTAATCCTCTTGTACGATATCTTGGGTGAGATGACTCAGATGACAGGCCTATACCCCGCAGTGGGACATTACAGGCTAATACTTTACTTTTTTTACTACAAACACAATAACAGTTTTACTCTCAGCATTTTCGTAAATAATGTATCTGTCATGCACACGAGGTGACACTACCCCACCCCTAAAGCGCTGTGTTTGAAATGTTCTTTAACTATCCCATAGTAACAGTGAAGGCCAACGTTTGACCTTTCTGTATACCAATTTAAAGATGAGTCTCTAAGGTTCTGTCAAAATGACGTGAAGCTTTGCGAACCACTGTCTTCTTTTAAAGATTCGTAACAAAATTATTTTAATGATGCTGATTGTTCATTTTGTGTTGTAAATTGTTTATCTGTCATAATAATAGTAGTATTAACAGCCTCCGTGGTCTAGTGGTTTGAGCGCTCGGCTCACGATCCGGAGGTTCCGGGTTCGATTCCCGGTGGGGATATCTCACAAAAATCACTTTGTGAGACTGTCCTCAGTTTGGTTAGGGCATTGCAGGCTGAATCACCTGATTGCCCGAAAAGTAAGATGATTCCGTGCTTCGGAGGGCACGTTAAGCCGTCGGTCCCGGTTACTTTCTACGGATAGTAGTCGTTACATGAGCCATGTCTGAGGCCTTTGGCGGCTCTATAACTCTGACACCAGGATTGGTCAAGTTGACCATCCACTCGATAAGAAGAAAAAGATAGTAGTATTAATGGTAAAGACAAACTAAGCCCATCTTACGCAACGTATGCAACGCATTATAACATCTTGGTTCTTGGATTTGTATGACATTGAATGACTTAGAGACATACGTAGGTATCTTACGTAGCGTTGTGCATTATGAGTAAGTTTCTACGTCATTCAATGTACAATTTCAAGAATCTGGATGTCATAATGCATTGCATATGTTGCATTTGTGGGCTCAGTGCGCCGTATTAATGAAGGCTCTGTAACTAAAACACTGTTAACTAAAACATATGTTTTGTCTCTTTTGCTCTTCGGAAAATTGCGTATGTCAGAAAGTGGCAAACCATTTGATAGGAAAAATGTTCTCAATCACTCCACTTTAAAACCTATCGCTGGTTTATTAAGGCCCTAATCGTTCTCACTGTAAAGCTCTATAATCGCATTCGCTTTGTATCGCTACTACTCTGATCAAAATGTACGGGAATGTGTCATTACTACATGACATTCCATTGCGATTGTCAATTGTCTTTCGGGGTGATGCAGACTTTTTAAGCGACCAATTTGTTTCACGGTGCTATAGCGATAGAAACTACAGATTTTTTGAAAATAGAACGGATTGCACAAGAAAGAACTCTCTATTTAGTTCTTTTAATATGTTTATGAAACAAAAGCTGTTCGTTCAAAATTAATATTGTTTCCACCAAATAAAACACAATTTAAAACGAACGTCATTTGTTTTTTAAACATATTTTAGCGCTAAATAGATTGCAATTCGCTCTTAAATCTATTTAGTACCTGAATATGTTACAGAAACAACAGCTGTTTGTGTAAAATTGTATTTTACGTTCTACGAAATAGAGCACTATTTAATATGAACGTCATTTGTCATGATCTCTTACACCACAATTTTGTAATTGTTCTTTATTCAAAAAGTTGCTAGTTGCAGTCACTTGTTCGCACTTTGACTAGGTTTTTACCTGACTCTACAGTGTGATCAAACAGAACATTTACTTACATAACTACTTCAGTTTTTGTTCGAAACTTTTCTCTGAGTAAGGAATTCGGATTCACTTTCCATCAGACTATAAAGTTGGCGGTAATCGTTAAATGCAGGCGGCACATAGGAAATTGAAGGGCTCGTTTGAGAAAAGCCTTTGTGGACTGAATATTGTTCTTCATTGTGATGTTGGAATCGTGAAAAAAGTTATGGTTGGCGAATTGGACATAAAAAATCATTTCGAAAAAAATATACGTTATGTCTCGTAGCAATGAGCGAATTTGCAAGTTGCATTGTAACCAATGCTATGCTTTCTACAAAGTGTTAGAATACTTCTTTGTTGTGCCCGTTCCCGTAGGAATTTCGGGATGATAATTAGGTTATAACCTTTCCGTTGAATGTGGCTATATCTATTACAAAAATAATTATTCCTATCAGATAAGTAGATTTCGAGATGACCCATTAAAAACAAGTTAAAAACTTTACCTCTTTATAATATTAGTATAAATTTATTGTCAGTGTTAACCTTAATTTAGTTAGGCATATAAGACTGTTAGTTCTATTTTATTTCTTCTACTCACCTTACCAAACAACAATGCCCTGAATTTGGTACAACAAAATAACCTATTTTCAGTACTAAAATACTATTATTCTGTCTTTATAAAAGTACGTATGTCCAAACAACTTTGTAGTTATATGGTATTTATGTACCCTTACCATGGTTTAATAACATCAAATCGAAAAGTAATATTGAAAGTAAAGAACAGGCAAACTGACTATGATGTTCAGTTTTACTTCATTCGAGTAGGTTAGTGGTATCGGAGTTTAGACCGCCTAAAGGCTTCCGACGCGGTCTGACAATTGAAAAAACTAGGACCGTAAATATAACATGGCCTCCGAAGCATGTAAGTGCTGATGTAAAAAAGATAAAGTATTAGCCTGTAATGTCCCACAGTTGGGCAAAGGCCTCTCATCTCACTGAAGATATCTGTGTGAGGAGAATGATATTACTAAAATAAAATAGTTACGAAATATTGTACTATACATTTTATTTAAAGTAATGTTATGATACAAACAAATAGTAGGGGATCCTTCATACTCGTGTAACCTCTCTGAATCAATAGAGAACCTTTAATAATTCAGACATCGAACAGTTTTAATTCGAATTTGAATTGGTATATCAACTATTTGGATGTTTGCTTACCATTACAAGTAGTGGCGCAGTGACGGAAAATGTTACTTGTAGATATTAAACAGGAAATTGGAACATTATTGTTCAGTTACTAAGGGTAGAGTTTCAAAAGTTGGCCTAGAGCCAAGTTGGGAGAGAAAATGGCATCTTCCTGTACCACATTTCCTTTGAAAACTCAAAAGGTCTGATGTATTTCGGTACTGGCAACACTCGTGGTTTTACCCGCGTTGTGCCCGTTCTCGTGAGAATTTTGAGATGAAAAACAGCCTATAACCTTCCCGTTGAATGTGGGTATCTAATGCAAAAAGAATTATTCGATTCGGACTGATAATTCTAGAGATTAGCTCGAACAAACAAACGAACTTATAAATTTTACCTTTTTATAATATTAGTATAGATGAAGAGTCACAGTTCAAATGATGGGTACTAACGATATTTTTTTAAAAGAACATTAGATACTAATTTATATTTCGTATTCTTTTTTTAAATCACTGGCCACTTTTCTGCACCTCACAGGGACACAAGTCACAGTAATTTCACTCACATTTTCGGCCATAATGTCTTATGTCCTCTTGTCATCTGTGATACGACAGATGCAAATAGACAATCAAATAGAATGCAAAACAATTTACATTTGTCTATGGTTTAGTTTATACTTAACTAGCTGCGCCCCGCAGTTTCACCCACGTTGCACCCGTTCCCGCAGGAATTTCGCGATAAGAAGTAGCCTATGTCCTTTCTCAGGCTCTGGACTAACTGTGTACCAAATTTCATTCAAATCGGTTCAGTAGTTTTGGCGTGAAAGCGTAACAGACAAAGTTACTTTCGCATTTATAATATTAGTTAGGATTTTTACAACCTCACTTGCTTGTGTGTCAAGAAATAAAACTGTCATTATTTAAATTGGAGTTTTATCGTAACTGTTAGTATGGTAATGTTTGCAATATAAAGTCAATGACATTAAAATTAAGTTTCTAGTTATATAAAAAAAGACCTCAATAAATTGTAAAATAATGAATAGAAATTGCATTTAAATATATTATTTCTATTGTTCACGTAAGTAGTAATTTATTTGTAAATTTAGAATCAAATAGTTAAATTGAATTAAATAGAAAAACTTTAGACACTCGTATTAAACTGTAGAAGAAATTAAACTGTTCGTAAATTTCTACTGCAAAAGGAATTCATATCATTAATAAACAATACAAGGAAATACTTGATTTGAACAACTTATTTTTAATTATATCGGCTCATATAGACAAATGAAAATCGCTTCGCAATCGCTTCGGTATAAATACCTAACGGTGCCCCGCAGTTTTACCCGCATTGTACCCGTTCCTGTGACTATTTCTCGATAAAATTGACCTTATAAGATTTCGCTTGAATGTGGCTATCCATTACAAAAAGATTGATTAAAATTGGACGCGTAGTTCATGAGATTATTGCATTTAACGGACAAAGAAACAAAAAATCTAGCTTTTTAGCTTTCATATATTAGTAAAGATATAGGTAATATAGGTTATGTCACATTTTGAAACATTCTCAAAGTAATTATGGTTTTTATTTTTCTATGATAATGAAGCAAAACAAATGCAAAGCGATTGTCAGTTGTCTATAGGGGTTGACGTTTCCGTTCCAGGAACCGTGGGCTGTTCGAATCTGAGCAATGGCACGTGTAGAGATGAAAAAATGAAGAGGAAAAAAGTTTGTTTGAAAAAATAAACACAAGGACAAAATTTCTTACTGATATAACCTCTGACAAACCAACATAATAAGCACCTACCTATTATACACTGGTAATGATCATACGAGATATTATGTTAACTAATACATATAATGAAGCTGAACATTTTTTTGCTTGTTTGTTTGAACGCGCTATTCTCAGAAACTGCTTATCTAATTTGAATAATTATTTTTGTAATGGATAGTTACATTTAACGGAAAGGTAACGAGCTATTTTTTTAATCCCGAAATTCTTACGGGAACGGGCACAACGTAGGTAAAACCGCGGGGTGCTGCTAGTCACTATCACTACATAGTATAAAACAAAGTCGCTTTCCGCTGTCTGAAAACTACGCAACAGATTTTATGTTTCTTTTCTTTAATAGACAGAGTGATTCAAGAGGAATGTTTATATGTATAAAAAGTCCCGAAATTCCCACGGGAACGGGCAAAACGCGGGTAAAACCGCGGGGGCGCTATTTGCTCTATACAAACTATTCACCATTTTGACAAAAAAACAGAACACATTCGCTCGCCTAGTACCTACTAACTACTACACCTTTAAAAATCAATAGAATATTTACTCTCCCCAAAATTTTCCTAACGATATTTTCTCAAAAATGTGTTAATATTGAACCGATTAAATTCCTGATTTCGTTTAAATTTAGTACATCTGGCCCGGAGAGCCCTGGGAACTTCGTCAAAGGGTTGGTTGCTTAGGAACCAAGCTCCCAATATAACGTCGGATTTATTGATTCTAGGTACCTACTGTTATACCTTATTTGCTGTACTTGGTAAATTATTTTAACAAATGAATATTGATACACGTTTTGAATATTGGACCCGCTTTTGATTTATGGGTAAGCTTTGTCTGAAAGTGAGTTTAAAGTATCTTTTTGTAATGTATGTTTTGAGGAATTCTAATTACCTATGTACTGATTTTTATTTAGTTTTTTGTTCTACGTCTATGTAATGTTTTGTTCTTTTTCGTTATAGAACGTCGTGGATTGATGAAGTTTACAAACTGCAACAAAATGTCAAAAACCATTACAGAAATAGTCAGTCACTCTATAGACTGACTAACTCGATGAAGTCAAGTCTATTTTTAGTCAGTTTTACATAAAAAAATCCATCCCATATATTTGTTTTTCCTAACTGATTTTCCCTGTGGAAAATTTGGCCCCGGACGGCCTTAGCTCCAACCCCGCTCAGTGAGGGGGCGGCGACTCAACCCCCACGTGTTTATGAAAGAAAAAGTCTGTTAGACGTTTTGACTCTTCATTGCGACTCTTTATACGTTTTCATTACTAGCAGACTGTATAAAGACTGCCTAAGATTGACTAAGATCTACTAAGAATAAGAAAAATAAAGAAATTGGAAGTCGATGGGGAAGACTTTTGCTAAACAGTGGGACACGTTAAAAAAGGTAGCGGTCGTGGCGTAGTTTGACTAAGCGATGTTAGTTAATTGCGATTGTTAAGCAACGTGCAGCTCGACCCCCACTTGTATGGGTGGCCGATAGTGGCATTACTATCTGAGCTTCGGAGCTCGGAGCTACCGTGCTTCAGAGGGCACGTTAAGCAGTCGGTCCCAGTTGTTACAATCGTCAGATCGTGTCGGAGGCAAAAAGAGAATTATTGTCAAGAATAAAAATAATAGGTACACAAAGAAAATAAGACTCAGGACCAACTTTCAGTGCTGCATAGGCTTTGAAAGTATAGCTCAGTATTAGGTATTAGAACACAAGGATAGACGAACTCAGACCTAGCAACTCAAGCTGAACAAACTTCCAGACAAAGAAACCATAGTTTCGAGAAGCTTTGTTCCTCTCCTTCACCTTCACCTTTTAACAGCCTCCGTGGTCTAGTGGTTTGAGCGCTCGGCTCACGATCCGGAGGTTCCGGGTTCGATTCCCGGTGGGGATATCTCACAAAAATCACTTTGTGAGACTGTCCTCAGTTTGGTTAGGGCATTGCAGGCTGAATCACCTGATTGCCCGAAAAGTAAGATGATTCCGTGCTTCGGAGGGCACGTTAAGCCGTCGGTCCCGGTTACTTTCTACGGATAGTAGTCGTTACATGAGCCATGTCAGAGGCCTTTGGCGGCTCTATAACTCTGACACCAGGATTGGTCAAGTTGACCATCCACTCGATAAGAAGAAGACCTTGGACCTTCTTAATTGTTACCAAATACTATGTTATTTATTGTTTGATTACAAACAACTTGTAAGGGTGTAATATTACTACGTTATTACGGCCTTGCGAGGATTGGGTTACGATTTCAGTAACTGGGACCATGGGAGTTTTCCACCGCTTACTAATTGTAAGTTTAGAGTTTGTACCCTTTTGTATTGAAAGTACTAACTAATGGAAGAAGCGAGAACGAGAATAGAGAGAAAGTTTGTTTGTGTAGATTGAGATCTTTGAAATTTTCTACGTGGTAAAACATACTCGTAGTATTAGCCTGTAATGCCCACTACCGGGTAAAGGCCTCTCATCTCACTGAAGCTATTAGTACAGTGATTGGGCGTAATTGCCACGCTTGCCTACTGCAGGTCGGAAAACTCAAACCCGAGCCATGTTTGAAAAGTAGGCAACATGTATTCGCTCGACCTGGGAAGTGAACCCGGGGTATCAGTATTGGCAGGCGAGTGCACATAACAATAGACCACCGAGGCGTTTAAAAAAACATAGGGTTTAGACAGAATTGTTAAGTATGTTGTTTTATTAAATTATGTTTTTTTTGTAATACCGCGATTACTTACAATTCAGGAAAACAAAGCAAGAATGGAAAAACAAGGTGCTCCAGAGTGTATTCTTAGCTCGTTGATTAAAGCTTATTTTTTGCTGATATCTTGAAAATTCACTCGTATTATTACTCCTGTTTTTCCTCACAAAATCCGCGCCATAGGCAAATATAGAAATAAAGAGTCAATTTAGATCAATTTTACATGATGCTAGCCGACAAACCTAAATACAAAATTCACATACTTTAAATTACGTTGTTGGACTTAACGATATAAACTCATCGCAATTGTTAAGTAAGGTGCAACTCAGCAACTTCTTAATGGGTGACCGGTAGTGGCATTTCTATCTGAGCGCTACCGTGCTTCGGAGGGCACGTTAAACTGTCGGTCCCGGTTGTTTTCAATTGTCAGACGTTGTCGGGGGCCTTTAGGCGGTCCAACAACTTCAACACCAGGGTTGGCCCCTAACCAACACGAACTTACTTACATTTTTTAGTTTGAACACTCACTCAATGTCACTGACGTTATACTGAAAAACTATGTCATCAAACAGAAATACAGTATCTTTGAGATCTACAAGATGACCTTAAAGAATGCCATGACCGTGAGCCTTGATTCAAGACCATTACGTAATCGGAACATCGCGGCGAAAAAATACTTCAACATTACACCCAATCTCATATGACATAGAGACGATTTTTATTTAGCAAACACGCCGCTATTTCGACATGCTAGCTACTTGTTGCATCGTTACATAGGGTTAATGGTACAGCATGTCCATTTTATTAAGACACGTGATTTATAAAAAAGTTTTTACGGTTCACGTGTCTTCTTATGGTGGATAGCTAGTTCCTTATTGATATTTGAGTTATCAAATGTTATCAGCGTTATTGGTTACAATGTCCAATGGTAACATGTATGTTAATAAGATGTAATAATAACGTTAGACAAAAAATCTTGGATGTGGTTTATGAACGGTTACATGTTTCTGTATTTAGAGCATTTTGTGTTGATCTGAAGATATTATTGATGGGTACTATAGAGTCAGACGTTGGGTATAGGATACTTTATTGCATGTCATTTCTTTAAGATGTAAACAAGTCATAGATATTGCATAACAATACACCATAAATATTATTACAACTGCAAGTTTGTCAGAATGGCTGCAAAATAGACGAGAATTGTGCAAGAGCCAATGTCCAAAAGGTATTCTTTTTTCAAAACAATCGGTAGTCACTATCCTCGCCGCCTACACTGTGACACAAACCATCAACATATATTTTTTTGTTTTCTTTTTGTCGTAATACTTATACATATATTACACTAGCCCGCGGCTTTGCCCGCGTTGAGCCCGATCCCGTAGGAATTTTCGAAAATCCTTTCTTAGTGTGCACTAACGTCACTTGAAGAACCTTCCTGTCAAATTTAATGTTTCTAGGTGTAGGGGTTGAGGCTGTGCGTTGATTATCAGTCAGTCATTCAGTCTATCAGTCAGGACTTTGAATTTTATGTATATAGATGAAGAAGAAGAAGACATATATAGAGTCCTTTTAACCTCAAAATTCGTTACGAATATTGATTAAAAGCAGACGAAACCGTAGACAGCCGTTAGTGATATAATAGTTACAAAGAATCAACTTATACATCGTGGGTGGGCGCCATTACATATTTTTATGCATCAATTGCTCAAAGTATCTGAGACTTCATTATTTAGTACTTATAAAGCTCTACTTACACTTCTTCACAGCTTATTTATTGACGTTAAAATACCTTATAAATTCTGGGTATTTGTCCTAAATAAAAAGATAATAATATATCTTGAAGTATTAACGTAGAACATAATATTAGGTTATGTCATAATATTGTCTTTGTGTTACTGAGTACTGGGGGGTAACCACGATCGTGAAGTTGATCGCTCGCAAGTTGCTTCTAAGGAATCGAAAATTTGGTACCATGACGCCTTCTAATTAGTGTCAAATTAAAAGCGCAGCCATGTTTTAAAAAATACAATGCCACGCAATTATAAACCCTATTACAATGAAAAAAAAATGTAAACAAAGCACATAGTACCTTTTCGAATACAACGAGTTGTCAAATTGCAATAAGTCATTAGAGTGTCTATGATGCCGTCAGTAGTTAGGATACGTTCCAAATAAATATAAGTAAATTAATGTCAGGGCTTTATATTTATTATTTCCTCAAAACAGTTGAGAGTTATAATTTGAAAAAATACACTTAAAGTACTAAATTAATCATTGTTTATATTATTTCTTGATTATATCAATTACTTGATGCTTTAAATGATTCACGTCTGCGGTCATGGACGCATAAAAAAGGTCTTTGCGTGAAAATATATTTTTGAACGCATCTGTTACAACCGATGAGTTGCTAAGAGACGGACTGACAATACAAATAAATAAATATTCATTACAGGGATTCACACATGGTTTAAAATACTTAGTTTAAATATCTTAGTTAGGAAATTAAAATGTAACGACTTCTATATCATTACGGATAAACTACGCTTGTGAGTTGTGCTCAAGAAAACCTGCCTAATTGGTGAAAAAACACAATGAATGGTTGTCTAAATGATAGCCACAAATACCGACCTGTGTGAAACTTCCCGAAATATATAGAATACCTAAAATACATAAGTACGTACTCTAAACCAAATCTATTCTCCAACTAATAGATTGGCGCAACATGTGGCAAGAAACTTTTGTCATTTTCTGTGTAAACCAACATAGAGAAATTCTTGAATAACTTGACTTTTCATCACCATCCAAGTCAGCTACGTGGGCCAGTCACTGTTTTAGAGAGCACAATATCAAGTGCAATATTCCTTTGGATTATACTGGTATCTTTGAGATTGGCTGTGATTGAGAACTCTCCTCTATTGGTCAAACGAAGCGGAGTCCAGGGACCAGTGCGATGAGGAACACAAACCATAGCTGATGTCAAACAGCGACGTAATTTGAAAACGTTAGTCCATACTTTGGATAAGCACAGTCATCACCTCAGATTTGATGAATCCCAAATGAATTAATTTAAAATATAACAAAAGTGTATCCGTAATCTGGTAGTTTTAATTTCTAATAGCTTATTTAATAGCTTTTATCAATATAGATGTTAAACATTTAAAACTACATCTCCACTTAGTGTTTTCCAATTTTAACCAGTATTTCTTAACCCTGTATTTGCTTTAATAGAAAACACAAGTTTCCATTAAATGGATAAAGAACCAGCCTATCATTAATGAACGAACATGCGTTATGATTTATTTCATTAACCAGCGATTTGTAATCTTAACTATTAAAAAAATTAAGGAGAATGATGAAGTAAGGATGTTTGTATGTGAAGTTTCACACCTGAAATGTCCCACTGCTGGGCAAAGACCTCTCATCTCACTGAAAATATCAGTTCAGTGAAGAGGATCAATCACCAGGTGATTACGCCAAATCCTCAACCCCGATCTGTGATGTCAAACCTGAGACATGTTTTTAAAGAAGGAAACATGTTTTCGCCCGACCTGGGAATTGAACCCGGAATCTCAGTCTTATTAGGCGAGTGCACATACCACTAGACCACCGAGGCGTTAAGGGAATGAATGAAATGAAAAAACCTCTATAATGTGAAAAATATTTATTAAGTTTTATGGCACTGAGGTCCATTATTTAGTTCACTTTTAATCATTTAATTACAGAAGTGTGTGACTTTGTTGTCCATGGCTTGATTACCACAAACCCATATTTTTCAGACTGTTGGTACCTATACCAACAGTCGCTTTTGTTTTGTTTATTCTGCCAGAGCGGGGGGCGTCTGAAAACCAGCGCTGTACCGAGACTTCGGCCTCGGTACAGGATCAGCTGAGACGTCTCCTATTGCTGTATTATCCCTAGTCGTAATTTGTATTTTATATTTCTCTTGTGGCAATAAATGATTATTTTATTTTATTTTATTATTTATTATACCAACAGTCTGCACTGTCAAGATAGGATTAAAGTTCTTATTAACCCATTCACTGCCTTTCTGAAAAGTAACGATATTACCCAGATGCCGCCATACTGTACTATGCAGCCCGCCCATCGGCGGGCCCGGCATCTCGATTATGTATTCTTGCCCGCCCATTGGCGTTTTCGGCATGAAGCTGCAGATTCCGACATGAATCGTTTGATATGTTCTGTTTACATGTACTGTACTTTCTATTTTCGGTGCAATAATAAAAATATGTCGTGCATATTCTGTTACCTGCATCATATGAAAGTATATTTAAACAATTTTTATACGTAGGTATATGTGAAATAGAGGATAACACTTTATTTTTGTACACGAAATTCATGCTAAAGAAGAAGCGAGCATGTAAAAACTTAATAATAGTTGTTAGTCGTACCATTTACAATAGGTTTGTGACTTCTGAAATCAAATCTTGCCCGCCCAAAGGCGGGCTCGGCATGACAGATTAGAATTGGTTTTTTTTTTCAAAACTTCAAATATCCGCAGGCCATTTGAGTTGCCAATAAATTATAATGAAACAAATCCTTACACATCATCTCATTACATTCTGACGTTATTTTGTAAAGTTATTGCAGTTTAAAATCAAACCGCCCATGGGCGGTCTCGGCGTGAGAGTTAAAAAATATTGCCCGCCGATGGGCGGGCTCGGCACTGAATGGGTTAAGAAACATTTCTTTCTTTCGAATTATCTATCTATTATTTCGTTACAAATGATGCACTATTACGTTTCTGTTCCATTTATGTACATCCTGCATTATATATAATATGCTAGAATATAAAAATTAAGGTGCTGTAGGATCACTGAAATATATATTTTTTCTTTTTTTTTTTCTTCAACCTGTATCATCCCACTGCTGGGCAAAGGTCTGCTCCAAACGCTTCCAACCTTCTCTATCCTTTGAGGTTTCCCACCACTCGCTGTCGAAGGAGTTAAGGTCATCCCGCCAGCGTTTCCTCGGCCGTCCTCGGCGCTGCGCTCCGCTCGGGGCCCACTGGGTGTTGATGTGGGCCCATCTCTCGGGGGCCATCCGCGACACGTGCCCCGCCCACTCCCACTTCAGCCGGGCGGTTTTGTTACCAACATCGGTGATGCCGGTAAGTGAACGCAGCGTGGTGTTCGCACTCGGTCGACTCGTTTGAGTCCAAGGATGCTGCGTTCCATCGCCCTCTGGCAGATCTTGAGCTTGGACTTCTGGAGCTCTGTTAAGGACCATGTCTGTGCACCGTAGGTTAGGACGGGCAGGATACACATATATATAAAGGTTGAAAAGTCCTGAGATATTAATCATGCATACCAATATAGGTAACTCATCGATCTTCATCTGATATCAACAATTCAGAGTCTGATTTTTGCACATGCCTCCATGTGGAGGAAACCCGCCGTTGGAACCCTGGAATGAGATTAAGCCAAGCTAAATAGGTTGCAAAATAAAATAAACAAGGCATGGGGTAAAAATGGAGACGTGATCACCTAAGCCGGAACATCAAGACACGAGGCTATAAAAATATTAAAACTGCAAATAATTAGGTTTAATGCAAGGCTTAGGTTTAGTGCATTGTGCAAAGGCTAGCCGGTGATGGATGAAGTGAATATTAAAGGCCTAAGCGTCCCGTAAAGGAACCATGATACGCACACGCGGCACACACACATGTGGTTACCCGGCGTGGTTCCGCAATTCACTTCCCATCCAGAATAAGCACAAGATGGATTGATAAATGGCACTGAAATACTAGTAAATTCACAACACTGATTAGTTTTAAAGGGAATCTAAACGGGGCGAAAGTGACACAACTCTTACCAGTAAGACTGGGTTCCAAAAAGGCGAGCGAGTAAAAAAAGAGATGATATTGATGATGATATCTATAAGTATGTATGTAGTGCTTCTATTAATTGTTGATCGAAGATTCAATTCAATTACATTCTATTCTACCAAACTACCAACTTCATCAATAACAAACTGACATTACAACTGTCAAGTAACTTTGACGTTTTTATAAATAGTGAAACAGATTATATTTTTAAATGAAAGCTGTGTCGACGGTTGCTATGGTAGGTACTACAAATAATGTCCGCGCACTACAAAATGAATACCTTCATACATTTTGGCGGGAAACAAAAAACATGGCGGCCACCTGATTTGAGTGACAGATCCCGCAAGTTCCTTAAAAGTTACTCCCTATTGCTAATAACACGATAGGTACGTGACGTCAGCATAATGCGACCAAGTTTGAAGGTTGATATTGTGTTATAGATCTAATTGTGGTTTTTTAATTTAGGCGTATTATAAAATTGATGAAAGTATCTGTCAAACAATGTCCGCGCAACAGTGTGCAGTACAAAATTTCACGTTTTGGCGGTGGATCTGTAAGGGAATGACAGGCCGGTGAATCGACCGGTCAACGATTTCGATCGTGCTTGTAGTAAGGCCCCTGCTCGTGCAACATCGTAATTAAAATGTAATAAACGAAAAAACAAATGAAAATCGCAAGCTCAAAACAATACTTTGTTGTACATTTAATGACCTGCTAATCGAATTATAGAACGAGGAAGTGTGTGTGTGTTTTAATGTTATGCAATTGGCTGGAAAACGTGACGTCATCGCTTAACGTTCTTAGTTCATGGTCACTATTCAAGTTCATGTGTTTTTTTATCGATGATGCCTTCGAAATAGGAATGTCTATGCATGTGGGGCCCTTTCTGCATGTGTGGGTTTGTTTGTGTGTTGCTATATTATGGGTTAGCACACACGTCTGTGCGTCATGTGTGTGTTGTGTATGTGTGAAGCCTTTGTCCCAGATCTATAGGTTTATGTTTTATTAGTGTTTTGTTTTTCTATGTGGATTTGGTGTTGTGATGTTATTTTTGGTATACCAGAGAGTAGACTGGGCATAATTGACCAGACACGAGGTGTGATTGAATTTTACGTTATATTGATAATTATTTTAAATCTATTTTAAAAAGAAGGATTTTTTTCTATTTACTTTACAGTTTAGTCAAAAAAATAGTTATTAAGATTTTCCCTTGTTGAATGATTGATATAATATGGTCAACCTTATTGTTAATATCCAAAGATGTATTTTTGCTATCATATTTCGAACTTGAGTGGCTTAAAAGTTACAAGTAGCTTTATAATCTGTAAAAAAAGACTTCGTCTAAAATCTATAAATCTAAGACTTTCATTAAAGAATAATGAGATTTTTCTCATGTTCGTCTATATTAGATTATTCTTTATATAATTAATTATTATACTAATATAAAAACACTGCAGTTTTTTATTATTAAAATGCGCTATTTTCTGTGAATATGGCTAACTTATATCATAGTCATATTCAAGGAAATGTTTTGGATAAATTTTATCCCGGAGTTCTCACGGGAACTTATACAGTATGAGAAACCAGAATGATGCTAAAAATGTTATAATGTTATGTTATATAACAAAAACATGTCAGATATTATCAATAACTACTCAAAATTTCGGTATTTTTTAAATATATTATGATACTTATAAGTTCAATGAACTAATATCTGTGAACTTTTGCACTTATGCGTTTTTTCGTGTTAATTAAATTATTAAATTTGCAAATTACGCAAACATTCATATTTACAGTGATAACATTTTGACTTTGATATCTTATATTTGTTCAGATAATTAATCTCACACATTGAAGAATATTTTTATCTAATTATTTGGTTGTTTATTTGGTAGGTATTGGCATCATACGAGTTAACGTACCCGGAGAAAATAGTAGCCGTATGCTTACAAAAAATTAAAACTTTGGTTTCTTAAGCAGTGTCTTTTAAAATAATGTACATGTATGCCAAATTTCAGCTCACTCTCATCTCTAAGTAAATGAAAAAAGCAAATTTTTCAATAAAAATGTTTTTTTATTTGGTCACAGAAGACCTATTTGTGACCACGGTTCCATTTCAATTCAAAATGAGTAGATGTTCGCTTAATCTTATGAAATAAAGTATAAAAATAATTTCAAACTATCCTACTTCAGAAACCGTTTCTTGAGTCATATACTGGCCATCTTGAGAACCTGTTTCATAAAAACCTGTTTCGGCAAAATTATGTCAAAATTTCCTAAACACAACCGTTGACTTGCTAAGAAAAACATTGAAAATTTTCCCGTTTGGACCCAAACCCAGTCTAGGGGCACTTCGGCCCAATGGTATCAGTTGTGCTTTCACAGCATGTTGATAAAAATAGTTAGAAATTGTAGAAATCGCTTTCTCTTGTCTCTTCTTTAAATATGTCTTATATTAATATGGGCTATAATTTTCATCGAAATAAAAACAAAAATTTACGAAATAGATCTTAAAAAAATATCTTTATTTTAGTGGGTTTATTGAATGAGTAACTTTTTACTTATATTTATGTATAATTTACTAGCCAATGTACTTAAACCAAATTTTCCTTCAAGGAAAAATAAACTCTGTGGTTAATTTAATTTTATTTTGCATAGTGGTAAAACATTCCCAGTGATATATTAAGTACTAAATATAATTCAGGGCATTACCCAGGAAATAGTATTTTTGTGGTAACTATTACCCCAGGAAAAAACAATTATTTTATGGGATGATATAGAAAAGACACATGAACAGATAGCCCACACGTGATGACGTATCGAGCGTAAAATAAAAATGATACATTTTTACCCATGATCCTCCGAAGTTTATAATTCTCAAAAATAGGGAAGTCTTTTATGTTAATTCCTGTTAAGAAATCCGAATAGGGACTGATGTCCATCGAATCGTCTTTCTTTTATTTCTAATATAACAGTTTTTTTATAGAAATTCTCACCTATAAAATTCTTCAAAATTTCTTTAATTTCAGGAAATAATATGTTAGGTATAAGGAATTATTATTATTTAAGCCTCAAGTGTCTCATTGTTGGGTAAACGCTGGAATATACTAATATAATATTTTTTCGTGTAAATTTTACTTAAAATTAGTCACATTCGAAAGAAAAACGAAATAAATAAGTACATATTATTATTATTATAATAAAATATCTGACGAAAAACATCCTCATGACAACTTCAAAATTAATTATTCATTACAACCTAAAACCAGTTACTACCTCGTTACCAAGTCTTCAATTTGCATAATATTTATATTATTTCCCTAAAGTTTCCAGAAACAACGTTACAATAATCCAATACGTTGGAAACAATAGTTTAAAGTTAATAGGTCGGCGGGCTGCAATCGATAATTGCATATAGGTCGGTGGTGGGTCCAATCCTCTCAGAGGCCGCCCGCACATTAACAAATCAAATACCTACACGAGCTTCTACCTATTCGAGAATTTTCCCCCATAGGTAAGTCGTATCTGTGTGTGTGCGTGCAGCAAGTTTGTAGATACATATATCCGAGGTCGCCCACATTGGTTCTGTGCAAATTTTCGTTTCTCGGGATCACTGGCCTCGCTCAGGGTCGCGCAGTCGTATCTCTCAATTTTTGTCTGTTAATTATAAAAATAATGCGTTATATAAGGATTCGCTATCTCGTTCTGCCGCCAACGTGTTCGCATACAGCCGTCTCGCCGCCACCGCCGTTGCGCTGCACACATGCGCATGAAATAGGAAAATACATCCATGAAATTCGGGTATGCGTTTTTGTGTGTGTGCATGACGTTATCATACAATGCGATTACAGGGGCGCACTGAAAATGTTTACTACGCAGTGGATTGGAATTGATGTCCATTTTATTGACGTCTTCAAATTGTTACGTAACATAATTTATTATGTTCACGATTCATTAATACTTTATAATACCCTAGAAAGCTTTTCCACAAACAAGGAAAACTTAGCTAAAAATAGTAGAGTTGCTATGAAAGTCATTTGTTTTATTAAAAAGGTATTCTTTTTGAAGTTTACTTTGTTGAAATAAATATTAAATTGAGTGGTCTAGTCCGGCCCCGTGCTTACACGTGCCGCGAAGTTTGGCCGGGATGCGATCTCGAGCATTGTATGCAATCGTTCGCAATGCTTCGCCCCCCCCCCCCTGCCCGCACTTCACACGCAATAGATAAACCAACCAGCGACCGACCACACGGAAGTTTGGTCACATTTGCAATGTTTGGACACTAAAGTAATACGCAAATACTAACGCAATTTAATCAAATATATTTTGTGAATAGACATGCAAGTCATTCACTATTTTGGAGTCCTAATTTGTAGAGTATTTTGCATTTTTATTTTTCATTGTTTTTATTTTATCTTGTTTTGTATTTTTTTTTGTTTTTTGTAATTCTATTTATATAGTAGGTACGTCATTTACATTGTCATTGTTACATGATTGTTGCGAAATATTTCCTCTTTTTTCATGAATATTATTTATTTAGCTTTTCGTTCGTGGCGCTAAAAGGAATACCGTTTCCTTTTTTGTTACTTACCTAAGCTATTATATTATATTTATATTCATATTAGCTATTATACAATTGAAAATGAAGACAAAAATAATTGAACAATTATATTACACTATTACTATTCAATCTTACGACAGTTATGTGTTCCTTTTAAAAAAAGAAAAATGCTAGTCACCATCGAGATATCCAATCCACGTTAAGTACAATAGTTTTACAGCTCGTTTCAAACGTTGTATTGGCCTTTTTCGAAGGCTTTTTAAATTTAGAAGTCCATTCCCATCGACGCGGGAGATACCTTACTTAAGGTAGTCCGGTTTGTTCACGTGTCCTAAAACACTTAAGATATGTATCTCGATCCGGTAATCACGTTTGATTCCGTTTATTTGGATATCAATGAATGTATTAAGTTTAATTATATGGGTTTTTTCAGCTTTTAAAGTTCAAAGAGCATTGGTAGACTATTATAGCTTTGAACTTTTAATAGCTAAGAAACAAATAAAAAAATAACACTTAATACTGTTGTATTGGTATATCTGTGGGAAAATGTTATATATCTACTAGCTTTTGTTATGTCCGCGTAAAAGTCATAATGGCTCTAATACATAGGTGAGATGTTTAATTGGTTTTTACGGTCAAAAATGTGTTATTTTTAATTTCGTTATAGGATTAATTTCAATAAAATATAAATCCCGTCTAACATAAGAATTATTATTAATATATGCAAGAGGCAGTTTCATATTATCCAAAGTGAACAGAACAGAACAGAAAAGTGACAGTTTAATTTTGGTAAAATTAGAGATGGGTATGACCTTTTTCGTTTGTGCGTTATAGTAATTCCTGTACTACATAATGTAGTAACTGAATTCTCTGAACAGAATATGTATTATGAAAACATTAACAATACTAAACATAAATACATAATTAAATACAAACTTAGTAACAAATACGACACAAACAATTCAAAGGCTTGCTTATACACAGTTTATTTTTAACTAGCCAAGGTTAAAATCTGTTTGTGAATATTGCAGTACAAAATATTTGTATAATTGCTGATTAGCATAGATTTTAATGTATTATTTTAAATTTAAAAGCAGATGTTAAATACGTAGATACAGAAGATTGCAAGTTGTATGCAAAAATATAAGTTTTTTCCTATCAAGATAGAAATCTACGAATTCAATGAATGAAATAATATTATAAAAACTTAATTTTTGTTTTAATTAGTGCAACTCGGCCTCGGTTTTCTTGAATAAATTAAGATTGCGTTAGATTCCTGGGTGATTTCTTATTTACTCTTATCAAATAATAATAACTTCTGCAGTTACATATTCCCGGGCATGTTGTACTGATGTGGTCGGGAGTGTGTCCCTACAGTTGTAATCCATTACATTAAACATCTCCAAAGGGTCTCTACGAGTTGGATCTGTATCCCCTCGCATGCCTCGCAAAAAGACCGGGCTTGTCCCGTGATTCCAAGGAGAAACAATATAAATAAAATAATTAAATAAATAAAAACATAATTAAGATATTTTATAAAAAAAAATGCTATTAAGCTATTAATCCACTTGAAGGGAGGCTTGCTTGGCATCTAGAGGCGAGTGGCTTGCATTATAGGTGTGTCCGTAGGTACTCTTATAGTTCCTTTAACTTGAAATTTATAATGCACTTTTCTATATAAATAGCTCAGTGTTATGTCTTAATTAATTTCATGAACTCCATGTTTTTTTAGCCATTTTAGCTATTGTATGTTTTTTTAGCTATTGCATGTTTTTGTAACGTAGTCTTAAGCTATTTTGGAAATAAATTATTTGTATTTGTATTTGTATTTACTTTTTGCTGAGAAGTCAATTGTAAACTAAAGTATTATTCTATAACTAAACTATTAAGTATTTTCTATTCTATTGCATTATTCATTATCAATTGTTGAAAATAATTTTAGAATAAAAAATGGCGTATTTTCTTTCCCATTCATCAAAATTTAAAATATTAAAAAAACGAATCGCAAAATGTGTTGCTAAGCGCATAACTTCAGAACGACTGCACCAAATTGGATGATTCTTCTTTAATGTGTTGCTTATTGTCAGGACAAGGTTTTTATAAGGAAAATAAGGAATAAAAATCTCAAAATTCCCACGGGAACGGGGGCGCTGCGGGTGAAACCGCGGGGCACAGCTAGTATTATAATAAAATTATAAATTTTGTTTGTCTGGACAAACAAAATTACTTTCATTAAAAATATTAATGGGAATTGCACAACGTAAAAATTAACAAAATAGCTCGTGTAACACCCCAATGACAAAGGCCTCTTATCTCACTGAAGACACCTATCAGTACAGTGAGAAGGAGAAGAGATACAGAGTAGACAATTATTCAACGTATTCCATACCGTACCCACACGAGCACTTCTGTTCTGACCCCATTAAATGACGTCACAGATGACCTAGTACTCACCGACTGCGTTACGGCTTCAAGTGGCGTACAATAAGTAAATAAATAATAGTTCAGAGTGGCCTATTTTCTTATACAAAGGAGTCTGTGCAAATGCATTTTATTTTCGTTTAAAGCTATCAATAGAAACCTATACTAATAATATACAGAGGTAAGATTTGTAAGTTTGTTTGTATGTTCGAGCTAATCTCGGCAATGACCCGTCCGATTTGAATAATTCTTTTCGTAATGGATAACTACATTCAACGGGAAGGTTATAGGCTATTTTTCATCCCGAAGTTCCCTTGGGAACGTGCACAACGCGGGTAAAACCGCGGGGCGCTGCTAGTCTGAAATATGTTTGAATTACTTCCCTCAAAAGCAAGTGGTTTTCGCCTTAACAAAAGTCTTGCTATGAAAGTATTGGCCTGTTGTGTCCCACTGCTGGGCAAAGATCCCTCATCTCACAGAATATACCAGTACGGTTAGGAGGATTAGGTGTAATCACCACGCTTGTGTCATGCCGGTTGGTGATCTCAAACCCGAGTCATGTTTGAAAAGTTAATTGTAAACATGCTTCTCTCGACCCAGGAATTGAACCAGCGACCCCAGTCTTGGCAGGCAAAAGCATACCACTAAACCACCAAGGCTTTTGTATTGTGAAAATTGTAGATTTTAGCGTTTGTCTATTACTGAAGATTCCCCTACAAAGAAATAGTACATATGTATATTTTTTACAAGTTATTTAATACCCGGTACAAACATACATACAATAACAATATATTGTTATGTAGACTGTATAAATTGTAATGAAATATAATAAAAATAATTATCTTTGATGATCATACTCTCCTATTGTTCCAGGGGAGATTGTGTGCAGATAGTTTCAACAATACTATTGTAATGTAATCATAATAAAGTAATGCATTTGTTTACAAATATTTAGCGAGTCAGTCATAAGTATTCAACGAAGCACTTATACAATCAATTAGTAGATTAGTACTTTTTATATCGAACTTTGGGTGTAGTTTAACTACGCGATGTAGCGATTGTGCTGCGTGCGATAGTTGCATTTTAATCTGAGCGCTGCGCTGCTTCGGATGGCACGTAAAGCAGTCGGTTCCAGTTGTATAATTAATCTTCGAACTATGTTGGAAGCCTTAAGGCTGTCCAAAAACTCTGACACTAGGGTTGGCCACTAACCTACTCGAAATGAATGCTAAATATCGAACAAAACAATGGTTGAAGTATTAGAGTTAAAAAAAGTATTTTTTAAAGTCGTTTTCCTATTTTAATAAAAATATGGCAATTAAAAGACTGTAAACTAGAGATTAGTGAGTGATTTTGACAGGTACTGTCAGTAAAAAAAAAGTATAACTGTCAAATAACTCTTAAGAAAATAACGTTCCATTTCGTTCCGTTTCGTTCGGAACGTTCCGTTTCGTTCAAACGTTTCGTTGCGTTCCGTTATAGTCGAAACTGTTACAAAAACAAATTGTACCGTGGACGCATATCCCGACCTACATATTGAGCTGTATCTATTTCGGAAAGAGAACACTCGATGCATTATTATTTTTTGGACAGCGGTGACCTCGTTTCAAACTTGCCAGGCTTTTGTATAACTTTGTGCGTAGATAGGCCTTTGTTATAGTAATTTTATAAGAAATAAATGTCTTTAAACTTTACAATCTCTGTTTTGTTAAGAACAGGTTTAAATAAGGGTAGGTAATTTCATTACATGTGTATGAAACGGTCAGTTCGTTTCAAATTTATCGGACAGTGGCTGTATGTCGCTTTAAAACTACTTTTAACGTTTTTTTCAAAAATACATTTGAAATTGTGAGTGGATTAAACCACACGTTACTGGTCGTAGCAATTGTTAAACAATGGCGGTGGCCTTTAGGCGGTCTAAAAACTCCGACATTATTTTATATACAATTTTAGGAAAATGAAAAAACAATAACTTTGTACCAGTAACTGGCCACTTAAGATAAGTCTCATTTAATCTTACTATATAGTAAAGGAATATAAAAAAAAGTTATCTAAACAAACACAACATTAATTATAATTATATATGACAAAATTATACATTTTACGCATAAAAGTAACAAAAGATCAAAAATAATAACAAAAAACAAAGGAACTGTTTAGTTCACACACACACAATAAATCAACAGAGATTAAGACTACTAATATTCTTTTACTAAATAAACTTTGCACTGAAGCCCTAGTGGGAAAAAAAAAACTATTATGAAAGCTCAATGTCAAGGCAATTGTTTTATACGCTAATAGAGAAAACAAAAAAAATATAATAAAAAATAATCATTTATATGAAAACAAAAGTTTCAAAATAACAAAAAAAGTAATTTTGTGCCAATAGGGGGCGTCTCAGCTAATGCTGTACCGAGACCGAAGTCTCGGTACAGCGCTGGTTTTCAGACGCCCCCCGCTCTGGTAGACTTAACAATATTGGTCAACATCGTAGAAAATACTTCTTTTGTTTCAAATCGATAAAGTACCAAGTGGCCTCTTACTGTAAGTGGCCAATTACTGATCGTTTTCCCCTAATTAAGAACTATATTATTAAGACCTTGGTAACAGGTATTGCATAATTTTTATACACGTGTCAAAAGCTAAGTTTATTAAACATAATATGATCAGATCAATAAAAAACTAGTTTATAAATAACGTTGGTTTAAAATAAAAATACATCGATATACTTAATAATTTATTTTTATCAAGAATAATGATGAAGATAATCTCTTACTGATAAATTGTTTTAAATAAATAACGCTCTTTGGCTATCTACTAATCAAGCAATGAAGAGGAATCATTATCAGCTTTTAGGGCTAAGAAGCAAGTTGACAAACGTCTTTTTTTAGGAGTCTAGTTCAATAGTAAGTACTAGCTATAGTGTAGATAATAGATCAATTATTGACAATAAATATAGTGCACATTGAATAAATTAAACGCCAAGTAAATAGTAGAACAGGAAGCGAAATCATAGATTAATTTTTGCACGTTGCTTCGACCACCGATGCGAGAGTTCTGAATTCAAATTAGTTTTTTTTACCTTGAAAACAACAAAATGTCACGGACGTTCATTTACAGAATTGAACGTGTACGTTATATCATGGAGTGTTTTATATGGAAAGTAAAATCAACGTTTGAAAGGTCAATGAATAAGGAATCGGCTTAGCGCTGTAGGCGACCAACACCTCTACTGCAATCCATGTAGGAAATGCTCTGAGCAGCCTTCAGGTCGAACTAGATCATAAGACCAAGCCAACGAATGTCGTGAGTTGCAAAAAGAAGGCCTTTGTTCAAGTTCAAGTTTCTGTTTATTTATGTTAACAAGTTACGGAACAAAGCGCTATATCAAATTTTATTATTATCGGTAAATTGAAACAAATGAGCTCAAAACCTATTAGCCGATGTCCTCGGCACCAAAATCACCCAAAAGCAGGTGGATAATTGATTGGGCAAACATTCTACAGTGAAATTTATAAAAGCGTTACGCAATGCATTTTTTAGGGTCGGCCGGCGGGTAGTCAGCGCTTTTCAGAAATTACAGCGGGGTGGTGCGTGGTGGGATATGACGTTCGATTTAAAGGGTGGGCTGGGGGTATGGGGGTAGGGTGTCAGGAGTGGCTGCAGGGCTGTTGACGGGCGCGCGGCGCATGCGTGTTGGGGCCGCCGCCGCCCGATTTCCGCGGCGTTGACAGTTCGCCGGGACTTCCTTCCTCTACCGCGCGTCCGCGGCGTGCTGCACCAGGGCCCGTCGCCAGTAGCCCGTGCTGCACGCTCCGTGCTCCGTGCCCGTGCTCTTCACCTGCTGCCGCTCGCCCGATGGCCGTTTAACGTTCTCAGCACGTAAGTAAGCCGGCCGGCTTTTTGTACCTGCTTTTTCATGCCCGATTTCATTTTCCGATATTTTTTGTTGCATAAACCTTTGAGGCACCCTGTACGCAAAAACACAAATATTGTTTTTATATGTGCACGAATGTTATGTTATTTTTGTGTTTTTCTTTTGTCAAATGCTTGTTCATTTTTCTGCATTATTCAGTTCCGTAATATTAATTTTATTTCTTTTGTTATTTTGTATCTTTTCTTTATGTTTTTGTGAAATACAAATGAAAATAAACACAATGATATAATAATGGAATTACGATAAAACGTGTTTTTTTTTCATTCAAGTCAGACCCAAAAATCCCTAATTAAGATGGCAACAGCTTGTTGACATGCCTTTCAATCTCGCGTGTCTTTGATACAGAAAAGCTGCGTTTTCCCAATTTGTTTCCCTTCGTTTATTGAGCACAATGAAACACATTTTTTTATAAGTTGGTTTATTTTCTTCTAATATTTTTGTTGCCACCCTTTATTAGTCTTAGTGCGCAGTTGCGCAATTTGATTTTGGAATAATTACTTGCATTCTTAGTATTAATTTTAAACGTTACAATTGGTTCATTAATTGCTTCGAAAGCAATAAAAAAATCTTTAAAAATGTAAAACAAACAAAAATATCAGTCAAGTAATTAAATCTGAATTTTTGAAACAATCTATTCGCTGACCAAACGAATACATAAATAATCTACTAACTAGGAGATATTAAATACATAGGTACCATAACGACTTATTTGCAATTCATTTCTTATTTTATCAAATGTCAGAGTTCACCAGTTTCGTTGGTAACAGTACCTTGTGTCTTAGAAGATAACACTTTTGAGTGTGAGCGTATTTGAATAAAATGTATTGGCGCGTGACATATGAATATCATATTTTTCATCAGAAAGCATTAATTAGGTATACAAAAATATTCATTTTATCTAATTTTTTTATGTAAATTATTTCTTTTAAAAACTAAAATACTCAAATTCATGACATTTCTAATCTCGTCTATAAATAAAACAATTCATAAAAGGTTAGTTAAATATATTGTTTTAATTAAGACAGTACGTCCGGTTTGAAACCAGTCAAATCTGGAAATAAAGCCGCCATTATTCACCTGACATTTGTAGCTGTCAACGATATGTCAAACCATTTCTACCAATCAAACTTACGGAACCGTATCAATTAATAATCGAACAGATGTATAATAAACAGGTTTATTATTGGGTAAAAAGTAACATGACATACAGTATTAGCCTGTAATGTCCCATTGAAGGACAAAACCTCTCATCTCACCAAAGGTACAGTGAGAAGGTAAACTGAAATATGTCCTAAAAAATCGAATAGCCTGTGCAATCCCATTGCAGGGTAAAGGCCCCTCTCTGAATAACAAAAGATCGTAAATCAATTGACATGTCAAACTATGTATATTTTCCATCCATGTAATATGAAATTCAGTTCGATCGGTCGCCATTGCTGAATTCTGCCTATTTATCAAGTCAGATGCAGGAGTTTGACATTGAACGGTGTGTATCTACAACTACGCATGCGCGAATATTTATTCAGTTGTACTGGCCGAAAACACATAGGTGGGAGGTAATTTTCCGAACGCACTGTTTAAATTAGGAAAAAGGATTTATGTAATTACTAGGTTTGTTTGATTATGGAATACTAATGGAATATAATTTTGAACATAATCAGATTCGATTAATTTCATTGTATTTGATTGTTCCTCTTCTATTTTTGAAAGTTTGGTCTTCTTTTGTTTTAATAAAAAAAATTAAAGCCGATTTAATATCAATTTCATAATGTGAACGTTTGCCATCTAATTTTCTACGATACTCTAAATATCCCCACAACTAACCACTCATTTTTATTACTATTGAAACTCATATCCTAAAAGACACTGTAACTACTACATTAAATAAAAAACTACCTGAAACACAAAAATTACACAAAAAACCCTATACCTACCATATTTACGTTCAAAGAAGTCTATCTATCCATCTATCTATCTTTGTTCCAAATCCTTTCGACCTTTACTCACTTCGAACGCATCGGAAATCGTCCGGGCTCGTATCGATCCCTATTTGTAGGTTACCTAGAATAACTAGGTCGCACCTAACCCAGCCACGTGCAATCAGAGCATGCGCAGTTCAGTGCAAAGCGCCCTTTAGGGCTGAAGGGATGAAGCTTCCAATTGAAGGGCATGCTGGGATTGTCGTGACTTGGAAATTGATTGGTTCTGTTCGGGTTTGGAATGTTTTTAAATATAGAAGTTTTTTGGAACTTTCAAATAGTTGGCAATTAGGAATTGGATTCTTTTTTTAAATTCTATTTTTTAAGGTTGGGTATTTAATTGATAATATCGATATAAGTTATAAAAAAGGTTTGATGATGTTAAGTTAAATTTTAGTTTGTTAAGAGAAGAGGACATAGAGATATAAATTTTAATGCTATTGGTTAATTGTTACTTGCCCCGTTTTGCTAAATAATACCCCAAAAATCACACTGAAAGAGTCTCGTAATACTGCTTTTAACCCGGCGTCATGGGGGTGGAAAATTGTTACACGGACGTGGGGGCTGGGTCATCATTACCCGGATTAGGAATGTGAATATTTCTGTATATGTTTGAGAAAATTAATATTTTTTGTTGCCTACAATAACTAACTGTCATAAGGGTAATAAAAAACTATAAACATAATAAAAATAGAAAATTTTATTAATAAGAACAACGTTTGAAAACTATGCACTAAAAAATCAACAAATTTGGCTTACTTTAGCTAAACTTAACATAAATAGAATATTACCCAGTCTTTGGTTTTCTAATGGCATTTTTATAAATAATATTATATAAAATAATAAAAAAAGCTAATCAGACTCATCATTATTAAAACTTTTTTTTTTTTTGCTGAGTTACGACATCTTTCCAGTACTTCGCGGTCCATTATTACTCGTAAAACCTACCGAAAAAAATTAAAAAACCTCAAAACCACAAAACAATGTAGTAACACAAATAAAAAGCATAACGATGCTTTATAACAACAATAAATCATTTAAACATTGATTGATAAAAATGGCATAAAATAGTTACACTGAATACAGGCATGGGTCATATTTACCTTTTTTCCAAGACAACTCTTGTAACTCCCAACGCGGTCCCCGCCAGACTAATTTCGCGGCAAAAACGTGTAGAGGGACTCAATAACTCCAGCTACTGAGAAGAACGGCAAAGTCGCGTGCGTCGTTTTAAAATTATGAGTGAACTACAAAAGCGCGGGTAATTTTGACCCAGCCCCCATGACGCCGGGTTAATAGAAGAAGAAAATCCGAGGAATTGCGAATCTCTTTCCGTTTTAAGTCGGTTAAAGTTCGATTAAGGGCGGATTGTACAAACAATCTTAATTCTATTTAGTACCCAAGTATGTTTAAGAACCAAAAGCTGTTCATCCAAAATTATACTTTATGGTTCAACAAATAGAACACAATTTGAAAACAAAGCCATTTGTTTTTTAAACATTTAGGTGCTATAATAGATTTGTGCATTCTTGTGCCTCCCTTACTTTTTTATTTCGTTACCTTACTCTTTGGCTCGAGTTTGAGATCACCAACCCGCATTTGGCAAGCGTGGTGATTATGCCTAATCCTCCTCACTGTACTGATAACTTCAGTGAGATAAGAGGCCTTTGCCCAGCTGTGGGACATTACAGGCTAATACTTACTTACTTACTTACTTACCTTACTCTTTTAAACCGACTTCGAAACAGAACGAGATTTCTCAATTCGACCGTGTATATGATTTTTTTTATCAATCTATCTCGTATCTAGGTACTTATCTACCTTAACATAGCCATCTAAACCCAGACTGATAGCTTATCAAGTGAATAACGTAAGATATAGCATTTGTGTTTTATTCAAAAGTGGCCTAGTATATTTGATGCAGTCATAACCAAATTGTATCTAAGCATTGATTAGATAAGTGCAAGAATTTTGTAAGGCTTTTGATGTACAGCATGTTTTCTATGAAATTATTATTGATTATTTATTTATTTATTTACTAGCTGTGCCCCGCGGTTTCACCCGCAGCGCCCCCGTTCCCGTGGGAATTTTGAGATTTTTATTCCCTATAAACCTCACGGAGCCCGAGACCTTTCCAACGAATGCAAAAACGTGGAAATCGGTCCAGCCATTCACGCGTGATGCCTTGACCAAGGAAAACGGGTTTCATTTTTATATATAGATATAGATTTATTTGATGGAAGTCCAACAGCTTTTAAACTTAAAAAATACAATTTTTGATTAGTACCAGGAAGCCAATTACAGGACCTCATGTATAGATATTACATATTAAGAAACCCTAATATAATATCAGCTAGCAGCTCCCCGCGGTTTTCCTCGAGATTCACCCGTTCGTCGGAATTTGAGGACAAAAAGTATAGTAAAGTAAAAGTTAGCCCGTCTCTTGAATGAGGTTATCTATATCTAATACACAAATAATAAATTCTTCAATCAAACAAGCAATTTAAAATTAACGCGTTCAAACAAACAAAAAATAAACAGCTGTATTAGTATACGTTGTCTAAGCTTATTTTTCATTTTGATTTCCAAAATTATTGAAATTCATAAAGTTAAGTTTATAAGCTATTCCCAAAGGTAACTCGTATATAACTTTGGAAATGTCCTTCTAAAAATATTCAACAAGTAAAGTTTATTCCCAAATGAAGGCTAATATTTTAGAATGTTATTTTGAAAATTGAGTATTCCTTATTTAGTAAAAAAATAATGGTTTTATAACCTATATTTAAATGTATATAAAACCCATTTTAAATAAGAAAATAATCATTGAAATTCACGAGAACCGTTTAAAGAATCGCATGGTCTCATAAGTCCAACTTTACTCTTCTTTGCGTCGTGCAGCCGGGTAAATCTAAGCCCATTTCCTATCAGAAATGTTTTATTTTGATAGATTTCTCTTTTCAGATAATTCATTGGCTTCAAGACATCTCAATGTGAGTTTATTGTTATAAATAATTGTCTTAAATGTTTCACGTACACGAAGATAATAAAATAAAGATGCTTTCAATGTTTGCACTTTATTTAATCACAAATTTCATGCTGTTGTAAAACTTAGCTTGATGTTGATAAAGTATTTAACAACTAGCAGCGCCCCACGGTTTTACCCGCGTTGTGCCCGTTCTGTTGGGAATTTCGGGATGAAAAATAGCCTATAGCCTTCCTCGATAAGTGGACTAATCAACACTGAAAAAAAAATTCTAATCGGACCAGTAGTTCCTGAGATTAGCGTGTTCAAACAAACAAACAAACTCTGCAGCTTTATAATATTAGTTTAAAGTTTGTAATTACAACAACCTGTTATAGAAATTGATTCCTGCTAGATGCTGTGATGGTATTAGGGGGATGACAGATGAAAAGGAATTTTAGGTGCCAAGATTAGTCCACGTTGCTGTCTCTAGAAGATAATTCTTATCGAAGTTGTTCATTTTCGTTTACAGTAAATAATGTTAAAGTGAGGTTGACACAATGTATACTGAAATCACTCTAAGACATTGTGACAAATTTTAATGTCATTTCAATATAATTTTTTAGCCATCCAAGTCTAAAAAGTTAAATTTGTACCACATAGATAGCTGTTATTTGTTCACGGAAGATATTATAGTCTAAAATTTATTTTATTTAAAAAAAACCTTCATCTGTGGATTCAAACAAGACGTGCGAATGTCATTTGCGCAAAAAAGGTAAAGCTTTTTTAATTGTAGCAATTTTTTTACAATTTTCTTGCAATTACAGGAAAACGTTTTTACGTCAAATGCGTTTGACCGGAACGTGTCGTCATTTGGTTTAATTCATACTTGCAAATGGAATTCAATTGTTCTTTTAATTTTAATTAACTTGCTTTAAGCAGAAATGGCGAAGAAGATAATACTAACCGTATTAGGGCCGACACCGTTAAGCGTGCGTACGCCGCGGTTCCATACAAATGTGAACCGTCGCGGACGCCCGCCGCGTGGCTTCACACAAAAGTCAACCGACGACATTTTTTGTAGGTAAATTGAGTATTATGCATTGTATGCATTTGTTTCGAGTACCTTAATGCTAGTACTATGTATATATTAAGGACTCTTTAGTTTTGCTATAGTAATAGTATAGTACTCGTACAACACGTGGTAAGCTTCAAATAAATAGTCGTGAGAAAAAAATGTCGATTACCGACCGGACGTAAAGGATTTAAAATATACAAGATATTTAAATATAAATCTTATATACTTATTTAATGTTATATATTCAATTTTGTACTTTTTTAATCGTAATGAGCTTACATTGCTTAGGGTCTAGACAGACGGACTGCAATTCAACTGCAATCCGACTGCCAAATGGCAGTTCAGATGCAGTTTGAATGCAGTTGGCTCGACTGCAATCAAACTGCACGTCGACGGGCAGTTGGCGTGCAGTTGGATTGCAGTTACAGTTGCTGAGTGCAGTTACAACGACTAACTGCACTCAGACTGCAATCCAACTGCACGCCAACTGCCCGTCGACGTGCAGTTTGATTGCAGTCGAGCCAACTGCATTCAAACTGCATCTGAACTGCCATTTGGCAGTCGGATTGCAGTTGAATTGCAGTCCGTCTGTCTAGACCCTTAGTCAAACTACGCCACGAGCGGTCTACTACTACAGTCATAATGAGTATCCTAAAATGATTCAGAGTGTACTCAACTCCTCATTTCTTCCCACTATCAAACCATTCTGTCCTCCAAGTACCGAACATCCTGTATCCTAAACCTAATCACTGTTATCATAATTCACGAGGCCTTGACGTAGTGATAAGGAAACACTATGTATTGAATTGTTATTGTTCTTCGAGCTGCACATTTTATATATCCAAATTATGATACGGAAGTGTTGCCGAGGCCGCGTGACTATTTGAATAATTTACCGGAGCTATTAGTGTAGGGACGATATGCTGGTGTAGTAACTGTTACTTATTCTGTGACACTGAAATACTTAAAAATCTTTCTTGTATAATAATAATATACCTGGAGTCCCGGACTCATTCACACATGGTTCATTAGATTTGAAGTAAGTTCTAAGCTTGTGTTATGGAATTACTCACTGATACTACTACATATATATACACAAATACTTTATAAGAATATTATATCCTTTCCTACTCAAAATATATATACGAAGTTTGGGAAGATGTATGTATGAATGTTTGTAGCTGTACACGTAAAAACGACTGAATGGATTTGGATTAAACTTTACAGTTTATTCATCAGAATAAGACTTGAATACAAATTCTTAGCTCTGCATTTTCTTGGAAAAACATAGCGTCACTTGTTAAACACATTTTGATGCGCAGAGTATAATTGCTATAGCATTTTGTTTAGCATTAAGTACGGTCAAACATCAACTTTTCCATTTGCTTTTATTATGATTTTTCCTCATCTAAACTAATATACGTAATAAAGCGGAAGTTTTCTTTTTGTTTGTTTGAACGGGTTAATCTCAGAAACGAACAATCCGATTTTGTTTTTAAATAATAAATAGGCTCATTCAACAGAAAGGTTATTAAAAAGGTTTAGTGATTTTATTTCATTACCCTATCTCTAAGCCATGTCCACATTTTGTGACAATCCAAAAAAAATAGAGTATACATGGGACAGACAGCGAAAAGCGACTTTGTTTTATACTATGTAGTGTTTACCTATTATTCTTAGACTTATTTAACTATCTAGAAAAGCGTGTATCCCATTTAAGTATACCTAGAATCATTCATGAAAACTAGAAAAACAAAAACTAACAACGACATTCATGTTTTATTTCAGACAATTTTGTTTATCCTAAAATTGTAGAGCTAACAACTAAGTAGAGAAAAATAATATTTTTTTATACAAATAACCTAACATGGCGTAATGAAATAACTTTTAACGAGCGTTACTGAATTGATTATTGTTGCTTCTTCTTCGTAAGGAGGTAGAAAACTTTTTCCAAATTCAGAAGATTTTTTCACTATTCGTTGTCCCTTACTATTTGTTGCCATCGTAATCGAATAGTATCGTGAACGATAGTGCTAACGTTTCATGATTCTATGGTTTGCACAAATAGTTAGAACTTCAGATGTTTTTGTAAATATCTAATGTTACAAACTGCGTAAAATCCAACCGTTTTAGGGTCAAACAGGAAAGAGAAAATACTATAAAAATTAAGTAGGTACTCAGGTAGTTATTATAATACAATTTTAATCAAATGATTTAATTCTCGGGTTCAGTTCCCGGGTCGAACGAAAAACATGTTTCCTACTTGTTATTTGTTAAACATGGCTCGAGTTTAGAGCACCAACCCGCATTAGGCAAGCGTGGTGTCACTGTACTGATATCTTCAGTGTGTCATAACTCATAGGACATAATGGGCTTTAATTTTTTTTAATCAAATAAATATTCGTGACAAGAACATATCCTAAAATTTTAGATCTCCATTTTTTAATGATGATTAGGTAATAAAAGTAACTAGGTACGTTAAAATGATTAATTGAACTAAATATCACGTAAGTGGTTCTAGCTATTTTACTGATAAAAATAGCTACATTTTGCGATGTCAATAACCGTTAAACGTAATGCTTCCATAACAAATCTATTTAAATGCAAACTTTTTATATCTTGGAACGAACACACCATTTATATTCCGACAAATACCTAGTTCCTAAGTCTAAAAACCGGTACTGGTACCTATTTATATCAAGTACCTAATTCACCTAAATGTAGAAACACATTATTATTTACCCAACGATTTCAGTAATAAGAATTTAGTAGTATTTTCACAGAGCGTCTTATAATTATTTTCTATCAAACACAATTTATTTAAGAAATAAAGATTTTACAAATAAAAAATATTTCAGCAAAAACTACTGTAAGTATCTAACTTATAACTATTTTGTTTAGTTATATTATATGTCATCATAAAAATATTGCCGCTATAATGATTAAAATCATGAAAAGTTATTACAATACTAACAAAGAATTATGTGTCACATCTAGGATTCATTCATTTATAGGGCTAGTGTTGCGTGTCATAATAGGTATAGTATAGGCTCGTAGCGGGCGGGCGAGGCACGTCGCGACCGCGGCCGGTATCACAGTATTAGAGGCGAGTATCATCTGTTATGTGTGCAGAGTCCATTGCAGCGGCATCGACATCGCGAGGGCCCGCAAGGGGCGCAGCTCTAGCCGTCTTTTTTCATTTTGCGTGCGTCTTTTTTTGGCAGCGCGATGTTAACCTTGGATTTTTTCATAGCAAGCGGTGCACGTACGCGCGCAAGTTTCGGATAGTCGTAGACCGTCCCCCACTCGGCGCGTCCGAATTTTCTGCATTCGGGCTGTGTGAAGAGTTTCGGCGGTCGCATTCGCGAGCGAGGCTCCCCGCGGATTGGAGCGAACGGCACATACCGAGCGCCGCGCGCGCTGCAATATGCGGAAGTGAATACAACCTCCAGTGTACTACCGACTGAGTATACCCACCGCGCCGCCAGTGAAGTGAACGCACATTCAGTGTAATAGAACATATTCAGTGAACTATGATACTTGTGAACGGCTCATAAGGGCTCTAATGGTTTTCTGATACGTTACAAGGACTGTGGAATTTACGATATGGATACGAGGAAAGTATTGTTTGAGTACAGTTTTTTTTGTAATTTAGTTTTTGTAAGCACAGGAAGTTTTGTCATGGTTGAAGATAAGTTTGCCTACTTGATAGGCGATCTGGAGTTTACAATAGGCTTTTGGAGCAGTCGAGTCATTGATAAATTCGTGTTGACTCCGCGCGGCATAAAATACATTTTGAGAGCGCGAGGGTGTAGAGCAGTTTGCACCTTAAAATGTCTCACCAAGAGACGGTTTTGCGCAGTAACGTCGTCCCCGAAAGTTTTGCATACACGTGCTGTCGATTTGGGGCTATTGAACTTGATAATGAGACGACGTATCTCCTATTTTTTCTCTTTGATCATTGCATCACTAATTATTCATTTACATCTGGTCGTATTTCGCGACCGGTTTATTAGTTTTATCTTCAAATATATTATTATTCCTGTTTGAATACGACTATTGATGATTCACGTGTTTCACCCACGAAGCCTAATTTGTCAAGATGAGTGAAATGTTGGAATCGCGATGTCGTAAAAATTTATCGGACAATCCTGTTTAGCGAGGTACGAGTATTTGAATGTGCGTGAATAGATCGCGTTCAAAAGCGGGCCCGGAACCGCTCTGAGGCGAAAACTGGTATTGTAACGCATTAACATTTGCATAGAAACTGTCAATGTGGTGCGAGTGTCCATGGGCTCGCTATTAGCACCTCAGCTAGCCGCGGCCGCTGCCTTTGCCTATACCTACCTAACCGCCTCGTTGCGTGTGCGTTTCTGCACACGACGATCCACTACACATCTATTCTCATACCTTCATTGGCCACTTCCGCGACTATCGACCTTACGCCCTTTTGGTCACAGTCTAAAACGTATCGCATAATTTCGAGGTTATTTAGCGTAGAGGTTCCTAATTTGAATTTCGGTTGGAGCAGATGCAGTGTCATTTCGAAATTCGAATTTGCTTATCTAATTTACTTTCATAATCTGTACCTATGAGGTTTTAGTCGGTAAAGTAAACATTGCGTCGATCGAGTACCTAGTTCGGTTCGGTCGAGTTCTAAACAACTCGACTCTTTGTAATGTCGGCACTTGTCATCGTTCTCAGCGTATTATTCAATTTTGTTCGGCAATTTTCACACTCACCGTTTATATTGAGTACTTAGTTGCTGATAACAATGTGTCTTTATGCTTTGAAGCTGTAGTAATAAGTAACTACTTTGGATACATTTGATTTAGCTTTGTAAACTTCTTTATTACTGGGAAACCTAGGAACAATGTTTGTGATAAACAAATAGGTCTTGTACTAGTCAAAAAAAGTAACTAGGTTAAGATACCTAGATAATAGCTAAATGGAAAACTTTGCAGTCCAAAGACTGAAATCAGGAACACAAACCAACATACCTAACTACAACAGGAAAAGCACGAGACAACACAAATGCAAAAATAACCTATTTGTTTAATACCTAACCGTGATGCAAAAACAAGTTCATAGACCTCAACACTATTCAGAATTAGGCAAGAACTTCCTACGCCATTGTCGGTAATTGACTACGCTTAGTATCATCTTTGTTTCCATCATACATTCCAATTAAACATCTAGATCTGCTTTACTCACCTAATTCAATTCAATGTCACCTCTATGAATTCCTAGTTCAGTGGTTGGTTTACAATGAACAAAAGCTGTTGACCTTCTTTTACGCACGTCTTTGTTCCTAATTTAAAAAACCATAATTTAAATTATCTGGTGTTATGAATTTGTCGTCCAAGGAGGTTACCCACAATGCTATTAAAAAAATAAAACAGTTTAATGTATACATTGGCAACAGAAAAAAAGATAAAATTAAATTATTAAGTTAGAATATGAAATCTATTATATTGAGTTACTAAAAATGTATAAAGTTAGTAATTAATTTGAATAATCCAACAAAATTTTACCAAGAAGACCTGTTCTTATGAAGGTCGATGCTATTGGACCTACGTTTCCGTCCACGTCACGTTTGAATCGCCCAATCAGAATAGAGCTAGTTGACAGAACGCACTTTTGAATTCCAAACTCAATTATTTTGTCATAGATTATTTAGTGAAACAGATACGTTGATACCTACAAAATGTACAACAGGTTACCTACCGAGGACTCACGTACGTTGACGGTCTTCATGAATATTGTAATTTTTCTGTTCATTTAATATCCAAGATCAAAAGAATCATTTGTGTACATATTTACGTTAATACATAATATATTTCGTGATCAGATAATTAGGTTGTCAGAAAAATACGACGCATTTTATCGTAGCATAGAATAAAAGTAGGCAAAGCATGTTGTTTGAGTAGTCATGTTGTTCATGTCATGTTGTTCGGTAAAAAAATTATTTGAAAAGTAGGTATCCGAGTTTTTTTCAATTTTCCTTTTAAATTGGTAGCGATAAGGTGTCAGTGACGCTTGAATAATATTTTCGTGAAGTGTTGTGACTTTTTAAATTGCTTATTAAAAAAATATGGAACATCTTCTCATATAAACAGACGTTGTGAAAAACAAATACTAAAACAGCTGGGGAGAATTGTTTCAATATTGTCACATACATGGCTAGTTCAGAATGATTCACAAAATTGTGTCATTTAATACAGAATAGAGCTTTAAGAACGCAATCAAAACGAACAAACAAAAAACCAAAGTACAAAAAATGCAGCACGATTGAATTCTAGTGGCATTTCTATCTGAGCGCTACCGTGCTTCGGAGGGCACGTTAAGCAGTCGGTCCCGGTTGTTTCAATCGTCAGACCATTTCGGAGGCCCTTCGGCGGTCTAAAAACTCTGATATCAGGGTTGGCCACTAACATAACATAGAAATGAATGAATGAGCATGATTCAATAAAAAATACTAGTAAAAAAACGTGTTGATTAATTCAGTTTCTTAGAAAAGAATTGACAACATTATATCTTTGCATTAAAACACTGATAACCTTATATTAGGCCTACACCTACCAAATGATAAAGTTAGAGTAAAAACATTTGTGTTATCTTAGTTGCAAGGCAACATGACACGCATTAGGATCATAAATGATAAATTTTGTTATTTGGCAGATTATTTAACGTTATTTTTCCGATATTTTTAGGTATTTTTTTTATCAAATACAAGTATTATTAAATAATTACACAACATTATTATTTCAATCTTTTCACTAATAAGTTCGTAATTACCTAAATAATATTCTCAAATCTAAAATATATATGTAAGTCAAATAAATAAACCCATGTATTATGATCATAGACGAGTAGTAATTAAATTTTAAAATTCGAATACAGAAAAGAACACAAAATCACCAGCACATGTTTTCAAAAATTCAAATAGGTAATTGTTTTTGCATTTCAAACGTCGCATCTGTAAACTATTAACATAATCATTTATTTTCTTGAAACGGCCTTGAGTTCGGGCGGGCGGGGTACATGGAGTTAGTACTTAGTGGAATGGGGAACTAAAGTATTCCCCTATGGAGTTTGGAGGTCTTCGCAGACGGTTATGTAAGGCGAGGCCGAATGCGGTTCGTGCATGAACCGTATGTAAAGGAGAGCTGATTTCATTCCGTAGATGTGAAGATAAATCTATATAAATAAAAATGAATCGCAGAAACGCATGTACGCGCATTTAAGAACGACTGCACGACATTGGATGATTCTTACGTGTTCCTTATTGTCAGGATGTGGTTATTATATAAGTAATAAAATTCTTGATATTCCCATGGGAACGGGGGCGCTGCGAGTGAAACCGCGGGGTACAGCTAGTTAGATGAAAGTAAATAGTAATCTTTTTGAATGACTTCAAACTTGATTCTTATGAGAATGGTTGAGAAAGATTCTTATGAGAAATGGGATAAATATGGTTAAAAAAACATTCTGTCATACATTTTGAACATCGGTTTATAAGGTAGAGATATGAGGTAACCAAAAAACCATTCATACGAGTACGTTGACAACTGTTCCTTCACTTTTTGTAGTTACATAGTTAACAATGAAGACTTTAGAAAACACACTTAGCTGCACGTAATACTGAAAACCTATATAGTTGACATCAGTGGTATGATACAGTAGTTTGACCATAGATAATATAGTTGACATCTACTATGGTATGATACAGTAGTTTGACCATAGATAATATAGTTGACATCTACTATGGTATGATACAGTAGTTTGACCATAGATAATATAGTTGACATCTACTATGGTATGATACAGTAGTGTGACCATAGATAATATAGTTGACATCTACTATGGTATGATACAGTAGTGTGACCATAGATAATATAGTTGACATCTACTATGGTATGATACAGTAGTGTGACCATAGATAATAAGGTTGACATCTACTATGGTATGATACAGTAGTTTGACCATAGATAATATAGTTGACATCTACTATGGTATGCTACAGTAGTGTGACCATAATTAATATAGGTAGTTGACATCTACTATGGTATGCTACAGTAGTGTGACCATAAATAAGAATAGGTAATAGACTAATATAAACTTTTTTTTTAAATATTTGTCACCGGGACTGGGTTCCCCAATTCCTTGTCACTGGTTTACCCCGTGTTTAGAGATAACCCGAATTAACGAGGTCGAGTAGAGAAGGAAGTACTTGTAATGAGTAATATTTGTTTTAGCGGAAAATACGGATTTATGTTAAATTTCACGTAAAACTAAATATTAATATGATATTGAATTTAACGGTTACGTTCGAATCTGTTTCACTGATGGATTTAAAATGGATTGTTTAGAATTTTGAATTTATCTCGTCTATGAATTTCTCAGAATTTCATCATGTCCAGGCAAGCAGTGTCCAAAATAACAAGTCTATCATCTACCTAATATATGGAAAAGTGAATTTCAAAGTAATTTCAAATCGAATTGAGAACCTTCTTTCAGTTCTTGAAGTCTGTTAAAAACACACTAAAAATGAAACGTAAACTGCAACATTTTTACCAAGTAATTAAACCTGTGTGGTGACCAGGAACCGGTCCAATCCGGTATTATTTTTCAATCTCCTTTTTGGGTCAAGGATTATATTGTACAAAGCCCAAAGGTCCGGTACTTGCATTATTATGGTCACCCTACGCGGAACTGAACATTATTAGAGGGAAGATGTCCCAAGAATCAAGCAAGTGTGCTATGAAAGACATTTGTGGGGTTGGATGTGTTCCTTATTTGAACAAAGGAGTGAATTCTAAAGAGGCCGGTGATGTTTAGGTGGGTTAGTTTGAGTTATTCGAAATTTAAAAGTAATTACCGATAATTCATCTTCATTTTTTATTCCTAATTCAATTTTGTATGAAGACCTAAGTTTAGGGCATGATGGGATTGACATAGGTACTTTGGTTGTGTAAAAGTCCATAAATAAATCACTACATAGTATAAAACAAAGTCGCTATTTTTGTCTGTTTGTTTGTCTGTTTGTCTGTATGCTTAAATCTTTAAAATTACGCAACGGATTTTGATGTAATAGGTAGAGTGATTCAAGAGGAAGGTTTTTATGTAAAAAAAATCCCGAAATTCCCACGGGAACGGGCACAACGCGGGTAAAACCGCGGGGCGCTGCTAGTATAGATTTAAAAAAGGAATATTAAGACCTAGCTGATACTTATCAGGCGTTAAGTAAGTAAATTGTTGGTCGACACTTGTTTTCGTCACACAAGTTAAATTATCCGATTCGTAGCAAAACATGTTCAATCAAAACAACGTATTACGAATAAAAACATAGAAAGAGCTTAAAACATAGTAAAGTAAAGTATTAGCCTGTAGTGTCCCACTGCTGGGCAAATACTTCTCGTCTCACCGAAAGATATCAGTATTTATTAAAAGCTTTGTACATATATCAGTACAGTGGAAAATAATATATAATTTAATAAATAAATAAAAAATAAAAGACGTGTGGCACTCGGGGTCTGCCGCGGTAAAGCTTTTGCATAGTTATTTTTTGTATCACTAGATGGCGTCAGTGGGGAGCGTGAGGTTTTTTCGTTACGGAATTTCTGGATTCGGTCCCCGCGCTCAAGGCCCGCGATAGAAGCTATGCAATAGCTTAATAACTTATTTAAATAACTATTATTATGCAAGTACAGAAAGTTGTCATCCATGAACACTTTGGACTCGATTGATCAAGATTTAACGCAATTTTTATGGCGTTCGGTCTATTAATGGGACATTTTAATTGAAAACGTTACGACTTCCTGCGCTCGCGTTGAATTTAAGTTTCGTAATTGATAGGAAATTGTTTTTCCAATAACTTTTAAAGAGATCTCAATACATAATTATAATAAGTACACGTAGTTTGGCCAATTATAGCGCAGTTAACTAAAAGCATAAGTATAGTTAAAGTCACGTAATTACTGCCTTAAATGTGATTTAAATGTATGGATTGCGTTCGTTGGATTGAATAAATATTGAATGGAGTGTTTTACTGCGAACCGACAAGTTGATTACAAAGCGAACGTAACATACTCAAATAAACTTTACCTCTAGAATTTGAGCTTCAAAACGCTTCATTGTAAGTAGTCCATATAGAGCACCAACCTAAATAGCACCTGCGAATAGCCCCTAACCTAGTCCACGAAGGGCATATATTATAGGGCACATAAAAGCTGGCCTAGTGATATGTACACTAGCCTGCCAAAACTGAGGTCCCGGGTGCAATTCCCAGGTTGAGCGAAAACATGTTTCCTACTTTTCAAACATGGCTCGCGTTTGAGATTACAAACCCGCATTTGGCAAGCGTGGTGATTATGCCTAATCCTCCTCACTGTTCAGTGAGATGAGAGGCCTTGGCCCGTTACAGGCTAATACTTGTCCTACTTACAGATAAAAATAATAAGTTATAACAATAAAAAGCAATTAGAAAAGGCTCAGCTTGGGCTGTTCAGAGCCTACTACAGGCGGTGCTGGTATAGGCCATCTAAAAATACATACGTAGAGGGTTATGCTCGTATAGGGCACCTACCAAAAGTAAAAAGCAAAGTTACCATGCGTTAATGTTCTAAGCCTTCATATCATTACGTTATGAGAGGGGCTTGAGACGCAACGAGAAAACAAAGCGCTTTCCAGTTGCACTAAGTGAAAGCCAGTTGTATGCACACGTGTTCGCTATGCGTGTGTTTTGGGGATCCGCATAAATAAACGAGTTATTGTTACCTCATAGTGTAAGGCACCTACTAAGGTAATTAGGTATTACACTCTCGTATTAAGTAGTTATTCAAAGGTAAGGAACATACAATACAATTGTAAAGACGCAAAATATTTATTGTTACGCAATTAATTTATTGTCAAATTGTAAAATTCTTACTCACATGTAAAATCAGCCCATGAAAAAGTTTCTTAGAACCTTAAATTATCATAATGAAACTACTATAATCTCAAGAATTTTCAATTTTTTTTACTTTGATAAAGTACTAAAGTGTTCTTAAAGCAAAGGATGCTTTTCTTAAATTCATTAAAAAAACAGTATTATTATTTTAAACCAGATGTGAAATCTATTTAGATATCATCTTTAAAATAAAAAAATAAACCAATTAATTCTGAAAGCTTGGACATTGATCATTCTGTTATTTATGGTCATTAGTTGTGTAATAAATTGGAGAAAAAAAACCGACACAGGTGTGTCTATGGTCATAGATCTTGAATGAAATGTTATTATTAATAATTACTTCAATATTTAATCAATGTTTTTTTATTTATTGGTTCGTAAACATTCAGCTCAGAGGCTTCTAATAACATACGTGTAGGAAAATTTATGTTAACTGTACTTAATATCTCAATTAGAAAATCACAAATTACGATGGTACCACCACAGGTACCAGTAACCATGACAAAAAATGGGTAAAAACAACAGTTTTCTTTTTGGACAATAGTCACCCCCCTCTGGTGGGAACAGTTTAACACTATACCTAGATAGTGACGGTAAACTGGTAATAAACTCTATTTTTGTTTATGAAAGAAAAATAAACTTTTATCGTCGGTACCACTGAGCAAGTTTAAAAGCAAGTGACTCCGCTCTATAAAGCAAGCGTAACGCATGCCAAACAATTTTGACTCATATCGGTCGGAAAAGCACTAAAAACTTGCCACAAATCCACTTCTAGATACGGTTCAGAAAAAACAGGTCGAATCGGTCCAAAGCCAATTTATCTCTAAACGCTTCATTTACTCATTTTACAAACTCAATATCAACTACGCATAAAAAACCAAGTATCAAATAAACAGTACCAAAAAGTTGCTATTCCGAAAAAAATTGACATCTGAACTAAAAGTACCAAAGTACCAAAAAGTTGCCATTCCGAAACCAAATTGACATCTGAATACCAAAACATTACCATTGACAAAACCAAGCCATTCTCCGCCCATTGAAGCTACTCGCTAGTCGCGTAATTTCGTGCGTACGCTGCAACCATGCAACTTTCTATTTTGACGCGCCCTGCTGCCTACCCAAGGTTTGTACCGAAAAGCAATGCAGTAGAAAGTATTCATTGTTTGATGATGTTACTGGGTTGGAGTCGGAAATTAGGCGTGTGCAGTTATGATGGTTTGTAATTTAGAGCTCGTTCTAAGATGTTAACTCATTGCTATTGTTCAGCAACGTGCAGCCCGGCCTTTACTTGGGTGGACTGACTGCTACCGTGCTTTGGAGGGCACGTTAAATTGTCGGTCCCGGTTATTTAAATAGTAAAACATTTCAGATTGTAACTGAAAAAAGCAATTTCTCTTCAGATAACGTACTTAATTTAAGCATTAATCAACATAATTTATAAGAAAAACAATCTGGTTCCGATGATCAATATAAAAACGCTTTGCATTTTAGAATCTCCCATTGCATCATACACATTATGCATTAAACATTCAGAATGCATCTGATAGTAAATAAAGATTCGGGACCGGTCGAGTCGATTTCAAAACACTCTTGCAAGTTGCGCAATCGACTCGCCCAAGCAATAAAGACGTCTACATATCTTTCCCGGTCGCAGCATACATAAGACTATAGAACTATACTAGTGAATAAGTAAGTTTGAATGCTAACAAATAGGTTAAATTGTCTAACAACAAGTGCTTCACAAAAAAATCAATCATCATCAATATTTTTATGGGATCACTTCGGAATAAAAAAAATTAAAACAGAAAAAAAAATATTTTCAAAATCGGTTATAATCAATTATGCGTAAAAAGATACGTATGTAATCAAAATTTGAACTTCCCCATAATTTTATGTGAGTAAATGAGTACTACGCATTAATAACTCGAAAAACCAAAATCTACCTAACCGATATAACCGAAAGTTTGACATAACCGTAAGTTTGACATAACCGTAAGTTTGACATTACGAAAAGTTTGACATAACCGATCTACCTACAGTGTGTAGTGTACAGTAACCTTAACAGTGGGAACGCATAGATGGGACTAATGCATACTCGTACATATAACAATTTTGTTTTTTTACAGTACAGATGTTCTATTGTTTAGAAACGTGATACGGCTTTGATAATAGGTATGGCCGACTGTTTTTTCGATTTGTTCTAAGTATCAATTTTGAAGTTGAGTTCAGTTTGTTTATTATGGTTTGTAATTTAAGATAAGATTGGTCTATTAATTGTTATAACTATGACCTATTTTTTAACTACCATCAATATTTAATTGACCGAGTTAATTTACTCACTAACATTATGTAATGACAATGGAGCTTTATGATGCTTTAAAAAATGTTTACGTTAATAGTAAACGCACATCTAATGTATATTTTACACTGGTAGTGCCCCGCGGTTTGATCCGCCTTGTCTCCATTCCCGTGGGAATTTCGAGATGAAACATAGCCTATAACCTTCCTATTGAATGTGGCTATCCTTTACAAAAATAATTATTAAAATCGGATCAGTAGTTCCAGAGATTAGCGCGTTCAAAAAAACTCTTCAGCTTTATTATTTTAGTATAGATTCGTTTCAGCAACAAAATTCCTATAGTAAAGTCTTTTACGAGAAGAAATCGTGTTCCTCAAGACCCAAGTTCATACATTTCATAACGAAAACGTCTAAGGCGGTCCTAAGACCTTGATTTCATTCACTTATATAATCAATGACCTAGATTTAAAGTAAATAATATAAAAATTCATAGAAAAATCTTTGTGTTCTGTAAAACCAGAGAACTATGAAAATTCGACGTGGCAATTAGTTACGGTAACAAACGAACTTGTAGAACAAAGAAATTCGTAGCTAGACTACTTTACTTAAAACTTCTTCAAGAAATAATTATATATTCAACAAAATATGAATATCACCTAATATTATAATTCTTACATTGTCACCAAACTTGTACCAAACAACATTTCGCTATTGATAACATTTGACAACTGTCAAACATTTGACAACTGTCAAACATTTGACACATCCATTTTTCATTGTTCTCGGTCATAACCGCATTCATATAGAGACGCACCTTTCTACGTAACCGCAACGTGCGTGCGACATAATCATTAGCTGGTTCTCTTTCTAACCTATGACTTTGGCGTGCGTGTGAGCGAGATAGGACAAAGAGAGATTTGTAGCAATGGTAGAGCAGAGTGCATTTCGTAGTTTGGATTTGACCTAGTTATGATAATTTAGAAGATTTTTGTTGGTAGCGAAAAGTTGCGGGAAAAAATACAGTTAATTTCCTTCTATTTATTTCAGTTTAGATATAATCATATGTATTTTGACCGCACTACAAGCTTAAAATTTTTTAAATAGAGAAAACCATTTTGACATATTTTAGTTTAGACTCTCCAGTTTTAAACTACAACTGATTTTCCATTTGACTACCACCCTCAAATACGTCATTAAATCAACAATAACTAATTGGCAAAAAATCTCATACATAATACGTCAAAATCACTCATTAAATCTCTACTTATGAAGCATTTGACGTCTCTGAGTACGCATAAAGCACATTACACATTTTCCAGCCAAATTATTCGTAAGCTTTATTCAACAATCCATTTTCCGGTCCAAAATCTTTCCACAGTTATGTTATTCGGAATATCTTTCAATCGCACGCCAATTAGGGCATCTCCTTGACAGGTAAATCGAAAATCGTATTACAACATATAAATGTCAATAGTTATAGAGCGATTCAGAGGGAACTAGGCAACACCCTATGGGGGTGTGAGGGTAAACTGTGCAGGGGTTTGATACGTATAGAGACTTATACAAAACCATACTTGTGTGTGTAGTCCTTATTTAAACAGTTATCTGGTCTAAAGGAAAAGTAAGTTCGAGAGTTTTTAGACCATCTAAAGGCCTTAGACATGGTCTGTGAAAACATTATGAAGCAGCACACTGCAGAGGCATATGAGACACTTACTGTGTCGGGGGTTACGGGTTCGATTCCCGGTTGTAGTCAACAATATGTGCAGATATAGTTGTTGGCGACTTAGCACACTATAAAGGCATGTCAGAGCATTTACTGTGTCGGGGGTTACGGGTTCGATTCCCTGTTGGAGTGAACAATATGTTTGGGTGTCAAGTATTTGTATCAGTTAGTTAGATTCCACATTAAAAGTTTAGTGCTTAGTTTGGGTCTAATTAACCGTGTGTGAATTTGTCCGGGTGTTTTTATTTTATTACACTAGAGACAAGTGCTCTAATAGGCAACAGGCTAAAGAGTTCGTAGCTAAGATTCTTGGACAGACTAAAATAACAGTTTAAAACTGGCTTGTTAGACGAGAACTAAACTGTTTTTAGTCTGTTATAACTATGATGCAGGCTCTAAGGTATCATATCGGTGCAAGTCTTTGTTCTCACGGGACCGTTAGTTGGGACCAATGTAGTGTAATATTAACAGTAGGTCAATGCGAGTGATTCAGGAAATTTAATACAAATTATCAAAAGTATTAACGATAAATCGTACGTTATATGACTATCAACATATACTGTGATTATCAATTCAAATGTGCCTATAATTTTATCTGGTACCTACACGTTTTTGTGTCAGATTAGTTTAAATCGGATGTATGACTTTTTTAATTAGGTTTCCCTTACTATGTATAGATATTCTAAATTTGATTAGATAAAAAAAGACAAAAGACTGTTGCAAAATATTCGACGCGTCGACGTAAGAGTAGTTATGGCAATAGTAGGAAAATGCATTTGAAAAACTTACAATAAAAATAGAAAATTTGTACATGAACAAATGTAAACGCATTATAAGCACCAGTCATAACAAAAGGAGCCACAGTATTTATACTAGAATTAATAGCTAACCTTAGTTTCAGTATAATTAATCGTGTCCGTATACGAGTACTACGAGCTTAGAGCTTAGTTTGGAACTAACTAACCATGTTTATGAGTATTATTGTATTGTAATTTTAAAAATACTCAGTTTTCATGAGCCATAGCTGAGTGCTGGCAGTGAAAAGAGTAACACATTTTTAAAAGCTTAATTATTTTTGTATTACTTTGCCGAGTGCATGGTGTGAAAAGCTTCACATAATTTTTTTTCAACCTGCACCCTTTTTGTCTTTACTATTAAACCTACTGTAAGGACTTTAACTGTGGTGACTACAGAAAGAAGTTTCCAGTGAAAAGCTTTAAACTATTTAAATCTAAACCATTTTTTATTCCTATTAGACCTACTGTAACATCTTCAACTGTGGCGACTGCAGAGTGACCGCCGCTGCTTTGCGCAACTCACTGCACTTCCCCCCGTTCCCCTCTCCCCTCCCCTCCCCCTATCGTTAGTACGCCTGCGCGTGCATAGCGGAACCAGGTCGCAGCCAAAATTCCACACCGCCCACTTTACTCTGACCTCCCCCTTATCAGCAATAGAATGGCCTAATAGAGTCATCACGGGTCTTGGATAACTGGACGGTATACGTGCACGCATGCAAATATACAGTTAGAGGATGGGAATCTAATCGATATGGATTGTTTAGGGTTATTTTAGTGATGGGAAGGGATGTTGGTCCAATGTACTCTGAAATCCTGAGTTGGGTAATGATCTGATATCCTGAAATCCTTAGTTGTGTAACTTACTAGACAAAGGCAAAGCGTACAATGACTAATGAAAATCGTTGGTTCCATAACTATTTTGTTGCTATTGTACTTCATTATATAATTCAACATTCTGACGCAGTTTAATGTAATTAAGTTTTATGTCAAGTTGCATATTCAACTAACTTTAAAATGAAGGTTTGTGTAGTGTGTTTGTATTTCCGCGATCTCTCAAAAACTACTGATCTGATTTGAATTAGGTCAACTATTTGTCACTAGGCTCGTGTTTGAGATCACCAACCCGCATTAAGCAAGCGTGGTTATTACGCCTATTCCTCCTCACTGTACTGATATCTTCAGTGAGATGAGAGGCCTTTGCCCAGCAGTGGGACATTACTGGCTAATACTTTACTTTATATCGGCACATCATTAATATGCTCTTTATCATTAATAATCCCCCCATTTTCCTTAACCAGATGGTAAGTACAAAACTTCAAACATGCAAGCTTTCGGTGACACCCTGTGTTTTGCATACTAAACGTCCAATAGTTACTAAAAGAAACATGCCGATAGGCTGGCCATTGAATATTAATGAATTAAGTAAAGTAACGACTTTGATTCGTTTAATGGCGATAAAGGATGTTTAAAATAACATAAAGACAAATCACTGAAACGTGTTTTTTTCAAAAGCACGTTTTTTCAGCATGCATGCATTATTTTTTTACTATACTGGATGGCCTATAGTGGCAGTTCTATCCGAGCGCTACCGTGCTTCGGAGGGCACGTTTAACTGTCGGTCTCGGTTGTTTCAATCGATAGACCATGTCGGAGACTTTGAGGTGATCTATAAACTTCGACACCAGGTTTGGCCACTACCCTACTCAACTTACTTACCTACTATACTGTTCCTGTTTCACTGTTCCATATACAAATCCAGTACAAAAATGTGCTGAAATATCGATCGATGCCTGCATACCTGAAAACATACATTTCATTATTATTTGAACACTAGCAGCGCCCCGCGGTTTTACCCGCGTTGTGCCCGTTCCCGTGGGAATTTCGGGATAAAATGTAGCCTATAGTCTTCCTCGATAAATAGACTATCTAACAGTGAAAGAATTATTCAAATCGGTTCAGTAGTTTCTGAGATTAGCGCGTTTAAACAAACAAACAAACAAAACAAACTCTTCAGCTTTATAATATTAGTATAGATTGTTTCGGAACAATACGTAAATTTTATAAAAAACCGTAACTCCAAAGATTTGTGTATATTCTTACAGATTTTCCATTATTAAAAACGTTACAATAAGTGTATTTGTTAAACTGCAGCCCTAGTTTGGTTATTGTGAAATGTGATTTATGTATTTGAACAGTTGTGTCAGATTATTATTTGTGATATTCATGACGTCTTTGAATCTGAATTTGAGTAACCATGATATAATGATTTTATTAAGTAGAAAAGATAATTTCAATGTTTTCTAGACAATATAAAATAGTAAGTTAACTTGCTTTATACATTTTCTAACGCGAAAAAATCCGTATGAGTCCATTCACTAAATATTATAATCTACAATGGCCGAGCAGATATAACCTACACTATCTACCAACACACGCACACAGCAAAACTGCCCTTTGAACAAATGTATTCACGATCATAAATTAACATTCAGGTAAGAGACAAAGAGAGACACTACCAAATAATTCAAATAGAAAATGGACTTCAAACTGACCGCTTTCTAAATAAATTCCCCCATCAATCGACATCGGCCTAAACTGAAAACCGTGTGGGAACGATGACCACTGCCAACATTACGAATTCATCAACCGAGCCTAGCATCGATCATGCATACCAAATTACCAACATACATCGACGACGTTCAACCACTACCAACCCTTAACTCTCAGAAAATAAGGACCATTCCAGATCTTTCCATGAGCAAAAGCTAAACTGTAGTTGCGTAGGTTGTTCACCCGACCTTGCGGGCCCAGCCGACCTTCCGCCCCAATAAAATTATAGGAATAGCCTCTGCGCTAAGGGAGTCGACTGAATGTCGTTATAAATTCCAAATCTTAATGCATAGAACTTAAAGTTTAAATTGTGATGTCTGGGGAATTTTGTGGTTTCGAATGTACTGAATAATCGTATTGAAAATATGTTATGTAATTGGAATTCTTGGTTTTGATATGTTGGGAAGTTTAGGGTTTTGTTGAGCGTAGGTTTTAGGTATTTCAACGCTTTTAATATTGTCTGAACAGCTTAGATCACCAACTCAAGCGTGGCAATTGCCTTATTACCTATAGGTATATATAATTGCTCACTGTTCCAGTTTAAGTGAGCTTCAGGCTTTGCTCTGGGTCAATGCAGGCTTTATACTTAATTTTACTTAATAAACAGCTTTAATCTGACAGTTTGCTCTCTTTGTCCTACAGGGCAGGTATTCGAGGCGGCCCGGGGATGGATTCCCAGCAACAACAGTACTGTTTGAAATGGAACAGCTTTGGTTCCAATTTGGCAACGTCGTTCGCAAACCTCTGGAACTCAGAGAGCCTTGCCGATGTTACGCTGTTCTGTGAAGGTAAGTCATAATGTTTATAAATTTTAAACCGAATCTATTGGTATTAAGTCTTCATGGCACGAGCTAGATCGGTTTGAGTGTGATCAAACTCTTTGGAGTGGATGTGCGCTTCTATTGGGATACGATCAGAGTGACGTAGTACCAAAACGAACATTTGAAAATTACAAGAAGAGGAATCGTTTAAAAAAGAAGAATTTTGAATTTGTTTATCAGGAGTAAAACAGCATCGCATATAGATGATATCTGGAAGACAGAATTTGATCGTGTCAATGCAGCTTTATCCATACATTCATACAAAATATACTCGTACATTCTGGTTTCTAAGTTTAAGCTACCACTACTTTTTTGGCATTAATACTAAGTTTACGGACACACTACGCTTTTATTTTACATATTCATCTGACGTTTCGGTTCCTTTACATGAACCGTGCTCGCAGAAAACTGTGTCTCATACTCGTACATTAAAAATGAAGAGTATGTCATTCATGATATTTTGATCATTTGAATAAACCTACGATACCACATCCTCTTCTCTTTTATGAATATTGAAAAGGAACGTATCTTGAATTTGGTACATGTACCAGTTTCAGGATTGCTTAGGGATTTCTTTTGGCAAATCAAAGGAGACGACACTTTCTCAAAGTCACACAGACTTAATGCCTAAGCATTTTCTTGTTTCATAGAAAATGTGTTGCTTTAGACTCTACTTAGTACTACATAACGACACTTAATATCTATAGTTTATTTTAAACTTTCACGACTTATCCTACTTACTAATATTATAAATGCGAAAGTTTGTGAGGATGGATGTATGTTTGTTACTCTTTCACGAAAAAGCTACTGGGCGGATTTGGATGAAACTTTACAGTAATATAGGTTATACATCAGAATAACACATGGGATACTTTTTATCCCGAAATACCTGCGGGAACGGATTTAACGCGGGTAATACCGCGGGGGCGGCTAGTGTACTTTTACTTACATAAAGAAAATAACCGATTTGTTTGCACTTTTTGAAATGGCAAAGCGTGCAAATAGCTTTAGTAGTTCTTTCACAAATCGTGTTCTCAACTACTTAATAGCACTACAAACATAGGCCATAAAATAAATAGAACTGGGTCAAATTAAATATAGAATAAAAGTGTTTAAAATACCTAACGCGCGAAAATAAATTCGCGTAAATCAAAATAGATCGCTTCTGTACCGTAAACAATGGTCTTAGTTAAACATTTTTGTTCAGATTTGATAGCGTTATTTGGGTATTGCCACGTTTATGCGTTTACAATTTATTATAGGCATGTCTACACATATTGCACAATATTTTTTGGATTGTGCCTACCAGATAAGATTAGGTATTAGTAAGTATTTTGTTGTCCAATACACACATAAATGAGCTTTCGAACAGAAAGAACAGATAGCAAATTCCAAATCACAGCTGTGCCTAATCATTGCGGTGAACTTGTTAATCTAGGTCATATAATTTTACGTCACATCAAACTCAGCTGTTACTAAGCGAAAAATCTTTCAAAACCATTCAAAAAAATTGCCCATTGAATTAATAACTAAATCAATAACTTAATTTTATATCAAGTTAACATCACAAACCTGTCAAAATTGTCGTAATATAACAATCTATTATAGGATCGTTAAATTCTTAAAATGGCCGACTTGTCAAATTGCTTTCGCGCGAATGCGGAGTTTTGGAGCGGACGGCGGTGGCCTTGAGGACATTTTGGAAATAGGAATCTCGTTGGTTTTCATTATCATACTTATCAATTCGTTCAGCATGCGTGCATGTCCACGAATATTGGCTAAAATGATAACAAGGTCGTTGACACCGTCTTTTGGCGATAATTTTGGCAGCCTAGGTAGGTATTTAGAATAAAATGTTTGCGATATCACTTATCAGGGACATTCATTCAGTGCATAATGAATTTGGTTTTGTAATATTTGGGGAAAATGATGAAACTTTTCGACTTTGTTTCTAAACACTAAAAAACACAGTAAAATAAAAAAACATTACAAAAAATAACTTTTATTTTATTTTATAACTAGCAGCGCCCCGCGGTTTTACCGTTGTGTCCATTCCTGTGACAATTTCGGGATGAAAAATAGCCTATGTTACTCGTGGATAATGTAGCGTTCGAATGGTGAAACAATTTTTAAAAACGGTCCAGTAGTTTTTGAGCCTATTCATTACAACCAAACAAACAAAGTTTTCTTCTTTATAATATTAGTGTAGATTAAAATTCGAAAGTGTAAAAAATATCCGCTGAATCGTGTTTGGAACAGGTCATGATTAGATCAAACTAGCTATTCTCATTCAAACTCTTTCATAAATTTTTATAGCAAATTAAGATCGGAACCATTTTCCGAGAAGTGGATAAACTGGACCATAAATTGTATCACAAAATGTTGCTCACACCTTGAATATTTACTTATAAAACTAGTATTTTATTACCTATTAAATAGAAATACGCGCTATCAATGCAAGTTTATATTTTAGGAAGTACGTATTTAATAGCTTAATTAAATGTTAGCAAAGCTTGATAATAAATGTCAATTAATATTTTTTTGGAATGAACATAAAATAATAAGTTCAATGTTCTCCTTTCAAACAATCTTTTTTACCTTCCTTTGATCATCGCCTGTAATGTGACACCTCCGTAATAAAAAAAGCGGCCAAGTGCGAGTCGGACTCGCCCATGAAGGGTTCCGTAGCAGCGAGTAACATAATAAAGAAGTTCTTGAAATAAATGTTTTTTTATTTACATTTGAGTTATTGAATGAATAATCAGTATTTTTTTGCGGTTTACGATTTATGTCGTAAAAAAAAAACTACTAACTAGACCTCGTTCAAACCAATTTTCGGTGTTAGATTACATTGTTATGTACATCATATATTTTTTTTAGTTTTATCATTCTCTTATTTTAGAAGTTACAGGGGGGGGGACACACATTTTACCACTTTGGAAGAGTCTCTCGCGCAAACTATTCAGTTTAGAAAAAAATGATATTAGAAACCTCTATACCATTTTTGAAGACCTACCCATAGATACCCCACACGTATGGGTTTGATGAAAAAAAAAAATATTTTTTTCATTTCTATGTATGGGAGACCCCCCTAAAATTTTATTTTTTTTCTATTTTAGTGTGAAAATATTAATGCGGTTCACAGAATACATCTACACACTAAGTTTCAACAACATAGCTCTTATAGTTTCGGAGAAAAAAGGCTGTGACATACGGACAGACAGACGGACAGACGGACAGACGGACAGACGGACAGACAGACAGACATGACGAATCTATAAGGGTTCCGTTTTTGCCATTTGGCTACGGAACCCTAAAAATGTTAAAAAAAGAGAAAAATTCAGTCAAAAATAAGTGGTAAAGAATAATATCTACACACTAATAAGCCAAAATAACACATTGCAACAAGTTAAAAACAGTTGCAATATTTGCAACCATACCCAAAATACTATGAGCTTACACGTGCCGTTGAAGATAATAATATTTTTATGAATGTTGCAAGACCGAGGTTATCTTACTGGTAGAATCAAGAAAAACAAATGACGAATGCATTTTTTATCTATTTCGCATTTAAAGTTTACGATGTTTACGACGCGCAAAATGCCTGTAGTTTGGTCATATTATCTAGTTTTTCCGGAGATTGTTTTTTGATTATTGTGCATAGCAATTTGGTTGTAAAAGGTATTAATTTAATTTGGAATTAATTTAATCACTAATTTGCGTAATTAAGCTTGTTTGTACTTTAAGTCTTTTTTATTGTCATTAAACAAGATTACCTATTTTTAATTAACTCTATCGAATTAATTTTCGACAAAGTAGGTAAAATCAATTTACCGGAACATTTACCGGAACTGCCATAAGGCAATGTTGGTGTTTTTTCCTTTCAATTTACATTGAAGTAATTAAGATGGTGTATATAAAAGGTACATCATTACATAGTATAAAACAAAGTCGCGTCTGTTTGTCGTTTGTCTGTTTGTCTGTATGCTTAAATCTTTAAAATTACGCAACGGATTTTGATGCGGTTTTTTGTAATAGGTAGAGTGATTCAAGAGGAAGGTTTTTTTGTAAAAAAATTCCCGAAATTCGGGAACGGGCACAACGCGGGTAAAACCGCGGGGCGCTGCTAGTAATTAATATAAATATAAACATCCCCTGTCTCAGTTGTATCAATGGCAGAGCCATGCATGCATGACGCAGCATCTACGAAATGTATTTATTCAAGTATTCCCTCCAAATATGTCACGACTCCTTTGTCGGTCTGAAGATAGCTAAATAAACTGCGAACTTTACCAAATTCGTGACTCCTTACTATGTTATTTGCGAAAGAAGGCAGTTCGGTTACTAATGTCTTAGTGAAACATGTTTCATGTCTCCTTTGCGGAATATAATCTATTTTTAGAATGTGTTAAGATCTATTCGACTCACATAGAGAAAATGTTGGAAATTCGTGAACAATTTAAGATTATCACTGTTATGTCATAGTTTATTATATTTAACTAGCAGCGCCCCGCGGTTTTACCCGCGTTGTGCCCGTTCCCGTGAGAATTTCGGGAATTTTTTTACATAAAAACCTTCCTCTTGAATCACTCTACCTATCACAAAAAACCGCATCAAAATCCGTTGCGTAATTTTAAAGATTTAAGCATACAGACAAACAGACGCGACTTTGTTTTATACTATGTAGTGATAAGTTATCTTGAAATAGCGTAACATATTGCGTTATTCCAAGAAAAAGTAAAAAAAATACATTGAAAACGTCACGTAAATCATAGAAGTTTAATAAAACGCTGAAAAATTCAAGAAAAGCAATGAAAATTTATCAACGTGCAAACAATGAGTGACCTTAAACTCAACAATGGCCTTTAATTGCATCCCATTTGTTAACTGTTTCTTTATGTAGTCAGGAGTTTTTCTTCAGTTCGTAGCTTTTGTGGTCGTTGTGTAAGTGTGCTAGACGGAGGAGGTGGGTTGGGGTGGGAGGGGGTAAGAGGGGGTGGGAGGAGTGCGTCATCCCCCTAAAGAGGGAGGGAAGGAAGTTTGCACTTGTAGAGGCTTTCTTGAAATGGCAGCCGTATAGTTGAGGGTCGAGATAAAAAACAATTTTAGTTGCCTTCGCTAATAATTATTTGAAGCTGGTAAATCAAATTTATACTAATATAATAAAGCAGAATTCGATTTTTGTTTGTTTCAAATGGCTAATCCCAGGAACAAACAGTTCGATTTGAATGAAATTTTTTGGGCTAGATTCTACCCACATTCAAGAAATTATTTGTTGTTATTGATCCTGAAAATCCTACGGAAACGGGTAACAGTACGATAAAATTAATTATAAAACAAATTACCCGGTTGCCCGGCTGTCTGTCTGTCCGCGATAAACGCAAATACTACTGCACGGATTTTGACTCGGTTTTTTTGAATAGATAGAGTGATTCAAGAGGAAGGTTTATAGGTACAAAAATTCCCAAAATTCCCACGGGAACGGGCACAACGCGAGTAAAACCGAAGGCGCTGCTTGTTATCAATATTTGAATATAGTGTAGAACAATAAAAGGTTTATTTTAGGTATTGCGTATTTGAGTCAGGTATGGTTTCTTCAAATTAGGCGCTATGAGTTTCAAATTAGCGATGAATTTATTTGATAAGTAAAGTTTATCGTGTGGCGCTTGCATAATATGGACACTTGCTTTGTAAATGTACATAAATCTTTACTAAATGGATTAACATCTTACATTGTTATGATGTCCTGGTACCTACTTTTAAAAATCGAAAAATATTATGTATAATATTTTAGTCCGCAAATTGTCCAGTTAGACGAGTATTTTTATCTTCCATCGCTATAGTTAATTCAACTAACGAATTATTCCATTTTATAATCATGAATGGCACAAACATGTTTAAAAATATATTTTTATTATGTTATTGGAATTATTTACGATGCTTATCAAAAAGGCGAGACTTGTTCAAAAACTAGTTGAATGATAAAGCCTAAAGTGGCTAAAATTATAACGAACCGAAAACAACACATGTTATACCTAAAACACAGAATACTGGTTACTTTAAAATTATTTGGGAAAAACGCAATTTTGTTACGTAATCTTTAAAATGAATAAAGTAATCAGTGCTTCTTAGGATTACCAGAATTTTACCCGTTCTCATAACATAATTTGTAAAGTTGAAAAGTAAAGAGTAAGTGCTACGCTCTTCAATGTAATTCGGAATTAAAAGTACCGTAGGGAACAACACTGCGTTAAGCGTGCGCCCGTCGCGTGCGCCCGCTGCGTGCGCATGTGTCGGTACATTTTTGTATGACACCGCACGCGACGGTTCACTTTTGTATGAAGCTACACGCAGCGGGCGTCCGCGACGGTTCACTTTTGTAGGAACCGCGGCGTGCGCACGCTTAACGCAGTGTCGGCCCTTAGACTTTCTCGCTGATGATTATATCTATTACAAAAAGTTGCATCGAAATCCGAATGGTAATTTTAGAGTTTATTAGAAGTACAGACAGAAAGAGACTGTGCTTTAAGTGCAAGACAGACGTAGTGCGGTAACAGTATAGCTATACAGCTTTAAATGTATATATAGATAACAGAATATGTATGTATGTATGGTATGTATGTATGTTATGTGGTTAATAGTTGTATCTGTTATGGCACTTACTGATGAGGTAGTGATCTTGTTACTCGCATGGGTGGTTCAAATTCTCGTTACAAATAAATACTCTTACCATTACGTTCATAAAGTAAATCGTGAAAAGCTAACATCAACAATATTTGGAAGTGGTTTTTTGATCGTTGGTTAGAAGTTAGGTTTTTCCTTTGGAATAATGTTATTGATTACGTGTTTTTTATAATTGCCAGACAATTATTAGTTTTGTCCAGTGAATAGTTTTTTTTTCCCGCCTGTATCGTCCCACAGCTGGGCAAAAGTCTCTCGATTCCAACCTTCTTTGTCTCTGCCTCTGTTTCAATGAAGAGATACTATACATTTTTACTACATGAGAAAGAGGTTATCAATTTTAATGCTTTTTACGTATTATTTTTACGTACTTATAATGTATTAAATATAATATAGGCTTTATTTATAAAAACTAAGGTTAAGAAAAGTTATAAAGGTACTACCTAAAATTATTGTGTTAAATAGTAACGGATTGATCTTTTGGGCGAATTACTTCGCTCGTGGTCACGGGATGACTGAGAGTCATTTAGCATAATGAGTGAAAATCGTGTGAGTTTAAAAAGTAAGTATTTACATTGGCTAAGCTTCGTTTTATATGCATATTGTTTACTTTACTAAACGGTAAACGTAATCATGCTACCTAAAATATACCACCACATACTAATGAGTCTTAATTTGTTAATGACTATTAGTAAAGTATATTCGAGGATGACTATGAATATAAATGGTTACGCGAAGTCATCACGACTCATCATATTCAAGGCTCAATGAAGAATATAGTGGCCGATTTGTCAATATTAACGTTAGTTATTTTCTTATCAATAGATACATCAATTATTAAGAATTTTGCAAGGATAATAGCGCTCATAACGTAGTCGTATTAAGCGATGCTAACCCATTGCGATTGTAAAGCAACGCAGTTCAGATACTACTAAAATGGGTGACTGATTTTATTTCTTTCTGAGCCTTGCGTGCTTCTTCAGGCACGTTCAATTGTTGGATCAAGTTGTTTCAATCTTTAGACCATGACAAAGGCTTTAAAGCGGGCTTAAAACTCCGATACGGGGTTATACTAACCTATAGCCTACAGGGATATACTAACCTATAAACTATACTAACCTGCTTGAACTTTTAACTAAGACACCATTAGCCAATACCCTAAAGGAACTTTCAACAGAGACTAGTTCAAAATATCGTTAATTTTCAATTCGAACGTGAGGCCTAACGCATCCAACGCACCGTCGATATCGACCGACCCCTATGTGTGTCGCAAGGCAACCGAGCCCCTGCGAACCCCTACCGCCGCGTTACCCCCTCCCACCCCCACCCCTAGGGGGTCCCACCTATCGACACAAACTAGGATATTACCTAGACTTTTTACACAACACTTATCGAGGATAACATTACTGTATAACGTTTATTGAAACGCTTTTCCAGTGATTTTTTGTGTAATGTGTAGGTGAAGTGAAAAGAAAAAATATGAGCGAGTTGGGATGGATTCTATGTTATGATTTTTGTTGGGAAAAATAACGTTGTTTTCGTTTCTTGAATGTTTATCAATATACACTTGAAGGAGTATCTGTATATATAATAAAAATAAAAAAGTACAATTATAAGTTAGGTATATGAAGTAAATCACGTTTTTCTTATCTATTCATTCATCTTTCAGTAAGTTCAGGACTAAATGAAAGCAGTCAAAAGACAAAAAAAGTAAAAAACCACCCCTAAAACCATAAATAAGGTGACTTTGTATCCGAAAGCATACTTGCATTGTTTTACGACTTTCACCCCTCATGGCGAGAATTGCTTGCAGTTATTCAAATATAAACGCTTTTATTTACATAAAGATGCAATAGTATAGCGTTATGTGACGTGGCTTTGTTTGGCTGTGTATTTTTGGGTTTAACAGTACAAGGCTTCTTTATTTTTTGTATTTTTTTAATAGGAAACTAGCAGTTCCCCTTAAGAGTTTTGGCATAAAAACTATGATCATATACCTTCCTCTTGAATCACTCTGCATGTTGGTAAAAATCACAAGAAAATCCATTTAGTAGTTTTTGAGAAAATTGATTACAAACAACAGCTTCTGGGGATTTTATTTTATAAAATGTATCTATACTAATATTATAAAGCTGAAGAGTTTGTTTGTTTGTTTGTTTGTTTGTTTTTTTGTTTAAACGCGCTAATCTCAGAAACTACTGAACCGATTTGAATAATTCTTTTTGTAATAGATAGCCACATTGAACGGGAAGGTTATAGGCTATTTTTCATCCCGAAATTCCTACGGGAACGGGTACAACGCGGGTAAAACCGCGGGGCGCTGCTAGTACAAGATAAAAAGGCTTTTGAAATATGCAACAGAATTCTCAATAGAGAATTTGTTGCTATGTTGTAAAATAGTACTCGTGTAGTACGATGTCTCACGTTCTGCCCTGCAAGTTATTATTTATCGTAGTACATAGTTTTATTTCATAGATAAAATAGTACATTTTTATCATAGATAACAATGATAAGTGCACGCCATGATAAAACAATTTGGAGGTTTTTTCCTAGAATTTGTTATAATAGCAAAATAGAATTGAGATTGTAAAATCCGCAGTACTGGATTAAGCCAAAAGTGATATTAAATTTAATTTTCAATACATTATGTTTTTCTTTCGGGTCTAGAAGTTAATCTATGGAAATATCTATCAAAATTAACTTTATTGCCTTGCCTTGTTTTTGGTGAAAACTTGAATAAATGTTAGTAAAACCATTCCTTGAAGTATTATGGGAAAATTAATAATGTCCATGTTCTTAATTAGACAGGTTATTATACAGGAAACCGTAATCCTACTTACTGATTTATTAAGATATCTTTGATGACCGGGATGGTGCTTCAGTAAGATAATATCTACCTATATATAATACAACGTCTACATTTCTATTTTCAAGCATAGCTTTTAGTAACCATAGGTTCAGTCCACAGACGACTAAAAAGGCCTTTATGCGGTCTAAATACTCTGACACTAGGGTTGACCACTAACCTACAAGAGCTTACTTACTGAGTCCTGTGGAGTCCACAGAGAGTCCAAAGAGTCCACATTTCTTTATGTCAAACATTAAAATATAATAAACCAATTAATTTCTACTTCTCCTTAACCAAAAATTTAATTCAATATCAAATTGTATTATACAGTACGCAACCCAATTACAATTTATTTAGGTGTTTCTCTAAACGTGTTCAATGTTTCAGCTGTTATAGCGGCTAATGTTTAGATATCCAAATTATTTATTACTTTATATTCAACCTTTGTAGTGCTTACAAAGGTACTGCTAATAAAATACTAATAAAGTTAGGCCCGAGTTAGATTACGGCCTTTGCGGGGATTATTATTTTAATTTTGTGTTTTTACTTTAAATTATGTTAGGAAGTTTGGGGCTGAATTTTGTGTTTAATAATAATTCTAATAAATAATAGCTTCACTTTTCGAAAATAAATGTTATATTTTTCCAGTCTTAATTAGAAATGAATGAAATGATTTCAGATAATTTAAACCTTGCCAATCAATATAGCTGCTACCTCAAAGTATTTCGTCCAAAACGTATACAAAGAGAGGCCATACCTTAATTATAAATATTAATTAGGTTCCATTCAAATTCTAATTTCAAAGTAATGAAAAAAACACTTATAAATCTAGGCCCAAGGTTCCTATACCTAGAATTAAATGAGGTTGATCATTAAAAAGTGTATTTGAAACAAATAAAGTATCACGCACATAAACGCAGTTCTGAAAATCAAGGTGTGAGAGGGGGTAAGCCAATGGGTGTTAGGGGGGGAGAGGGTGGTAATACCGCAAGGGGCTTACCCCTCCCTCTTTTGTCTATACTTGAGTGCATTATATACAACCCTCAAAGGCTCAAGCCCCGGGAATTTTGTAGTTGTGCATGTTTAGTGTGTACTAATTCCACCCTACGTGTGCAAGTATCGATTGATGTTAACGAAGAAGGGTTGAATTTACCTTCCTAATGATTGAGTTGTTGGAGGGGTGAAAATCAATCTTGTGCACTGAAAGGGTTGAAACGGAACTGAACTTTGTTTGTGCTTGTGTCAGGTACTCAAGGTACAAATTATTTTCCGGACTATCTCTGTTTGGTATAAATATTTTAGTAAGTAAATGATGAAAATTGGGACGTTTCATTTAACTTTGATGTTATGTGCTTGAGTATACTTCAGGTTTCATTTCAGTACGGAATATTTTATTATATGAATACAAAGGTATTTTTTAAGTAGGAGATTAGTACTTATACTTAGATAGAATACCTACTTTATCAAAGTTGTGCTTGTGTCGCCCTGTGCGTACGATCATACTTTGAATCCAGGCTGAACTCATAGCATTATCGTACATCCAGCAATGAGCATCCCTAGATATACAATTTAGCAGAAATACACTTTCCTAGTGTTTAATAAAATGAAGTAGGTAACATAAAAGCGAAATTGCCCATTGTCCCATATAAAATGCCGAGTAAAATTTTAATTGCAGCTGGTATTCAATATTCAATACGCAGCGCACGTAACTGCGCGCCTGTTCACCTAGTTTTCCCCAACCCCGTGCAAGATTGATTTTCTGTCGCGCATTCGCTTGCACTCGACAGAACGCGTATCGTTGTCTCCCTCTAGCGCGTGAGGCTTCCACCGACCTTGAATTTCACACCCGCCCCGTCTGGGGATGCGCTGTCATTTCATCCCGCCCGGGGTGGCGGGAGGCACACCCCCCACAACCCCCCTCGTTTTGGCTTGCATCCTGCGAGGCATGCGTAGGTGTGCGCCAACTCGATTTTCAATTTGATTTCGGATTGGCATCGAATTTTCGCTCCGGACGCTTGGTAGGGGAAATTGTAGGGCGGGCGGGAATTTTTGATTTACGATATTTGCGCTTTGATTTTTTTTTGTTTTCGTTAAATTTTACGCTTGATTTGTGGGTGTCGGTTTTACTATCACGCTCACCCTTTGGGACACGTAAAAGACAATTGAGAATTTATGTTTATTTACTAATACGTTGGGTTTCTGCGTAGTTTTATGTCGTTAAACTAACATATTACGTTATATAAGGGCTTTGGATGGACACTTAGCGTATCTTTAGGTTCTATCGTTTGAAAAAGGAACAACCTATTACAATACAATGGTATTACCACATTCATAGGTCATTTAGGCACTGGGACCGTTTAAGAGTACCACGAAAATAAAAAAAATAGTATTTTTGCTTCATAGGTTCCTTCACAAAACATATGTATATAATAACGACGCCCTTGCGTCGTCACTTTACATAACAAATGTCAGTTGGTCACAATATTCATTGAGGACACGTCTGTGACTGAGTGGACTATTCAAACTGATACAGATTCTAATTAACCACGCTTTGGAAAACCTTAGTCCTATTATGTACCTAGATACTATGAAATTTATGTACTGCTTTTCATACTTGTTTTACATTTTCGTAGTATTTTATGACGTACGAAGCATAATGTAAATATTTTTGATTATTATGTTTGGTAAATAGCAAGTTTTAGCTGGTTTTAACTGGCAACAGCCTCCGTGGTCTTGTGGTTTGAGCAACCGGCTCACGATCCGGAGGTTCCGGGTTCGATTCCCGGTGGGGATACCTCACAAAAATCCCTTTGTGAGACTGTCCTCAGTTTGGTTAGGGCATTGCAGGCTGAATCACCTGATTGCCCGAAAAGTAAGATGATTCCGTGCTTCGGAGGGCACGTTAAGCCGTCGGAACCGGTTACTTTCTACGGATAGTAGTCGTTACATGAGCCACGTCATGAGCCTTTGGCGGCTCAATAACTCTGACACCAGGATTGGTCAGGTTGACCACCCACCCGATGAAGAAGAAGAAGAAGACTGGCATTCCTTATCTACTAATGTCTTCGGTGGCTAGGTTTAGTCTTTTAGACGTCTGTGACTCTGGTTTTTTCTTTACAGAAGACTGTAGTTTAGGCTCTTTTGTTTAGGCGGACTTCAGTCAAGACTTTGCTTGACTGCCTAATCCTCCAATGTTTCCTAACAAGTGCACAAATACCTTGACCGTATCACGTGTACAGAACCTTGTACATATCAAGTGTACAAGCACATTGATTAAAAATTAACTTGCCATGTTTAAAAATAAACATCCGCTATTGAAACCTATGAGAATCTTTTAAATTAGAAATCCGTTCTAAATAGCGACAGATGCACCGCCTGCCCCCCAGCGTCACTCGATAAATTATTAAAGTAGGTCGTTTGCAACGCCCAGGAGTGGATTACAGGTCAATAGTTTTGTAATGATTTCGTTATTTTGATACTAGAGTTATCTATTTGGATAAAGTGTTTGTACTGGTAGAGTTTTTGGTAGAGTCTAGGCATGTAGTATATGTAGTTAGGCAGTCGTCTGATCTAAGAGAAGTTATAAAGACTTGAGAGTCTTTTAACAGACTGTTTGTCTATTGAATTAAGGAATTGTACTACATGACAACAATTGGTCAGAACGAGAGCGAAGCGAGCACTATCACACAATCTGAGCCACTTTTTTAGTACGCTTTACTGAAAACTATCACGCCTATAGATTTGTACTTAAACATAGTAATTTAAATTCAAATTTAGATAAAAAAAATGACGATTATCATTTTTTTTGGATAGAATATTATTACCAGGCAGAAAAACCATGCGAGCCCACGTTGTGTCCCTTGCCATGGGAATTTCAGGATGAAAAATATCATATAACCTTCCCGTTGAATGTTTTATTACAAAAAGAATTATTTAAATCGGACTGTTAATTTCAGAGATTAGCTCGAACATACAAACTTACAAATTTTATTTCATTATAATATTAGTATACCTAGATTGAATGGAATTAACATCCTACCGCGTGAATTAAAAGTAAATTACAATCAAAATAGAAGAATTGAGTCTATTGAACTAAATAACACCGATACTCATGCCGTCTAGCGTATTCTAAAAAAACACCCAATAAATAAAATGACCCAATTGAAGTGTCACAGAGTCAACATAGTTACTACTAAAAACAGAGATTACCCAACAGTTACTACGAGAGCTACGCGCAGAATACTTTATAGTTACAACGGCTACGAATCGTAGAATAGGCAATAGTTAGTATTGTGTTCACACAGAATAGAGGCTAGTTAGTATGAAATTGTAGACAGAATAGATGGAAGTTACTATGGATATTCGTTTGTACGTAGATAACGTTAGTAGGTCTTGTAAAGGGGTCAGTGTCGAGTGTTGCAAGATGCGCGTGCGCTGTCGTTTGTTCATTTCCTTTATAAATGCAAGTTGATAGGGGGGTTTGAAATGATACATCTTTTTTGTGTTTGGTTAGGATTTAGGTCGATTGTACAAGTTGTCTACTTATTGTAAATTAAAAATTTGATTTGAATTTGTTTTGAATTGACTTTGAATATGTCATTTTTCGACAGAAACGCTTACAAAATGCTATTTTTTTAACAGTTATTTCCAAAAGTTTTCTAATATACGAATTAATTACATTCGGTCGATTATACCGCTTTATAACATACATGAACTAGCATCACCCCGCGGTTTTACCCGCTTTGTGCTCGTTCCCGGGGGAATTTAGGATTTTTTTACACATATAAACCTTCCTCTTGAATCACTCTATCTATTTAAAAAACCCGCGTCAAAATCCGTTGTGTAGTTTTAAAGATCTAAGCATACATAGGGACAGATAGACAGCGGAAAGCGACTTTGTTTTATACTATTTAGTGATTTCACAGCTAATTGAAGTTGTATTATAAATCTATGACATTAATATCGACATTGACTTCGATTTAAATAGTTTATATGTTAATAATAACCTAAATTTTGTTTCCTTATAACGTTATACTTGATATAATTTGTAGTGTCATTTATTATATATAGAGTAACTTTTATTACCTATATTACCAGCTGTGCCCCGCGGATTCACCCGCAGCGCCCCCGTTCCCGTGGGAATTTTGAAATTTTTATTCCTTATTTTTCTTATATAAAAACCTTGTCCTGACAATAAGGAACACATTAAAAAAAGAATCATCCAATTTGGGGCAGTCGTTCTGAAGTTATGCGCTTAGCAACAGATTCAGCGTTTCATTTTTATATTATAGATATTATTGATTAATGCAAACGATTGTTATTACAACCCATTTTATATCCCACTAACTGCGCCTTGCGTTGTACCCATTCCCACGGGAATTTCGATGGTCGATAGTGGCATTTCTATCTGAGCGCTACCGTGTTTCGGAGGATTGTAGGTCCCGATTGTCATTCTGTCCCTTTGGACGATCTTAAATCTCCGACACTAGAGGTCACTAACCTACACGAATTTACCTTTTGACTGAATATTAATTAGAGCATTTTAATCATCATCACTTGGTGCAGCCTAGTGGCCACCACTGGTACTGTAGTTTTTAAAATCTCTAGACTTGAACAAAACTTTTTATTTTCACCCCCAAATACTTAAACATAACATTGCTTTTAATATGAATATGTCGGAATGGCGTCCGCCATTATATTGAAAACACCAAATCAGTCAAAGTCAACTATCTTTATTCAGGTTTGAATTTACCACCCATTCGGAAGAGCATCAGCAGAGAAGAATGGGCAAGAAACTCTGCTGTCAGCTTAATCTTTTATACACGGGTTTATTTCATAACAATCATAACGTGTGCACCGGGCAACCGACGTCGAACGAGTGAGACGTGTTTCTGTTCGCATCGCCTTATATAGGATCGAAGTGGTGGGGATGACCGTTGCACGTGTTGTTTTCATCCGATGAGGTTAGGCGCCGTCAAACGTCCATCTCCGACACGGCCATCCTGCTAGCACACGTCCTCGTGTGTTAATCTGCAAAGAAATAACCAACGAGAGTATTTGTTCGCCTCGGCCACTTCTGACCAATCATATTTCTACAAACAACTCAAATAAAGAAACTTCGTAACTGTATAGTTTTTCTTTTAAATTACTCGAATAAAAGAGCCATAAGAAAATATCAACCAGAGCCATGTACCACTGTCGCTTGTAACAACAAATTAACACAATTTAATTAACCACACAAATCGAAACTTCACACTAGTAAGCCCTCTATCGCCACGGCTCTCCGGCCGACCAGCAATCGCAATTGCTCTCACTATGCATATCCATCAAGTGGATCGCCCATGTGCATCACCCTGTGACTGCCGAGTCTACTCCTGGACTCTATGGTTCCTCCAGAACCCGACCTCCGCCAGAGTTGCCTGCTACCGCGTACTCACGGACTACAATGTAGACACCGATTTCTACTGAGCTACGGCTACACGACAACCTCTGGTACGGTCCAACACAATACGGCCGATAGAGTCCTTACTCGAGTTTCCACCAAAACAAGTTTACTCATCCTCATCAGAATCACTATTAACATCAACTTCGACTGGTACATGACCTACTGGCATCTTGCGTAAGAAATCACAAAGTAAATTATGATAACGTTTCTACCAAAACCCTGAGGCCAGTAACAGTGACAGACTCTGGTTCATTATTCACAAACAATTAACAATTTAATCACAATTGATTTGCTACTGAGCCCTTATTCGTGGTCACAACACAAGATTTAGCAAACGCATTTGCCCTTTATGCACTTCCATTTCGGAATGCCGAGTCGTCCCATGACTCTACGGTCTTCGCTACCAGGCTAGACCCGACCACACTACCCAGGGCTACCGCCTACTGCCTACCCACGGACTACTACAAGTAGTAGACACCGATTTCTAACGGGCTACAGCTACGGCACCCTGGTGCGGTCTCAGACTGACCCAACGACATAAAAACCCAGTAACAATCAACAACTTAATCAACCTCACTGTCTCCACCTTCGTCTGAGTCAGCTGTTACCCGCCCCACAGGCATCTTCCTAACACGATCATGTGCCTACTTGCAAGTACGTTTAGAGTTCAAAGCTTTCAACGTGTAACGATCACCATCGTTCGGTCACTCCTGACCTAAATAACTACTTCAACGAAAGACTTAGTAAAGCTCAAACTATTATTCTTTTCCAATGAACAAATTTAACTACCTCAATATTCATAATCACATTGCTTATCTCAACATAATACTAGAACATCGTCAGGCACAAGTACCCATTAAAAATCAAATTAATCTCAAATCAAAGTAAAGGTCAAGTGTGTGTGTCTCTATTGTCCGGCTATCCCCGTAGCCCTAATGGCTGTGATCATCCCAGTGATCACCCATAACCCTGATCATCCCTGTGATCAGTCACTCCCGTGATCATCCCAGTGATCACCCATAGCCCTGATCATCCCTGTGATCAGCCGCCCCTGTGATCATCCCAGTGACCACCCGTGATCATCCCCGTGACCACACAAATTTAAGACTCAAGAGGACACGCACAACTAGTTACCACACAGTCAAAAGTGACTACAGTTCATCCTCACAAGGCTCAGAATCACTAACAATGGGTACTTGCCCTTCAGGCATTTTCCTATACCAGTCAATGACACTATATTGTGTACTCGTTCTCCTCTAAACCTCGCGGCCACAGTAATTTGCACTCGCTCGGTCAACCTGACTATTCTTCCTTAAATTCTTGATTTCAATCAAAAGTTAATTTCAATTATTATCAATCGGGAATCTTCAATGCTATGTAACACATGAATACTAGGTACCACGTCATTTTCAACTTTAACTTCAATAGACTATAAATTTCAAATGCACATTACAATATGAGCCATGAGTAAGTAACAGTAAGCTTGTCTAGTCACGTCTAGTCACGGCAACCAGCCGACGAGCAATCACATTGCTCAACAACACACGGTCTCAGCAGACCACTCCACAGTACGGTCAATCCAGACCACGACCATCGCCGAGTTTGAACATTGAACTCAATAAGTCAGATAGTCACATGAAACCCTTACTCATACTCTCATATTTTACAACGGAATAAACATCCAAAATACTTTCAATAAGCTTTCTACTTAATCAAGTGGTACGAAGATTCACTACAAAACTCTCAATGTTAACCGACTCAAATATCACAAAATAGCTCACCGGATATTTCCCAACAAACCAATCATTACCGCAATACATCACCAATTTAACATCCAATGTGAATTTGTCATATTGTCGTGATAGATTCTTGAACAATTTGGAATGCCGCAACCCCTCATATTCCTCAGGTAACAGGACCGAGAAGAGAACCACGCTCCTCCCTAGACGAGGTTCATCAACGCTCGCAATAATTACCAGCATTGAACCAACATGAAAATAAGAAAACATATTAGAACATATCACATTACGTACAAGATTAAACTTGACTCTTTCGGAAGCTCATAATTACCTTCTTAACTCCACAATAGAGTAGAAAACTAACTAACTATACTCACAGAACATTCCAAGTTTTATAACCAATTGCAAAATACATTACGTAAAGCACCATAGTCGTTGGGATGATGATTCAAACATATCTCTGAATACCACGAGCTTCACAATCCAGTGGAAGGTACATGAATTTCAATCCCGTCGTCGTCGTCGCCGTCGTCGTCGATAATATGCACTAACGAGCTCAGATTGCAGCTCTCAATATTCTTTCATCTTATCATAAACCCAGCTCCGTGGTTGAAATGATTTATGCTCGTCCACCCGTGGGAATATAGCATCCAAATTTCAAATACCACACCATGGCGATATGATATTCAGCATCAATCTCTCAGTTGCTATGGTGAAATTTATCATTCTCTGCTGGAAGCTCAGTGGGCAATAGCGATCCTTATCCCTCTGCTGGAGGCTCAGTGGGCAATAGCGATCTTGATCCCACTTCTGATGTCGGAATGGCGTCCGCCATTATATTGAAAACACCAAATCAGTCAAAGTCAACTATCTTTATTCAGGTTTGAATTTACCACCCATTCGGAAGAGCATCAGCAGAGAAGAATGGGCAAGAAACTCTGCTGTCAGCTTAATCTTTTATACACGGGTTTATTTCATAACAATCATAACGTGTGCACCGGGCAACCGACGTCGAACGAGTGAGACGTGTTTCTGTTCGCATCGCCTTATATAGGATCGAAGTGGTGGGGATGACCGTTGCACGTGTTGTTTTCATCCGATGAGGTTAGGCGCCGTCAAACGTCCATCTCCGACAAATATATATTGTACTAACCAGTGCCCCGCGGTATTACCCGCGTACCTACATACATGTTTCTGTAGAAATTTTAGCTGAAAAGTAAAAAACTAACCTTGCTCTTTAATTACTCTGTATGTTAGTGACAACCGCATGCAAATCTATTGAGTAGTTTTCAAGTAAATTGACTACAGATAGACAGACAGATAGCGTTTGGCGACTTTGTGTTCACAATATGTCTAGATAGACAGATACATAAACGCATATAGGAAACGCTAATCAACTGGAGCGAAGTCAGGGCGAGACACTGACGTGAAATATAAGCCTTGCAGGTACCTAGCCATTTATCATGGTACATACATAACCTCTACAATTTGACTGGATACATTGTGTGTAGAGTTTACTGAACCTACAAAATCTAGGTCGAATTGTAGACTTTTCTAAGCCAAATGAATCTTCGTTTTTTCTATTAAAAGCTATTAATTATTACGATTAAAAACTTATAGTAAAAAGGTATGTTAGTTCAAAATTAATGTATGAGGAAGCGTTAGATTTCGACGGTGGGCGGCGCTTGTACCAGCGATCTGCCTCGTGCACTATTGTGATTCTATTTAGGCTCGCTTTATACTATGCGATAGCGTTTATTTCAAGATTTAATCATGACTTTTTGTACTATTTTTGGCGTGTAAATACTATAAATAGATTTTTTTTTGAATCGTTGATTCTAATTCATTCATATTAATTAGGTTATTGGCCAAGCCTGGTGTTGGAGTTTTTAAACCACCTAAAGGCCTCCGACATGATCTAATGACGGAAGCCACTGAGATCAACTGCTTAACGTATCTTATATGCATTTCACTCACTCCTTAACATATTGATTGCCACTATAAATCATATTCCTCCAGGATCGCAATTTTATTTAAAAAACACATAATTATGTGTAAAGTTTTAATAGATGAAACATAAAACTTGAATATTAGTTACTTTTTATTGTGATTTGTAATAAGCGGGCGCTTGAATCTTTATTTACCAAATATTTTTTTCTGTTGGATTTTCCGTTCGTATTTGAGTTAGATTTTTTTTCTGTGTCAATGAATAAATTGATTAAATTAATACTGAATTAAAGATTTATAAATTAAGTTTCTAACTCATTTTAGAACAATATAAGTTTCAGATTTCTAAAGTTGCTATAGTAACAACTTAAACAAAAACGATTATGCTCCATATATAATCTTAATGAATTTTACATGTTTCGTCTTTTTATAGTTAACATCATAACATAATCCAAATTAATGCTGTACAAAATTATTCAAAACTTTAATACCTATCTCTAAAAAGCTTAAAAAGTTTGACACTTCGTAATAAAATCTAAAATCGCCTAAACCCTACAACAAATCGCCGCAATTAATCGCCCGCTCTACCGTGAGCCTTGTCCGGCGCATACGGCAACGATCCCAAGGCTAACCATATTTTGTTCCGCACGACTAACCGTGACGTAACGATGTGAGTACTTGGATGCTATCAATAGTACCAGCATGGTATGTAGTATAGGTAACTATACGCACAACACTCGCTGCTTTGATATGTAATAAGAAGCTGGGGCGATAAACATTTTTAGTGGGGCGTAAAGTTATAAACCTTTTATGATTGTAGTACTGGCTGATTTGGAGGCAATTAATTGATTTTTGTCGCTGATTGTAAGAGTTCCTAAACTTTTTTGCTTCAATAAATCTATGACTATGATTTATGTTTTGTTTAAAGTGAATTTAAATGAAAAGGTTTTAATTTAGCCGTTTATTTAAATAAAATAAAACTGAGTAATAAACACGACTTTTTATTTAGTAATCGTTAAAATTCTCTTATTTCTATTCGTCATGTTGTTACATTTTTGTTTTGGGAACTTGCCGTAAACCTTGACTTTTGTTTATGGTTTATTGCAGTGCGTAGGCGCAGACGATGAAACTTTTATAAAAATAGACAATAGGGTCACGGGGATTAGTAGCGATTAGTACAGAGTGGAACATTAAAATAATTAATTGGATTTATATAGTTTTGCTACCTTATTTTTTATTATAAACTATAAAATTTTATGACATAATTAAGTGAACTAACATTTATTTAACATAACATTTCATGAAGATTCGTTTCATTACTTATATTACAAGATGAATACTAGGTTTCTTAACAAACCCCTAAAATCCAGAAGTTGACAAAAAATCATATAAAGTCCAACTATTATCAGAAAATCGCTAATACATAAACATAGTCAAGCTGCAATGCAAAGCCTCATCCTCGTCAGAGGGATCAAATGCTTTCTTTAGAGATTTAATGAGTTATAATTATATGACATTATGTACAAATGTATGAAAAATCACTTCTATTAGTCGATTAAATGGAAGTCTCTGAGAGCGGGGACAATAAAATAAATAAAGATTGAACAATACATTTTATCATTCTCTCTCCATCTTTCCAGGTCGCCAGTTCAAAGCTCACAAGGTGATCTTGGCAGCATGCAGCAAGCACTTCCAAGAGCTGTTCGACACAGCACCGCCGAGCCATGCTGGTGCGTGCTACGTTATCCTGGAAGCTACTTCCGCTGACAACATGCAAGCACTGCTGGAGTTCATGTATAAGGGAGAAGTGCACGTCAGTCAGGATGCGCTGTCCAGCTTTCTTAAGAGTGGAGAGAATTTACAGGTGAGTTTTGATGGAAAGGTTTCTGGCAGATTTTGATAGAAACTTATCTTCGTCAATGGGTCTACTGGATTTCTCGAAGGTCTTTATTGAAACTTGATTGGGTCAATTTGATGGGTCGTGTGAATAGTTTTGTTTGGAAGTAGTATTGGTTTGCATTCTAGAAAGTGGGAAGACGAATGCCAAAGCAAATGTAATGAACCGAAGAAAGACTTAATTGTTGTGGTATTAAAACTACGATACAATGAAGAGTCACTAACGTATATGACGTGATAATGACCATAAAATAAATAGTCTACATAATAGACGGAGATTCACGTTATGAAGAGAACTTAACAACTAACCAAAATTCCAGGTCAAAGGCCTCTCAATGGAGATGTCTCAAGACGCCTGGGTCAAACAGCAGACCCAACAGTCTGGTGACCGTCACCAGACGCGTATAAAGACGAGCCCAGTGTCAGGGTCAGGAAATTGCGAGGCGCAGGAGTCAGCCACTTCCCAGCACACAACATCGTTCGCTCCGATCATGCCACAGTATTTGCCGATTCATGGAAATGTGGGCCGGTATGCTCCTCCTCCGTTGCATCTGCCACTTCACGTTGGCAGGCGATCAGCTCCGCCCAAACCTTCGCCGTCGGCGAGCCCAGTCACTAGGAGTAACAGGTACCACCAATAGACTAAGCTACAAACTAGTTTAGCGGTAGTCTAATGATTTTTCTTTTATTTAGGTTCAGGCGTTGCATGATATCTCTTTTCACTTAAAAATAATTATTTTCGAGTCAGTAGACAAAAGAAAGTAGGTATTTGCTTTATTTGCCATTTAAAGAGTCTCCAATCAAATGACACTTCTTCAATGTAATGCAATGCAATGGATTCTCATAAATAGAACACAAGGAAATAAACGAACAGCATCGTTAGGTTAGGTCTCGTTTGAATAATAAATTATATCATTTTTATATAAATGGCCTTGAGGAAGATTCCGCTCTCGTAGCAAAAAGCAATGTTAACGAACTATTACATTACAATGATTTGGTTCATCGATCGCTTAGAAACCAAATAATTAAGTCATTAGCAAAAATAAAAAATGCTCCAAACACAATAGGGTCTAACTAGAATTAGTTTTTGTTATATTTTGACTGGAAGTGCTACAAATGATTAACCGTGGTGGTATTCAATACATTTTAATGATGATCAATCAATCAAAATTTTATTCAACCAGGTCAGATTACTTTGTGCTTTCTTTTCTAGGGTCACTCAATGTTCTTGTTACCTTTTCCTATGACTCAGATTGTTTATGACAATGCACTACAGAGTAATCAATTATTCAATTTTTTAACAATTCAATTTTTCAAATTGTCTGACAAGGCTACAATGTTCTATTATACGAGTATTCTTCGCAATTTTTCTTTGATATTTCACTTTAGTTCACAAAGTATAACTTAGACAAGATCATAAAACTCCTGCTCCAATCAATAGCCTTAACCTCTTTACTAAGGTATATAATGAGCCTTACACTGTCTTCAAGAGCATTAGTTCCACATCCATCATATTTCTCCAACAAAACTCTTTCTTCAACACCACTCCTAACTCTTCCAGGCAAAGTTCGTCATCGTCACACTGCGGCAGTGTAGCCGACGAGCCAGACACGCGGTCCTCGCCTGGAGCCTCCCAACGGTACGAAGACAACCAAGCTGATTGCACCTCAACCCACAACCCGGTCAAGAATAATGGATATGAACGCAGCGCCTCGGCTAACGATGAGATGATCGAACGCATCTCCAATGATCAGGGGGCAGAAGGTAACAATGACAATAGACTAGACAATGTGCCTTCTAAATTGCTTTCATTAGTAGAAACCCTTGGACCAAGTCTTCTAAAGATTCGACCACTCTTCATTGACAATAGTACTACTGCTGAAGCTACTGGTAGAGATTATAGATTATAAGAAATTAATATTGAAGGAAATGTTGGAGCCTCTTCTATCTATTAAGATAATTGATCTCCAATCAATCTTAGATCACCATTGCTTCAATGTATTTAAATGTGACATCGGAATTTGATTTCGACAGAGTCTAATTTCAAACTTTAAAAAAATGGTCTTAGGAAATCAAGTTAAAAAGTTATAAGAGAACAATCATTGAAACATATTCTACCAATTTCCAGATTTGCGAGTGAAGAGCGAGAACGACTATCACACTACTGTATACAACAACTCGCCTCCGCCCGCGTCTTCAATGCCACCTACTAACTACTACGAGAAACCAATCACTACGTCCCCTGTACCGCCGAAACCGAGCCCAGATATATGGCCTACTAAGATCAGCAAGTCTGGAGGAATTGCTACGCCTGACGGTAAGAAACTCTTAGCTTCAAAATGGTTTTAGCAGTCCCATTCTAAAAAGTGGCCATAACTGCGGTCAAGTAAGCAGCCATTTTATAATCGTTGGATGATATTACGATCATCATGATGATCAAACTCAAACTTCAATATTTTAATCTGTTTTGACCCTCAAGTTTTGGCTCTTATGAACATACCCCTCACTCGGAAGATCATCAGCTAAGAAACTAGTCAGGAAACTCTGAGCATTATGATAAGTTGCCCAAAATATATGAAAACATGTATTTTCATTAGTTTGACTGGACGATGTAATATTTCAGGTAAAAAGCTAAAATGTCCATACTGCGAGAGACTGTACGGATACGAGACAAACTTGAGAGCCCACATCCGGCAGCGGCACCAGGGCATCCGGGTGCCGTGCCCCCACTGTTCGCGCACCTTCACGCGCAACAACACGGTGCGCCGGCACATCGCGCGCGAGCACCGCAACCAGACCCATCAGATCACCCCACACCTCACGCCAGGACCCCTACCCAACCACACGCAGTAACAACTCCTCACAAACAACCTTTCAAATACTTAGTTCTATTTTCAACCAATCTACCTCTGCTCACTCTATGGCCGTCGCGGGTGATTGATCAACTACCTCTTATTCTCTATTTTTAAATTTCGAATTTAATTGGTGTCAATTGACCTCCAATAACGGTCAGTCAAAATTTTTCCAAATCACCCCGACTTTGGCCGCGTATTTTAAAATTTGAACAATAAAATACCTCGTTAATGCATATTATGTAACAGTATCTACCTCAGAAATTGATCTTAAGATTTTTTAAGGTTTTGGAATTGTGCGATAATTGTTACTTAATTTAATATTTTCATGTGTGACTATGAATGGTTGCTCAGTACTCGTTTCTCTGGTACCGTGTTATAAACATTTTGTACCTATTATTGCACTATCATCGCGTGAAAGTACCTTAATTATTTGCATACTTTTAGTAATGTATATCCACTGACTGTGAAGTTAAAGTTACCTTGTAAACGATTTGTTCTGAGCTCTCGGTCGGGTTTGACATAGCTTATAAATTACCTGAGCTAGGCATTTTAGATGATGTTGAGACTGATGGTCATAGGCTAAGTGTATGTAAATAATAGATGATTGTTGATATCGCCTTGGCCTAGGTTGAGACACACGGCACACTGGCGCTCCACGCCGACGCACTCTGTGGCAAAACTACCTTCTCTCAACACTACGTTGAACCATGCATTTCTTTACACTCTACTTTTTGACAATAGCTCATAGACAACAAGAGTAAGACAACAAGAAAATAAGTTTATATTTATTTAACATATCTGTGATACAATAGACAAACAGGCTTTATTATTTTATCATTTTGCCACAATGTCGTTTAACTGAACTGGGTATAGTGGGATTTAAATATGGAAGTAGTAATTCAGCAGTTGTGTTTACTGTACATTGAATATTGGTCGGATTTTGTTTTGTACAAAGTACAATTTGCCCTAGATACATAAGTAGTTAGGTAAAGAAGAATCGTGTTAAAATGTTTTATGTAAGTTCGATGCATGAATGTGTAGCTCCAACTTATTGTAACTGTCTGTATCTACTCGTCTGACTCGCCCTCGCTCGCGGGTGTTACTATTGAGACCAAATATTATATGTTTTGGGTGTGGTATCGATTTTAACATTCCGTTTTGTTTATTAAACGTTGTTTTTCTAAGTGCATTTAGACGAAGGCCACTTACTTCTATATCCTAGTCATTTCAAGTGCAACCAGTTGAGATTTTATTATGAAGAGTAATTATGTTAAATGGTAATTGTAGGGGGCGCTCGGGTGCCGCCCGTGTATTATATTTAGTTGTGGCGGCGGCGGCCGGCGCCGGCGACGCTACATCGCCTACAATACATTGTTCAGTCTGCAGATGGTATCGTGCCAAATAACCTCAAATTAAGTTCACATTTTGTATTATTTATTTTTGTTTCGTTAAGTGTGAATGTAGCGACTGTGTGTTATATTCCTGATATTTAGGAATAAGTTGCATTCATATTTATTAATATTTATATTTTTAGGGTACAAATATTTACTATGAATGCTTTACAAAGGCTCAGTGACATGAATATAATTATAATACTTAAATAATTGTTAGTTTCTGTTAGTATCATTTGAAAGACAGCGTTTTAGTTATCTTTGAGTGGTTTACATGTTTTATATTTTTTTGTTGATATTAATTAAAATTTACGCAATTATTATTAAAAATTTGATTGAATTCAATATATGTTTGTGTAAATAAGAAATTATTATGACTTCCAGGTGGGAATTAGTGACTATATTTTTTATTTTTCACATATTTTTCGAGGCAATCTAATTCTCTGAACAATATTCCTCATAGAATGTCTTAAGTATTGTCTTGTTGAATACAATTACATATTTTATCAGAATGTAATGAAAAAATAATTGCGTAAATACAATATAAAGGTATTACCGATAGACCAAATAGAAGCTAGCGTACATACAAATGTTATCATAATTTTTTTATAATGATATTTCGAATAGATCAGGCTATTTTAAATCTTGTATTTTGTACACTATACCTACTTAATATTATATTTTATACCAACCTACTTTTTGAGAAATGTCCAAGTATATTTTATCCCAAATATTAGAAAGAATGTTGAGTTCTGAGATGATTTTTTCTACAATTGGTTAAGGAAAGAGTACAAAAAAGAAAGAGTTACAGGATTCCAGTAAACAAAGAAATATTTATTTATCACAAACCTATGACGTATATAAAGGATACTACATTATTATTTAATCTATACCTTACAAACGGAAGTGATTACAATCAAGAAAAAAATACAAATTTGAATGAAAGCCAGGGATGTGCAACATTTTTTTTTAACAGAGATACATTTTATTTTGTCGTTTTATTATCGCACCTACATTTTATTTGGAAACATCTCCACGGTCGTGTTTTGTTGATAGTAATAATTTGGATGAGTTCTTGTGTATGTTGACATCTGATTTATGTTACGCGGGAAATGTTAAAGTACAGTGCCTTCTTAATTTAATTTTACCAAAACAAAAATTAATTATTACGTCTATTTTAAAAAGTAAATTGATTTGATTACGGTTCTTTATCGGCATTATTTTTGGTAGATAAGTGTGTTATTGTTAAGAAGGTTTAATTTTCTATTTCAGTAACAAAAAAATTGTTAAAATTATGTTTAATAACATTACTATAATGTTCTTAATTATTTTTGTCTTTTTTCTTCTTCTTATGAATTATAAATTCATAGTTGTGATTTCGTTTGACATATAATGTTTAATTTGTGATACGTAATTGAGAAATTGCATTAATGCATCACGTTTTTATTAGCTTTTTATTTTTGATTTTCTTTTTGTTAAGATTGTGGGGTTAAGTGTATGATTAAGGACGGTTTTTGAGTTACCGACGGCACTGTGAAGATTTTGGAAAAAAAACGAAATCGATTGAATTTGCTTCTTTCTAAATTTGTAAAAGGTACAAGTGTTAGATTACACCACATTATATGTAAATCTTCAGTAAAACTTTTTGTAACATCGTTAATAAAAATCGTATCTGTATGTATCTGGATTTTGGGTAATGTATCTTAATTGTCATCGTTATTCTAAGGACGTAACATAAAGTCCGTAATGTTTGTAAAATTAATTGATGTGATAGGAAAAGATAATTTAGTCGATGTACCCTTGAACTTGGACCGATCTCCTAGTGTTTAGTAATGTTACCTATGTCAGAGGTTTTAAGGAACAAATAAACATTTTAATCAAATTATTAAAAAGAGTGAACTTGGTAACGTTTCTTATGGGCACTAATCAGTCTTGATTCTGTACTTGTTGAAATATTATCAAGTTTGCGCCATGCTTAATGATGGATGAAACATTTGGCCATAATTTTGTTTTAATATAAAAAGTGATTCGCTTTGAAATATTTCTCGACAGTTCAATGAAGATGAAGAAAACAACATTTGGAAATCTTCATTCGCTGTCGAATCCATCATTATTCAAAATTAGTTGTAAAACAAATTGTAACTTTCAGTTACCTTTCAGGATTTAATATAGTTCTTAACGTTTTATTATTTTAAGGTTTAGTGTAAATATCGCGATATGTCGTGATGGTAAAGCCAAAGATTATTACGGGTATGGTGACCCTCTGCCGTCACATTGGCTTTGTGGCTATTTTACAGGAGTTACCAACATTTGGCGCGAGACGTCCCAATTATTATTTTTATTTTATTTCTGTAAAATACCACAAAGTCATTTAGCATTAAGTGTATCTACCTCGAGGATTAATTAATACGTTAGTCATAAGTAAGCTTTCTTAGATTTTTATATGAAGAAAAATATTGAATTTTAGATGTTAAGAGTAATTTGAAAATTATAAAAAAATAAGTACAAAATATACTACCTCAGGGTTCAACATTAATCCTATTTTGTTATAACTTTGTTTTAGTTTTAATTAGTTATTTTAACGCAGATTTCCTTATGAAAAAAATACCTACCTGTTGAATGTCCGATTACAAGTAAATATTTCAATGCCGTATAATTTCTTACTCTCTGTATAACTGGTATACGAAATTATAGCATTACTTTTGAATCTCTGGGAGGTAGTTTGTGCTCTCAACTCAATGTATGCTCAAGAGGAAATACATCGACAACTTTTAACTCTACGAGCTCTAAAGAGATGATGAGTTGACGGTCTAAAGTTAGTTAATAAGTTGTTATTAGATTAATTAAATAATCTCATCGATGTAACTCATTTTAAGCACAATTGAAACAGGAGATCGGTCCTAAGTTATTACCTCAACGTAATCTAAATGTACCTTCCTTCACTCTCAGGAGTATAAAACATTTTTTTTTTCATTATTATTATTAATTGATAATTTAATTATTACTTTTTCCCAGTTACTTTTTGTGTTGCATAAATGTTGCTATGTTTTACGGAGATGAAAAAGAAATTTGAAAAATTATTGTTTGTTAGGTTTCTGCGAATTAAAAAATTGTAACAAAATATTTTTTTTTGTTTATTTTTTATTTATTTCCTTTAGTTATTTTTATTTTCCTTTATTTTATTCGACAAGTTACACCCGTCCATCGTGTTTAATGTTTATTGTATTAAATTAAGAGCATTATTTAAGGAATTGACGTTTTAGTACCTAATTATTTGTATCATATAGTTGCACTAATTTGATCGAGTAACTACATAAATGGATGTTTTATATTTTAAGGATGCACTTAAATTAAATAGACAGGGAGGTGTTCCCGAAGTCATTACGAATTTGAAGAAAAAAAAATGTTATGTCGCGTTAATGTTATTTAAGATAAAAATTAATTATGCTCACACTTTCACTAGATTAATGAACACAGTGTTGGACTGAATAAAAAAAGGTTGAGGACATCTGAATGAGCATTCGAGTTGGATTTTAAAACTGGCTAAAGTTTAAAGTAATCGTAATTAAATCGGTAACTTGATTTCATTAAATTATTACTGGCTATGATGTAATTCTCTTTACTATTTGATGTTCACTCGGAATGGCGCTCGGTCATTCGCGGCTGTATATAAAGACATTGTTCTCATTAATTCGAGTATTCTACTTACATAATAATTAAACTTTCTATCGTTAATTTCGAATGAGGTAAGTCTCGGTGTCATTTGTAATGTTCTTGATGTCATCTTTGTGTAAATGTTAATTATAAATTACGCAAATTAATAAATTATAAAAGCAACGAGCACTCGGTAACAACAACTAAAGTACAAATTTCTGAAGTCTTAATGGTTACTGCCAGTACAAATTAATTTAAAAAAAATGAGAAAAATATTGAAAAAAAAATATTTTCGGTTTTATGTGGGTGTTGCCAAATTGTACGTTTTGGACACTATTAATAAATTTTAATTTAGTGTAGGTTTATGTCATGGAGAGTACAAAAATGAAAATTCCGGTACCTTGATTGATATAAGTACAACAGCCCGCGTATCTTTGGTTACGGTTTGGGCGTTCGCTTCTTTTATTTAGCTTATGTTGTATGTAAACGAGGGTATCTATAGTGAACATCTAAGTAAGTGGTCGAACACAGGACGGTTGGGAAGTCGGTCAGTCGAATGTAAACATAAACCTGGATGGTTGTAAAACTAAGTAAGTAGGGTTTTGTACGTAGCGAGATAATGCTTAGAAAAAATGGTCGTCGTCAGTTCGGTGGTCAATGTTTGTAAAGGAAAAGTGATTGTCTGTGATTTTTTTAAGCGACTTTTTATATATATAATGGAAGAATATATAATTCTTTAACCGTAAGAATAGCACTACTTGTGATTTTACATTAGATATTTATTATTTGATTTCAGTTTTTGTACTATATTATAAATTAATGTAGCCAGTGGATAGCGGGATCGGAGCGGGTTGAATGTACATAAACACTGTGCAATGTGCATCCTTTTAAATTTATTTTGCGTAATACAAGCCCTCGTAGTGCGAACATTTGAATTTCGAATCGGTATAAGAATATTGGTCACTGAAAAATGTTGACAACCTCTGGAAAGTTAAGCGTTGTTTGACTACGGGGGTAACTGAGTTTGGGTAATGAACTAATGAATATGGTAAGACCACATTGCTAGTTTGTTTGTCACTTGCTCCCCAAAACTAGCCACTACGGCTCTATACGAATTAAGAGGGGAGCTTTGACGTTAGCTAAAATTATTTACGTGTCGGTTAACTACCGGGTCTATAGCGAATTTTTTAGTGTGGTAACACTTGTATTTATGTTAGTTATGTGGTGAACGTAGTAGAAATAACTGTTATGTTTGCTTCGAGAAGCTTGAACGCTGAGGATATTGCCGTTTAAAGTAAATACTACCAAAAAAAAGTAAATAAAAATGTATATAGTTTGATACCCCATTCCTTGTATATAGAAACAGGTGTCTATGGTTATATACTTTCTTCTTCAGTGTATATAGATAATAATGTGTGTAACTAACTTTGATATTATGTATGTAGGTAATTTCCTCAGTGGCTCATTTAAACCATTTCTTGATTAAGCTGAACTACAGATTGAGTTTGTCTTTGGGTATGTACAGACATAGATTAATAATATCAAGTAAAATAAATTAAGAATTTTCCTACAGAAAGCTAGTTAAAACGCTTGACTATCGGAATGTGAACATAGCAAGCTGTTGACATTTCAGAATGTCTTGTAGCACAATACCCTCCAAATCATTTTGTCGATAAAAACAAAACGTTCATATTCGTTACAGCATGAGTAAAGTCCTACCTAAATGAGGGCTTGAAGTCGTAGTAAAATATCTTTAATTTTAAATTTTCAACTTAACAAGGCACATTTCTATAACAAAGTCAAATATTTTAAGCTATTGCATAGCTTCTATCGCGGGCCTTGAGCGCGGGGACCGAATCCAGAAATTCCGTAACGAAAAAACCTCACGCTCCCCACTAACGCCATCTAGTGATATAAAAAATAACTATGCAATAGCTTTACCGCGGCAGTCCCCGAGTGCCATACGTCTTTTTATTCAGTTTTGGCCCCAAAGAGGCTCCTGTGAACAGAAGCCCCGTAATTCAGAAGAATATAATCATAATATAAATCATAGTCCTGCTAGTAAAATATAACACACACACACACATAACCTAACCTAACCGAAAGGTTACTGACTGTATGAAAGACTGACTCATCACGAGTCTCAGAAACTATAAGTTCTAGGGGCCTTATATTGCATGGGAGTTTTTTAAAGGTTAAGTTTCTTTGGGGTTTTTCCGATAACTATGCATCTAGCTATGTTGGCTATCCGATAGATATGCGTGGACCTGTACTGTAACTGTCTATAGATTGCAATAAGTACCTGATTAAAAGAGAGTAACATACGTACCTAATTAATTGTTAACATAATTTATTTATAAAGTTTATAACATAGAATGCATACCCAAAAACAACAAATTCAAAATAATTGTGTTTTACTGCGGGTAATGTGTTAAATGGTGAACAACATCTGTAAAAGATAAAATTTGAAATCTAAGGAATCCACAATAACGTGGTACATAGAATACAGGTATATATTATTATGTATTTAATATAATAACTGTCCATTTCTGCACTAATTGGTAATTATGATAATGGATTGATATATTCGCTGTTTTAACCATAACACAATACCTATTACAACCTGACTAGATCTAGAATTATTATATTGAAGAAAAATTTGTTCCATTGTGGAATTCTTAATAAAAAAATGTTGCTAAAATAATATCAAGTGTTGTTTTATTGCGTTTACCTTTTAGTATTAAGCGCCTACTAGTTTTATAAGAGCAAGATGACGTTTGGTGATGTGCTTTCGTTATCTTTGTAGGAGACGGTACACCTTTTCACATGATTACCAATTACAATGGCGTAAGGTAAAATTTGCTGGTTTTAAAGCTGGTTAATGCAAAAATTGACTAGACTGTAATTGCTTTTATTCTAACTACTAATTCATATTTTTAATTAAAGTTTAATACCTCTTATTTGCAGTCGGCTAGAGCCGAGCGATGATGATGTCAGTTCCTTGATGTAAACCAATTAAAAATAAACAAATCATCACTGTATGCAAATTATCACACTTTTGTTTATCACGGTATTAATTGTTTCACTAGTTTACGTATGAGAAAGCACTATCACAGCGTTATAAGTTTATTACAATAATATTTAACTTACACGATACATATAAAGTTAACAAACACATCTCGAACTGATTACACCATGCATCCGTGGTCACGATAAGACTGGCTATAGATAGCGGCGAGTATTGTTTGCGTTCATATAAACTTCAAACTACCCGCAATTGAATTTTATTTTAAAAAGTTATTAATGTTGCGACCACAGAGCAAAGAATCACCACCACGCCGGCCGCTAGGTGGTGATTCTTTGCTCTGTGGTCGCAACATACAATATTTACTTTAGGCGCAAAAAAAATTAACACTGCTTATTTTGAATTTAAACTACGTTTACGGATACACTTCGCTTTTATTTTACACTAGCCGCGCCCCGCGGTTTTACCCGCGTTGTACCCGTTCCTGTAGGAATTCCGGGATAAAAAATAGCCTATAACCTTCCTGTTGAATGTGGCTATCCGTTACTAAAAGAATTTTTCAAATCGGTTCAGTAGTTTCTGAGATTAGCGCGTTTAAACAAACAAACAAACAAACAAAACAAACTCTTCAGCTTTATAATATTAAGTATAGATTTTTGTCTGACGTTATTTTGTCTGTCTGATTCTTTACAGGTGTGACCACGGTTCCTGAAGTAGTTTCAATTGAAAATCAGCAATGTTTGATTAAACTTTAGAAACCAGTTAAGAATGCTTGTGCAATCTGCTCTCAAATTCCGTCAACCACAATCGTGTTATTAGATTATATTAAAAGCCATTTAAAGTCAAACAAAACCAGATACCAACTCGTTGATATTTTCTCATTGTATGCAAATGTAAAGGATTTGTTTGTTTTAAATGCAAGTGACATTTTAATGACAGTTTTTATTGTTAAAAGGGTCGAATAGGTTAGTGGCTAACCCTGGCGTGAGAGACTAAAGGCGCCTATCATTAACTGATTCCGGTTGTTGCCATCGATAGAACATTTCGGAGGCCTTTAGGCGGTCTAAAAATCGACGCCAGGGTCAGCCACTAATATACGAGTTTACTTTACTTCGTAAGTAAAGCTGAAGAGTTTGTTTTGTTTGTTTGTTTGTTTGTTTAAACGCGCTAATCTCAGAAACTACTGAACCGATTTGAATAATTCTTTTTGTAATGGATAACTACATTCAACGGGAAGGTTATAGGCTATTTTTTTTATCCCGAAATTCCCACGGGAACGGGCACAGCGCGGGTAAAACCGCGGGGCGCCGCTAGTCAATCTAATATAATAAAGTTATATTTTTGTTTGAACGCGCTAATCCTAGGAATTACCAATCCGATTTTAATAATTCTTTTTGAAATGGATAGCCACATTCAACGGAAAGGTTATTGGTGATTTTTTATCCCGAAATTCCCACGAGAACGGGCACAAAGAAGGTAAAACCACCGCGGCTGCTAGTCTAACAATAAACTTAAACGCTTTAACATGCGTATTGTGGCAAATTGGATAAAGGAAGCAGTAGAAATAATTACTTTTCAGATTATCTAATTAAAGATTTGACATTTAAATTTGGTCTTACATTAATTACTTTATCTTTACGCGTACTTTATTGCTCTACATTAGATTAGTATGTAGATGTCTATGTAATTAATATTCGTATTCAAGGATTCGATTATAGGTGTTGAATTGTATTAAATCTAATTATTTTGATCTTGGTAATCGTTTTAGAATATTTAATGCGACAGTTTTTGAGGAAGTATATGATTGATAAAATCAGGTAAGTATGTATGTCTGAAGCATTGAGTTATAAATGGTCTGCAGATCGTTTATCCCAACCGAGACGTATTTGAAGAATCTAGGTAAATTACATTTTAAGTAGTCTAAAAGTACTTATTTACTTAGTTCTCTAAAACTATCTGTAACGTAATAAATTGGAAAAGACAGATATTTACTTTGACTTTCATTGGTAAAAATTGTATCGGAATATCAGATGCCATAGAGGTAATTTTGGCATAGTTTTCCACAGACGAGCGAAGTAGGTACTCACTGCGTAATCTCAATTTATGTAGCCCATCCACTGAACAGATGACAAACATTCTTACCAACAAATGTGTTTCTAAGTGTAGGCATTGTTCTTGTCTTTGCCACTCCATGAATACATGTGACTAATATCCTTTTGTTACCAACACCAAAAATGGTCAAATCATGATAACACACTTCATTACATAGTATAAAACAAAGTCGCTTTCCGCTGTCTGTCTGTCTCTATGTATGCTTAGATCTTTAAAACTACGCAACGGATTTTGATGCAGTTAATAGATAGAGAGATTCAAGAGGAAGGTTTATACGTTTAAAATTTCCCAAAATTCCCACGGGAAGGGCACAACGCGGGTAAAACCGCGGGGTGATGCTAGTGAAGCAATAAAAATTTAAAAATCATTACTTCAATCCAATATTAACGATAGACAATATTTATTGAATCTCTGTGACTTTTTAACTATTCCACTTAGAATATTTATCCCATAAATAATGTTTTTTACATAATAAATCAATTGATCAGAGTAATGTTTCTAATTCAAGTCGAACAAGTGACCGATAACTACGGAATAAATCGACAATTCAATAAAGTAATTAAATAGTAATAATAATTATTTATTTATTAAATTATAGCATATATTTTGAGTATATAAGCTCGTGTGTTTGAGCTAAAATTATTCATTCATCAGGTGAATTTCAACTAATCATCAGCAATGGCAGCTAAGGTGAGATTCATTTCCTTAAGTCATCTTTTTATTACGATAGTTTATTTCAAAAGAAGTTTTAACATTTCCCAAAAAAAGTAAAGGAAGAACATAGACGCAAAACCTAAAACTCTTCCTTTTGGACCTATCATCATATCTAAGCCCGTTGGCACAGTGGCAGTGAGAGCGCTTACTGTATCGGGAGTTGCGGGTTCAATTCCCGCCCGGAGTCAACAATATGCGAAGCTATTGTCTTCACATATTGTTCACTTATTGGCAACGACGTCTGGGTGTCAATTATATATTCTTATAAAGTTTTTGTGTATGTACCTATATGTAGTAGTATCAGTGAGTTAGATTCCATATCACAAGCTTAGAGATTACTTTGTCTAATTAAGGGCCGTAATATCAATCATAGGTTAAACTTGGAAAGTCAGTTTAAACCTTTAACTTCGATTATTTACTAAGATCAATGGTGGTTTATCGTTCAATTCTAGTTTAATCTACAGTTTGGACTAAACCGCCGACATCGGACAGTTAAACTAGGGTTGACGATTTTAAAATGGCGCTCACTCGGTGGTCAGCTGATTTTCATTGTGTCAATGTGTCATTGTAGTTGTTTATATTTTGATTAGGTTATATCTGCTGATGAGTACGCATGCGTGGACGAACGACGCACGCAATGAATGACAGTTTACTTTTTTTGGCGCCAATGTTGCAAACGTAATGCATAAATAATGAACGAGTGACTGAATGATGAATGAGTAAAACGTAGAGTGTTGCTATGTGTTAAAGACTGATCGGAGATTTCGTAATCTGTCTCTGTTTTGTCATTGATCTTATGAGGAAGGTTTAAACTTTAGATTAAGATAAACTTTAGATTACAAAATCTGTAGTTTAAACTCTTATTGATATTACGGCCCTAACCGTGTTGAATTTATCCGGGTATATTATTATCTTTGAATAACTTTATAGGTACTCAATTGGCTTAAACCAAGCATACAGAATTATGTAAAATATTACATAAAAATATTCGCTATTTCGTTTCAAAGACTGCCCTGCTGAATACTAATGACATAATGGGATTTCTGCCAACGTGACCCGAAGTACAAATCGGAATAACGCGGACTTAATACTTGCATTGACCATGAATATTTGCTTAAAATTCACAACTAATTCGTACACAAAATCCCGCTTATTAAGATACTTGATGTAACGGAAAATGAATATTAGTTTCTTAGCCTTAATCAACTTTGATTCTTATAATGTTTTTTGTTAAAAGATATTCCAAATTGCTTTTTGTTTTTACCTCTAACAAAATGTATGAGGTTTTCTGGAGGATGTCAACTTAGTTATGTAACCATTTTGTATCCAACCACTCGTTGGTGACGCAACCATGGTGTCTTCATAAGATAAGGCCTACTGAGATACTTTTGTCCTTTTCTGTACAGCATTGGTCCAAGTTTTGTTGAAGAGCCACTCACAGAACTTTAATTCTTCTTTTTCAGTTCGTAGTAGTTCTTGTCGCGATGGTGGCCGCTGGGCAATGCTCAGTCGTGCCTCTGGCGAGAGTAGACGCGGACACCAGCAGCTTCTCCTACGACGTAGCCGACCCCAACACCGGCGACTACAAGTCCCAGGTGGAGACGCGTGTCGGAGACACCGTGACTGGCCAATACTCCCTGCTGGACGCGGATGGCACCAAGCGTACCGTCGACTACACCGCCGATGACGTCAACGGTTTCAACGCTGTCGTCCGTAAGGATGCTGTTGTCGTCTCCGCTCCTGTTGTTGCCGCTTCGCCCGTTGTTGCCGCTGCCCCCGCTGTCGTTGCCGCTCGCTCTTATGCCGCCCCCGCTGTCGTCGCCGCCCGGTCCTACGCCGCCCCTGCATACTCCGTCCCGAGCTACAATTACGGCTATTACCCCAGTGTATACGCCGCCAAACCCGTAGTTTCGGCATACTCTTCTCCCGTATACCCTTACTCTGCCCCTCTTTCTTACTGGTAATCTAAAAAACTGAATTTCAAGCTATGAATGTTTCTGTTGTAAATAATTAATAAAGTGCTGTGTTTATTTTCAATTTGTTGATATTCACTTGCTTTTCCTACATCTTAGTTTTTATAGTTTGATAGGTCACATGCCTATAATATTTCTGCTTATAAGTATGTACTATATTTTCAATTTGGTTCAATAAAATGTTAATGGCGTCTACAGACGTGTATTAAATAACTTCTCGACTCTAGTAGGAGAACACGATATTAAACATTTTATTATTCTTATAATGTTGGAGCTAAATTGAATAGTTGGCATTCACGACATTATATTGGCTGTTAATAAGGCAGTTTGATGGCTGCTTACTATGAAATGTTATATGAGTTTTATATGGAAGTTGAAATTGACAATGTGGGCAAAGATTTATTTTTGTCTCTCCACTGTTAACGCCGCACTTTGTACTTTAATTCGATGTTTTTTAAATATGAGTATTTAGCCCATTATCCTTTATCATTATCATATAGGTACATATTGATATATTTTTTTAAAAACTAATTTTATTGAGAGATTTTTTAGTTAAAATAAATCAAATTTTATATTGAGTCTGAAAAAACTCAAAAAATGTATAAGTAACAATAAAGTAACGCATTTGGTTATAGTTTTTTATACTATGACTGGTCTGTCTATCTGTTACTATTACACGCTTAAATCACTGAACCGATTTTGGTAAAATTTGGCACAGACTCAGGTTTTATTTTGGAGACGAACATTTGCTACTTTTTATCCTGAAATTCCCACGGGAACGCGGGCGCTCCGAGTATAACTGATACATACAGATAAACTTGAATATATGCATTGAGTTATATGTACTGTACGTTAGTACATATAACTCAATGTATATATAATTCCATATTACAAGCTTAGAGCTTAGTTTGGGTCTCATTAACCGTGAGTGAATTTGTCCGGGTATATTTATTTATATATTTTTTATTTTTTATTTATTTATGACTATTTACTATAAGTTTAATCTTCTGTGACCATTTACATTTTTATTAACGTTTCGGCTCCTTTACAGGAACCGCCTGTAAAGGAGAAAAATCTATACTAATATTATAAAGCTGAAGAGTTTGTTTTGTTTGTTTGTTTGTTTGTTTAAACGCGCTAATCTCAGAAACTACTGAACCGATTTGAATAATTCTTTCACTGTTAGATAGTCTATTTATCGAGGAAGGCTATAGGCTACATTTTATCCCGAAATTCCCACGGGAACGGGCACAACGCGGGTAAAACCGCGGGGCGCTGCTAGTGTAAAATAAAAGGGATGTGTATCCGTAAACGTAGTTTCAATTCAAAGTTGAATATAATATCATCTGTTTTATTACTAATAAATACTGGCTAAAGTATATCTCATCCCGATCAGAAGACAAGGAAAATAAATAAAATACAATAGCGAATAAAAACTACAAATGAACAAAACAAACAGATTAATCTTCTTGATGAAACAATCCCAGTTTCCCTGAAGATCGAAGAACTTGTCAGAAATGAGAGATCATTTTTGGAAATAATAAAATTAACCTTCTTTTATTATGCTTAAGTAAAAGTGGTATTTGGCGAGCGAGATTACAAGCTGATGGATGGTGAATTCAAAAGATGAAGTTTGGAATTTGACACTTTTTAATGAACTTGCCGGCTTGTAGCTCATAAACTAGTTCAATATCAATCCTCTTTCCACTATGCTCTACTCTCTCTATCGCAGATTATGTTTGCGTTTTACTTTGGATCTAATTAACCGTGTCTGAATTTGTCCAAGTATATTTATTTCTTTATTTATTTATTATTTTCAAGTTCTATTAATAAATACTGCAGTTATATCTAAAGTAATTCGATACTGTCGTTGTTTTAGGAACCATTCAAACCAATACATTTCATAAAGAGAAATGCTTGTAAAGTGCTTAAGTCCCTTATTTGTACCTGTCACTGGTAATGTTGACATCAATAAAGTACCGCGGCTTGGCCAATACCCCGGTCACCTGACAGATGAGACTAATGTACCTACTTTCCAAATAGCTTTACACTACTGCGATTTTTCTGGAAGTTTCATGATAGCCAGTACATGTATGAAGTGGACATTCTTTATGTTATGCTATTGTATGAAAATGTTGGTACTTACTTTTTAAACAAAATAGGATCTTTTGATGTAGTTAATTGTAATTTATGTTGAAGGTATTTTTATACCTTACTTGAATTGAAATTTGAATCTGAGTTCTATATTAAAATCAACTTACAAATGAATCAGGTGGGTGTGCTAGAGTGAAATGATAAAGCAGAACTAATGTTTGTAATTCGTTTTTATTGTATGTACACTAACAATATTTACATGTCGTGGTTCGATGTTAACCTTCTTGCAAGTTTACCAGTAGGAGACGGCGGGGGCAGAGTAGGCAGAGTAGGCCAAAGGAGAGCCGTAGGCGAAGGAGCGGCCGTAGGTGCCGTAGGTACCGTAGGCGTAGCCGGGGGCCGCGGCGTACACGGCAGGGGCGGCAACAGAGCGGGCCAGGTACGGGGAAGCGTACACTGACGGAGCGGCAGCGTACACAGCGGGAGCAGACGCTACCAAAGGAGCAGCGTAGGTGTTAGCAACCACAGGGGCGGCAACGGTACGAGCGGCAACTACAGCGGGGGCAGCGGCAACAACTGGAGCGGCGATAGTGCGGGCAGCCACGACAGCGGGGGCGGCGGCAACTACCGGAGTGGCGATAACAGCGGGATCTTTACGGACGACAGCGTTGAAACCGTTGACGTCATCGGCCGTGTAGTCGACGGTACGCTTGGTTCCGTCCGAGTCCAGCAGGGAGTACTGGCCAGCCACGTTGCCTCCAACGCGCGTCTCCACCTGGGACTTGTAGTCGCCGGTGTTGGGGTCGGCGACGTCGTACGCGAAACTGGTGTAGTCCGTGTCTACTTTCGCCAGAGGCACGACTGAGCATTGCCCAGCGGCCACCATCGCGACAAGAACTACGACGAACTGGAATAGACAAAAAGTTATGTTAGTTTAAACTTGTATGGGAAGATTGTTAACTCAGAAGCTTAGTAGGACAGTCAGACAGTCTTAAAAACTGTCTTCTGATGTACCTATAATAACGTTTATAAGAGTTCAATAGAAATTCGACGTCTATTGGAGTTTGTCGACTGTTACAGATTTGAATGAGAGATGAGAGATTGACAGACTGTATTGAACATCTTTCTATAGATTGTCTACCATGGTCCTTATAAAAGTTGGACTAAGATGTAAAACCAACACTTTCATTATTAATAGCCCATCAATGCAAATACATGGAAAACAATAGTCTAAGTATGCCATAAAGTTTAGGCCAATCTGGAGATTTTTATAAAATTAAGTACTTATTATATTTTTTAATAATTTTGTATGAAAACACATTAAGAGGAAAACTTTACAACTATTTTTCAATCACAAAAAAAAACTTTACTAATCCTTAAAAACACTGCACTAAACGACCACAAAATAACTGCACCACCAAACCCCAATACAAAGAGCTAATCAACCAACTATTGCAAACACTTATCCATTACAAGTAAAGTGACTTATCGGACACTCGCGATTAGAATAATTAAATAGATCACCTTAGCTGCCATTGCGTGTATAGAAGGTTTTCCACTTGAGTGAGTACTGATGAAGCTTAGCATCAGCTTTTATATATGGAGCTTCGGAGCGAGGGCGTGGCGAACCAACATGGTCGCTGAGTGATCTTTAAAACACGTTAGGTACGTTGGGTGCATTTTTAATAAGGTTCCGTATAAAATAAATACTTTATACAGTTTATTTTACCTGGTTAAAAAAAAGGATTCCGTGCTTCGGAGGGCAAGTTAAGCCGTCGGTCCCGGTTACTTTCTACGGATAGTAGTCGTTACATGAGCCATGTCCGAGGCCTTTGGCGGCTCAATAACTCTGACACCAGAATTGGTCAACTTGACCATCCACTCGATGAAGAAGAAGACCTGGTTAAAGATAATGAGTAATCAAATTGTTACTCTCGTACTCAGAGACGTGAAATGCTTCCTTAGTAGAGATTTGATATGTATTTTTGACATGTAATGTGTGAAAAATTACGATAGTTAATTGTCGATGTAATGGGCGTATCTGAGTGTGACAATAAACAAACGCACACAGAACATATTAAAAAAAACGGAACTCGTGTCCCGGCGTTTGATACCAAACTCCTCCGAAATGACTGAACCGATTTTCATGAAATTTTGTTTGCATATCGGGTAGGTCTGAGATTCGGTTAACATCTTTTTTTCATACACTTAAATGTTGAGGGTTTTCTATCCCATGTTTTTAAATAAGGATGAAAATCTAAATAAACTGAAGATTACCTAAGTAAGACAATTTAATTAATAAATCAGCCTATTCAGATATCTTCTATCTACAAAATCCATAAGTGTATGTATAAAATGTTATTGCACAACAATATTTAAAAACTTATCATAATAAAGGTTATTTTCGAAGCTCGCAGAACCCTAAAATGTACTGACAACGATACGTTATTTGTAATGTCGACGGATCCGGAAGAGCAAGGCCGTATCATGATTACGCGCGGTAAGAGAAAAGAAATTGATACTTGAAGTTCACATTATTATACTTCTGGTTAGCTTGTTTGTTGTACTTTTGTTTACTAAGTAGTTATAGAAAAGTTCGAACTGGAACCTGTTATAGTTTTTGATTGAAATTGATTGGTATACGACTAATTCTGTTGTGATTACTTATATATGCCGCGCCCCGCGGTTTCACCCGCGTTGTATCCGTTCCTACGGGAGTTTCGGGGTGAAATGTATCCCATGTGCTATTCTGATGTATAACCTATATTACTGTAAAGTTTCTTCCAAATCTGTTCAGTAGTTTTTGCGTGAAAGAGTAACAAACACACATACGTCCATCCATCCTCACACACTTTTGCATTTATAATACGATTAATAGGATATTTCAAAGAAAATATTAAATCAAAACGACTACAGGAACGCACTACTAGAAACTACCAATCCGATTCGAATATTTTTCTGTGATCGATAGCCACATTCAACGGGAAGGTTTTAGGCTATTTTACATCCGAAAATTCCCACAGAATGGATATAACGTATAACCGCAGGCTCCTGATTAAGTTTCATCCCGCAATTTCATAGGAAGGGGTACAACACCAGTAAAATTGCTGGTATGAAATCAAACCATTTAAAATTATTCTTCTATGGTTCGACATTATTTAACTAACTCGCACTTGTTCTAGATTTGTACTTCAAGGTTCCTAACACCAATTACCTCCTACTTACATATTCATTTGAATATCCAACTGTGGTTAATGTCACTTCTCAATTCATTGGTTTCTAGTTTTAGTTTGATAATTAAAAGACTACAAATGAGTTAATTATTTAAGAATTTATTGGTTAATTTTACTTAGGATCGAAACTGCGTTAAGCATGCGCCCGTCGCGTGCGCCCGCCGCTTGCGGTTTTATACATAAGTGAACCGTCGCGGGCGCATGCGACGGGCGCACGCTTAACGCAGTTTCGGCCTTTATATAATAACTGTATTCTAATGTCAAATATCTACAAAGTTGCCGATTTAAAATAACAAATTTCTTACTCAAAGCTTTAAAATCATTCTGAGTATTCTAGAAATAGCACTAACCTAGATAATATTGTAAGCAATAAGTACTATAAAATTATTTCAGTATTGGATAGTCCACTTATCAAGGAAGGCTATAGGCTATTTTTCATCCCGAAATTTCCATAGGAACAGACACAACGTAGGTAAAACTGCGGGGCGCAGATAGTGCGTTGATAAAACCAGGACAAAACTTAAAACAAAGTAACTATGCCTCCTTCGTATGGATAAGTATCATTATAACAAACCAATTACATACAATGATTTCGCACCCACGTGTAAATAACATTTTAGAGACATTAACGAGACAAGTCAACCAGGAAATAAAAGTATATGGTTCTAAAATTTCAACGACTTTTAATAAATAGAACTTGTTTTTATAAATGGTCTGTACTTAGTCATTAGCCTCTAAGATTGAGATTAGTTGAGATTAGAGAACTGCCATAAAAATACCTTTTAAATGTCAACGTTTATTACTTGCGGCCTCATTGAGGGGATGGTAATAAGAGATATTTCATTTATTATAATTGATTTATGGTGAAGCGGCCTTGGGTTATACTCGCTTTATATTGAACTCGCCGACTCTCAGCTTTTATACTCGCTCTTTGTTAATTACACTTTGTTATAAAACTTTATTGTATTCATAGAATTATTTAAGAGGTTATGCACTTTAGTAGTAGGTCAATAATGTAATACTTGTAGTTAGAATTTAAAAAATCATAATAAAAAACTAATTTATTTTATAAATGTTCTTAATTGAAGTGTCGTAAATTGAAAAGTTAGAAAGAGGGATGGTCAAAAAAAACCGAAATAAAACGTATTAAATAAAGTCTTTATTTATATTTTTATAACAATTTTCTATACATTTTCCCTATTCCACTAATAACACCAAAACCAATTATCTTCTTCTCACATTGCCATTTTGCGAGCCAAATCTTTTTATCTAATTTTTGCAGTCTATCACGTTTTTAATTTTAAATCCTACCATTTATATTGAGAAGCGTAGTTACCTCCATCGTGGTTGACAGTGTACTCATAAGATACGGATCCTCCGTGGCCGTAGACTCCTTGTTGTACTCCATGACTTCCTTGTCCATAAGCATTGTACCCTGGATTCTGGTATTGACCACCACGACCGAAAGAGTTGATGCCGTTTGACCCACGGCTGTAACCATTATTGTACCCTCCGCTATATTGTCCTCCGTGTTCGAACGAGCTGACACCGTTGCTGTATCCATTATAACCTGATCCTCCAAGTCCGAAAGAATTGTAACCACTGTATCCAGGGTTATATTGGCCACTAGACCCAGTGTTGTATTGACCGCTATATCCATTTCCGAATCCATTGTAACCGGCATTGTATTGACCACTATGTCCTTGGCTGCCGTGTCCACTGTACTGTCCGCCATGGCTATATCCTCCTTGGTTGCCGTGTCCACTGTACTGTCCTCCGTATCCTCCGTGACCACTGTACTCATCATGTCCTCCAGAAGGAGTCACAGCACGGACGTAAGAAGTAGCACCAGTTCCGGAGTAACCATTTCTGGATGCACCATTCCAGCCACCTCCGTAACCACCGGACACACCGTTAGCGTTCCAGCCACTGCCATATCCAGATCTTTGACCATTCCATCCAGATTGTGATCCAGCATATCCATTGGATGCTGACTGTCCTCTGTTCCAACCATTGGAATACGCACCTTGACCAGCGTTCCATCCGTTGCTTCCGGCAGATCCAGAGTTTCCAGTCCATCCGTTGGTATTACCACTCCATCCGTTGTTATATCCTCCATTCCCGCCATACCCGCTGGCATAGGACTGATATCCTCCCGCATATCCATTTGGTGGGTCTTTCTTCACAACAGCTTTGAAACCAGTGTAAGGATCAGCAGAGTATTCGACAGTGCGTTTTGTTCCATCGGATTCTAGAAGCGAGTATTGCCCGACTACGTTGCCATCTTGCCGCTGTTCCTCTTGACTCTTTATGTCTCCTGTACTGGGGTCGTTCACTCCATATGAGAAACTGGAGTAGCCACCACTCGCAGCTGCATATGCGGCTAGCAGTGTGAAGACTAGAATCTGCAAAAAATAATTAGTATAAGAGGTTGTCAACCATTTTAAGCCCTATTAAGCTTTGAGGTCCCTAAATAATTAGTGAGTTTCAATCGCCAGACCATGTCGGAGGCCTTTAGGCAGTCTAAAAACTTTCTTACTTTCTTAAACACTTCAGAGAACGAAAGGCTTTTTTCGTCGGCTCTTATAGGTCATTATTTGAGTTTGAATTTTTTTTTAAATTCACATATTTTATAATCTTTTTACGAAAATAATGACGCTTTTATATAATATGTGAGAGTCATTAATATACTAAACACATCGCAATAAAATTCACATAACAAACTTTGAAACTCCAAACAAAACTTGTTAAAACATATATTTATCAGAACCAAACAATGCGTTCATCAAAAAAATAATCACAAACAATACCTTTGAGAACATTTTCGAGACTCGATTACTTCAATACTACTTCGAAAACAGAAAACAAACGTTATTTATATTGAGTAACTATGTAACATCGTATTTTAATTATCTGTTCCTTGGAGTCATAGAATATTGAGGTCAGGAACAAATTGAAGAAGCGTAAGTTTCGATCTATTAAGATTTTCCTAAGTAATTACTTGGAGATAGCCTTCAAAGATTTTGATTTTGTAAAAATATTTTTAAGTGCGTATAATTTGATGATTTATCTCAATTGTTCAAGTTCATGTTTTTGTAATTGCTTGATGCATAATTGTTATATTGGACTTTTGATTTCTTTGTCTTTTGTCGTCATTGATTTTGCGTATAAATAAATGTGCGGTGACAAACTTTTGATTTTTCATCAAATCATAGTGTTAGAGAGACGTTCAGATAAGGTTGGTGAATTCAGTTACCAATTTTTTTATCTTACCATATTCTCTACAATATAGAACGTTTGCAACATCTACTCTCGTTGTAGCCCCGCGAATGTCCTAATAACAGTACAGTACAGTACAGTGATCTGGCAAGCAGTTAGTTTTCAGAGTCTTTCATTCTGAAGCCAAACCAAAGTCAAAAAATCATTATTGTTTAGTTTTGCATGCAACATTTGATTAAGTTTAACCGCCAACGCACGCAGTGTGCAAGCCATGCAGTCAGAAATGTTTTGTTGGTTCGCAAATAAATTCGTTCTTAAACTTACTATCATTGCTGAACTATACTAACCAACTATGTACCTAGCTTCCAGATGATTTTTTTATAGTTTTTCATTAGAATCAATAATAAAAAACAAAAGTCATTTCAATTCTACAAAAGCTAGGTACAATAGGTTTGTGTGGTGCGCTAAATGCTTATCAAAATATTATAATCATAAGGCGTATTATTTTTGTACCTATACCCAAGTATTGAAACAAGCATTTGCTTCAAGTGTTTAAACTATCTAGTTTCTCGCCAGTTAATAACTCATGTTAAGCTAAGTTTGAAGTTAAGTAAATTGTGTTGTTCCTACAACGGTCTGATAAAAGAATTTAAGCTTGCTATTTTCCTATTAACCTATTTCTTGGGTACTTCGTGGTGTGTACGAAATATCTTGGATAGCCGGCTAGTTTTAGTTGCCATTGTCACGCACTACTACTGTGAAGTTAGGCTTACTGGCACAAATCATCTTACAAACTACTAACATACTTCACACTGCCACGAAATTAAATTTTAAATCTAACCGCAATCAGCTAAATATCCTACGCTTGCTATACTCACACTTGTTTATACTTATACACTTAATTAAGCTGAACACTATACCTTTATTATAGGTATTTATTTGTCTGAATGCGCTAGTCTAAAAAATACTAATCCAATTTGAATCATTATTTGTGTAATGGGTAGCCATACTGTTACTGTTACTGTTACTGTTAGCCCGTAATGTCCCACTGCTGGGCAAAGGCCTCCCCCCATTCCCGCCACTTTTCTCGATTTTGGGCCACCAGTTGCCAGTCCCTCTTGTAGGCGCCCAGCTCGTCCCGCCACCGCCTGCGCGGTCTGCCGCGACGTCGCCTCTGGTAGCCATATCCAACGAAAAGATTAGAGGCTCCTTTTCATACCGAAATTCCCACGGGAACCGCCAAAACGCGGGTAAAACCGCGCGGTGCTGCTAGTATTATAATAAAGCTGAAGGGATCATTTTTGTTTGTTTGTTTGAATGCTTAATCTTAGTAATTCCCCTATCTCGGCAATAGAACGACTTTAACCTCTTTTTATCCCCAAATTCCTAATAAAACGATTACTACGTGGGTAATACCATACGTGCTGCTAATTTACTTTAAAATTTGTATTAACTATCGATTAATTTATATTAATAATTGGCCATAATTGTATAAACTCTTGTCGTTTCTCATATGGTAATACCAAAGGTCACTAAAATAAGTAATATTAGGTATATTTTTAATTAAGCAGTCCGAAAATATAAGTACTGTGTTTTTTTTGTTGGTATAGTAAATTGCAGGGTATGTGAGAAACAGTTGAATTGTTATTTACTTTTTCAATATTTTTTTATTTGTTTGGGGTATAAATATCAACGTCCTTGAGGAATATACTCGATCTTTTGTGATTGTCAAGTTACTTAAAGCCCCCTTAAAGGGGGGAAGTGCGGAGACGAATAGTTTGTGAGAGAATTATTTTTGAAATTTTTGGGTTTAGGTCTGCTAAAACAGCCCTACTCTTTTCCTAAACAACTCTCTACTTTTACCACTTGATAGGAAAGGGGGAGGGATTTCATTAGAACCACCAATTTAATCCGAAAGTCGAAATCCCGAAATAAGTGAACATGGGGCCAATATTCCGATCGACATTAAAAAATCATCCTATTCAGTAATTATTATTGTATAATTCTTATAAGAAATGTATGGACGCTATCTTTTAAAATATCAACTTATTTTGTTAAGGAAGACGAAGACCCAAGTTTATAGTGGTTTTATTACTCCTGCTGAGAATTCCTTTGAGAGCTTTATCAAGAATTCTCAGCTTTAGAAGTGCATTCATTGTTAGGCTAAACAACAGTTATGTGTAATCAATTTACATAATGTGAGTACAACATTTCAGATTTTAATTAACATCTGAAAGAGGTGTGACGAAAGAATGGTAACATCTAGTGCAATGATTTCCTATTCTGACCCCCAAATATACAATGCGATGGTATCGTGCGAATATAAATATTGTGGCCCGTGGGGTCAAGTCAGTTGTGAACCAAATTTGAAGAGATACACTAAGCATAATGGCAGTTAAGGTAAATTACAAAAATTAAAAAACATTTCGAATAATCATAACATTCTCAAAAAAGATTCGATTTATTTTAATCGTATCATTCAGATACCTTCAATACAGCATCTTTAAAAAATGGTCCTAATATTTTAATCATAAATCATAACTTATATCTGTATTTTCTTATTTCTTTCCAGTTTCTCCTCCTTGCCTTGCTAGTGGCATCTGCAAGAGCCAGCGGTGGGTTCTCAAGCTTTTCCTACGGAGTGTCCGACCCTAGCACCGGAGATGTGAAGGACCAACATGAAAAACGGGTCGGTGACAGCGTGGTTGGGAAATACTCGCTTCTCGAATCAGATGGAACCAAGCGTGTCGTGGAATACTCTTCTAACCCTGGAACTGGATTCAATGCTGTTGTGAGGAAGGAACCTGCTGGGCCTATTGGCTCTCTAGCTCATGGACCGAGCCCTGCCCCATTGGCCCCAGGTCAAGGACCCCATGGACCTATCGCACCGGCTCATCACGCGCCCGCTGGCCTTATTGGACCTCAAGCCGGATATGCTCTTAATCATGGTTCAGTCAGCCCATTAGGCCATGGGCCAGTTGCTCCTTTAGGGCACGGCCCAATCGCACCCTTGGGTCATGGACCTGTGGCACCATTAGGTCATGCACCAGTAGGACCTTTCGGTCATGGACCAGTAGGACCTTTCGGTCACGGACCAGTAGCTCCTTTAGGCGTTAGCCCAGTGGCACCTATAGGTCAAGGGCATGTGGCTCCTTTAGGGCATGGACCTGTTGCACCATTATCTCACGGGCCAGTGGCTCCTCTTGGTGTAGGTCCTTACGGACCAGTAGCTCCTCTTCCTGCCGGTCATGGTCCTTATGGACCTATTGCACCTCTAGGCCATGGACCAGTAGCCGGACCTCTAGGTCAGGGACCTTATGGACCTGTAGCTCCTTGGTCTAACGGCGCTCCCTTACAAAACGCTCCTTTCGGACATGGACCCGTGGCTCCTTCGGGACACGGCCTCTCACCAGTATCTCCCTTTGGCCAGTACAATTCACCTTATGATGCGTATAGAAATGCTGCATATGGAAATGCTCAAGGATACGCTCCTTATGCACCTAATGCTCACAGCTACGCCTCTCAAAGCTACGCTCCTAACGCTCCTAATGCTTTAGCTGCAACTAATGCCGCCAAAGCCGCCCATTTAGCTCAGGCTCAAAACGCAGCTCGTGTAGCTCATGAAGCCGATGCAGCGCGCGCCACTCATGCTGCTAACGCAGCCCGTTTGTCTCAAGAAGCTGATGCTCATCTGGCACATGCCGCTAAAGCGTCTCACTTGGCACAGACCAACCACGTTGCCCGATTGGCTCAAGCTGGAATCAACTCCGCTCAAGTAGGAAACAGCCCTCTTCCTGGCTATAATAATGCTAACTCCCCAGCAGTTTCTACCTACTCTCATTCTATAGTCCATAACTCTGCTAGGCCATTTGGTGCATATGGTCAGAATCCGTATGCTGGACCTTACGCTCAGGGACCTCAAAGGTTCCCATCACCTCACGCTGGACCTCATGGTAATTCTGGATGGAACAACCCAGGACTAGGCTGGTGAAGATTTTTAAGGACTGATCTGTTGTTATGTAAATAAATTGTTCATAATTATTTATTGAGTTTATATTGCATAACCTTTAGAATATTATATAATAACAATATCATTATTAATATTAAATAATTAAGTAATTATCTAGATAATAAAAGATGTAGAATCAAATCAAGAAACAAAATTAAAAAAGTGTAGTTGTAACTTGATCCAAGCTCACTTTGAAAGGTTTAGTAAATATGAATTAATTAGTTCATTTGTATGACTGGTTGCGTTAACACAGTTTTAATCCATGGTAATTAATCTGCTTATCTTAACGTTCATTACCACTGTTATTACGAGCTCATTGAATTACAAAATATGTTTCAAAAAGTATACATTGTAATGATTTTCTATTACAATGCTGTTTAGATTTATCTTCGTGAGAATTGTAACTGATATCTTGAGAAAAAAAAAATCTAATTAGACTTGCAATGGCAATAACAAGTGTCAACGTTCTTAAAATCTTAGTCCTACTAATATTATAAATGCGAAAGTTTGTAAGGAGGGATGTTAGTTTGTTATGTTTCACGCAAAAACTACGGGACGGATTTGGATGAAACTTTACAGTAATATAGGTTATACATCAGAATACCACATGGGAGATATTTGATCCCGAAATTCCCGCAAGAACGGGTACAACGCGGGTAACACCGCGGTGCGCGGCTAGTCAAATAAAACTAAAACGTGAGTATTTTAAATAATTTATTGAATCACAGCAGCAATTTTCGTCATACCAGACATTTTCCTAAATTCGTATTTAAGACATTTAGTAGTACTTGGAGTAACCGAGGTGGGAGCCGTAGAGTCCGTGCGCGCCGTATGCCACAGCACCGTGGGCGAGGGGAGCGGAGTAGGCCAGGGGAGCCACACCGTGGGCAAGAGGAGCGGAGTAAGCCAGGGAAGAGACTCCATGAGCGATGGAGGACACACCGTGGCCATAGGGGGAGGAGTACGCCAAAGGAGAGGCGACAGCGTTATAGGCCGCGTTGTAGGCAAGAGGAGAGGCATGGGCTACCACGGGGGCAGCATGGGCGACGACGGGGGCGGCATGGGCGACAACGGGAGCGGCATGAGCGTACAGAGCAGGGTCCTTGCGCACAACCGCGTTGAAGCCGGAGTGGGCATCCGCAGCGTAGTCAACTGTCCTCCTGGTGCCGTCAGACTCCAGCAGCGAGTACTGGCCGACCACGGCGTCTCCGTGGCGGGTCTCGTGCTGGCTCTTGACGTCACCGGTGTGAGGGTCGGACACTCCGTAAGAGAAGCTGGTGTAGTCAGCACCATGGATTGCACTGCCTTGGGCAGCGGCGACCAGGAGAGCGACAACGACGAACTGTGAACAACAATGCAGTATTAGAAAATGCTTGATGATTAAGAATCATGTTATTATTATTGTGCTTAACAATCATGTTAACTATATTCGTTTTAACTTGAGCGTAGCTTTATGGGTACCACAGATTATCTAAATCAAACTATTTTTAAATAAAGCTTTCAGTGAAATGAATCACAATACTTTAACTATAACTCTTTAAAAATATCATTTAGTATTCATAAACCACAAGTGTTCCAATTTTAAAAAGCACTATCCATAAACAATTTTATTTCACTGTAAAACCAACGCACTGTTAACCGCAAGATAATTGAACATGAAAATAAGAGCTTGCACTATTTAATTGTTACCTTAGCTGCCATTTTGATAAAGGTTATGTTTTATTGCACAGTTGACTGCGAATGATTAACACTGGACATTACTGCTCTATTTATACTGGTACAATCGTTTTTACTTATAGGAAGTAAGAGACCTACACTCTAGGTCAACGCGAGGGTTTCCAACAGTTAAATTTCGACAGTACATAATTATATGCGGAACTTTGCTTGACCACAAACTAACTTATTAAATCTAATATCTGAACCTTATGCTGATTGTAATAAGAGTGGTTGTTGTGTTTAATTTTCGTTTGAATAATATATTTTTTTGTGAATTAATTATTTCATAAGGAATGTTAATTATTTTAAATAGTAATAGACAAAGGTCTTTGTTTTTGGCTTTGAAATACCTAGTTTATAATTTTTTTTTTTGTGGTGTTGCAATATAAAAATATTACTTATTTTAGAGCGTGTTTGCGAGTTCAACGTCTATTTAACCATCTTCATTATACATTGAGTCAAATAACAGATTCTAAACTCGCTCAAAGAATTCGAACAAGGAAATAACTTACTTTCTCTGATAACAAGGCTAACAAAATTAGGGCGTCTACATAAATTACCTATTCATATTCCACTTTTTAATGAAACGTCGCGTCGTATCGTTAATATCAAGCGAGTTTACAAGCCACGAACCGGCAAGTTAATAGCAAGCTCCCCAAATCGAAGGTTAATAAAATCGAGTAGGTATTTCAATAAGGATGTAAGATTTGGGTATTACCCGCCGCTTGATTTATAGTAAGTAAGTAAGTATTAGCCAGTAATGTCCCACTGCTGGGCAAAGGCCTCTCATTTCACTGAAGTTATCAGTACAGTGAGGAGGATTAGGCATAATCACCACGCTTGCTAAATGCGGGTTGGTGACCTCAAACTCGAGCCATGTTTCCTACTTTTCAAACATGACCCTGGTTCGAAATGACCAACCCGCATTTGGCAGCGTGGTGAATACGCCTAATCCTCTTCACTGTACTTACTTTTACTGATATCTTCAGTGGGAAGATAGGTTTTTGCCCAGCAGTGGAACATTACAGGCTAACACTTTACTTTACATGTCAAAATCGCTCATTAAATCTCTACTAAGGAAATATTTGACATCTCTTAGTAAGGGAGTTATTGGATTTTGTTATACTGTGTCTATTTATGGTGTTATGACTGTTTGTTAACAAGCGTCATACAATTTCCAGCCTTGTTAAATGTCGTTCATATCCTTTCTCACAGAAATCGAAACCGGATCTTGAAGTCAGTGGAATAGTAGAACTCCCAGCAGTTTTATCTACGTTGTTCTCCTTAAGGAAGGAGTCTTTAATATTTTTATTTCTTTGGGTTGGCCACTAACTAACTTACCTTCTCGAACTTACTTACTTTAATCTTCAAAAAAATATTGGAATCAAATTGGTAGTTTTCAATGAGCTAGTTCAAAAAATAGAAAACAAATTATAAATTCGCTTCGTTTGGCTATATTTAACCGTATGTGAATTTGTCCTATAAATTATTTTTAATATTATATTAATTGATTTGAATTGATCCCTGCGATGCAAACAACAAAAGAGTAGACAGTGTTCTTGTCCGTAAGTGTACCTACTTAATATTTAATCCTTTGTTCCAGCGTGTATACAGTAAAATAACTATGATCACTATTGGTTGGTATTCATATCCTATTCCAAGTAGCACGGTTTCATCTCTCAACTCCAATCCTTTGGGAAATATCTGTGGTTCGATTAAACTATGACTAAACTGGGTTATGGTTCAGAGTTAAATGAACACCTTATTATTCTACAAGCTGCATGATGTAGATTGTAGATCAAAACTTATCATAATTATATTCAATTTCTTATGTATAAAGATTTTGATAACAAGCACTTCTTTAAACTGCTTTTGTTTAATGTTATTTAACAATCCTACTAGATGACAATATCAGTGAGACTCTTAACTAGGTTGGTGAAAAACAATAAAAGTCTAATTAGGAGTATGAGCTAACGTAAGTTTATTTACATTCTCTTATTTACAGGTGTTGGATCGGGTTGTGAGTGTGAGCGGGCTTAGTAGAATCGTGCGGGGTAAGCGTAGGGGGCGGCGTAGGGGAAGGCAGCGCCGGCGTAGGGGAAGCTGTAGGGGTAGGCGGAGAGGGGCAGGGCGGGGGAGATCAGCGCGGGGTCCTTGCGCACCACGGCGTTGAACCCTTGCACGCCGGCGGCGTAGTCCACGGTGCGGCGCGTGCCGTCCGCATCCAGCAGCGAGTACTGGCCCTGCACGGCGTCGCCGGCGCGCGACTCCACCTGCGACTTGTAGTCGCCGGTGTACGGGTCCGCCACGCTGTACGAGAAGCTCGACAGGTCGCCGGCCGCCGCCAGACCGAACACGGCAAGGATAATGACGAACTGGGGACACAAAGCAAAATGTCAAATCAAATCATAACCCAAGGACACAGCTCCAAATCCTATTGAATCACATTGCGATAAAAACTACTTGGCCCATTCAATATCGACTCCGGGTTAATCTAATACCAATCAAGCACAAAAACTTTCAAACTAAGATTAGATACAAACTCGGCAACAAAGTTTACTGAACTATGACTAATCAATCAAAATGTCGCCAAGGTATTAGAGAACTATTATTAGTACCTTCACAACCATTTTTGCTGAGTTAATTGTTGTTGCGACTACGTCGGTGAATCCTTTGAATGTGATGCTTTGATCAATATCCTCTACGTTTTTATAGGTACAGAAATTGTTCCAGTTTTGTCTGTAATCCAGTTTTTTAAGGGGGAGATGCAGGAAATGTAGTAAAAGTCAAGTTCGAACAAGGGCGATGCTCTTTTGTTTACGAAAAGGTCTCGATTTGTATTGAGGGCACATTACAGAACTAGTCTTAATAATTTATTTATGTAGTCAGTAAAGGTTATGGTACCAGTGCAGTGGTATGTACTTAAAATTATGATAATTTACTGAGCATTCGGTCAGACATAATACGTTTTCTTAAACTTAAACTTTATATTATTAGCTATTAGGTTGCGAAGTAAAAAATTGATATAAAATTGCAAAGTTTATTCCATACATCATATACATATATACAAAACAAAATATACATTTAATAAAAATAATATCACAAAATACACAAATACAAAGACAGAATATGAGATAGCTAATAAAATACCTTTAGCAATTAATAAACCAATTTCCTTTGTGGCCTGTGAAGGTACAAGGTCGGCGAGTCCACTCGCCAATTACAACTGCTATTATCGGTTTAGTCATAGATATTCATAAAAATGTAAATGCAAAATTCATCAAAGTCCGTTGTCCAGAAACTTGAGTCATTCTTTGGGTAATTCCAGATTATTCCAGAATAGTCCAGAGCTTAATCATTTAGTACCAAGGGTTTGTGTTGTGAGTGAAAGTTTGGACTATTGAAGACCTGGATACGGCTACAGCTGGAATGGGTCTTGCGGTTGCAGGAGAAGGCCAGGCGTATCCTTGTTCAGGAGCCTCCACTGGAGATTGAGAGTTCTGGCGAGATTGCACTTGTACATTTTGGGGCTGATTCTGCAGACTGTTTTGAGCTACGTTTTGATGTCCACTCTGAGCCACATTTTGCTGTCCATTTTGGGCTGCGTTTTGGTATCCATTAGAAATTCCATTTTGGGCCACGTTCTGATATCCATTAGAAAGTACATTTTGGGCCACGTTCTGATATCCATTAGAAAGTCCATTTTGCAGTCCATTCTGAAGTCCATTCTGCTGCACAATCTGTCTCTCATTACCACGTCTTTCATCGTTATTGACAGTAGCCCGGAAGCCAGCGTGCTCATCGGCTCTGTAGTCAACAGTCCTTCTTACTCCATCAGGTTGAAGAAGTGAATATTGACCTAAAACAGTGTCTCCTCTACGACTTTCGTGCTGGTCTTTTATATCTCCGGAATGAGCGTCGTTGACTGAGTAAGCAAAGTTGTAGTTCGGAGTGTCGTATTGTTGAAGATGTTGGTCGTATGAGAGAGGTATTTGTTGGAATTGCTGTTGATGTAGGAACATGCAGTTAGCTGATAGCGCAAGGCAGGAAACGAAGATGAACTGTGGACAAAGTAATTAGAGATTTTAGTGGCATTTATTGTACAGTAAAATGTGAAGAAAAAAATGATTTAGTTGACATAAAACATTGACAATTTGCTTCTTGAGTAGGTCAAGGGTGATAACTGATACTTAGATTTATGAAAAATGTTACACAATTACAAAATATAAAAGTCAGACATTTTTTAAGCGTTTATAACCAATTTCTATCAACAATATGACTATTACTATGCTTGGCATATGGTTATGGAACCGAAATATTTTATTGCCCATCAACAGTTTTACAATGCCATAATAATTACATTGGAACCCTACCGTAACCTCAAAAGGTTATAGGTTAAACGCTTTCACTAATCTACTAATAGACATATTAAAATACCAATAATGATGTATATGATGGCTTGTAAAAGATCTTTAGTTACTTCAATAGAGTCGGTTAATCAAACGTATGGTTTGATGAGTTTGACGAAACTGGCATCTATTTATAGTGGTTTAAGAGTTATCAAAGTATTTGAAAGTTAATAACTTTTAATACCTTAATGGGGAGGCTTTTCCTCGCTAAGTGCTACGACCCCATAATGCTTCAAAAACTTTAGAATTCATCCTCTTTATTGGGCACTTTATTTTATTTATTTCAATATTAAGCTTTATAATGGCTTGTTTGTAAGATTCCCCAAGGTGCAAAGTATGTATACTAATATAATAAAACCGAAGAGTTTGTTTTTTTGTTTGTTTAAACGCGCTTTACTTAGAAACTACCCATTCGATTTGAATAACACTTCAGCCTAATGTTCATCCCGAAATTCACCCGGGAAGGCCACAACGCGGGTAAAATCGCGGGGCGCTGCTAGTTATACGTCCAGATATACTCGTACGTCTTTGCCACGCTTTCCATTACATTATAGTGACAAGAGTAACAAATGTTTGGAACAATTTATTTACATACTAGCAGCACCCCGTGGTTTTACCCGCATTGTGCCCGTTCCCATGGGAATTATGGGATGAAAAATAGCTCGTAGCCTTCCCGTTGAATGTGGCTATCTATTACAAAAATAATTATTGAAATCGGACATTAGTATAGACAAGCTTTGACCCTGAATCCAGGACCTTACTTTTGACTGGAGTGCATGTTTCACAACACCATTGGCGTTTAAATATTAAACATAATAAAATGATATTACCTTATACATGATGATGGCACTTCTAAGTCCCAAGTATCTATTAAGATGGTCGAATGAAGTATGAATTGTTCCAACATTTCGATCAATTTATATGCAAGTAAAATGAAAATCAATCCATGTATCGTAACAGATATCGTATGTACCAATTGGAGCGTTATCTCAAATGTGATTTGAGCTGCATTCTACGTAATAACACTAGGATAATATCGTTCGGTTTCATTGTTATAGGTAATAGGAGAAGTAGGCACTTTCAGTTTTTGTTTAGGTAGAATATTTGGATCGTAGACAATTTAGCGGTATAAGCTATATAGACTTTGTTGTAGCCAATGGAATATAAAAAAACATCCAAGGATTTAAGAACTAACCTTTTGATCTAGCCACATTAAACGCGAAGGGAATTTTTTATCCCGAAATTCCCACTAGAATGAAGGACTAGGAACAACGCGGGTAAATCCACAGAGCTTTGTTAGTTAAAAATAATTATAGAAAGAAAAAGCAACGGTGATGTTTACTTTGTCTATCTTCTTCTTCTTCTCTTCTTCATCGAGTGGATGGTCAACCTGACCAATCCTGGTGTCAGAGTTATTGAGCCGCCAAAGGCATCTGACATGGCTCATGTAACGACTACTATCCGTAGAAAGTAGTTTACTTTGTCTACGATTATTATAAAGAGACAATTTACACCGAACAGAAGAAAAACCAGTTTTTTTTAAGATCTCATAAATTGGACGCTGTCATTATGGTACACCCGTGACATTTAATTAAAGATGCGATACCATAAACATAATAGTCTCTTTATACGAATATTATTGTAATTTTATCTCTTGCACCCTTCTAGGATGCATAAGTTTTTTCTTATAAAAATTCTATATCGACGATAAATTATGAATTGAAATTGTTTAAATAAAACACAATTTATGACATCTTTAAAGGCGGTCTTAATTTTTATGTGACCACCAATTATTTTATTTATGTACTTTAAGTTGGTTGTCAGGCAATCGTATAATTTAAGTTAAGTGAGATCTTCGATAAATTGTTTTGGGTCTCTTTTTTTCAGAGGTGTCTCTCAAGGCTAACACCATTCTCCATTGATGGTTGAAAGTAACAGGTGAAATGCACTATGGAAGTCCAATTGGCTAAAGATTGTTTTTCATTGAATCTAAACCTGCCATTGACATTGTAACTAAGGCTTACTTATATTAGGTTGAATTCGATTACTATTTAATTTTGTGTTAAAGCAAAATCTAGAGCAAAGATTATTATTCGAAAATAGTATGCGAGTCGATCGCGTAACGATCGTGTTTTTTTTTTCAATTTAAAAATAAACTTAACTACTCCTGGACATTACGGCGTCTCCATATGAATAGATTTAAATTTCGATTTAAGCTCGCCGATTACAGCTTAACTAGCTCAAACTATGAACGACACACTATAAACATAATGCCATATATGCGTGTCAAAATATATCACCCAATCATACCTAAACATAAATAGGTTTTATATCAACCAGTAATATCGTAAAGTTAATTACACTATTGCAACAAACACTCATCTGTCAGAGTTAACGAGCTCGTCAGAACATTACCGGATGACCGTGGCAATGAACTTCCGACAATGCACCTTGAGATGCCTTGAGCAACCAAATTCTGACATAACACTATGTTTGGTACAAGTTATAAGAGTATAACTAGCTATACACGAGTTGTCTCTGTGTCGAATGAGACGATGAGCTGCTGTAAAGGTAAGGTGAAAAGTAATTATGTGGTTTTTCATGCATGACATGTCAAAAATTATTAATTAACTTCTCCGGTCGTGTCCAAGTAATAGAGTAAAAGTTAATTTAAAATTACTTTGTGCATAGAAATTAGTTTGTGTGTATATCCGTGTTAGAATTTTATATGTCGCAGAACTGCTATTTCTTATAATCTAAGACATTCTAATTTTCATTTTGTTTTCCAAAAGGAGACATCTAGATTCAATTTTTATAATTTTTAATCCTATGATTTGAAAGTTACCAAGACCAATACCAAGATTTTCATTATTTTTTTATAGATTTTGTCTACGTAAAGATCGATACACGCTTATTTCATTAGTTAACTCAAAATCAAATCGTTGTTATAAAGGCTATCCTCTCACCTCTAACAAAAAGTTCACATCTTGTACCACACACAAATTTTCGACGGTGTACAGTTATCCAATATTTAACATTGTAATTATAAAAATATTAAGATCGTCTGAAGAAATTACTCGCAGTTCATTTCCTCGTATTCTCATTGAGTTAGAAATGATTATAATGGACTGCTTCATAATTGAAATTTGACGATGGAGAGGATATGAGATAAGAGATTGGAAGAAAGAGAGGATGGATTGGCACTCACGTCATATTTTAAATATATTATACATACAGTTAGGTAAGTTCGAGTAGTTTATTAACAATGATGAATAAAAATTACAATTTTACATGCCCTCCGAGGCACGGTAGCACTTAGATAGAAATGCCACTATGGGTTACCCAAGTAGGGAGAGAGCTGCATCGCTAACTCTATCTACGCTACGATATTTTTACAGTAAAACAATACCTTCTATTTCTCAAGTTCTTGAGACAGTTACATAAATTTGATTTTGACATATTTTTCTGTTTATTTAAAGTACTAGTGACGGATAGTACTATAGGATTTTCCGTATGGATTGGCGTATCCAAACCATTCGTCATGATTGGCTAACATACACTTATAGTTCCTTAGTTAATAGTAACTTAAATTCATCTGATAAGTCCAAAGCTATGCGCATTCAGACAAACAAACAAAATTGGTTGCAATCTATACTAATATTATAAAGCTGAAGAGTTTGTTTTGTTTGTTTGTTTGTTTGTTTGTTTAAACGCGCTAATCTCAGAAACTACTGAACCGATTTGAATAATTATTTCACTGTTAGATAGTATATTTATCGAGGAAGGCTATAGGCTACATTTTATCCCGAAATTCCCACGGGAACGGGCACAACGCGGGTAAAACCGCGGGGCGCTGCTAGTAATAAATATTAATAATTACAAATACCTAACATAGCGATAAAATATTTTATAATAACTTCAACATTGGAACCGTAATTGAAATAAATGGACGCATTTACACAGTCGCATGTTCACAAGTTGATAAATAGTTTCTGAGTTAGAATTATATTTAGTATACCTTCACCTGTTAAATTCTTCTTCATTTTACAACTACAAAATATTCGAATTACATTTAAAATCAAATTAAAGTTTAATTTAGTTCTGGTTTATATTTGCTTCTGATACAACGCTACAGTTTGATGCAAATACATACGATATTGAAATCAACAAAGTGTACTTTGCTACACTTCGGTGTAAATGCAATCTAAGGTCATTTCATTCTAATTTTGCGGTCTTAAATAACTAGTGCGAATTCTATTTTGCATTAAAAGGTTAATTATAGCAAAAGAGATCGGTTGCTTTGTTACAATGAAGGTTTTATTTGATGCATATAACTGCGGTTATTTTATTATTTCATGTTGCAAAAAGAGTGTGTTAAGTATGTGTGCGTGTGTGTGTGTTTGTGTGTATTTATGCATCTCTGTTTCAGCTTTTCTTTGACTTCATGTTTTACCCAGAGCAAGGGGATAGATTTTTAGCAACGTTTTTTTTGTTTCAGGCTTGTTCTAGATTTTATATTGCGTATGCTTAGTTCATAAAAAGTATTAGCCTGTAATGTCCCACTGCTGGGCAAAGGCCTCTCATCTCACTGAAGATATCAGTACAGTGAGGAGGATTAGACGCTTGTCCAATGCGGGTTCATAAACATACTTTTCAATTTGCCAGATTTAGCTAACTGAGCTAACTTAGATCTTCATAAGGACTCTCCATCTTAAGAATTATAGAACACTAGCTGCGCTCCGCAGTGTTACCCGTGTTGTACTCGTTCCCGCAGGAATTTCGGGATAAAATGTATCCAATATGTTATTCTGATGTATAACCTACAATACTGTAAAGTTTCATCCAAATCCGTTAAGAAGTTTTGGTGTGAAAGAGCAACAAACATACATCCATCTATACGTACATCCATCCTCATAAACTTTCGAATTTATAATATTAGTAGGAAGTAGGCCTTACTTTGTAATCAAACTAAAGACAAACAGCTGTTTACCAAGTGCCTTATGAGTCCGTGGCCTTATGTATGGAGCTGTCACACCAAGTTCTTCGCTCACGCAGTGTTTTGAGCTGCCCACATATTCATAGAAGAAATACAAGTAAAGCTACTTTATATAATACTAGCAGCGCCCCGCGGTTTTACCCGCGTTGTGTCCATTCCTGTGAGAATTTCGGGATGAAAAAAAACCTATGTTACTCGTGGATAATGTAGCTTTCGAATGGTGAAAGAATTTTTAATAACGGTCCAGTAGTTTTGAGCATATTCATTACAACCAAACAAACAAAGTTTTCCTCTTTATAATATTAGTGTAGATAATATTCTCAGTACCAGTATATATTTAGCATTCATGGCGTAGTTTGATTAAGCGATGTTAGTTAATTGCGATTGTTAAGTAACGTGCAGCTCGGCGCCTACTTGGATGGTAGTCGATGTTGGCCTTACTATCTGAGCGGTATCGTGCTTCGGAGGGCACGTTAAGCAGTCGGTCCTGGTTTCAATCGTCAGACTATGTCAAAGGCCTTTAGGCGGTCTAAAAACTCCGACACCAGGGCTGGCCACTAACTTACTCGAATTAATGAATGAAGTTTGATAATCTATACTAATATTATAAAGCTGAAGAGTTTGTTTTGTTTGTTTGTTTGTTTGTTTGTTTAAACGCGCTAATCTCAGAAACTACTGAACCGATTTGAATAATTCTTTCACTGTTAGATAGTCTATTTATCGAGGAAGGCTATAGGCTACATTTTATCCCGAAATTCCCACGGGAACGGGCACAACGCGGGTAAAACCGCGGGGCGCTGCTAGTCCATTCATATCTTTGCAATACTGTCGATTTTTTTCCCGACACTCGTAAAGAAGACGACCTTAATATTATGCAAGAAATATTTATCTGCTAATACAATGAACTCATCTGTAGGTCATTGACTCACCTGAGTGAATGGACTCATCACCAAGTCATCGTAGTAGTGTATAGTTTTTTTATACTTTATTGCGATGAGTTGGATATGATTGATGTTATGATTAATTGTTTGTGATGTTGCTATGTTGGTAAAACTTGTATTGTGGATACTTAAATAAAGACCTTACAATGTGTTTAAACACGAAATAAACACAAGAACGGACACAACGCGGGTAAAATCGCGGGGCGCTGCTAGTTAGTAATATTGTTAAGGAAATCTAATATATAAAATTCTCGTGTCACAGTTTTCGTTGCCATACTCCTCCGAAACGGCTTGACCGATTCTCATGAAATTTTGAGAGTATATTGAGTAGGTCTGAGAATCGGCCAACATCTATTTTTCATCCCGAAATTCCCGCGGGAACGGGTACAACGCGGGTGAAACCGCAGGGCGCAGCTAGTATTAAATAAAAGGAGTGTTTATTGCTGTCCTTTCACGGTAAAACAATGCAACAGTTTAACTTAATTTAATATTACGAAATACTTTTTAGAAAGGGAATAACAAATTAGTCATATTTTTAAAGTTTGCCATACGGCCTTATAAGGATATCAAGTTTCTATCTTAATTATTTTATGACGAAATTGTCGTTAGTTATCTTTGTACTCAAATCTGTATCAAAACATGAAAATATTTTGACAAGCGACCTTTTCTTGAAAAACCGAGATTTGTTCAATTCAAAGGGTAGTTTTATGTTTATTGTTGAATATGTATATATTTTTACCGATACTAAAAATATTTTTGAAAATATATTTTTTACCGATAACAATATTTTTTAATATAATATATACATGTATATTTTATATAATCTATACTTCTTCTTATCGAGTGGATGGTCAACCAGACCAATCCTGGTGTCAGAGTTATTGAGCCGCCAAAGGCCTCTGACATGGCTCATGTAACGACTACTATCCGTAGGAAGTACCGGGACCGACGGCTTAACGTGCCCTCCGAAGCACGGAATCATCTTACTTTTCTTTCATAATCTATACTAATATTATAAAGAGGTAAAATTTGTAAGTTTGTTTGTATGTTTGAGCTAATCTCGGGAATTAGCAGTCCGATTTGAATAATTCTTTTTGTAATAGATAACTACATTCAACGGAAAGGTTATAGGCTATTTTTTAATCCCGAAATTCCCACGGGAGCGGGCACAACGCGGGTAAGACCGCAAGGCACTTCTAGTCCGTATATAAAATGATGCAATTACTACTACTATTATATAACAAAACTTCCTTAGCTATGAACTGTTTGTCGACGACATTGGAAGGTTGCGCATGATTCAGCGAGTTATCGGAATGCGGATTGTAGGCCAACACTGTACAGACTATTATATCGTCCATGACTGTACTGACGGCAGAATATAATACGGTTTGAGCAGCCCTGGATTTATGCGGGATTTACATTACGAAACTAGTGTCATGAATGATAAAACTAGTTTCGTGAAACCCATCAATATCAAAGTTGCTGCTGTCTCTGAAATTCTGTCGCGACACTAGTTTCGCGTCGTATTTACATGATGAAACTAGTTGCATGACACTAGTTTCACAAAAAATATGCGCATAGCACGAAACTACTTTAGTTTAACGAAAGAATGCATGCATAGTGAAACTGAACGTTTACACGTGAAATTACTGGTGAAATTAGTGTTAATATGAAATTAGTTGCATGCCGCTAATTTCGTAATATAAATCCGGCTTTAGGCAATAAGGTTTCAGTGTTAAAAGAGTTGTCACTCAGACTCGGAGTCTTTACTATCAATTTGTATGAAAGCCCACTTGAAAAGAAAGCTCGAGCATCTCACGGTTAAGTTCTATTAAAATATCAATAAATTAGCGCCCCGCGGTTTTACTCGCGTTGTGCTTGTTTCCGTGGGAATTTCAGAATGAAAATAGCCTATAACCTTTCTGTTGAATGTGGCTATCTATTACAAAAAGAATTATTGAAATCGGACGGGTAGTTTCTGATATTAGTGCGTTCTAACAAACAAACTCTTTAGCTTTATTATATAAGTATAGATTTGCCGGTTTGCAAATTGTAAACGTGCTCAATTTCAATGAAGACTTAATTAAGGCTATATTGAAAACTTTGGAGATATCAGGATCGGCCACTTTCGAAACTTTAGCGATAGCTTGAACTTACTTGAACTTAATTACTTAGTTTATATATTAAGATACGAGAAACAACAAACCGACAAACAAATAACAATAAGAACAAAGTTTATTAATCATACTTTACTTTACAAATGTCAAAGTATAACTTTTTTATACTTCACATAAATTTAATTGTGACTAAGCAAGTTGTAAGTAATCACAAGCGGCCAGTTCGCAAACTCAAGGTTACCGTATCCGGTTCAATGAGAAAATATATTTAACGCAAAAAAAGTTTTATATACTTGTTCATATAATTGTTATGTAGGACTTGGCGTACAATATAAAAACAATTTGTCTTCAATCTATGGAATGAACAAATGACTGCGTAAATAAAATGCATGGAATTAAAAAAGACAGATCGTTCTGAATTCAAAACCATAGAAATGGATTATGTAATCAAGGTGACATTGTGTAAATCAGAATGTATAGAGTTCGTTAAATATTTTTTCTAAATTCAAACTCATAGAAATAAAGAATGTAACATACAAACTCTATATTTTCTTACTTGTCTCAATATGTTACATAGGGTAAGAATAAAAAAAAACACTAAACCTTTCTTCTTCAGGAGCAATCGTTTTCGGATGGAAAATTGACGAACATTGGTCCACATTTTGGGACAATTAAGAAAAAATAGAGTATGTGTTCTTAATTCTTAGTTCTTAATTCAAAATTACAGAAATTAGAACTCATTTGTTTCATACTTGTAAGTTTTTTTTTTTACTATAGGCTTTTTACTATTATGATTTAAATTAAAAATAACAATGATTAGTTAGTCTCTATAAAGTCTTCGCGTTCTTTTAATCATCAAAAAAGTAATTTATTTCATTTTGCACCATCTAATTTGTACGTACTCGAGATGGCGTAATTCAAAGATAATTCATGTTATTTTTTGTGGCCATAAATAAAAGTGGCAGAAAATATAACGAAGCAAGTGACATTTAAAGTAATTGGTATTTTGACTAACATTAAATCAGAACAATAAATCACTTTACAAAGTACCTACTTTTGTTTATATCTTTTTAAAATTTTCCGTTTTGAATGACAACTGAAAATGTAAATTCATATGTTGCTAAAGGGGTTGAACTGATAATATCAGTATTATTGATTTTGATGTAAGTAATTTATATGTAAATCCATAAAAATACTAAGTTATTGATTAGCATTAAGTTTTTTTCAACATAGCCTTGTAACAATTTAAGTAGTCAAAATATAAAAATGATTTCGGAAAAAACGTTATAATATAGAGTACTAACGACGTCTATTGTATTTGTAGTTGTTTAAATGATTCACACACGGCTAATTAGACCCAAACTAAGCTTAAACTTTTAGGTATTATGCAATCTAACTAACTGATACTACTACATACATAATACATACACAAATACTTTAAAAGAATATATATTTGACGCCCAGACGTCGCCAACAACTATGTCTCACATAGTGTTGATTCCGGGCGGGAATCGAACCCGCAACCCTCGACACAGTAAGCGCTCATGCCACTGTGTCATCGGGCTCTCGTTGTACTGCTGTACTTAAAAAAAAAACAACAAATTGAAACCTCCTTTCATAAAATCACTTTGGTAATGTAACTCATATAACCCACACTACTACATCAACACGTAGTCCCATTGTAAATAACAGACCTTATACATAATATCAACCGCCGCAGTAACCTTGCACCGACTTCCTTGATAGAGAAAGGCAGTCCACGTGTGCCTACGTTATTTGTTTAGTATGACGGTAGACTGTAATAATTAACTACATGGATGTAGGTAGCTGTTTAAAACACAGCTTTATTATGAGTGGGTATGGTAGAATTTTCAATGGTACAGGTGATGTTTGGTTTGGTTTAATTTTACGTATGCTTTACTTTGGCTAATTGTTTTCATTGTATATTGAATGAAGTAGGTCTAGGTAGGTTTTTGTAATAAATATGATTAGGAAAGTGCTAATGCATTTTTCTACCTTTAAATTGGTGACCTACTTTACCCATTTTTATTTAAACTGGTGCTTTTTTGGAATATCACTTATTTTTTATTAACTATGAAAACTTATTTTTGGTAACAGAAAATACAATTCACTCTGATAATGAATAATTAACTCGTTACTAATATCATTCTAAATGATTCGAATTTCAAATAAAAACAAATGAATGTTACAAATCAAACTAACATTCGAATCAAACTTAATCGTCAAACGTCAGATTTGAACTGAGAACGCAGGTTAATTCCGTCAGTTGTTGTACAGAAATAAGCGCCACGGATAAGCCGCGCTATTTTCGAACCCCGTGGGAGCGTGTTCTATTTTCGCACCTGTCTGTTGAGCTCTTTGTAATTCCTGCTCGCCTGGTACTCTCGGGAAAGAAATGACGTGGTGACGTAACTGACGGGCGATTGTCAGTGTCATTGTGAATGTCAGAAGGACTACTGAACCGTTTCTAATTGCGCAATGAAAGGGAAATTTTAATAAGGTTTATTTTTAGGGGAAATTGCGTCTTTGTTTTGCTTTTTTGGATAAGTATGGCGTCATTTTGTGTAGAAATATTTTTAATTTCAAAGTGTTGCAGAAATTAAAAAAGAAACTGAAAAATACTATTTTATAAAAATCGCTCATGTAGCACTTATTGTTAATTACAATTAAAATAAAAATAAAAGTTTAAGAAATCGTACATTATCATTTAATTATGAGTACTTATACTTATTTTTATAAAATAAACTTCAAATTAAACGTGACAGCGTAACAGAAACACCACTGAATTTCAGTTGTAAACACGACAGGGTTCCTTGAAACTTCAGTAATAAGGTTATAATTACCAGGCGAACAGGAAACCAAAGGATATTACCCTGTTGCTTCAGTCGACTGAAATATTGCGTTAGTGTGCGTGAGCCACCTGTGTGATCGAATGAACGGAACATAAGAAGTTATTAGTTGGATAAGTTTGTTACTTAAGTTAATGTAAGGGTTCGGAAAAAAATGTTGTTTGTTTTTTAAATAGGAAACGATTCCGAAACAGATTTCGAGGTTTTATTTATATTTGTAGAGCTTTTTTACTCTTTTCTATGACTTTATTCTATGACTTTTTTCAGAATTTATTTATTAGTAAGCAAGTAAAGTATATTCAACTAGCATTTGCCCGCGACTTCACTCGCCTGGAATTTAGTCTGCCACATTAAGTTTCGTGATATATCGTTTAAAACATTTTTTTATTAAATCGACGCAAAAAGAGGAGCTTTATCCTTTCAAATGACATGTCATTGATTCTGAGTGATATTCGCTTTAAATACACAGTTCTGTAATCAAAGGTATGAAAAATAATCTTGATTTACAGACGTGGAATCGTAACTCAATATCGACGAGACTTTGAGGAATGATGTGATAAATTCCATTAGTTCAAAATATAGCCTGAAATTCATGTCAAGAAATCGATTCTGGATTCTCTTAAAAATGCAAATGAACTGCTTTATAATGTAAATTAATTCCATTAAGGTCTATTAACCACTCCATTATGCACATTTTCGAGTTCACAATTAGAATGACTGCATTGGAAAATATATTCTATTGAAGAACATTTAAAATAGACCTATTTGAGTGAAGTTAAATTAAATTGAAATGGATTATCTATTTCATTCAATCTGGGAGTTACGACACAGAATGTTGCTTTTGTTTTCAAAGTACATACGTCTGTTCTGTATGTTCGTAATGTGCATGCTTCCTAACTTTCGTAGCTTCAGAACTTACCCAAACAAATAATTCAAGAGCATATTGTAGTGTGAGTGTTTCACACAACCACTACGAACTTTTCAGACTGCTTGACGCTCCCGATTTAACTTCGTGACTATTCACGTTCACTCCCCTATATTTAGTGTATCGCTTTCTCCGTCGCACCTATGGCTTTTCCCTAACTTTCCCCGACATGATGGAGCATGCGCGGTGCGTCGCGACGCACGTGTCGTGGTAACTCCTTGTGGATTCTGTTCGCCTAGTACCAAGCGCGCCTAGGGCGGACGCGTCGCGCCGCCGCCGCCCAACAGCGCGATCGCCCAAGCTCCCGCCCGCCCAGAAGCACAGACGACCGCTTGCGATACGGTCCGCTCTCAGGCTGGGCGGAAAATTCGCGCACGTAGATGAGTTACGCGCGAAATTCGAAATCTTTGAAGTTTCCGGCACATGTTTCCTTTTCCTTGTATTATTGAATTGCCCTGTTTGGTTGATTTCCTTTTTGCGTGTTGATTTGATATTGTTTTCCAGTGTTTTGATTCAGGTGTCTGTGGTGAGTGTGTGTGTCCCAGCTCGCTGTCAGCTGATGAGATTCTTCGCCTGACCTCCGCGTCCAAGATCCAGATATGAGGCGTTATACTTCAGTACCAGGTATTTTTTTATTTATGTTGTTGAGTAGACTTTCTTTAAAAAAATAAAGTAGGGCAAGAAAAATATTCTCATATTAATTATTGATTCTAGTGAGAATTATTATGGATATAAGAATATCCTGAATAAGACTTGGTGGATAAAAAAACATTACATGAAATGCGTATAATAAAAAATATACCTATTAAGGTAGGAAATATTTTCCTGTACTTTTAAACTTCGTTGTAATTATCGTTAATCGTTTTATTCATTCTTTAAGTTATTATATTCTCTAAAACTTTTTATTAAGATATAATAATTTTATGGACTGCTAAAAATAAAAATGCTCGTGAGTCTTCTGTGACCAAGGGCATAAAGGGTATAAAGGGGCTGAAACGTCAGATAAAAATGTGAAATAAAAGCGAAGTGTATTCGTAAACGTAGTTTCAATTCAAAATGAGTAGTGTTCACTTAAAAATAAGAAACCAGTATGCTTAAATAGCTTTTAAAAGGATTTAACAACTTCAGTCATGTTTTAGGGAGGCTTACTGAAGAACTTGTAATCTATTTATTATCAAGCTATGTTTATGAAACAAAAGCTGCTCGTTCAAAATTGTATTTTATTTTAAACGAACTAGAACACGTTCAAAATTCTACTTTATTTTTTACCTCATAGAATACTATTTGAAACGAACGTCATTTGTTTTTTAAACATATTTGTGTACAAAATCAATTAAAGAGTGCTTGTGCAGTCCTCTCTTAATATTGATATTGATGTTTTATGCTTAAACTTGATAGTACATTGAAATATCAGAGTAAAACTGAAACTTTGGTATACTCAACCAAAAACTCAGAGGTTTTAAAAATGCAAACAAGTAAAACCACATGTTCTTTATTGAAACCCTTTACCAAATTACGCCTTCACATAAAACCACATCTGCACAACATATTCTATTCATAATTATCCCCAGTTCTTTAGTATCACTCAACCGATCATAAAGTCTAAACAAAGTGTTGAAACCACTTTTCATAATATTATAAGTTAATTTGTCCATCAAATTGTCTAAAGTTTGATGCGCCTTTGTGATCAAGTTGGTTAGAAAATAGGCTCTGAAAGATGTATGTATACCGTACGTACAATATTAATAATGTTAAGAACATATAATAAGAAAAATACCGACTGAATATAGAACCTCCTCCTTCGGTTTTTGAAGTCAGTTAAGAGTATACCAGATCCATAGATTGAGTCATTCATTCATTTTGTATAGGTTTAAGGCCAATTCTGATGTCGAAGTATTTAGACCGCCTAAAGGCCATTGTCTAACGATTGAACCAACCGAGACATACTGCATAACTTGCTTTGATTTAGTATAGAGTTTTCCAATTTGTGGTCAACCCCTATAGATAATTGGCAATCATTTTGCATTCTAATCAAATTGGATAGTAATGTTACATGGTCATGACATATTCTAACTAACTTACTCGGCTAAAATCATGGTGTTCCTGGTGGTGTCACACGTTTACTTACTAAATTACTCGCTACTGGACAAGCATAGTGTGAACTAGGCATAAGTATCTATACTAGTAGACAGGCGAATTTGTATAATAATCTTGTTCGTCATAGGGTATCATATGCATACAATTTCTTCAGAAAATACTCAAAAATTTCAGCACAAAACATAAAATGTCTCAACCGGCTATTAAAATTATGGTCAACTCAGCATATCCACAAAGCCAAGCTTTGAAACCTCCATACATAACTTAGGTTTACGACTCATATCTTCAGTTCATTACTAAGTTACATCATAAACATGGGCTCAAGTAACTTAATATTAATCTGTGCGGTCCCTAATCCCATCCAGATCCATTATGCAGGTTGAAGTATTCAGCAAATACAAATAAAGTGCCTACGAGAGCCACCGCTTCAAGAGTTTCGTTCGTATAAATAAAGCCTTTTGATTCGTCGAAAAAATAAAGCTATTTGATTCGTCGAAAAAATCTGCCGGTAATTCACTTGATTTTTTGAAGTATCGCGTTATTTTGTTTTGGTTTGTTGAAAAACAATTAATGTATGTTGGCTATATTCTTTTTTTATCTTACGAAAGTTAAAATGTAAAATACATGGTTTATTTTGCTATCGAAGACAATTTCTTCCGTGGAGGAAAAGGATCAGCGTAGGTAAGCTTGGAATTAAATCACTAATCCTTTTTCCTCTTCAGAAGGAATCAGAAGGTATTCGGTTTGGAAACCAGTCCACATTTTAAATCTCGTAAAGTAAAGTAAAGTTTTATCCTGTTATGTCCCACTGCTGGGCAAAGGCCTCTCATCTCTCTGAAGATATCAGTACAGTGAGAAGGATTAGACGTAATCACCACGCTTGCCAACTGCGGGTTGGTGATCTCAAACCCGAGCTATGTTTGAAAAGAAGGAACATGTATTCTCTCGACCTGCCTTCTGACTCTCATAAGCAGAAAAAAATGGTGTATGTACTCGTATATAGATAATGTTATGTAGGTACACTCATAATTGTATTCCCTTCGGAATAGAAAAGTGGATTTTATCACACGAATCAAGCTTAAATGTAATGGTAGTTTCGCGACCAAATCCATGTATTATCTTTTATCTACCACTTTTAATCACCAAACAACACAAATTCGTAAAACCACTCATGTACTAAGCTGTTGTGACATCCATTAGTGCGATGGTGATTCTTATTGAGCTTGATAAATGACAGGCAGTGCATCAATCAAATGTTACACTACGGACACTGCAGCAGTGTTTTATTATTTACTAGCCGTGCCCCGCGGTTTAACCCGCGTTGTCCTGTTCCCACAGGAATTTCGGGATCAAATGTATTCCATATGTTATTCTGATGTATAACCTTCATTACTTTAAAGTTTCATCCAAATCCGTTTAGTAGTTTTTGCGTGAAAGAGCAACAAATATACATCCATCCTCACAAACTTTCGCATTTATAATATTAGTAGGAAGTAGGAAGTAGGAAGGATAGGATTATTTACTGACCAATTTTTTTGATATTATTTTACAGCAATAACGTTAAGTGCAATACTTTAATCCGTACCTCACTAAGTATTGCACTGATATCCCGATCTCTTAGTGAACGCAGAGTTCTCTTAATTGCAATGGATCAATACAGGCTTTTAGATTACTGACGGTGACTTCGGCCATAAATGTTCAGTACAATGCTTAATATTTGAACTGAAACCTAGTCTACCTGGATAAGACGTAATTATTATGGTAGAACAATGTTTTGGAATGTAATTTACTAAAATGTGCGTCTCAGTCATTGAACTAGAGACTTTTGGCATGTGAGCACTATTATCACTACATTTAGTATGAATGTATTTGCCAAGTTATCTTTTGTGCCCCGCGGTGTTACCCGCGTTGTACCCGTTCCCGCAGGGATTTCGGGATAAAATGTATCCCATATGTTATTCTGATATATAACCTATATTACTGTAAAGTTTCATCCAAATCCGTTCAGTAGTTTTTGCGTGTAAGAGCAACAAACATACACCTATACATACATCCATACATACATCCATCCTCACAAACTTTCGCATTTATAATATTAGTAGGATATTTAACTACAATGACTGATATCAATTTCGATATAAAACTCCAAGTTTTATGTCAAGTTAGTACAGTAACTAAGTAATACTAGAAAACCAATTCAATTACTAACATCTGCATTTTCCATAATTTGTTTTTCTATCGAAACAAAATTAAAGTAGTTTTAAAAACAAAATGATAAATTGTTATTGGACTTGAAATCATTTTCCATTATTTTTTCAAATTCAATATCGGACTTTGTAATTTCGTTCGATTGACTGGATTGGAGGAATTCAAACTCCGTCGTTGAAATTTAATCTATACTAATATTATAAAGCTGAAGAGTTTGTTTTGTTTGTTTGTTTGTTTGTTTGTTTAAACGCGCTAATCTCAGAAACTACTGAACCGATTTGAATAATTCTTTTTGTAATAGATAGCCACATTCAACGGGAAGGTTATAGGCTATTTTTCATCCCGAAATTCCTACGGGAACGGGTACAACGCGGGTAAAACCGCGGGGCGCTGCTAGTCTTACTGATATAGTGAAGTTTGTTTATTATTCACTAGCAGCGCCCCACGGTTTTACCCGCGTCGTACCCGTTCCCGTAGGAATTTCGGGATGAAAAATAGCCTATAACCTTCCCGTTGAATGTGGCTATCTATTACAAAAAGAATTATTCAAATCGGTTCAGTAGTTTCTGAGATTAGCGCGTTTAAACAAACAAACAAACAAACAAACAAACAAAACAAACTCTTCAGCTTTATAATATTAGTATAGATTCGATCCAGTTATTAAAATATATTTGTTTTCTTCGAGGGGTTAACTCCAATAACTCCTTAACGCTGTTAACTCCAAGTTGATAAAGTAATAACAAACCTGGATTTAATTCAGAAATGTCTCCTTATATTTTCTTCGTGTCAGTTGCTACGTTTTTTCCTGTAATCTGTTTTAATCCACTTTTTTAGAAAGGTTTCTGTTAGGACATGTTTTAGTTTGTATCGGGATTAAGTGGTTGGAGTTCATTACATTATCTGTGGGTTCATTTGGCAAATGCGTCTTGAATATTATATACTCTTGATAGTGGAATAGTTCAAGGACCTACTCATCTTAGCACAAAAGTGGAAAAAACTGGGAATATTAAGTAAAATTATAATGGATAGACACATTCAACGGGAAGGTTATAGGCTATTTTTTATTCCGAAATTCTTACGGGAACGGCCATCTTCTTCTTCTTCTTCTTATCGAGTGGATGGTCAACTTGACCAATCCTGGTGTCAGAGTTATAGAGCCGCCAAAGCAAGGGAACGGCCATAACTGTTAGTATTAACTTAAATTAATTCAAATCTCTTTATTATATCAGATCATTACAATCATTTATAATCGTCAGCATAAAATTAAGTTTGCGTTAGTTCGCATCGCGCCACCTACTGAGAAGAACTAACAAGAATCTCAGAGGGGTTGTAATTTTTTTATGATTGTATTAACAGTTTTAAGCCTTAAATAATAGAGCAATTCATTTCCAAACGTCTAAGTCTAGAACATACTCTGAAATAGGGTAATAGAGTACGCTTTTTGGCAGAGTCTATGCTTAATAAACTTCTTGAATTTAATTCTTATATCTTATTTATCTTCAACTTTCTCCTCATACTAACATATACTTTGCTACTTGAACCTTTCTTCACAAAAAAATAGTATACACAGTTTAAATGAAGTGAAGTCAACAACAACCACTATTTAATGCTGGCCGAAGGTTGTGCTCATAAAATCTATACTAATATTATAAAGCTGAAGAGTTTGTTTTGTTTGTTTGTTTGTTTAAACGCGCTAATCTCAGAAACTACTGAACCGATTTGAATAATTCTTTTTGTAATGGATAACTACATTCAACGGGAAGGTTATAGGCTATTTTTTATCCCGAAATTCCTACGGGAACGGGCACAGCGCGGGTAAAACCGCGGGGCGCTGCTAGTATTTAATACAACATCGTGACTGCGGCAACCAAGAATCCAACGCGAAAATATCAAAGAAAAATGTTGTTAGAACAAAGCTTAGTGGACTTACTGTATTTGTTTTACTAGGTCACTTATTTTATTGGATTTCGGGCTTTAATTTACCTCGTAGGCTCTAACATGTCGGAGGTCTCTAGGTGGTCTGATAACTGGTCACCGCAGTTGACCACTGACCTACTTACTTGGTTAGCTTTCAAATAGTATACTTACTGTGTAAGTTAAGCTTAACTAACTTTATAAAAACACACGTGTCTGCTTATGCTTTCAAAGATAATTTTCAACTGAAAACTTAAGTCGTCCGTAGTACCTCATTTAAAAACTAAAGAAATATTTGCAAAACACTACTAATTGTGAATTGAAACTACGTTTACGGAACACTTTGCTTTTATTTTACATTGACACAGAAGACCATGAGCGAGTCTTCTATGACCACGGTTCCTGTAAAGGGGCCGAAACGTCAGATAAAAATGTAAAATAAAAGCAGGTGTATCCGTAAACGTAGTTACAATTCAAAAACCTATTCACCTTTGTAAACCATAACTTTATTCTTTCAAAGAAATCTCTATGAAACCTCACTTGGCGTCAGGGTTCGTAAAAGTTATCAGTGCCTTGCAGTGATTGGAAGTAAAGGATTTATTGAGCGAAATGGCAACCTGAAAGGTTAGGATAATAATACGATCTTTCTCGAACCATTGGCGAATATTTTAGATATACTAGTTCAATACCAGACTTGGTAGTCAAATGGCAATTGATTTGACTGTCTCAGCATTTAATTTAATTTGGTAGACATGCAGATGGATTGATCAACGAAATGTGTAGACAAGTGGCAATCGCTTGGGTTGTCTAATCATTTTATTTTGTGGTCGTCTACCAAAAAAATTATAGAAATGTATGAATTTATTAAATTTTGTTAAAAGACAATCCAATCGCTTGTGAAATATATAAATATGTATATTAGTAACGTAAGCCGATTTTTGACCAATTTCGAGTAATACTAGGTATTAATAGGACGATACCTGCATGTAAAAATCGGTTATTGTCTCATTTTTATGAGATGTGCAGAAAATTTTCGCGGGCGACCCACTAGCCTGTGTAGAGTAATGGTAGAGCAATGGTAGTTGCTCCAATAAAATAAACCTTTAATCTCGATTACTATAATTGGTTCGCCTATTTCGAAAATTTTGAAATATTTGAATATCGAATCTACGAGTATATTTACTTCCAGTTAATAAAGTTAACAGACAGTTAAAATAATCTTACGTCATAAAAATGTTCTCAATTTAAAATTATGAAGGCATTTCTCGTTACAGAAACATAATATTTTTAATTTTAGTTTACAAGCAAAGAGGACCGAAGTATTTACTCTCCTCATATCGTGTTTACAAAAGATCAAAAGGTTGTATACGTTAACATTATTTTGTAGATTTTAATGTTTAATATTAAATTAATTATCTATCCTTGGAACCGCTTGAAAGCTATGTTACGAATTACTAAGATTACGTCACACAATTTAGTTTTTAAAGTCGACCAAGAATAAGTTTAATGATCTTTTATAATGTATTTGCATATAACCAAGTTTATAACCTAAATTACACGTCCAATTCCGTTCCTCATTTGAACGGTCTCATTAAAAATGCCATTAAATTCAAGGGACTGTGATATCGTGCAGATATTTTTACGACACGCGACGCGATCATAAAAGGGTATTACGACATTTCTAAATATCTTCAGCCAGGATTGATCGCCAACAGACTATCTCAAATACTTTACGACCCGCAGACTATTAGAATACAATACGCCTAAACTCCTTAGAAGAGTTTAACGACTCGCCTAATTTAGGCCAACATTGGAGCCAATGTTTGCGCCAATAGTTTTTCACGTCTGTTTGTCGTAATCAAACAAGCGTGAAAGAGATATAAACTTTATGAATACTAAAATGCTCACCAAAATGACGTCTTTGTCTTGACATAAATTTTAATGTTATTATACCTTACTGGCTTTTGTTATTGGGCACTAATGGCCAAGTTTGTCATTGAGGGTTTATGAGGATCTAAGTGGATGGATTACCTAAGCTGGGTTCGTAAAACGTTAACCCTAGAAATGAGGTTAAATTAGATCTATTCTGTTTTTAAATTTACGCTCTCAATACAGAGTATTTCTATAAAGGCATTCGGTAAAATTTATAATATTCTGTTTTTAAATTTAGCCTCTAAGGGTGCTTTCAAATTATGCGTTTCGTGTCGGTAGGGTGCTTTCAAATTATGCGTTTCGTGTCGGACCGCTGCGGTGCCGAAGCGGTGCGTTTGTCGTGCGTTTGTCGTATTGTGAACGTACGATCGTGTGTTTTCATACAAATCGAGCAGTCCGGCAACAGTGCGACGTCGGTACCGCGAACGCACGACAACGCCGCACTGTTGCCGCACTGCTCGATTTGTATGAAAACACACGATCGTACGTTCACAATACGACAAACGCACGGCTTCGGCACCGCTTCGGCACCGCAGCGGTCCGACACGAAACGCATAATTTGAAAGCACCCTAATACAGAATATTTCTATACGAATTTCCAAAATGAATTTTCGTGAGAAACTATGTCAGTTATCTAACTATCAGATGCCAACGCTAATTACAAATTCTAAACATTCCCAGTATTGCAATTTTCAATTAAATTTCGTCAAATATTTGTTCAGGAGAGACAACATGGAGCGTTGTTTGAAGCACTTAGCTATAATGTTACGGTATTTGTTAAACAAATGGTTAAGTGAGGAATATTGCCTTCGAATTTGGTTTTGCGTTGATTAAATTATATGCATGTTTGACTAAAATAATGGAAATCGAATAAATCGAATATTTTCTTCAGTTTTTATCTCTAAGTTGGGTGATATGATTAGTAACGTATTACTATAGGATTTCCGCGGCACAGAAGGTTATTTTAGTAAGTAAAAACACTTGTTATACTAAATGAAACGGGTCTGTATCGCGTTAGATAATTTAACGTATTTTACTAAAAAATACGTACACGACTTTTCGAGCGGATTACACAGCTCGTGGTCACGGGATACCCAGTTATCCCGTAACCACGAGCGGTTAAATTATCTAACGCGATACAGACCCGTTTCATTTAGTGTAATGAGTTCAAATCGTGTGAGTTTAAAAAGTATGAAAACACTTGCTTTGATTTCCCGACGTTTCGAGTGGATTGCAATACCACCCGAACTGAGAATATTGGAGTTTAAACCATTTATTACCGCTGTTACTGATTTAAACCATTTATTAAGTTGAATTGAAACAGTCCCCTGATGGTCAATATTACAAATATCTGCGTTCATATTTGGCTGACACAGTCACAACACTAACTTTGGGTGATATCACCGAGCATAGAAGCACCACGCGCTACTACCGCCCGGCGGTGCTTCTATGCTCTGTGGGTGATATGGTTCCTAAGAAAAAATCTTCGTACATTTTGTAGTTTCAGACTTGCTAATGCTAATTCTGATCGTTTTAAAAACCCAGTTTAACTAATTCATTATTACTGAGGATGGGGAATGAAAATACGCTTTGCGTTTAATTTTTAATAGATTACGTAGCTTTATGGTCTGAAAAACTTTGCAAAACTCAAATTATTTGAAAATGTTGGTCTAAAACAGACAGTAGAAAAACAGAAAGTTTGTACTACACATTATAATATACATTCGTAAATGACTCATTTGAAATGAAACAGATGTGATTCCGTTTATGTAATAAATCAATATTAATTTAACGCGAACGACCGATGGGTTCGACGTGTTTTTAAACAAATAAAATGGTACAAGGAATAGTAAATGTATTTCCTTTAACTTCTTTCATCATAAGCTATTAATTAATTATAACTCCCAATAAAGTAACTCCTTGCAAAAAAGTAATAGCAAAGTGCGGTTATACACATTTTTATTGCTCTAACACATGTTGTAGGTGCTCAAGTTTTCGTGACAAAATCCATAATATTACAGAGCGCGATAACTTTTCGTAGGTGTATACTGTATAGGTTTACGAGAAATTAAGTGTACTTACCTACAACTTGTAGGTAAGTTACGAGTTTGGTGAATGTGATGTATTGAATTGCTGTTGTGTTAGTTTATAGTGTTCTGTGGCGCTGAAGTTAAGGATAAATAGGCGCGAAATTGGTGATCAATTGCTATTGTCTGTGGTGTTAGTTAGTGACAGTTGTAATTAAGTGTTAACAGCTATGTATTAATCAGGGAAGTTAGTTTATCAATAAACTTGTAACACGCTTGTTGCTTTACGTTCAAGTAAGGCGTTTGAATAGAGTAGATTTTAAGCAGAACGGCAAAAAATCACGTATGTTGTATGGGAGCCCCCGTTGAATATTTGTTTTATTTTATTTTTAGTAGTTGTCACAGCGGCAATAGAAATACAAGATCATCTGTGAAAATTCCAACTGTCTAGCTATCACCGTTCTTGAGATACAAACGGACGGACAGCGAAGTCTCAGTAATAGGGTCCCGTGTTTACCCGTATAACAGCCTCCGTGGTCTTGTGGTTTGAGCGCTCGGCTCACGATCCGTTCCGGGTTCCGGGTTCGATTCCCGGTGGGGACAATATTTCACAAAAATCTCTTTGTGAGACTGTCCTCAGTTTGGTTAGAGCATTGCAGGCTGAATTACCTGATTGCCCGAAAAGTAAGATGATTCTGTGCTTCGGAGGGCACGTTAAGCCGTCGGTCCCGGTTACTTTCTACGGATAGTAGTCGTTACATGAGCCATGTCAGAGGCTTTTGGCGGCTCAATAACTCTGACACCAGGATTGGTCAAGTTGACCATCCACTCGATGAACAAGAAGAAGTTTTTACCCCTTGGGTACGGAACACTAAAAATCACCACATATATAGGTACATTGTTATAAAACAAAATCGCAAAGAATGTTCGACCACTTGTAGTGTATCCTAACTCGTGTCGTAAAAGTTACGAAACTAAGAAAACTATTTCAGTTCCTTAATAATTTGTAACTTTTGGAGACGTGCGAATTGGATCAAGCTGAAAGCCAAATTAATTTTTTTGTGTTACTTCATACAAACTAGAAAATGGTATTTTAGTAACTTTTACTTTAGACGTCAAATGCTTTCTTAGTAGAGATTTAATGAGTGATTTTGACATGTAATATAATGAGATTTAATGAGTGATTTTGACATGTAATATAAAGAGATTTAATGAGTGATTTTGACATGTAATATAATGAGATTTAATGAGTGATTTTGACATGTAATATAATGAGATAATGAGTGATTTTGACATGTAATATAATGAGATTTAATGAGTGATTTTGACATATAATATAATGAGATTTAATGAGTGATTTTGACATGTAATATAATGAGATTTAATGAGTGATTTTGACATGTAATATAATGAGATTTAATGAGTGATTTTGACTAATATAATGAGATTTAATGAGTGATTTTGACATGTAATATAATGAGATTTAATGAGTGATTTTGACATGTACTATAATGAGATTTAATGAGTGATTTTGACATGTAATATAATGAAAAATGCGTTAATTATTTAAGTGTCTTTTTAATCATCGATGGACTACCTAGAGCTTTGTTTGGCCACTTACTTTGCCGAACGCGATTTACTGATTTATGAAACGACAAGTGTCTTGTTTAACTGGTGTAGGTATTAGGACAAATATATAATATAAAAAAATACTGAACACAATATAAAATAATAAAACACAACAGCATTGTCACATCTGTTCCCAAATACCCGCATCAATAAACTAAGCCCCTCGGTCCACTACTTTCTTGGCCAATATCTCGAGATATTGTATTAGTTACAATAATGTAGCATTCATAAAACTTTTCTATTTCAGACTAGCAGCGCCCCGCGGTTTTACCCGCGTTGTACGTTCCTATTTTATTTTCTGAAATAAAAGTAACCGAAGTTAATATGTACTTTTATATCAGTTATCTGCCATTGAAAGTCCCGTCAAAATCGGTCCAGCCATTACAAAGATAAGCCGGAACGAACAAACAAAAGTGTATCGTATCTTTAAACTAAGTAAAAAGTGGTTATTTTAATATTAAAAAAAAGACGTGTGGCACTCGGGGACTGCCGCGGTAAAGCTATTGAATAGTTATTTTTTGTATCACTAGATGGCGTTAGTGTGCTGAATGTCTGCATCGCGCTAACGTTGTGTTCTGGGCTTATACGTAGGCAATGTTTGAGGAGCGTGAGGTTTTTTCGTTACGGAATTTCTGGATCCAGTCCCCGCGCTCAAGGCCCGCGATAGAAGCTATGCAATAGCATAACAGACACTTCAATTTTATTTATTTATATAGTTAGATGTATCTAGATGTCAAATGTCATACAAAAACTGTAGGTACATCGCATCGCAGTATATATGGCGTTTTATGATAGGGTTACATTACGCAGCATACGAGTATACCATGCAATGTATGTAGCTATTGCAAGTACAATGAAATGTATTCAGCTCTGCAGAAAATGTCCTTAGCAAGAAGATTAGAACTCGGGATTGTGTGCATCTCTTGTGTGTATGTATTGTATCTATGTGTATGTGAACCGCCATATTCTCCCAATAGGATTAACCGTTTGTCATTTGTTTAATATTTAAGAACTAAGCGACAAGTTTTTCATAATAAGAATTTAATAAGCTTTTGACGTAATGCGTTCAGAGAGTTTAGGCCAGCAATGAGTCATTACATTCTTTACTAGCCGTGCCCTATGGTTTTACGCGTTGTACTGTAGAAATTATCAGATTAAAATAGCTTATAACTTTTCTCTGGAATGTAGCTATCCAATACTAAAATAATTATTCGTAACGGACCGGTAGTTCCTGAAATGAATCGTAACAAACAAATTGTAAAACCACTTTATAATAGTACTAGCAGCGCCCCACGTATTTACCTACGTTGTGCCCGTCCCTGTGGGAATTTCGGGATTTTTTAATACATATAAACTTTCCTCTTGAATCACTCTATCTATTTAAAAAACTGCATCAAAATCCATTGCGTAGTTTTAAACATCTAAGCATACAAAGGGACAGACAGCGTAAAGCGACTTTGTTTTCTACACTAATATTATAAAGAGGAAAACTTTGTTTGCTTGTAATGAATAGGCTCAAAAATTACTGGACCGTTTTAAAAAATTCTTTAACCATTCGAAAGCTACATTATCTACGAGTAACATAAGCTATTTTTCATCCCGAAATTACCACAGGAATGGACACAACGTGGGTAAAACCGCGGGGCGCTGCTAGTATACTATGTAGTGATAAATTGGGCAGTACCATAGAAACCAAACGCGCATGAAAACATTTTGCATAAGCGGAATAAGCAGCAGACACCATTGCAGGTGAAAATAAATAAAAGCTCGTAATAAAAAGATCCTGAATATAACAAGGTACTACATTTTCATAAAGAAAGCCAAATATTGAATCGTATCTTTCCATTACAAAGGTATTATAATGTAAATCTGTTGGGAAGATAAATACGTAAACAAGAGTGTATGGTATTCGTACACTCTCTAAACTTTATGGTTGACCACTATTGTGCGGTATAGGTTTAGAAATTTGGAGTGTATGGAGGCATGTTTATAACCACTTTATGTAATGTGTGTTTAAACTAATAGTTAATATATATTAATAAACATTACTTATTTATTAAAGTTGAACGAGTTTTTTTGTTTGTTTGAACGCAATAATCTCACGAACTACCCATCCAATTTCAATAATTCTTTTTGTAATGGATAGCCAACGCCAAGTTTCATTCAACGGAAAGCTGTTTTTGATCCCGATTTTTTCAATTATATTAGTATATACTTCATGTTAGTATTTGGTGTTGTAAACTATCATGATAGTCATGGCATCATCAAGAATAAGTCATGCTATTTCATTGCGATTGTTAAGCTACGTGCAGCTCGGACCCTTGGATAGGTGGTCGATAGTGATACCGTGCTTGGGAGGGCTCGTAAAATTGTCAGTACCTACCGGTTGTTGCAATCGTCAGACGCTCTATTAAACCGACACGAACCCATTATTTTTCTCAAAGATCGACAAGACATGTCCTTTCTGTACGCAAGCATTTTTTTACGATAGTCGACAAACTTTCTGACTGTACTTTGTATTTATATTATTATATCATAATACTTGTATGAAGTAACAACCTTGAAAGAAGTGGCTTTATTGTATAATAGGTACTGAGATATCGAATTGGCTTTCTACCAATCGTGAATATGCATTTTCGAAATATTCCAATTGTTTAAGATGAAAATAAGTAGCGTAGCTTTTTATTTATACTAATATTATAAAGAGGTAAAATTTGTTTGTTTGCGTGTTCGAGGTAATCTCAGGAACTATCAGTCCGATTTGAATAATTCTTTTTGTAATGGATAGACACATTCAACGGGAAGGTTATATTAGGCTACTTTTGATCCTGAAATTCCCATGGGAACGGGTACAACGCGGGCGAAACCGCGGGGCGCTGCTAGTAACATATATTTTGTACACAAGATCATACTTAGCAGTAGGCCGTGGTTTTGGCCACATTGTGGTCGTTCCCGCAGGAATTTAGGGATAAAAAAAGCTGAACTGCCTTCCTGGTGAATGTGGCTATCCATTACAAAAAGAGCTATTTGAATCTGATTTGTAGTTTCTGAGTAAGCACGTTCGAATCAATAAAAAAATCTATCTCTTCAGCTTAGTCATATTAATATAGATAACTAGCTGTGCCCCGCCTTTTCACCCGCAGCGCCCCCGTTCCCGTGGGAATTTTGAGATTTTTATTCCCTATAAACCTCACGGAGCCCGAGACCTTTCCAACGAATGCAAAACCGTGGAAATCGGTTCGTGCGTTCTGAAGTTATAGCGTCAGGGAGGAAAACCCGACTTATTTGTATATAGTAGATTTAAAAACTTCAAAAGCTTTACCACGAAAATACAATTTAATTATGTATGTTGCAAGTAATTCAAACAACTGTTTCCGACAGAACATAATATCCTCTTCTTATTTCGCTGTCATGAACTGCACAGAAGTTATATTAAATAAAAAACGGCGAAGTGCGAGTTAGGTATATTCAAGTAGAGATGGTTCCGTACATATTAATTTTAATCATGCTGCAAAAGTTTGTTGACTCCCGCAGACTTTTTACAAAATTAACAAAAATCATTAGACTAAAAAGAACAACACGTTTTTTAAGTTTCGTTTTTATGTATCGTGACAAATAGAGATAGATTCATTAAATATCTTTTTTTCATTAAATTCATTAAATATCTTTTTTATTTATCTTTTATGTTATGATTTGATGATACCGGGTTTTGTTGCAGAGGTACGGAACCCCAAAAAATAAAGCTGTACGAAATAAGTTTCATAATAATTTTACAAGGGCTTTATAAAGAACCACCAAGTCAATGACGTCACCGTTTACAATTTCGTCGTAACTTAGAAAATGGCGACGTTATTTATAAATGATCTCCCCTTATCCTCATTTGTTGTGCCCTCGTTAACAAGATAAAAAGTTTGTAACAAAATTTAATCTTAATATAGAACTTTTGTTTTTGAATTATCTTCCCTTTAAGTGGGGATGGGGGAGTGTTTGAAATTAATTATTATTTGGCTTCTTACTAGCGAGCCGTCCATGTTTCTCTATATTAATATTTTGAACATCATCTAAGGGTCAATACTGCGTTAAGCGTTCGCACGCGGCGGGCGCACGCTCCGGTCACTTTTGTATGAAGCTACACGCGGTGGGCGCACGCCGCGGGCGCCCGCGACCGTTCACTTCTGTATGAAACCGCGGCGTGCGCACGCTCAACGCAGTGTCTGCTCTAAATGATACGGCCCACTCCCGGTCACGGGCTTCAAGTCTGATGACTGATGACTCAAGTCACTTGAATTCATATATGCATTACGAAGAGACTTTGACATTGTCAATTGTCAATGCGTTATTTGATAATGCCATTGCGCTGTGATGCGCTGTGATTGGTGAATCAGACTCCGTACAGCTCCGGTCCGCCTCAACGAAAACACACCCTTTAACATAGAAACTAACATACATCTGTGAAAGAGGAGAGGACGTCATATTAACTTAGATGAGCCAATTTTTCCCTCATTCTTATTCTCCCCTAATCTAAAGATCATCATCTAACATTGAACGTACAGTAAGTATTATACGATCAAATTATTAAAAGCTTTATGTTTAAAGAATTTTAAATTATTACAAAACAAACAAGTAATCGATACCGATCTACTTGTCCCATTGTCGTCATCTCAATGATATCCTAAAAACCAGTTCGTAATCGATTAACAAAAAAATACTTCAATTGACATTTTATTATCACGTTAAAATATTAAACGTTCTCAAGGTTTATTTACAAACAACCGAATGAAAGTGCTTCATAATAAACTAGTCCGTCAACCTTTAGATCTTGTTGTATATGTCATGTTTCCTGATGTACTTGATATACGTACAGTACAAACTAAAATTGTATAAAAGCTTGCGAAAGATAACATCGAGCATCATTTGTGATATCGACGTAGTCGCATCTACACAAATACAAAATGGTTGCGAAGGTAAGATATTAATTTTGATCTAAATTGTCTTAGGCGTACCGTATAAGGTCTGTTTTCGGTAACGACCGCAATAGCAACTGCCAACTGCAAGCCCCAATACTACTACTAATAGTGATGCTTGCTGTCGACAGTTGCTGTCTGCTGTTGCAGTTGCTACTGAAAACAGAGCTAAAGGATCTTGCTTAGGTTTTGCCAAAAGCACTTGACTGACAAAGGACCCTTATTAGTATGTTAGCTTAACAGTCTTTCAACTACTTCAATCTTCTGGAGTCCTCCTCTTGTGTTAGAGTTTGACTGGGCAAAGATAAACTTGAAGTAACAGTTGAATGGACTTTGTAAGGCTACTGGAATCCAAAAAGAGCTCAGCAAGAATTGCGCGTCCTAAAGGTACAATTGGATTGCACGGAACCTCTTCTTTAGATCGCGCTCCTGCTTGATCGTAGATGCTCAATTGTTGATTGTCCAGGGTGTACCCAACTAAGTCTATCATATGTATAACTATGTTTTCTTCCCCAGTTCGTCATTATCCTTGCCGTGTTCGGTCTGGCGGCGGCCGGCGACCTGTCGAGCTTCTCGTACAGCGTGGCGGACCCGTACACCGGCGACTACAAGTCGCAGGTGGAGTCGCGCGCCGGCGACGCCGTGCAGGGCCAGTACTCGCTGCTGGATGCGGACGGCACGCGCCGCACCGTGGACTACGCCGCCGGCGTGCAAGGGTTCAACGCCGTGGTGCGCAAGGACCCCGCGCTGATCTCCCCCGCGCTGCCCCTCTCCGCCTACCCCTACAGCTTCCCCTACGCCGGCGCTGCCTTCCCCTACGCCGCCCCCTACGCTTACCCCGCACGATTCTACTAAGCCCGCTCACACTCACAACCCGATCCAACACCTGTAAATAAGAGAATGTAAATAAAATAACTAACTACATTACCTAAAATCTGTTTTAATTTATTTTCTCCTATAAACTTTAAGCTGAAACGGTAAACACGATTACACGATTTCAATCATGCGTCATTACTAATTGAATCTAAACGTATGAATACAAAGCCGCACCAGTTTAATTCTAGATCCGTCGGATCTAATAAATTAATTTGTCTGATTGTTTATGTAAACGAGGCCGTTAATTTGGTTGAAACTCTGAATTATACAGTGGAAACTCGACAAATATGCGTAATTGACGGATATGTGTGCGTTGACATTTGTATACGCTACTTATTTAAAATAGGATAATGAAACAAATATGATATACAATGTGCTAATTATTGAATTCGCCATATCGCTCGCTCGCTAACTCGTTCAATCATCTCATCACTTTTCGACTTGATATTACACAAATTGTAACACTTTTCATATGCTCAAGATAAGTTATATTCTAAGTTAATGGCAGCGCCCCGCGGTTTTACCCGCGTTGTGCCCGTTCCCGTGGGAATATCGGGAATTTTTATACATAAAAACCTTCCTCTTGAATCACTCTACCTATTACAAAAAACCGCATCAAAATCCGTTGCGTAATTTTAAAGATTTAAGCATACAGACAAACAGAAAAACAAACAGACAAAAATAGCGACTTTGTTTTATACTATGTAGTGATTTCAAGTGGGAGGTGAATTTTGAAATTAATTTAAAAAGTTCTATATCATTGAGAAAAAAATATCAAAATGAACGAACCAGCTTTTGCTTAAAAGTTGTGAAATAAGGAAATGGTTTACTGATCATACACATAGAAAAACATTTAATTCATATAATCAAGAATATTGATTAATTTACAACATATTTTTGGGATTTAAGCGTGGTCCTTATACGTATGCTCCATAATAAATGGTGCTTTGTTTGCCAAAACACATGCTACAAGAAGTTCTAAAGATATTGTCTTTTGGACATCCACTAATTAGTTTCTAAACAATACAAAACATTCGTCCTTCTAAGATACAGGAGCTCATAAAACAAAGTAATAACATAGAAACCCATCATTTATCAGAAACAACACCGAAAGCTTCACAATTGATTGCACGTATTTACAAGATATATATTCCTTACAAAATGTGGGTTTTACTACAAATTCCGTCCCTTAAGAAAAAGGTTGGCCACTTCTAAGGGCAAGAAGGGTACATCCATAACTCAGTGAGATAAAATGGAATTATATGACGTTGTGATCTTTTTTTGTTCTCACATTGAAGTTGTAACCTTTTTATGTTTTGAAATTTTTGAGTCGTTTATAGAAAATTCAAAAAGTATGAATCAAAGTTTTAAAATTATTTCATTACTTTCTCAATTAAAGTAATATTCAGATTTAGACATGTAAAACAAGTTAAGAAGTAAGGGACTAAGAATTTCTGATGACTTGAGATCCATATAATTAGTGTATGTATAAGTAATAGTATCAGTTATATATATTCCATAAAACAAACTTAGAGCTTAGTTTTGGTCTAATTAACCGTGTGTGAATTTGTTCGGGTATATATTCATATTATATACCTATTCTAATGTTTGAGGTCCTTATAATCACGTGCTCATAACACATATATAATTCGTTATGGCACCTTTTTGATTTTAGTGAATCGAAATAACCTTGTGCAAAGGGATAGACTGAAAATATTTTCCAGATTCGAGGCTCAAACAAAAAAGATCAAAATCAGTTCACAGCGTTCGATCGCTGCGTCAAACTGTGCAAACAACACTTTTTTCATCTATGTGTAAAAAAAATCTGTCAAAACTTGCTGGGTTACTATATATTTTATGATCCATACATTAACATATGTCATCCATATAATACTATACACCATATTAATAATCTTTTGTTAGAATTATACATAAAGGTACTGTACCAATATTCTATAGCGCGTAGTTTGTCCAAGCGATGTTGACTCATTGCTATTGTCAAGGAACGTGCAGCTCGACCCCTACTTGGATGGGGTGCCGATGATGGTATCTCTGTCCGAGTACTACCGTGCGTCGGAAGAAAGTTGTCAATCGTCGAACTATGTCGGAGGCCTTTAGGCGGTCTAAATACTTCGACACCAGGATTGGCCAATAAACTACTCGAACTTACCACGATTCTAAAATGACATACTTTTTCCGATACAATTTTTAGTTCAAATAGTTCCGTTTGTAAAATCCTGCGCGAGTGTAGTTTAAGAATAGCTGTTCCGACAAGTAAATTCGACTCAGATTTGGTTGAAATTCGATCGTGTTAGAATATAATCCAGCTGTTCAAATATAAAATTATATAGTCTTTCATTGAAATACGACGCCTAGTCCCGCCAGAATATAGCGTTCCGGATATTGTCACGGAATTCGATTTCAGTTTCACGTTGTGGGAATTTGCACATACTTACCTATATTTCTCAAACAGTGTTGTCATATTTTCGTCATAAAATACACCTCATTGGTTTTCGTTTTGTACAAATTACGATAATAATTACCAACGATGGTAAGTTTTGTAACGATATAGAAAGGCATTCTACATTGAGGCATGCGGCTGAACTCCTGCTTGACCATTAGGTGTCAATACTTAGCAAGTTTACAAGCTCTGGCAAATCACAAAGATCATGATCGTTACAATTGTCAAATTAGTCATTCGCTCGCGTTCTATTGGACTTTTCGAATCGTGAATTGGGCATGATTTAAATTCGCTTTAAGTAAACCATGCCTTAAGCATCTTCTTTTGAATGCGTTTTTAGTCATCGGGTTATGCGCCGCAGTAGTGCAGTAGTACGCAGTTCAGATGACGTGATTGACGTACAGATGTTCTTTTGTTTTTCATACCAAACGTACATAGTAGGACGAATGAAAACTCTTCATTTGAACGAGCCCCTACTCTACTGATTTTCGGTTGCACTTTAGTCATTTTGAAGTGCTCTAAACACAAAACTAGTCTTCTACACATCTGCTGTCTCTTTCAATTACGACAAACGAAACTTAAAACAAACGAAAAACATCTTAGTCTGTCCACTATATTCGCTGAACCATCATAGTCAAAGGCCTGGGAGTAGTGTCAACACAACCCTAAGGGTGCCTTCAGATAAGCACACTTACCTCTTCGCGTCATTAGCAAAGATGCACCATCTCTGCTAATTGGGATTGTCCTTCAGCCGACGAACAGTCTTGGCAAACTAAATAATGCTCTAAGTCTAGGTCTTATAGCACAATTGACATTGATTCGAGTGGGGCTTGTCTGATACCAAATGTAAGTCAACTTTTCTGGAAGGTGGCCGGAGTTATTGGTGGCCTAGTTAATGGTGCATTTATATTTGTTGTCATTTGTTTTTAGCCACTGCTGAATAAAAACAAACGATTGTAGTCTGTATGTCAAAAGACTTAAACGAATAATTTGCGTTTGAACTTCTGACTAATTGCCGTACTCGACGACATTAAATCGATACTTACTAATTGACGTAATTTTTCATACATTATATTTCAAAGCCACTCATTAAATCTGTGAGGAAGCATTAAATGCTAACAAACACTCATTTTGAATTGAAACTACGTCTACGGATACACTTTGCTTCTATTTTACATTTTTATCTGACGTTTCGACTCCTTTACAGGAACCGTGCTCACAGAAGACAGACTCATTCAAAATGACTAGTGTTCGCTTAAACTTAAGAAACCAGTCTTCTTCATCGAGTGGATGGTCAACCTGACCAATCCTGGTGTCAGAGTTATTGAGCCGCCAAAGGCCTCTGACATGGCTCATGTAATAACAATAATATTAATAAACAGAGCTTCAAAAATAGGTAAAACTGTAATAATCCAAAAGCCACAAGTAGTCACATTAGAACGCACCCTACATCACATAAAAACAGCGCCAACGTTCCCCGATAAGAAAAATACCCCATTCATTCGAGCAATAAACGAATACTTCATTCCTCAGTATTGAGGCTCCGTTTCGTAGGCTTATGAATCTAAGGAATTTCATTACGAAATTTTTAGGACATCTCACCATTGACGCCCTGAAATGGTTAAGGATATTTTGGGGGTACTTTTGGACATTACCACGTGACCTTTATTTTACCGAAGTACGTAGTAAAAATGAAAAGAGTAAAGTATAAGCCTGTAATGTCCCACTGCTGGGCAAAGGCCTCTCATCTCACTGAAGATATCAGTACAGTGAGGAGGATTAGGCGTAATCACGCTTGCCTGATGCGGCTGGTGATCTCAAACCCGAGCCATGTTATTAGCAATTTAAACGTACTGTTTTCTTAAGTCTTGTGTGACCACGAGTCCTGTAAAGGGGCCGAAATCACTACATAGAATAAAACAAAGTCGCTATTTTTGTCTGCTTGTCCGTATGCTTAAATCTTTAAAATTACGCAACGGATTTTGATGCGGTTTTTTGTAATAGGTAGAGTGATTCAAGAGGAAGGTTTTTATGTAAAAAAAATCCCGAAATTCCCACGGGAACGGGCACAACGCGGGTAAAACCGCGGGGCGCTGCTAGTGTATAATAAAAGCGTAAACGTAGTTTCAATTTAAAAAGTTACTAGTACGGTTAAAAATTTAAAGCACTCCGTGAGCATGAGTTTGGATTCAATTAAGTTCCTATTGCTTAACTGATTTAAGTATACAGTGTATTTTCAGTTCTACTCTCAACTGTTATTATTGTATTGTATTTTCAGTTCTCTTTTAATTTGTACTAAAAATACATTGCTTATAAAACGATGAAACTCCACAAACCTGACGAGCAAAAACTCTTTTTGTTTTTGAAAAATTTTGCATTTAGAAGCGCATTTAAAAAGATAATAATGATGCATGAACGCGACGTTTATTTCAAAGCTCAAACTCGCCTCCGGGGTGAATTATCTCACGGGCCATACAATTTTTAATGAGACCCCCTCCCAACCCTCTGCTAATTAGACATATCTCCACTAGGAGATTTACGTCATTATATTTTCGTACGAACTTTTTGTGGTCTAATAAACTTGTTTGGTTTCATTTTATTAAAAAGGAAAATGTAATTTTAATGAAGAAGTCTGAGAAATGTTGTTTAATGTTTTTTGACGGCGGCGTTGCTTTTAATCTATATATATATAAAAATGAAACCCGTTTTCCTTGCTCAAGGCATCACGCGTGAATGGCTGGACCGATTTCCACGGTTTTGCATTCGTTGTAAAGGTCTCGCACTCCGTGAGGTTTATAGGGAATAAAAATCTCAAAATTCCCACGGGAACGGGGGCGCTGCGAGTGAAACCGCGGGGCACAGCTAGTTATATATAAGAAAGAAAGAAAATATGAGCCTGTAATGTTCTACTGCTGGGCAAAGGCCTCTTGTCTCTCCGTAGTAAGGAGTATTAGGCGTGACCACCAAGCTTGTCCAATGTGGGTTGGTGATCTTTAGACCGAGTCATGTTTGAAAAGTAGGTAAAATGTTTTCGCTAGACCCGGGAATTGAATTCGGGACACAGTCACACAGTCTCAGTCTTGGCAAGCGAGTGTTCTAGACCATTGAGGCGTTTAATATAGTACTTTTTAAAGTTTTTATGAATCGCGGTGCCTCTGTGCTATGTTCATCATAAAAATGTTGAACACCTTAGTACTTTGTCAAATTATAACAAAAATAAAAATGCGATTGAAGTATTAGTAGGTTATAGAAATTTCAATATGACAAAGTTCTATATTAACAAGCTTAACATTTTATGAACTGACTGCGATCTGTTCATTTATGTTTTTTTAACCAAAACCTGTAATTGAGGCGTTGTCCTTTGATGACCCTTCAATTTGTCAAAACCCGGTCACATGTCGGTATTTTGTTTTTAATTGACTTTTTTCAGAAGACCTTTCTGTGACCACGGTTCCTGTAAAGGGGCCGAAACGTCAGATAAAAATCTATACTAATATTATAAAGCTGAAGAGTTTGTTTTGTTTGTTTGTTTGTTTGTTTGTTTAAACGCGCTAATCTCAGAAACTACTGAACCGATTTGAATAATTCTTTCACTGTTAGATAGTCTATTTATCGAGGAAGGCTATAGGCTACATTTTATCCCTAAATTCCCACGGGAACGGGCACAACGCGGGTAAAACCGCGGGGCGCTGCTAGTGTAAAATAAAAGCGAAGTGTATCCGTAAACGTTGTTTCAATTCAGTAGTGTTCGCTTAAACTTAAGAAACCAGTATTTGTATTGACTTTTTAATCGAGAGTTATAAACATACGTTTTCCAAAGTTACTGTTAATTATAATTTGCTGTAACGTGCTACGTAATTGAACCGTATATCTAATTAAACTGTTACGGTAACTTAACTTACGGTTAAACAGCCGTAACTACAACTAATTAAGATGTGGTTTAACTTGGATTTTGGTAAATTTTCGCAGAGGCGATACAGTTGTCGACGTCACTATTTAACAACGCATATAATTTATATAAATACTAGCTCCATGGTTGCACCTGCAGCGCACCTGTTCCCGTAGGAATTTCGGGATTTTCATTACTTATTATCCTAATCCTGACCAAGATAAATAAAATAAAAAGGAATCATTTATATCGGTCCAGTCGTTCTCGAGTTAAAATTGGTGTAACTAACACGACTTTTTTAAATATATAGATTGTGTATATTAATGGCGCCCCCAGGTTTTACCTGTATAGTTCCCATGGGAATTTCGAGACCTTTTGGTTCAACATCGATTAAAAATAGATATGATGCAAACGTTTTGAAATAAAGTATTTATTATTATTATAAAAGTGTTGCTCATAGAGTCTTTTAAGAGGTATACAGATGCAACTCGTAGAGGCCCTTTGGTGATGTTTAATGTAATGGATTACCGTTATTTTTATCCATTACCAAAACCATAGGACCCCTTTTTTTCCTACCCTCTCCAACGGACTGCACAAAGCGCTTATGCTTATTTCTTCATAATAAGCCTAAACTAATTACATCTTTAGTCTCATTGTACTAAGCTTTCTTTATGATTCTCAAAGGTCACAAATACAATGGACGGTTTCAAAACTAGAACTTAACGCTAGTTACTGCAACTTTAATGTAGAGGTTACTGCAGTGCTGATTAATTTATAATGGGATTTGTTTGAACTATAAGAGACCAAGAATACTTTATAGTAATTATTTACAGTTACGTTTTCCTACAGTTGAGTAAAATTAAACTTTATTTACGTTTTGAATTGAATGAAATGTAAATTTAAAAATGAAAGTGTTCACTTAAACTTAGGTAAGTACCTTTACTTACAAATGCAGTCACCAGTTGTTTCTATGTGTTATTTTCTATAGTCACCGTGCGTGACCTTACCACTTGACTGTTTGCCGACTACCAAACCAACACCAAATTAGTTGACCGACTGTCCGTCGACCAAATCAGTCGTTTGCCGAATAATGCCGAATACCGTATTCCATACAGAAGCGGTCACCGCATGTTGCATGCGGTCCGATTCAATCTATATAACATATTGTACAAGTTCATTCATACATTCATTCATTTCAAAGAGGTTTTTCAAGTTTTTAGACCGCCTTTAGGCCTCCGACATGGTCTAAACATTGGTACAACCGAGCCCGACTGCTAAACGTGGACGAAGCACGGTAGCACTCAGATAGAAATGCTACGATCGGTCACCAGCTATCGAAGTAGGGGCCGATCTGCACGTAACATTTGCATTAACTTAACACACACACACACACATACTAACACACAGCTTGTCTATTATTCATGTCATTGGCTAAAAATAAACATTTATCGATTTATTACAATGCTTTGCGATTTGAACTTTGTTAACTAGTAATTAGTTATTTATGCTGTTAGGTTTGGCTCACGAGTAAAACTAGTATTGAAAATACATTAACATTTTGTTGAAATCGCCGATAGCAACTTGTAAACTAGCTCATTCTTAACAATCCCTTAGGCCTGAAACTGCGTTAAGTCGAACGGGCAACCGTTGCGGGACCACGCGCGGGTACCGTCACGAGTGGGCGGGCGGTTCCACGCAGGTGTCCGTCGCACGGAGACGGACCCTGTTGCGCGGGCGCCCACGCGTATCACTTTTGTATGAAACCGTGTGGGCGCCGCTTAACGTACTTTCAGGCCTTAAAGCACCAGACATACAAATTGGCGTCTCTGCGGGCCAGTGGTCATACAAATACAAGGAAAACGCAACCCGCACCCGGTCTACACCCCACCTGATCCCCACTATGTGTGTCTTGCATTTAAATAAAGAAGTAAATAAAAGTACATAGAATGAAGCGAAACTCTTCTTTATCTTCATAATATATTAGTTAAGATAAAACATTTGATATAACGCTCAAGTAGGAAACTTTATTGCGACACTAACTTGCGCTTACTGCAAATTAATTTAGAACAACTGAGATTCACAAGAAATACATTACGAACTTACCCTGACTCAATTAGGGATTTAAAGAGAATACATTACTACCTATTAGGTAGTAGTTATTTAATAATATGGAATATTTGTATAAGTAATTATTGTTGTACATTTATTGCACAGATTTATACAGATATTACGAGTATTCATCAATTTAAGCCAATATTGTCCCACTGCAGGGCAAAGGTCTTACCCCAATCCTTCCATACATCCCTATCGTGAACCACTTCCCTCCAGTTTTTTATAGAAGTGCAAAGAAAATAATGATCTTTATTTTTCATTAATTATAATTTTTCAATATAAATGAAAATTGTATACGAGTACTTATTATATTGTTATGTGTTTGAATGCCCATTTCAGAGATGTACTTTAGAAAGGACCTAAAACGTATATAGTAATGATACATGAATTATTTAAGTAAGTAGGTTTGTGTAGTTTAGTGCAACCCTAGTGTCGGAGTTTTTAGACCGCCTAAAGGCCTCCAACTTAGGGTGCGTTTCTATTGAAGCAGATTGCAGTTGTGCAAAGCTCAATCAACTATCACAAAGCCTATCAACTGAAATAATCGGAACCGAAAATTTAACGTCCCCTTCGAAGCACGGCAGCGCTCACACAGAAATGCCTCTATCGGCCACCCATCCAAGTAACCCGAACTGCACGTTAAATTTATTATACAAGTTATTATAACATTTCGAACTTTCATGTGTATTCTACGTGTGTAAATTACACCAGTCTGAAAGCCGGTTAACATCATGTTTGGAATTCGAAGTTTATAGCGCAAATATTTATTTGGTTCGAGCTTAGAACGATATTGAGATTGAGTAAATGTTACGTGGTACAAAATCGGAGTAAACTTAGTAGCATCTCTGTTTGACTTCAATGCTCTCGTCGTAAAGCATGTTATCTACACTAATATTATAAAGAGGAAAACTTTGTTTGTTTGGTTGTAATGAATAGGCTCAAAAACTACTGGACCGTTTTAAAAATTGTTCCACCATTCGAAAGCTACATTATCCACGAGTAACATAGGCTATTTTTCATCCCGAAATTCCCACAGGAATGGACACAACGCGGGTAAAACCGCGGGGCGCTGCTAGTATACCTTTAATATGCTGCACTCAGAAACGTTAATTAAATTGGACTACTAATTAACTTAATTTTTCATACATAATTATGTTAAAATTGGTCATTTAGTCTATACTCAGAAAGCATTTTTGACGTCTCTCTGAGTAAGGGCGTAAATACCGCTCTCAGAGACATCCATTAACTCGGCGGGAGGCGCTACCGGGTAAAATTTACCACATAGTGCATACTTTCGAAAATATTTATTTTTGTGCGTAATTTTGTGCAGCGCCGTTTTAGGTACCTTTCGACAGATGTTCCACGGTCCGCCATTTTGAATAAGGGGCCAGTTAGCGCGTGTTGTTGAACCACGACGGACGTAAAAGGTGCGTACGGGTAATTTTTACCCAGTAGATTTTTTTCAAAAAAGTGCCATATTAAAATATTTTTCGATTCGATTATAATTATAAGTAAAGATATATTGTCAAGATATATGTTCTTTTAAAATTGATCTCATTTTTTTGTTTTTTAATAAGTTTAGAGAATATTTTTCGTTTTGTGCACAAAATGGCTGAGCTTTTGGGCTGTGTTTTAAAATTTCGAATATAACATATTATACTAAGCATTAATTAGTTTCCAACTTTCTTGTTTAATTGAAAATATAACACAATATAATATAAAAATTGGTTTATTTAATTACCCATAAAATAGCTCTAGTTCTTACAATGAATATTATTGTGGTATTTTTTACCCAGTAGCGACAGTCAGTGTTGGTATATGGGGCGCGCTTCCCGCCGAGTTAAATGGAAAAACTAATTGACGGATTTTTTTTTAGTTATCTATCAAAATTAGTCAATAAATCTCCATTAAAGATCCCTACTAAAGGCGTCAGGCCATGTCAGGTCTGTAGGCATTCTCGAGGATGGCATCAGGGGTGGCTAATAGGGAGTTTGATTGTTGATAGTTGATAGTTAGGATTTGATATTTTTAGTTAGCGTTGCATTGACTTTAATATAAGTTACAAGTAGTATTGTTATATGATCGGATTTAATATGTAGAATGTATGTATAGGTAATGTATTTTATATCAGTTAGGATGGATTATAGATGCATTCTTAAGCGAACACAACACATTTTGAATTTAAACTAAGTTTACGGATACTATTTATTTTACATTTTATCTGACGTTTCGGCCCCTTTACAGGTTTCGGTTCGGTTTCAGAGTGAGAGTGAGAGAGTGAAAGAGCGATGATCGTTTAAATTTCTAATGTGCAATATTTAATAATTTTGAAAGCTTTTGTAACTTAAACATATTTAGGTACTAATGAAAGAATCTTTCGTCTCTCCTTCTTTTCATTATTCTTGCAAATCCAAACATAAAATAACGTTCCCTCAAAAAAGTGTAACAATATCCTCATAATATATTCACTATTCTACAGAACAGAAAACAATACTAACATAGTAACATAGATACAGGAAACACGTCACAAGATCATCATCAAAGGAGCTAGTATTGTACAAATGTCCCCAATTTACCCGGGCGCGGTAATTATATCCGGTTTCAGACAAAACAGGACTTATAATGGACCGTATTTCTTCTCGCAATGGAAATAAGAGTACACTAGATTTTATTTGATTTTTTTTCAAAGCGTTGCTTTGTTGATTTCTGTTGAATAAAATTTAATGACAAAAGTTGGACATTGAATGGAGTTTGACATTGTTTATTTACTACAATGAAGACGAACGATGTATTGTTAACCGGTTTTTGGAAAAGAAGTTGTGAATACAGTTGTGATCTATTGTTATTTTATATGTTTGTTTAGTTTAGAACAATAAGTGTAAAGGTAGCTTTAGGCTAAGAGTAAGGGGTTGTTATTGTTCTATTGGACTGCGCATCGCTTCGCTGTTCTCCGCTCCTCTCTGCTGCGCTCTGCTTAAATGGAAACGTACCTTAATAAACTGCCGAAAAATAAGTCTATTTCGGTAGTATTACTACACCCTCCAATAATTATTTGGTTTCGTTTTGGCTATGTCAGTTTATTCCCTTTCATCTTTTTCTTTGCTTTTTATATCAATTATCTTTTAGAATTATTCTAATAATATTGCATGTCAAAAAGCTTACAACAATATTGCTTCTATTATTTTAACTAACTTTTATACAAGGCAATAAACCGTGACTGCAAAACGGTACCTGCTATTAAAACTTTCACAGTAAATTAACTCCAGAATAGTTTAAAAAGCGACTAGTTACCTAGACTTAGTTCAAGCGGCGAAACTTGTTAGGGAAATACGTTCTCTTTCAAATATAGACTTCTATTTTTAAGGCTTCGTAAGCACTGAAGTTTAGTAGTTTAATATCTTGATTACATTATTACCTTCGACGTCTAAACTGTTTCAATCTACTTTATTCAACTACGATAGCCGTCATCACGTCATATCATCAATTGCTTTTCGGTGCCTCAATCACTACATATTATAAAACAAAGACCCGGCCGCGTCTGTCTGTCTGTTTGCGATTAACTCAACTACTACTACACGGATTTTGACGCGGATTTTTTAAATAGATAGAGTAATTCAAGAGGAAGGTTTATGTATATTAAAATTCCTGAAATTCCCACGGGAACGGGCACAACGCGGGTAAAACCGCGGGCACTGCTAGTGTGATCATACAATCATGATTTACGAATAACACAAAATTGAGTTGGTAAAATCTGGTGATAAAAACTGAAAACAGAGTCCCATGCCCCCATATCAACGGTTATTGAAAAAATCCCGACAAAATGACGGTACATAAAAACAATTCAATAAACCCCAAAAAAACATTTTCAATCAACAAAAACAAATATCTCCAATTTCAAAATTCACGTCTACTGAAAACGGTCACTGAAATACGAATAAAACGTGGAGAGAAGCGGCAAAGGTGCCGATATTAAAATTCATTTATTGCCACATTATTCCGATGATGCCCTGAATTTCAAAATGAGATTCCGCCAGCCTACGTGACGCCTTAACAGATTGAACCGTAAGAGATCTCTCTGTTTTATTATCGAATTCGCATCTTATTACCTCTGGTATATTTGGTGTCTAATATCTTAATGATCTTTGTTATTTTATTAGCTGTCCTGTAGAAAAAATACAGTTGGGAATGTCACTCGATAGTCACTTGTTCATGAGCACAAACTTCTACTGAGTAAGTTCGAGTACGTTAGTGGCCATTTTAGACCGCCTAAAGGCCTTTGACATGGTCTAACGATTGAATCAACGCTTCGCTTCGCTACGATGCGATTGCCTTTTATCTAACGGGGATACGTCTAAGTATAGGCTTTTTTAATCAAGTCGCGCAATATTGTCTGTTTTATTTTTAATTGAAACGCTCGTCAAATGCTTCCTTCTTAGTAGAGACTAGCAGCGCCCCGCGGTTTTACCCGCGTTGTGCCCGTTCCCGTGGGAATTTCGGGATAAAATGTAGCCTATAGCCTTCCTCGATAAATAGACTATCTAACAGTGAAAGAATTATTCAAATCGGTTCAGTAGTTTCTGAGATTAGCGCGTTTAAACAAACAAACAAACAAAACAAACTCTTCAGCTTTATAATATTAGTATAGATTTAATGAATGTACTTGTAATAAGTAAGTAGTAATTAAGTTCGAGTAGGTTAGTGGCCAACCTTGGAGTCAGAATTTTTAGACCGTCTAAATGTTCTCATAATGAAAGAAATGTAATGTATGAAATATTACGTCAATTACTTAAGTGTCGTTTTAATAACGTCTCTGAGTGCGGTAGAAATACTATGTTGAAAGCCGATATAACATAATCCAACACCAGAATAGACCGATACCCCACATCAAGTCTGTTTGCATATTCAAATAGTGTTTGCTATGATATTATGTATTTAAAGCTCTATCTATGTTACAAGGATTTACATTTTAGATTTTTACATTCTACTATGTGGATAATACGGACACAAATTTTATTATGGTGTGCTAATAACTGATCTGCAAGCCCATATTTGATCTGTTTGACGCGAACAAAAGTCATTTTAATTTTAAACAGTCAGATTATCAGTACAAGTTGTCTAACAGACAAAAAAGTATGTACCTACCAGACAAGTTATTGTATTCAATGCTTTGTCTTTATTTCATTACTAGCTGTGTTCCTTAAATACAGATTTGATTATAGCGTACTTAACCTTTAAATTAGCACGACTTTTTAAACTTGGCTTGTTGCTACTATCCGTCTTGCTCTGAGATAATAATGGTGTACTTTTTTAAGTAGTCGTTAGCCCAGACTAATTAGAAACTTCGTAAGTTCTTTCCTAAAAAAGGATTTTGTGGGAAAGTTCTGTATAACTACTTCGTTGCAAGTTTTGAGAAAAAACTTCAGATTAAAAAAGTTTGGTAAAAATGGGTTGGAATTTTTTTTGGTGTACAATCGTGAAGTTCCCTACCGGTCAAGTTCTTAGGTAACTGGACAAGTAATTACTCTATTGCTTTCTAAACGTGGTTGTCTAGTTTAGGGCATACACTGCGTTAAGCGTGCGTACGCCGCGGTTCCATACAAAAGTGAACCGTCGCGGGCGCCCGCGGCGTGCGCACGCCGCGTGTGGCTTCATACAAAAGTGAACCGTCGCGTGAACCGACGCGTGCGACGTACCTACGCACGCTTAACGCAGTGCTGACCCTTCTACTTCTACAAAATATTACATTCATTGTACAATTATTTTTAACGAGTATAGTTCACTTCAAAAAAATTTAGTTTCATTTTCGATTTTATTTCCCACGAAATTATTAATGTTTAGTCCACTAAAAAAATGTTCCATTCATTTTACATATTTTGGAACGAATCTAATTGGTTTTTGAACCACAATTTCTTTGAACCCAAACCTGAAAAATATTCTTTAGATCTTTCAAAAAACGGCCCCACATTCGTTAGTTTGCAATTCTGTAGATTTATTACCATCAAAGCGATATCAGCCGTATACAAGGGCTTGTTCCGCCCTATTGAGAAATCAATCGACCCTTATAATTTCGTATCGTAAATACGACTCCATTTATTATATTACGACCGTTGCAGACTATAGTTCAGACAAGCTATGGATTGACTGTCTTAACGCCGTGAAGATAGTCTAACAATTCGTAAGACTGTCTTGTAAGTCTAACGAGTCGTAAAACTGACTCACCAGTCTAACCAGATTAAGACTGGCTTTAGATTGTTTAAGAAATGTTAAGGTCGACTTATTTGCCGCCAATGACCAATTTATTAGCGAACTTTTACGAACGTCAACAAATCTTTAGCCTAACATACAAAGAAGTCTAACGCGAATAAGTCAGCAGGTGTGGGCTCCTTCTTACATTTTATAGACTTGAAGCAGTTTAAAAATTGTCTAGACTAAAGTCTGCACAGACTCATAGTTATTCCTTTGGAATCTTTCTCCGTTATATTCGGTTGTTTGCTTTTGTCTACTTAATGATATTATTATCCGTAAGTACTAATATGTTCTGGACGAGAAGTTTATTAGTAGTGGAATCTCGTAGTGTAGTTTGACCAAGCGATGTCAGTACATTGCGATAGTTAAACAATGTGCAGCTTACCCCCTACTTGGATGGGTGGCCGATAGTGGCATTTCTGACCGCTACTGTGCTTCGGAGGGTACGTTAAATTGACGTTCCTGGTTGTTTCAATCGTTAGACCATCGGAGGTCTTTAGGCGGTCTTAAACTTCGATACCAGGGTTGGCCACTAACCGACTCGAAATTAATGGATGAATGTGTGAGTGGTCATCCTGGTCCATTCATGTATGGCTGCGATAAATTGTCGATCTCGGATGTTTCAATAATGACAACAGAATATGTCGGAGGTGTAACGGCGGTCTCCAGACAGAGACCAGGAAAACCAGAAATATCCGGGACCAACTGCTTAACGTGCCCTCCGAAGCACGGTAGCGCTCAGATAAAAATGCCAATATCGGCCACCCATCCCAGTAGGGACCCAGCTTCACGTTGCTTAACATTCGCAATGAACTCACATCTACATCAAACTACGAGCGCAACAACTAATATAACTAATTTAAATAGCTATTTAATAAGCTAATTAAAACTAATTTCCGTAGCGTTTGACAGATTGAAGTTTTGACATTACAAGTTTCATGTTCTATTTGTTTCTGACGTTCGCTCTAACTTAATGTAAACTAAGCTTTAGTTTTCGGTCATGTACAAAACTTTTCGGTTTTGGATTAGGGTCATTCAGTGTTGATTATTTAATACTTTGATTTGAACTTTGACTCGGGTTACTTGTTCTTGGTTTTTCATAAAATAAATTAAGAATGTACCCTATAATTTAATAATTTGCATGCCTTAGAGGTAGAACATATTGATCCTATTTAATGTAATCAATCACCTTTATATTTACATATGTTTGCGCAAATAAATATTTCATTTCATTTCATTTCAATTCACACAGATTTTACCTGGATATTATATTCATTCATTCATTTTGACTAACTCATTCATTCTGACTATTTATCATGTCCTGCAATGTAAACACTTTTATCTACACTAATGTTGTAACATTCTACTTATGTTTCCAATACTTGACTTATAATTACTACTGTTATAGCGCAGACAACTAAAACACTCAATTTAAGCAATTGCACATGATGTTATAATATCCACATCGATATCGTAAAATCTCATTATAACATCGCGGCCTGCGCGGCGCGCGCCCTGCGGCCCTGCGCGCGCAGCTGCGCTCTCATTGGTTAGATTTTAATGGCGGCAAGTTCACTGTGACAATTCACGTTCGCGTGAATTTAATGTTTCGCAATGTGTTTTGTTTTTAAAATTTTGTTTGATTAATTGCATTAGTGAAGATAAAGTAGTGTATGCATCTGCATATAACACGGGTATTAAAACACTCGTTACTATTATGAAACTCGCTGCGCTCGTTTCATAAACTCACACTCGTGTTTTAATACCCTTCTTTATATGACAGTTGCATAAACTACTATATCGTGTCCTGCAACGCACGGTAGCGCATAGTTTGTATTTTCAATAGGTATTTGGGAACACTTGAATACTTTTAATATACGTCGATTTCTTGATTTCTCTCTTCACCAAAGACTATTCAACCTACACATATCTTCATTCCCATCACTAGATGACTTACTTTTCAAAGGGCAAAAGTTTATAGAAACGCGAAAAAATCTTTCTACGCCTCATTTACTCCTATACTAAGTTATGGGATGCAGTTTCAAGTGATCTATTCAAAACGAAGGGAAAATGTTTCCCTGCGGACTATATCCCTTCTTTGTTCACGTCTTCAAAAGGCCAATTGTCCGATTTATACGGAAACAAGCTTTCGGTTCGGGTTCAAAGCTCTTCAGAGTATATTTTCATGTAGATAACTTTTCCATCTATTTTGTATTTGATAAAGTTATCAAGTTTAGCGGTGATTGCGTGTAATCTGCTTCATTGTGCTGATAACCTCAAAGACCTTTGTACATGTGGAATCAAAATAATGGTTTGAGTCATGAGAGCATCATGAAATAAAACATGAGTTTACAATGGGTGCCATGACGGGCATTTTTCAAAAATAGAACATAATTATTACGCAGACAATTATGTTCAATATTAAAAACTACAAGTCATTGTCGCTGTCAATTAGAACAAGAAAGTTCTTTTTTCAAAAATTTGCTTGTCATTGCTGCACAGCGGGTAACCCATCCCGCCATAATAATTACCAAGAAAGTATAATCCAATTAAAGAGAAGAAATTTTTAGTGCTTAAGTAATTACCAAATTCACTAATCAGAGCACTTAATTTGAAAGGCAAAGCGTCTATAAAACAAAATGATAAAGAGCCACGAAGAGCTAATACATCAACGGACCTTCATAAAGCATAGTCCATCGTATGAACTAGGCCGTAATAATGCTAAGTTTTCGAGTCACGTTCGTTCTCAGCTACCAAGGGCCTGGGTCCCACTGTAAGAACCCAGGAACGTAATACACCGTCATAAAACTTATTGGTTCCAATAGTTTAGAATTGATCTGGTGCTGGAGCTCAATAGTTTGAATTACGCACAGAAGTTAAGGCCCTTATTGGAATAGCTCATGAAAGCAAACTGCTCCTAGATTTGAATTGAAAATGACGATATTACTGTTTTTGATAGTGTTTTGTTTTTGTTGATTACTTTTATAGCAAACTAGCAGCGGCCCGCGGTTTTACCCGCGTTGTGTCCATTTCTGTGGGAATTTCGGGATGAAAAATAACCTATGTTACTCGTGGATAATGTAGCTTTCGAATGGTGAAAGAATTTTTAAAAACGGTCCAGTAGTTTTTGAGCCTATTCATTACAGACAAAGTTTTCCTCTTTATAATATTAGTGTAGATATTCTTCTAGATTCGGTATTTGCATTTTAATTTAACAAATCATTGATGTCAGGTTTCCTTTGCAGAACTGCAAACTGCAACTCAATTAAAGTAAACTTTCGAGATTTGATTACAGATTAGGACAGGTGAAGTTGATATAGTTAATATTAATTAAATAGGATGGAACCACTACTCTATATATAATATATTTTATATAGCGGTCATACCAATCGAAATTAAATTTTATTCATGAAACTTCAATGAGACTTATGACAATATCAGCCAAGGCACTCCAAGTATATCGCAGAAACACATTTCATGTTTCATTTTGTATGTTAAATCTTTATTTGAACAGCTTTCGGCGTGAATAGCAATGGCGGAACCGAGGAATGCTTTTGAAATTCATTATTAAGAAATTTCAAAAGCGACCTTTATTAAGCCCTTGTTCCAGTTTAATTAAGTTTTTAAACATGTTTAATAAGAATAAGACTGCGTAGTGTTTTCAATGTTTGAGACAATCGTTTAAAAACATGATATTTGTTTTTGGAGATGAAACCTCTTCAGCCAAGTCAAAGACAAATATTTTATTCAGTTTTGGCTCCAAAAAGGCTTTATTGACGTACTATCAAACCTTGATTTTACTTAATCTGTTTATATTTGTACGTATTGTCATATTCAAGGTAATATGTTTTGGAGTGAAAACTTCTTTGAAATTATTCTTCGTGAAAAATGTTTAACTGTTCAAATGTTCAGGACACGTGACCTGATCGAAAATTCGTAAGACCTTATAACGTTAATATTCAAGTTTTGTATTACTGGTTAGTACGCGGCAAAACACCCAGGGCCACATTAATAAACGCATATTAGGAACAAGTCACCTTTCAAAGGGTTTGTCACTTTCTGACAAACACAATTTTCCGTAGAGCAAAAGAGACAAAACACTTTATAAGAGTATTTTAGTTACAGAGCGTTCATAAGGCGTACAATGTGTCTAGCCGGATGCACACTAATGGATCCATGTGTTTCCGCGATCCAGCAATCCAGCTACTCAAAGATCGCGGAGCGCCGATCATGAATAACTATCATCAATCATCATCAATCATGAATAGTCATGGATCCTCACCGTAGATCGTCCGTCATCCACGCCGTCTGTGTGAAAAATCCAATATTAATATTAATTAAGTGAGGGTAGTTACAAATTAACTTGATTTTTCTACCGCCATATTATGGTGGTAACTGCAATGACACTACCAGTCTGCCCGCGAACGCGAGTGGTGCAGTCCACTTGAAACGTCGAAAAAAAAAGTGTTTCACTGACTTTTAACAGTCTGCCGCGCAAAAATGGTGTACCGGTAATAGTGTGTGTGTTTAAATCGCGAAAGTTCATGAAAAACGAATACCACACTTGGTTTAGGCATAAGACCACGTCCGGTGACCATCAGGAGGCGGGTGAAGCGCTCGCGACAGCGTCTCTCCCTGCACGTAAGTTCCCTTATTACAAAACCTCCGTCGTACGTAAGTTCCTGCATTAACAACAACAAAAATAATGACATTAACGTATGTTTCAATTCATAGTAAAATTAGGCATAAGATGTCTAAAATTGGTGGTGTGGGAAACCTGTGTCTATCAGTGGAACACTAACCTGCACAAACTTACTTACTTTGTATAAAACTAGCAGCACCCCGCGGTTTTACCTTCGTTGTACCCGTTCCCAAAATTTCAGGTTGAAAGTAGCCCATAACCTTTCTGTTGAATGTGGCTAAACATTACAAAAATAATATTTCAAATCGGACCAGCAGTTCCTGAGATTAGCGCGTTCAAACAAACAAACTCTACAGCTTTATAATCTTCTTATATATAAAATTCTCGTGTCACAATGTTCGTTCCCGTACTCCTCCGAAGCGGCTTGACCGATTCTCATGAAATTTTGTGAGCATACTGAGTAGGTCTGACAATCGGCCAACATCTATTTTTCATCCCGAAATTCCCGCGGGAACGGGTACAACGCGGGTGAAACTGCGGGGCGCAGCTAGTATTAGTATAGATTAGATAAAGAAAGATTGTTGATTACTTCGCTACTACACTTCTGGTAGTGACCCAGCAAAACCCCTCGCTAGACAGATCACAAAATTAATCTCTAACTCAAAAAACACGCTGGGAAACTTCCTCGGACCAAATCATGACCAACCTTTTATCTATTGACTATCACTTGCACCCTAGTGATTAATGATAGAGCATGAATACTCTGTCCCTCACCAACCCTACTTATCTGAAAGGGACAAATGAAGATCTGATGATTCCTATCTTTATATTGATTAATAAAGGGTCTTCGATAACTTGGATATTGTAACCAATATGCTAATAAGTTTCAAGTTCATGTTTGATTGAAATATCCTAAGTTAACAATGATTAATATTCACTTGAGCATGATCACGGTCCATTGGCTGTGTTTTTTCTTTTAAATTATGTATGAGGGAATCTTGAGAATGGATTTATAAGAGAATATTTTGTATTGCTGGTCTGTAGCTATTGAAAAAATCAGCCAAGTGCAAGTGGGACTCGCGCACGAAGGGTTCCGTACCATTATCGAGCCAGAAACGGTAAAAAAATCATGTTTGTTGTATGGGAGCCCCCCTTAAATATTTGTTTTATTTTATTTGTTGTTATAGCGGCAATAAAAATACATCATCTGTGAAAATTCCAACTGTCTAGCTATCGTTCTTGAGATACAGCCTGGTGACCGATAGACAGACAGACGGACAGAGAAGTCTCAGTACTAGGGTTCCGTTTTTACCCTTTGGGAACGGAACCCTAAAAACATGAAGTCATAAAAACAGTACCAGCGTAATATCAATCATGCTTGGTATCATTGAATCAATTGTCATATTTCTCTTGTAAAATGCTACTTATTTCAACGTATTAAGCTACATTTCAGCACTAAAGTACATTGAGGCTGCAGATATGAGAAACGTAACGAGATGGGCGGACGGCCAACTTTTACGTTCGTTTCAAACATCATTTTGTATCTTATATTATGGCAAGTTTCTCGTCAATGTTTTGTAGATTTATTCGTATATGTATTAAATATTACCAGTCACACTAGAAATTATAATTTCTATATAATGTATACTAGCAGCGCCCCGCGGTTTTACCCGCATTGTACCCGTTCCCGTAGGAATTTCGGTATGAAAAATAGCCTATAACCTTCCCGTTGAATGTGGCTATCTATTACAAAAAGAATTATTCAAATCGGTTCAGTAGTTTCCGAGATTAGCGCGTTTAAACAAACAAACAAACAAACAAACAAAAACAAACTCTTCAGCTTTATAATATTAGTATAGATATATTTTTCCTTGAACTATTAGCAATGTTTTTCACTACATCCTGTCATTTCACATAGATCAATGGCCAACCTTGGTGTCAGAGTTTTCGGAACACCAAAAGTCCTAAACATAGTCTAATAATTTCAGCATTTCTATGTGACCGCTACCGTTCTTGGAAAGGCACGTTAGCAGTCAGCCGTGGTTTTTAAACAACTTAATAATCTATACTGTAATATTATAAAGCTGCAGAGTTTGTTTGTTTGTTTGAACGCGCTGATCTCAGGAACTACTTGACCGATTTGAAAAATTCTTTCAGTGTTGGATAGTCCACTTATCGAGGAAGGCTAAGGCTATTTTTCATCTCGAAATTCTCACGGGAACGGGCACAAGGCGGGAAAAACCGCGGGGCGGTGCTAGTACTTAATAATGAACTGTAAATAACCCGTGATTGCATAAACCAGTGTTGTTCTAAGATCGATACTGTTATTATATTTAGGTTTTTCTATTTGTATCTACCCCAATAACAGCTGCGCAAATAGTCTCAAGTTTCAGGTAGATAACCAACAATTGAATTAATACGATATTCTAACGATACGAAAGTATGATTATGAGGTGATGTGGTTAAGTGAAAGAAATATTTGGTTATTTGAGTGAGTTTTATGTTTGTAATAGTAACAGCTAAATAGACTTAGTATTTGTTATCTGTTATTTTTGTAACTAGTATTATACTTACTTTTAATAACTTTTTAGTTTTATTTGATATTTATTCTATTCACATCACTTGTTTATATACTTAATATACATATTCGTCCAATTATTAGTAACTACGGGGCAGTGTTAAATTTCTTTATTCTAATTAGTGAACGGCGCGAAGTGAATATTTTGAAAAAGAACACTGGTGATAGTGAGCACTACATCAAATATACATACATCAAAATAATGTTAAATAGTAATAAATATCAAGTAATGTTACTATAGCAAATAACAAGTAAAACTATTGTCATTAAAATTGTACGTATCGGACATAAAACTTTAACGCACAAATGACGCGAACTCACGTTTCAATACCAAAGCAAATATCATGCAATAGAATATTCCCAATAAAACTTCAACTTCCAACCCTATATTTTATTTCTACGTAACTATTTACTATTCCCCTCTGGAACCGCGTGTATCGAAATGCATTGGACATGTTTGATTCACAGCTCAATTTTCCAGGAATGTTGAAAGTACAAGAGAATCCCTTGTTGATAGTACAATAGGAATATACGAGTCTCTGTAACACTGTTTGTGAGGCTGGTATAGGCAGGCCAATACACGCGGCCTACTGGATGTGGGGTTTGGTCAGTTCGATGGCGGGAAAGGAAAAGAGTAAAAAGGAGATTGTATATGTTTTTTGCCTAGGTTTGGTGTCAAAATTTAAAAAACAGTATTCCATTTACCTTATGATATTCATATTTAGAACAGAGGACAGAGAACAGAGAACAGAACAGAGATGAGGTATCTACAGTTCTTTTCTCAATAGTAAAAAAAAAATAAGAATAGATATTTTTTTTCGAAAAACGAACACAAAATTAAAGTAAGACAACGAATGTTCAATCTCCCTTTTTCAAAAAGATCGCTTGTCACTGTCACTGCATCGCGGCACCAATTAAGAGTATTACATAAAAGTTACTGCCACAAAACGGTCTTTACTTATTAAGTATATAAGGGTAGTTTGACAACGTGTTACGCCATTAATTATCAAAATTTGCAATATTCTTATGGTTATTAGGTTTCAAACAAACCGCATGAAAATGACATTTATGGCTGAAGTTTTTGAATAATGGACGCGGAGAATACATCTTTTAACAACTTAGTGAACTATAGTCATATTCAAGTATTTAAATGATCAATTACCTGAATTTATAAGATAGTATAGCAGCGCCCCGCGGTTTTACTCGCGTCATGCCCGTTCCCACGTGAATTTCGAGATGAAAAATAGCCTGTAACATTTCCGTTGAATGTGGCTATATATTACGAAAATAATTATTCAAATCGGACCAGTAGTTCCTGAGATTAGCGCGTTCAAACAAACAAACTCTGCAGCTTTATAATATTAGTATAGATTTAAATGATCAATTACCTACAATTTTTAACATAGCATAGTAGCAAACTGATTATAGACAGTTTTGTTCGTGTCTAACAAGTCAGGCTGCTCAAAGGTCTCCGAGACAATCTGAAACAACCGGGACCGACTGCTTAACGAGCCCTACAAAGCAAAGAAAAAAATACTTTTATTTGAGTTCCTAATGGTTCGACCCCACCTTTATGTTGTCTCTTGAAGAGGCTGCAGAGGTCAGATATTGTATATTTTCTATTTTTATATCGGTCTATATATCTCCGGATTACATGGCCGGCGGATTAGAAAATACTTTTAGGGTCACATTTGAGTGCACCGATCAATTACAGATGTTGTTAAATCTTTATTACGTGCTATGTGGTAAAGTTTCTTGAAGATCTATCGTTGTACGAGAGTCTATAGCGAACGTTGTATCAAGTGTGTAGATAATTCAAGTAAATTTTCGTGGCCGTTTCATGATTGAAACGACCGGGACTGACAACGTACTATTCAAAGCACGGAAGGCTCATTTATAGTAACACTGAATTCTGTCTGGTTTCTGGTATCTAAGTTGTGCCACATTATATATCTTTAGTAATATGATAAAGCGGAATAGTTTGTTTTTGTTTGTTTAAATGCGCTAATCTTAATAGCAATATTATTTTTGGAATAGATAGCCACATTCAACTTGAAGGTAACAAAAGGTAAGCTATCACATCTCGACACTCCTACAAACACGGGCACAACGCGGGTGAAACCGCGGGGCGCTTCTAGTGTTAATAATTAGATTAGATTAATATTACATATTAACCTACCAAACCAATGTGGGTCATGAATGTTAATAATCTAATCTATATGGATAACACGATATATCCATGGACTTAAACTGTAAGCTTTAGCCTATTCAGTTCCCGACACAATTTTCCACTCAAACTAAAATGTGTGGCACAAAAAGAGTTTCTGGTAGAGAAACTTTTTTATTTATCAGTTTGAATGGGAACGATATTGTTTCGAATACTGTAAGCTTGGAACGAAAGCTTAAATTGAAGAAAGCTGAAACAAACTTTAGAACCAATTCTGTAGTGTACCTTAATATTCACCGGGTCGTATCTTAAAAAAATATTTTTTTTTGCTGGTCTGGGAATTTATGAAATAAATATCCTTGTTATCAAAAGAAGGATGGTTCGTTAATGAAAGTGGAAATATGCCAGTATCAATATACAAACATTACAATCGTAAAGAGAAGCTCTTGTCAGTTTAGAAGTAAAGCCCTCAGAGACGTCAAATACTTCCTCAGTAGAGATTTAATGAGTGATTTTGTTACGTAATGTATGAAAAATTACGTTAATTTGATAAGTAACAATTCCTGTGGAATTTAAACTAAGATATTTATTCCACAAATGAATAAGAAAAACAATTTAATTGTTTGTAGTTAAACTGAGCTTTGTGATAAATGTAAAAACCACAACGTAAAAAAGCCAAACGGAAAACCGCGAAAATTCTTGCTCGAAATATTTATTCTTTTAAAAAGTTATTGTATTTCATAAAAACGGGGCATACATTAATTAAAATCGTATTCCCAGCTCAGCGAGTTCAACAGACAATATTTTTCAAGTTACAAAAGTCGCTTCTTTGTTGTTTATGAAAAACTCCAAGTACTCGTAAACATTCAGGAACTAAGTAGAGTATTATTCAGTGAGTGAATTCATTTTCTTTACTGCTTCAGTTTACCACATTCTTAAGCATCTATTCATGTATGAAACCTGATGTTTTTACAGCACATTTCATCCAGATTTTTTATTCGCGTCGTTTATTAAGGACATTAAGGGGCAACCACACGAACCACAACCACACCACATCGCACCAACAGAATGTGGTCACGTGTGAAAAGTGTGGTGCAACTTTTTGCAACTGCGTTGTGCGACAATGTGTGAAAATGTCGATGTGGTAGCGTTGTTGGTAGTAGTTGCGATGTCACGGTTGCGTTGTGGTGTTTGGCGGAAGCGGTCGATAATCACTCAAAATGTGAATCGTACTATTATTTTTAAAATAATATATACGTCCACTCACGTGTTGCGATTGTGGTGCGGTGTGGTGAGTTTGGAGTACTTGTTTGCACACACTTAGTGAGTTTACAAGCGGCGTGCTCGCTCATCAAGTTTGAAATTTGATTAGCATGACCTTTGATTATAAACTCACTTGTATTTTGAGTACTCGATCAATATTAACGATGCTTTAGTCACTGTCAAATATTGCAAACGATTCTTCAATCAATTAATGATATTTGCCTCAATTCAGTCGTGCTTATAGTTTCTAATGAGAATACTAAATATAATCTTAGTTTCCTAAATGTTAACTGAATATAGTTGAACTATTTAGATTGACCCAATTTAGTAAAATGGAATTGAATAATATTTTGCATAAGAGTGTAGTTTGGAGACAATACGCAATAATACCGCCAGCTACAAAAGCTTGTAAAATATGAATCTAAATACTTGCTGGACGAAAATAGTTTTATTTTATTACAAACCAAGGGTTTTAGCTCGCCTTCAACTAAAATTTAAGACGTACGTGACTCGGATATGAATTATGAATGGACTGTAAAGTTATATAGCGAGTAACTTAATTTGGGACATTGTTCGAGTCTTTTGAATTTATAATCTATACTAATATTATAAAGCTGAAGAGTTTGTTTTGTTTGTTTGTTTGTTTGTTTGTTTGTTTGTTTGTTTAAACGCGCTAATCTCAGAAACTACTGAACCGATTTGAATAATTCTTTTTGTAATAGATAGCCACATTCAACGGGAAGGTTATAGGCTATTTTTATTTAACGGGCACAGCGCGGGTAAAACCGCGGGGCGCCGCTAGTCTCTTTCTAAAATATCCTAAACTAGCAGCGCCCCGCGGTTTTACCCGCGTTGTACCCGTTCCCGTAGGAATTTCGGGATAAAAAATAGCCTATAACCTTCCCGTTGAATGTAGTTATCCATTACAAAAAGAATTTTTCAAATCGGTTCAGTAGTTTCTGAGATTAGCGCGTTTAAACAAACAAACAAAACAAACTCTTCAGCTTTATAATATTAGTATAGATAAATGATTAAGATATAATAGACTTTCATTCTTTTTGGAACGAAGTTCCTTATCGCGCGTTGGGAAAGGGGGCTAGACGGAAAAAAATAAGACGAAAAGTTGTAACGACACTATAACGACTCTTATAGAAAGCAAGCCAGATATTTTCGTTTCGTCTTTCTATTTCGCATTGAACTTCGTTCCATCCAGGTGTCCCTTGACACCTCACAAGTTTTTTTAAATTTCAATTGAACGAAACGCCTAGGTGGCCTAGTGGTATGTGCACTCGCCTGCCAAGACTGAGATCCTGATACCGTGAATTGAAGATACCGTGAGAACGATATTATAAATAAAAAAATAAATATACCCGGAAAAATTCCCTCACGGTTAATTAGACCCAAACTAAGCTCTAAGCTTGTGTTATGGAATCTAACTCACTGATATACATACACAAATACTTTAAAAGAATAATATAATTGACATCCAGACGTCGCCGCCAACAACTATGTCTTCATATATTGTTGACTCCGGGCGGGAATCGAACCCGCAACCCCCGACACAGTAAGCTCTCACTGCCACTGTGCCAACGAGATTGTCAAATAACGTTTGACCAATTTATTGGTAGGAAATAACTACTACCAATACAATACGTTAAACGAACTTCATGTTTATTAAAAACATCTGAGAAATGTAAATATTAATAAAATATGAAAATATGTACCCTAAAACTACCCAAAGTTATCAAAACAATTATATTCGTGTATTGCGTGTTACGTATATACCCTTAGGCTTTGAAAGAACATTGAGTCAAATTTATTATAACTTTCTTCTAAGAAGAACCCTTTCGTATAAACTTTTATATTAAATATGTATAGTATTATATTATTATTACATATTTAGGTTTTATTCCTCCGAGATAAAACATTCTTCTACCTCTTGGCGAATCGATGGTTTGACGCGTACTTCAAATAATAGTTTATTAACCAAGTTTAAAGCGACTGCACTAAATTATTTTAAATTTTAATCAATTAGAAGGCAAACTTCACACATACCAAATGAACTTTACCTTCCGAGTTCGCAGTTCGAAATCCTACTAATATTATAAATGCGAAAGTTTGTTACTCTTTCACGCAAAAACAACTGAGCGGATTTGGATGAAATTTATAGTAATTAGGTTATACATCAGAATAATACATGGAATACATTTTATGCCGAAATTCCCACGGGAACAGGTACAACGCGGGTAGTACCGCGGAGCGCTGCAAGTTCATAATATATTCGCTGTAAAATATTTTTCTACCTTATACATATGTATACACTATGTTTTTATTTCCTACGGAGTTCCATGTTTAATAACAGTATGAGTAAAACGTTGAAAAACTCCATTATAATGTTAATAATATAATAGAAACAAATTTATTTATTTATTTTACCTCTAAAGCTATTATAGAACCTTTTTCCGACTTAACCTCTATTGAATGAAGATTTTGAAGCGTATTATTGATATATCATATCGGAACAGCTAGGTCAGGGATTTGCGTTTACAATTTTACTTTTGTTACATTCGGCGATGCTTCGTAAAGTATGGAAAAAGAAAAAAAACCGGCCAAGTGCGAGTCGGACTAATTCTAGTCAAAAAGCGTGGCGATATAGGTATAGATTTTCACAATTGCAGTAGAAGAGTGTGGCCATATAACAATAAAATAAAAATATAGGGACAGCATTTTCGTATTCTAGTCGAAAAGTGTAAAGGTACGAGTTGGATCAGCGACTGCTGCAGTCGACTGCAGACAGCAGGCAACAGGGCGACTGTCAACCGCAGCAGAAGTGTCACCGTGCGCTCGAAATTTCATAGAAACTAGTAGTGAAGCTGTGTCTGCTGTCTGCAGTCGACTGCAGCAGTCGCTGATCCAACTCGTACCTTAACGGTATAGCGTTATGTTCGGTGATCTTTACCGATCTTGATAAATAAGATTAAACCGCCCAATTTAGCTGTTATAACATAATTATTATGTAATTTAACCGTAACCCCATAGAAGCACCATTCAACCTCTGTGGTTGTACTCTACTTTTGCCCCCAAAATTGCGTAAGACTTCTTCAAAGATTTGTTATTTTAGGACAGAAAGGGTTCGTATATGAGGTACTTTAACTTGCTTTTATCAAGTGGCTTGTCTTTCGTTCCGGATTTAATATTTGTTCAGTTACATTTAACATTAATGTAAGTTGACTTCAAACATTCAAAATAAGAATTTTGTAATAGTTTGATTTTATTAAAGAGAATGGCCCACGACACCTTGTGGATTTATTCAGTCTTCTGTGAACGTGCACGGTTCCTGTAAAGGGGCCGAAACGTCAGATAAAAATGTAAAATGAAAGCAAAGTGTATCCGTAAACGTAGTTTCAATTAAAAAATGAGTAGTGTTCGCTTAAACATAAGAAACCAGTAACTTAACCTTTAACTTAAACTTAATCAAATAAGGCTGTATTTATGGAACAAGACTCATAGTTTGCTATCTGCTGTATGTTGCATTATGGAGCGAATATAATTTAAAACTTATTTGGTTCTTGAACTCAAACTTTGACCAACCGGGTTAGGTATGGGCTTCGTGTGTAATTTTTTGAAATATTAGAAAAGTAATTATAAATAAATAAATTAAAAGTTTAGTTCAAGTCTAGTACTAAATGTGTCTAAGTATATTCTTTTTTAAAAGTTCGACTTTGAGCTTTTTAACGTTTAGTGTTTACATTACTCACATTATTACTTAAAACCAATCAATGTATAGTTTCAAAAGCAATACAGAAACAATATTGTTCATCAAAACAGTAATATAAAATCCTTCAAATTAGGTTAGTCATAACAGTAATAACAGAACAAGAAAACCATCCTTTTTTAACACCATAGCTTTCATATCAATCCATCTCTTTCTTTTTCTTCAAAGTCACGGCATTAAGATGCATTAAGAGTACTTTATGTACATCACTTTAATGGTAAGAGAAAGCTTTGAGACTTCTCTCGTGAAACAGAAAATAATCTTCATTTGTTTTGAGTTGAAAAGAACTCTTCATTGTGATACAGTGACTGCGACGTTGTTTTGTTTTTAATTACAATGAAGTATTCTTGCTAGCGAGTTTAAAAGCTGCGAGCTGGTGAATTCCAAAATCTAATTGTATGTCATTTTGAAAACGAAAGTGTGTTTAATACTCGTAAAAAGTGACCATCATAAGCTTCATTCCAACTCTGGTGTCGAGGTTATTAGACCGCCTAAAAGCTTCGGTGGTCTTACGATCTAAAAGGACCAGGACAAACTATTTAACGTGTTCTCTGAAGCACGGTAGCGGTCACATGGTCAGGCGGTCAGGTTAAATGCCGCTATCGACCACCAGTTAACATCATTCTAACTAGTGAACGTTACAAATAAACCTTGCCTCAGTCCTTGCTTGAGCTTGTTGACTCACTTAAAGTTTAATATTAAGCATTTTGAACGATATAAGCTTTATTACAAGCCCGTTGTCACAGTGGCAGTGAGAGCGCTTACTGTGTCGGGGGTTGCGGGTTCGATTCCCGCCCGGAGTCAACAATATGTGCAGACATAGTTGTTGGCGACGACGTCTGGGTGTCAATTATATATTCTTATAAAGTATTTGTGTATGTCATACACAAATACTTAATATACATACACTGTATGTATATGTAGTAGTACCAGTTAATAAGATTCCATAACACAAGCTTAGAGCTTACTTTGGGTCTAATAACCGTGTGTGAATTTGTCCATGAATGTTTATTTATTATTATTAAAGACTAATCACATAATTTTCTTGTTACAGGTAATATAAAATAAAAACACGTCATTCAGTCCTCAAATACAAGGTAAGGTAGGAAACACCCTTTTTCCCATAAAATCTTATTTGTTTTCATTGCAATCCAATACCAAAGCAGTGCCGTGTAAGTTCTCTCTAGAGACACATATCAGCTTACAACAGACGAGAGGTAAGAGAGACGGAACATACTTCAAAATGACGCCTTGGGTGCAGGATTTCAATTGTTTTAAAGATAAAGTGAAATGAAAACACGTTTACGTCTTTGATATCATATGAATTAAGTTTTTATATCGGGTTTATATCACTACATAGTATAAAACAAAGTCGCTATTTTTGTCTGTTTGTTTGTCTGTATGCTTAAATCTTTAAAATTACGCAACGGATTTTGATGCGGTTTTTTGTAATAGGTAGAGTGATTAAAGAGGAAGGTTTTTATGTAAAAAAATTCCTGAAGTTCCCACGGGAACGGGCACAACGCGGGTAAAACCGTGGGGCGCTGCTAGTATAAGAATATAATATACTCCGGACAAATTCACACAAATGCACATATTATTGACTCCGGGCGAGAATCGAAAGAGGTAAAATTTGTAAGTTTCTTTGTTTGTATGTTCGAGCTGATCTCGGGAATTAGCAGTCCGATTTGAATAATTCTTTTTGTAATATATAGCCACATCCAATGGTAAGGTCATAGGATATTTTTCATCCCGAAATTCCCATTCCTATAGAAATTTCGGGATAAAACGTACCCTATTTGTTGTTGTAGATCCTAATGTTGTAGATCCTAATGTATCTGGTCCTCTGGTCTGGATCATTTCAATTAAATCAGATAAGTATTTTCGCGTGAAAGAGAGACATACATACATTGAAACGTCCATCTTATAAAGTTACCTAAACTTAACTAAGTCAAAGAGTTTTTTTATCAACTTCTGACATTAGCTCTATATAGTTAACTGACACACTCAGATACGTCCGTTAAATTGACGTCCTTTGCATACATTACATTTCAAAAACACTCATTAAAGGCCTTATTCAAAAAAGCTTACTAGCAGCATTTTAGCTATCAAATGGTTTGTCCCTTTCTGACATACGCTATTTTCCAAAGAGCAAAAGAGACAAAACACTCACTAACAGTATTTTAGTTCTTCTTTTTCATCGAGTGGATGGCCAACCTGACCAATCCTGGTGTCAGAGTTATAGAGCCGCCAAAGGCCTCTGACATGGCTCAAGTAACGACTACTATCCGCAGAAAGTAACCGGGACCGACGGCGAAGCACGGAATCATCTTACTTTTCGAGCAATCAGGTGATTCAGCCTGCAATGCCCTAACCAAACTGAGGAAAGTCTCACAAAGAGATTTTTGTGAGATATCCCCACCGGGAATCGAACCCGGAACCTGCGGGTCGTGAGCCGGGCGCTCAAACCACAAGACCACGGAGGCTGTCAGTATTTTAGTTAGAGAACGTTTATGAATAAAGCAGTTAATCTCTATTAAGGAAGCATTTGACGTCTCTGAGTACGTGCGTTAGTCTAACAATACTTGATCGACTTCTGGCATTAGCTTCATAAAGTTAAGCCATCTCAATCAGTCAGAACCAGCCTATCTTGGCCTTTACCCGCCTATTATCTGTCTAATCGGACGGTATTCTAACGACCCTACCAACACTTAAACTGTACGTGCTGGATACTCAAAGATATAGTTATGGGTTCATGTTCAGATGGGGAATGGGGAAGGGAAACATTGATGTATAGTTACTAGATGCGACAATTTTAGAAGACTTAACACAGATGATATACGAATATCCGATTTTTTGTGTGATAATTTCTCTTATAAAGGTTGGTAGATTTGACATAGAAGAATTCAATAATTTTAATAGAGTATTTATATTTAGGTTAACATTAAGACTTGTTAGTTAAGAATATAATTAATTCGTAAAATCAAATCAAATCAAATCATTTATTTGCGTAAATAGTTGTTACATCTATTTACAAACCCAAAGGGTGTGCAAAATATAAAAATAAAAAAAACTAAATACTAATAAACTATTAAAACAATCAAAAACTATATAGGAACTAAAATAAACTAAAACTTAAAATCAACTAAACAATAGAATAAAACTTAACATCTTAGACCTAGTTACATTATTAATTATTATTCGTGTTTATCTGCAAAAAACTCTTCTATTGAGTAGTATGCTTTAAGTAAAAGATACTCTTTTAGTTTTAGTTTAAACTTATCTGTCCTGTCTATTTTTCTAATAGAAAGTGGAATAGAATTATAGATTTTGATGCCTAGGAAAAACAAGCTATTATTAAATTTATTAGTTCTGCAATGTGGAAATATTATTTTGTTAATATGGCGTTTACTTTTGAATTTATTCATTTCATTAGTATGTGATTTTGTATATAGAGCTGATTCTAGTATAAATAAAGAAGGTAGGGTAAGAATTTTTAGTTTTATAAAAAATGACTTACAACTATCGGTTTTTTTAAGTGTGCACATAGACCTAATAAAATACTTCATTGATCAGAATATAATAACGCAAAAATTTTGTAGATTGCGCTTACCTTATTTTCTCAGAAGGGTCGCCACAACCATACATTTTGTTAACAGTAAAACGAGAAAATATAAATCATTTCCAACGTTTCATATCCAGTGATATAGACAGAGTAACATTCGTAATTTGTCACTTCCAGTGATCTGAATTTCAATGTCTGAGTGACATAGAACATAATGACAAAGCACTCAGCTAACTTACAGGTTAGGTTATTACTGTTAACGAGAGTTGTCAAGTTTTGCATAAACAATTTGTATCAATGAACTGTTAATTCTGTGCCTCCAGTGAATAAGGGAATAACTCAAAAACAGCACTTTTCAGGAGAGACAAAAAACTGTTTATCAATACTAAATTTTTATAACTTAGAATTTTTAAGCTTGTATGGGTAAGATATGATGTTAGGCTTTAGTTTTACATATGAATGCAGATTTTAATGACCCCATAAATATGTTTTTTTCGGTTTTTTTTATAGTTGTGGCCTTAGGAACGAGTACTTTATGGAATAACTCAATGTATTCACATAATTTTTTTTTAACTTTTTGTAATATAACGACTTATGCCCTCATGCACTATGTTCATAATCGCATAACACGACTTATATTATTGCCAATTTTGGTTTTATAGAAATGATGCGACTTATTATTCTTGAAATTTGTGTACTTTATGACTCAATTGAGGCCTTTTAGTAGAACAATCATGCATATAGCTTGAAAAAGTAATGAAAACAACGGGTTTTTTATCGTTAGATAATAAAAACAAAAGACATTTATTTAAGAAATTAATAAAAATACAAATTTAATGACTTAGGTATTTTCATCTTGCTCTTCCTCCTCGTTGTGCATTAACATATTTAAATCAGGATCTTCTTCTGCTTTTTCATCTTCTGATGTTTTTAAGTTTTTATAAAAATCATGGCACTCGCTGTCTATAAAAGGTAATAGATCTAATAGATCCTTTTTTTTCTCAACACTTATTGGTAGTGGCGTTTCGGAAATGACAGTTAAAGTCAAAGGAAGATTTTTAGTTCTTCCGTGTCTTTTGAAAGATAGTTCTAGGAAGTCAGATTCATTGTTCAAGTCTTTTTTATACTGCACCAAGAATTCGTCAGTTTGCGTGTACCTGAACCAAGTTATAGCAGGCCAATGTACTTTCTCTTTAACAGAGTTATTTTTTCGTAAAATCATTGGTCCTTTAAGGAGATTCTCGAAGTTGTAAAATTTATTTAAGGTCATCTCCCTTACAGTGAATTGACCCTTTCTGCCAGCAGATCGAACCATTTGGTAATAATCTCTTGGGAGATGTATGTCGGTAACTCGTTTCTTCGCTTTTTCAATGACAGAGTGATCGTAGTCGCATTCCATGTGCGTATGTCCAGGTACTAAAAATTTATGATCAATGACTTCGATGTGAGGACATTCTTTCATTATAGTTAAAAACATGGCAGCTACAAAAGAGTTTTTATTTTGACCGCCACAAGTGTCAGAATATAGAATAATTCTCTTTACTGACAGTGGTAAGTTTTTTATATGGTCATATAGACATGATGCTATCTGGTTCCCACCACGTTTTCCAATGCCTTCATGCCACATGTAGCATGTTGCTTTTTTATTTTTACAGTCATGAATGGTCAAATTAAATGTCCAAAGATTTCTTTTATAAAACGCCGTGCCAGAAGAGAGCAGCGGTGTTGGAAGACATTGCTGGAGATCGAAAGTCAATACTACAAGCGACTCATCAGCCTGTGACAATATTTTATCATTTTTCTTTTGTTCGTATGCTCTTGTAGCGTTCTCATGATGTTCAGTTAATTCCTTCGCGAGGTTTTCTTTATCGGCCGTTGTCTTACAATATTGTATTTTAGCTTGTAACTTGTCGCATTTTGTGCAAGTATCTATTTTTGGAGGTTTAAAAGATAAGTTTTCACTTCGAAATATTTTTGTGTATATAGTTTTACACACACGCTCATTTGCTGGATTATCGGTACAATATAATGAATACATCTTGTCTAGAGTGAGAGTACTTGGCAAAAACTTTTTCGAAGTCTTGTTCCTGCCGTAGTGACTTTCATATTGCGGAAAAGACAAAATATGTTGGCGAACTTTATCCAGATCTTCATTAGACCACTTAGGCATTGAAGAAGTTCCTCTACTAGATTCCAGAAATACACCGGTTTTAGATTCTCTTTTCCTTATGGCTTGTAAGAAAACAAACTTTGGAGTTTCATCAAATATGGTCATAAAACACTGTTTGCATACTTTCTCATGTAATTCTGTACCATAATGAACATGGTAGCCAAATGAACAAGATCTAGATTTTACCGAATTCACTTTGCAAACTTTTTTTTCTTCGACAGTAATCAGTGAACATATGTAATGAACTCTTTTTTCATATGACCCTAGTTGCCAATACCTTTCAAATAATTCCTTTCTGACTTGTTCAGGTACTTTGTTTTTACAATTATATCTACACATGCTCAGTTCTTTCATTTGCCTAGCTGGGCGTTCTTTACCATATGAATGATATGCTTGTCCCGTGTTTCTACAATATTTATTTTCTTGTTTTGTACGTCTTGACGTTTTTTTTGAGGGACGTGGTTTGATCCGAGTAGCTCGATTGACAATTGATCTTAATTTATTAACTACGTTACTGGATATTTCTGATTGATTGGCAACCTCAGTGTCACTGATGTCAGATTCGGGTACATAATATTCGTTCCTTATCGGTGGTTGCCAAGTAACGTCAGCAACACTGTCATCGCTATCAAAATCTTCATTCGTAATGTTTTGTAAGCCCGATGTCGATGGTAATTGAAAATCCTGAAATTAATAGATTTCAAATTAAACATTATGTATATCTATGATACAAAACCATTATACATGTTAAATTCTCAAAAGGAACCACATAAACTTACAATAGGCCTATCCCAACGCTGAGAAGGACTTCCCAAAAATCCATTATTATAAATACAGACATTTGTGCTACGCTGATGGGACGTAATATTTTGTAAACCAGAAGTTGAGGGTTGTTCGTTATCCTAAAAAATATAAAGCAACAATGTATTACAATAATTACAAAATTATGCATTTATATGAAGAAGGAACGATTTTATGAATAAGACTTGGAATTATTTACTCGAACAGAATCTTCTAAAGGGGCATCAACTGCCACACTCTGCCGTTCTGGATTATTTTCTGGTGCATTACTAACGGCGAGGACAACTACGTTGTCCTGATCGTGGTTCGTGTTTTTTTTCAAGAAATCATCAGTTGTTTTTTGATTTTCAGTTATTCCTAGTTCTTGAGATGTGACCAAAAATTGCTGTAAACAAAATACACATAATGTAATGTTTCAATTTGTTTAACCATACACGTAATAATATGAATTGAATTTGATGATTAAAATCCGCACCTTTCTTAATAAGCTTTTATCGATCTCTTCTAGAGAGTCTTCTATTATGCTCGTAGAGTTATTATCAATATTAATGATATCGAGATCCCCAATCTGGTATTCTTCAGCCTGTAGTAATTCAATTCACAATCAAATTAATACTAATATAAAACAATTTAAAATACCTATATCGTTGACGTGAGTAATCAATAATCATACATAAGTTTCAAAGTAATTTATTTATTAAAAGAAATAATTATAAACGTAATGAAACGAGCAGTTCCCTAAAACCCCCAGGTTCAATACGGCATAGTTGCAAAAGTGACTAAATATTTACGAGAAGCAACATCTTAACACGAGTTGTTTCTTTTAGGTCAAGGCGGTACAATGGAATAAATACATTTTTTGCCCTTATGGACATACGAATTATTTAAATATAACTTAAAGCTCACAAAATACTACCTAGATAATAGTTTATTTTCATTAGTAAATATAGAGATGGAAGACATGTATACTCACGCCACATATCTCAATATTTGAAATTCCCAAATCTTTGGGAGTAATAAGTTGTCCCTGCAAAACAATATATACATAAATACATTGAATTAGGCTCACGCAGTCATTTCAGCACATTTTATTTTACAGTGAAAGTAGCGTTTAGTTACCTGTGTTTGTGTATTTCGATTTTCACGACTATTAGCGACGATGCGACGAAGCGACGATGTCCGCTTATCAGGCGGAATCGGAATCTAATAAAATAAATTATACTTAATTATAGTCGTGAAATAAATAAACCAACATTATCTACTCAGGTAAATAGAAACCTAGTTAAACTTTGACTCTGCTGAGGATTTTGCAAAAAGGTACCTACACAATACATAACGCGAAAGATTAGGTACCCATTACCAACTTACTTTGTTACGTATTACCCCAATTAGAAATGAATGCCTATTTTTATCGTTCGATTTGTTATTATGGCTCGTTAAATGAAAGTAATGATTTAAACTATTGTCAATTAAACAATTTCTTAACAGAAACAGTAATTATAAAACAAACAAGTAAGTAGGTACTTATAGTAATTAATAGTTGGTAAACAAACAAATCCGATATTGAGCCGAATTGACGAATAACTTAAATAACAAAATACAACAGGCACTTACGTTTTCCGGTGGATTTATCACCAAGTTAGCGATCCTTCTCCCACGATCCATGTTTTCAAAACACAACAGAAAACAAAACTTTGTGGCTGATCACGTTCCGACCGGCGATGCACTGAGTATGTTAAATCAGTTGAATGTTTATTTAAAAAGCACGTCGTAAATTAATAATTATAATATCCCAAGTTAACTGATAAATACTTTTTATAAAAAATATAAAGATTTGTTGTTGCAGATTTTATTGAAAAAACTATTGAAAAATAATATGTAGCAAAAAGGAATAGAATTTGTTGTTTCCGTGTAGTACTCAAATAGACCAATAGCAACACGGCATTAATGCGGAAGTGACTCATGTCGTTACTTGAACCAATGACACTAAAAGAGTTGTTCCTTTACGGCACGTTAGAAAAATGACACAAATGCGTTTATACCAAAATACTGATTAGGGCTGATGGAACAAAATGAATTAAGTCTTTAGTCAAAAAATATAACTGCACATACGTCTTTTGGTTCGTGGGTAATTTTATCTCGAGACGACTAGTTCCTTTGCGGTTGCCTAAAATGATGGATAAGGCAACTTAGTCCGTTAATCACACCCTACTTATACCCTTTGGGTCATCCGAAAAAATGGGTTAGGATGCAGCTAGAGATATGTCCTTTTGATATGTTGTGTAGTTTGACAAGCTGAATCCAATGGTGCAATAAAAACCAAAGGGAATAACTCGACTTAGTCCGTTCTTCACTGGAGGCACAGAATTAACAGAGCTTAATTACGAGTATAAGCTATTTGGATCTATGGATTTACCTAGGCAATAAGATTGTATTAGTATTAGCCTGTAATGTCCCAATGCTGGGCAAAGGCCTCTCACTGAAGATATCAGTACAGCGAGGAGGCTAAAGCATAATCACCACACATGCCAAATGCGGGTTGGCGATCTCAAACCCGAGCCATGATAAATAATAAAAGCTTATAAAAATGCGAGTAAACAGCGTAGTCCTTAAAAATGTACAACCCAATATTATTGGTATCAATTTTCTATATCGTAGCCACATAGAGTAAAACGACATAGGTTATTCGCCCGTGGCACCAATTGCGCTTCAATATCCGAGAGTACGAATGTGTAAGATTCCCTCGGAAGCATTCAATGGGATTTCAATGATGTAAGGAAAATTGCAGAGCCGTACGTGTTATATTGAGAATTTAACAACGTTACGTTAGTTGTGCTAGTTTGGCTTGTGTTTGGTAAGATGAAGAAATGGTGGTAATAAAATTTAACTACTGGGATTTAGGAAACTTTATTGCATTCGACGAGTATGTGGATTTTTTTACTGTATAATATTACTAGCCTGCGCCCCGCGGTGTTACTCGTTTCTACTAAATAAAGCGGGACTGTATCGCGTTAAAAAATATAACGTACATTCCAACACCAAGAGTGATATCCACTCGAAGTATTTTAATAAATATGTTATATATTCTAACGCTATATAGCCACGTTTCATTTAGTTAATACTATAATGAGTAACGTTTCATTTAGTTAATACTATAATACTTATAATGAGTGGAATCGTGTGAGTTTAAAAGTATGAGGCCATAGGTTTTCAGTTCATTAATAGCAACGAGAAGGATAGTGCCTAATTCTGAGTCACAGCAGGAACATGCAAATTTCATTCAAAACATTTCCTACACAAAGTAGTCGCTCCAATAAAATCAATCCCAATCATCCATATCTTGAATTCGTCTTCAACTACTTGAATAAATCGCTTGGTCCACATAGAGTTCAGTTCGTTAAGAGAGAGTTAAGTAGAGCATGAAATCGAGAAGCCTCTAACCGCGGCCGGTGAATCAATTTGCGAACATAGCAGATGTGCCGGTATGACATTATAATGATATTTCAAGATAGATCTTTAAGATAACGACATTATTTTATGCTTAACTAGCAGCGTCCTAGTTTTGAGCCAGGACGTGAAATGAGCGGGGTTGTAAGGGTGTGTGAGTGAGTGTTTATGGTGGTTGTGGGTGTGTGTATGTGTGTTGTGTACGTTTCCGTAATGATTTAATGCAATTTAATATATCGGGCGTGCAGCGTTATGCAAGAGTAAAATTAATTTATCTTGTTAACTGTATCAGTTTGATTGTAGAAATGTGATGTTTATTTGAAGTATAATTAATTTTAAAAAATAAGTCGTTGTTCATTTGGTGATGACGCCTTATCCTCGCCACTGTAGTGTGATAGTTAAGACAAGAGGCCTTTGCACTATAATCTATACCAATATTATAAAGAGGTAATTTTTTTAAGTTTGTTTGTTTGTATGTTCGGGGTAATCTCAGGAATTATCCGTCCGATTTGAATAATTCTTTTTGTAATGAATAGCCACATTCAACAGGAAGGTGTAGCCTATAACCTTTTTCCAGAAATTTCCACGGGAACGGGTACAACGCGGGTAAAACCGCGGGGCGCTGCTAGTAATTGATAAAATGTTAGGTTATAAGAACATCTAACATATACACCTTTGTATTGCATCATATCATTATTTATGTTTTGGTGAAGAAGAAAAATCGATTTTTATTGATTTACTTCTCAGAAAAAAATATTGAAAGTGGAAGAAAGTCTGCCAATGTATAAACAAATCGAGTACCTTAAATACCTCTCCATAAAGTCAATTGAACCAAATTCGCATGCATTTAATGAGCACGGAATTTTCATCCGAACAAACGTTAATTCTCGTAATCCAATAGTGACCCAATTCACAAATCCATCGTTTACATACACCTATAAAAGGTGAATTGTTTTACAATCACCTTTATTTTCGATAGAGTAAGGATCATTATTCAATAACATTACAATTATTGTAAGGCAGTTTTATTTTTCGAGTAATGCTGACTTTTGGAATTAGCATCAGGCTTAGGGCATTTCCATAGGGCCTCTGGTGTATTGATTGTGGAAACCCTTACATTATTTACCGAGAGTCTATTTCAATCTCTTTTTCCGAAATTTAGCGGAAAAGACATTATCATGCATATTTTTTTGACAAGCCCGTTGGCACAGTGGCAGTGCGAGCGCTTACTGTGTCGGGGGTTGCGGGTTCGATCACCACCCGGAGTCAACAATATGTGAAGACATAGTTGTTGGCGACGACGTCTGGGTGTCAATTATATATTCTTATAAAGTATTTGTGTATGTTTAAGTAGTAGTATCAGTGAGTTAGATTCCATAACACAAGCTTAGAGCTTACTTTGGTTCTAATTAACCGTGTGTGAATTTGTCCAAGTAATTATTTAGTTATTTAATTATTTATTTTCGCTTAAACTAAGAAACCACAATGTGTGTATTTTATATCCCGTACAAACGTATATAAAAGTAGTATGAGCCTGTAATGTCCCACTGTTGGGCAAAGGCTTCTCATCTCTCTGAAGATATAAGTACAGGAAGATAAGGTATAAATAACGTAAATAAATCGAGCTGTAAATTATTTTTGAGACACTTTTTGCAACTGACACATCCCATTTACGTTCATACCAAATATAATATACTGTTTGGTGTTGTTCGGACCAATGAGTTACGAAACCGAATGCAGATCAATTTTTCACAAACATGGAAAAAATATCGGAAATTCGAGCAAAAGTATCGTGTTCCTGGCACCTGTAATAAATATATAAACCAATTTTCGATTCGGTGTGCAAATATGAGTGGGTTTTTGGAATTTGCTTTTATCCATACTATCCATACTAATATTATAAATGCGAAAGTAACTCTGTCTGTCTGTCTGTCTGTTACGCTTTCACGCCAAAACTACTGAACCGATTTTGCTGAAATTTGGTATAGACATAGATATGACCTTGAGAAAGGACATAGGATACTTTTTATCCCGAATTTCCCTCCGGATAAGATACTGTTACGCTTTCACGCCAAAACTACTGAACCGATTTTGCTGAAATTTGGTATAGACATAGATATGACCTTGAGAAAGGACATAGGATACTTTTTATCCCGAATTTCCCTCCGGATAAGATACTGTTACGCTTTCACGCCAAAACTACTGAACCGATTTTGCTGAAATTTGGTATAGACATAGATATGACCTTGAGAAAGGACATAGGATACTTTTTATCCCGAATTTCCCTCCGGATAAGATACTGTTACGCTTTCACGCCAAAACTACTGAACCGATTTTGCTGAAATTTGGTATAGACATAGATATGACCTTGAGAAAGGACATAGGATACTTTTTATCCCGAATTTCCCTCCGAATAAGATACTGTTACGCTTTCACGCCAAAACTACTGAACCGATTTTGCTGAAATTTGGTACCTATAGACATAGATATGACCTTGAGAAAGGACATAGGATACTTTTTATCCCGAATTTCCCTCCGGATAAGATACTATTTTTCTATATTATGTTTACTATTTTTCACCTAAGCAATTGTTTGATGCTTCGCGCTCACTGGGACGGCACGGCTAGGGATTTTAAGGTTTGCTAATATAAAATCAAACGTATTCGTATATAAACAAATGCTATACCTACTTTAAAATAGCGCCACGGCATCGAAAAGGATTTGTCAATCCCGCGGCGTCATTTGAATGCATAGCCATTTATGCTGTATTTCTATGAAGCTACGTTCGAATTTTCACAAGCAAAAATGATAAATCCCGAGACGTTCCGTCCCGGTGAGTGTGCAGCTTGAGTCATACTTTGGTAAGATCCTAAAGGTTAAAAATAAAACTACTGTCCAAAGTAACAATCTAATGCGGACGAAGTCGCGGGTAAAAGCTAGTTGACTATAAAGGTTTCTACCCATTACACCGTATCATACCATGACCGTGCTGTGAACGTTTCAGCACCGGCAAAATATTAGGTATGAGAATAGTCGACGTTGTTGGTTGGTGACGGAACGGTCTAGTGAGCATAGTCTCATACTTTTCAATACAAAGAATACTTTTTTGCCTGACACGTTCATAGCACGGTCATGGTATGATACGGTGTAATGGGTGGAGGCCTTTATTTGATAGAATTTACGGTCGTAATAAGTGCTGATAATAGATACCTTTACTCTGTGGCATTTGAATAAAACTTTCTTCTAAGTTTAATTCGTATAAGGAACCAAGCATTCTGGCTCTGTATTCTACGTTAGTAAGCTCGAGGAGGTCAGTGGCCAACCCTGGTGTTTTTAGACCACCTAACAGCCTCCGACATGGTCTAACGTTTGAAACAACCGGGACCGACAATTGAACGTGCCTCCCGAAGCACGGTAACGCTCAGGTAGAAAATGCCACTATCGCCCAATCATCTAAGTAGGGATAGCAACGTGCAGCTCGCTTAACAATCGCAATGAGCTAACATCGCTTAGTCAAGCTGCACCATGAGCGCTAAAAAGAAATATAAAAAAATATTCTAGAAATCTATTTATTATAGCTCACTTTTTGCAATTTTGGCATATTTTTTAATAGCTGTACTTAATCTCATAATGAATACAAATAACATCAATTTATACTATGACTATTAAGTTGAAATTGATGCTTAGCTTAGCCCAGAATGAATGCTGGCGCTTATCCAAAACACTTGCTTCTAATTATAGATAATAACGTTTTGTTTATGGACGCACTATAAAATGAATTTAGGAGTATTACTTTTATATGAAACGTTAAGGCACGGGTTAGGGGTAGGCAAGATTATTTAAAGAAGATATTGATTACGTCATCTATAAAACTAATTTTGTGATGTGCTCACTTATAAAATAGGGAAGCCTCTGACCACCCAGTAAAATATGATCCAATTTTTATATACTTAACCTCGCTATCCCACTGCTGGGCAAAGACCTCTTTCCAGTGCCAACTTCTTCCAATCCTTATCAAAATCGCCCAGCTCTGTCCGCCATTCTTTTGATTTCACAACAAATTAAAATGTCTATTCACATACTCGTACATCATAATAGTTATATTTAGAAGGAGCATAACGGAACGCACATATTTTCCCTTCAATTATTTCCTTCTGATCATGCCATTAGTGGAAAAATATCTTTGTATCATTTGTCACTAAAATTGGTAACATCACTCATATAAGGATAATACTACATTGAGTTCATAAATGATCAGAAATCGCAATCGCTGAAATCAGTAACGAAGGAAAGGAAATAAATAATATATTACTTTCCTTTATATATTTTTCTTACTTTCCTGTATATTAATATATTACTTTCCTTTCCTTCATTAAAAGATACTATTACATGACTGAAACGTATGTTTAATTTTATTGTTAACTAGCAGCGCCCCGCGGTTTTACCCGCGTTGTGCCCGTTCCCGTGGGAATTTCGGGAATTTTTTTTACATAAAAACCTTCCTCTTGAATCATTCTACCTATTACAAAAAACCGCATCAAAATCCGTTGCATAATTTTAAAGATTTAAGCATACAGACAAACAGACAAACAGACGCGACTTTGTTTTATACTATGTAAAGATATATTACTTTCCTTTCCTTCATTAGAAGATACTATTACATATCTGAAACGTACGTTTAATTTTATTGTTAATTTATACCTAGTAATACTACATAGATAATATATACTGTTTCAGTCAGTAAGTCGGTTGGAACTAATCAAAGCTCGGTTGATCAACTAGTTTAGAAGTATCTTTATTTCGAACTATTTTGCTTTAGTTATAAAGATGTGTTTCTTTTCATGGTCAATAAGAGAGTATTAATTGATTTTAATGAATTTTGCAGTTTCGGTGCAGTCATTCACTCACTTTGCATTTCATTTTGTTGGTTAGTGGCCAACCTTGGTGACGAAGTTTTTAGACCTCCTCAAGGCCTCCGACATGGTGCAGTAATATTTTGGTTTTCCTTTACTTTGCAATCAAACGGTTATCGGTCAATCATCGTTAGTGGTGAGCGTATAGGTGATGATCATAATCCCGACAACGATTCCGATGCCCATGACCGTTTTCAATTTGTAAAGTAAAGTTTTAAGAAAATGTTGAATATTATTCTTGAACGTTTTTACTACCTAGTGAAAGGCTCTGAATATTAAAAAATCTGAGTTATAAAAAGCAAATGGCTACGTTAAAGTTTCATGTAACATTTTTAATAACAATATTTAGATACTTTACCCAAAATACTAATTTGTTCTTTACTTTGCCACAGTTCGCGCTAATTTGAACTTTGTCTCGCTCAGTCAAGGTTGAAGTTCACTTTGTTCTTAGTTCAATGTAAAAATGAAACGTTAACGATAAAACATCGTCAAAGAAAGATTAAGGTTCATAAAATAGGATTTAACTTGCGCTGTAATTAATAGACTGGACTTCAAGTTTGCGCAGACAAGAGATTTGTCAGTTTAAAAGATAATTCCGTAAAAATCATTTCGTACAGTACTATCAGTATGTCCTGAAAGATTTACTCAAGCGATTTCCATTTCTATACTAATATTATAAAGAGGTAATTTTTATAAGTTTGTTTGTTTGTATCATCGAGGTAATCTCAGGAAATATCAGTCCGATTTGAACAATTGTTTTTGTAATAGATAGCCACATTCAACGGGAAGGTTATAGGCTATTTTTCATTCCGAATTTCTCTCGGGAACAGGCACAATGCGGGTAAAACCGCGGGGCGCTGCTAGTAGTGTGATAAAAATACAAGTTCCACTTCGAGATAGCTTTAAGGGTTGGGAAGGTTTTCAGTCATGTAACATAAATCATTTTTCAGGATGAAAAATGTTTCTTTCAGTAACTCACTCTGAAAGATAATACGAGTATGGGAATTATTTTAATGAATGTGGAAGAGAATCATCATTTGTTACTCGACTATAACAATGTCAGAAGGAGAGCTATTGTTATTCCTTACTCAATTTGAATCGTGAAGAGAAATCAACAATTTTGCAAGAATGAAAGGTTTTTTTTGGAAATTGTGTATAATAAAGGTTACGAATATGAAAAAAGGTTTAAGGTCTAAGGGCCAACACTGAGTTAAGCGTGCGCACGCCGCGGTTTCATACAAAAGTGAGCCACTGCGTGCGCCCGCTTAACGCAGTGTTTGCCCTAATAGTTTAAATCAGACATCCACTAAAAAACTTTCTAAAAGAACAGTTCCTTACATTTGAAATTCAATCGCTTTCAATACAAATAATTCCGATAAAATTTATGAAATAAATTAATTGCCGTCAATCTGGTGCTGCCCGCTTTGCCCGTTTAATCCCAAGATTTAACTGAAAACTCTCAATCTGCGGTAGCTAAATGAACCGCATAAAACATTTCTAAATACTTCGTTTATGAAAAGTAACTCTTATTAATTAATAAAATAAAGTCTGTTTTGGTTTAACGTTGCATCTGCTGGTGGTAAGTAGTTTTTGGTTTATTTGAGGAAATATAGTTACAGATTATTATTCCAGGTCACAGAACAGTTGATAGTCACTTAGGGTGCTCTAGAGAGATGTAAGAATAATTCTTCTTCTTCTTCATAAAATCTGTAAAATAAATCTGTAAAACAAAAACTAACCTAAAAGAATACGAAAGCAAAATGTAGGTGTTCAACCACAAAAAATAGACATAACTTAACTACCACAATATCATTTGATCTCATCTTTCTGAAGAGAAGTCTTTTAATTAAAATAAATGAAAGAAAATAAGAGAAAAACTATTTCTGTCCTCATCATAAATAGCTGAACGCATACTTGAGGAAAAGCTCTTCCAAATGAGAATACTGTCTAACTAATACTGTATAACTCTACTGATGGACACTTTGTCCGTTCTTACGGATAATGGTACCGGAAATTTGAGAGTCCGGGACAAGGGAAATCCGCTCAATATCCGGATTTTATGCAGAACCGGCTATGAGCCGGGTTTCATTTCGGATTGGTACGTGCGAAATAATTAAAGTAATCTGTCTGCGGTGGTCCTGAGCTTGGTTATGACGTAATTATTTCCAGAATCTTCTTTGAATGTTTTGTGGGGGTTCGTTTTATTTTTGAAGAATAAGACATTGTTTAGGGATTGTCTCGTAGTGTGACTCAATTTGAAGAGAAAAAGTTTCTTGATATCCATTGCCAAAAAAAAACGTCTTACTGCCGCACTTAGAGAGGTTCATTAAATCAACACTTAACTAATTGATGTAATTTTTCAAACATGCTTGTCGAAATTACAGGAAGCATTTGACGTCTCTGAGTTTATATGCCTGCCAATGTTTGATAAATAACTCCACTCACTGCCAATCTAACATATTCTACTTAAACTATAAAGTAAAAGTAAAGTGTGTAGTAGCCTGTAATGTCCCACTACTGGGCAAAGGCCTCTCATCTCACTGAAGATATAAGTACTGTTCTTAAACGATAACTAATGAGAAATTAATGTCAAGAAGTTATAATTATGTAAAATTTTTGCTTCAAAGCAATAAAGCCGCTCAAAACATTGTTCCTTAAGTACTTAGATTTTAATGAAACATTGAAGAAAAAGCAAAGACACAACAACATCAAATAACACGAAAACATTATTTTAAATGTACCAATTTTCCATCAGGTAAAAACATTTCCTTGTCCGGATAACCCCACTTGAGTGGCTAAACTCCATTTGCACAAAGATTATTTTGGCTCTCGAGTTGAAAAGCGATGTAAACACAATTTGCAATAAAGCCATAAAAAGGCTGTTTGAGAAAAAATTTAGATATTAAATATTTATTAAGATTTGCCATAGCCTATTGTTGGATTTTTAGGTGTACACACCTTGCTGCCTCATCTCTTTCTTCTAGTTTTCTGGTTCAGTAATTGAGTCTATCACTGGATGGTGAGTGGAATAATCAATGGATGGCGAATGAAACTGGAATGAGAAAGGATTCAATTGTAGTTTTGCTGCTGATCTAGTTAAACTTAAAATTAAATCACAATTTCGAAGATAGAAAATGAATAGTTAACGCCTTAGTTGTCTAGTATGTGCACTCGCCTGTCAAGACTGAGGTCCCGGGTTCAATTCCCAGGTCATCAAAACATTCCTACTTTCCAAACATGGCTCGGGTTTGAGATCGCTAACCCGCATTAGGCAAGCGTGATGATTATGCCTAATCCTCCTCACTGCACTGATATTTTCAGTGAGATGAGAGTTCTTTGCTCAGCAGTGAGATATTAAAGGTTAATACTTTTTAATAGTATTAAAATTGCAATCAATATTACCTTTATTGCTCAATTCTTTTGAGGTGAACCTGAGTGAAGTTCACTTGTCTACTGGTATTTCATTGCAATGCAATTAAATGATCATTTGAGCTCCGCTCTTTCTCAATAAAACCGCACCCTTATACTCATTTCATCCTTTTATGGGAGTAAAAAGGGGTTTAAATATAGATAAGACAATAAATCTCTCATAGTTTACGATGGGAAGACTTCAGCTAACGAAGAAATACGATCACACTGGTACAGCTGTTGAAATACAAACCTAACTTTGCACTTAGAAAACAACAAATCCTTTTTAAATGAAGTTGGGAGGTTTTGAAACGGAGTGAAAGTATAAATTTGTTCAGCTAACGACTGTGGTCGACGTGTGAAGGATTTTTATTGGATGATTAGTTATAAAAGTGGAGAAGGGTACTGGTAATACCTTTAATAACGTTATTGGAGAGGATACTAAATAATGCGGGACATTTAGCAGCTGTACTGTGAGTTACTAATGATTCCTTAAGAGAAGTAGTAATAAAGTTAAAGAAGAAGAAGAAATCATAAAAGAAGTTGAAGAATGAATGATTTTTGATACTTAAATGTTGATTCAATGAACGTCTCTGAGTGTGGCAGTGAAAGTATGAAAAATGATGCCAGTTAGTTAATTGTCAATTTATTTAATTGACGGCTCTAGAAAAGAGGAGAGAAAGGTTATCAGGTAAATAATAGGTATCTATGTAAGCTTGTTGGAAAGTAATTTGCCATTCAAAATGAGCATGTTACCTATGCAGGGCTTATCACAAAAAATATCAGGACACTTGGAGCAAGTCGAGAAGTAGGCGTAATTTATTTCTTGCGTACTGCGGATTGGTGATCTCAGATCCCAGCCGAGTTTGAAAAATAAATTGAGAACATGCTTCGTCCGAACCAGGAATTGAACCATGAAGTCTGTTCTTTACGACTATCGAAAAAGTCTTGACAAAGTGAAGAAATATGAAAGAAAAAATAATTGATTATATTGTTGCAATTTTTAATTGGGTTATTCCCGTTCGTCCCAGCATCATACCTAGCGGGACAACCCCTTTGATTGATTGATACAACAAAGTAAGTAAGTGAATATTAGCCAGTAATGTCCCACTGCTGGGCAAAGGCCTAAGCTCTCATCTCACCGATGTACCAGTATGCAATCAGTACAGTACAGTATGCAATCCAAAACTTATCCCTTCTTCTTTATACTCACGCATACACCGAAACCGTTGTCTCTCATATCAACATAATTTAAATTTAAAGAGTTAAACAGCCATAGTCCTTATAGTTAGGAGAAAATAGCCGAAATTTACGTGACATTAAATACTTCCGATCTGAAATTTTTTCACCCTCCATTTATTTTCTCTGAATATGAAAATGTCAAAAATTATCATCCCCAGAGCCCGAGGCTTCGGGACTATCGATTACAGTAATTTATGAAGCCTGTCCCGAAATGACAATGAAAAATGTTGAATTAAACCTCAAACTGTAGGCGCTGAAATATGGCATCGCACTTTTACTACATAATATTGTGAATATAGTAATGGGTTACGTTCCTTCTATGAATACCGACCCAGTATCATTCATAACACTCAATGCCTAGTAAGCCTACTTTGAAGACACACATAGTGCAGGTGCGACCCGCAACCGCAGTATGTATAAAAATTCCCGAAATTCCCTCGGGAACGGACAAAACGCGGGGCGCTGCTAGTTATAAAATAAAATACACGGCACAAACTTTCACCTAATCCCTGAATTGTTTATGTCTCATACAATTTGTAACGCCAAAAAGACTACAAAATTCCAACTTTTTACTCGACAACATGTAAATGTAATGTTTTTATTTGCATTGTTTTACGAATTTTTACGGCAGGTAATGAGGGTTAGGTTAGCGAATTAGGAGATTGTGAGGGTAGAACAAAAGTTTATATATAAATATTAATATTTTATTTTAAAAGTTTACCTTGTGTTACGATATTCTTTGTGTTTGAGTGTTTCGGGACTTTACATACTTTGATTTGGAGTTTCGTTATTTGTTGTATTGGTAAAGTCGTGGGATCTGTTTGCATAGCGAAACAATGTTTGGTATATTACAAACATATTTGGTTGTTTCAATTAAAGTGTCTATGGTTTGGATTGTTTTGATTCCTTCGCAATAATAATCTCTCTCTCTCTCTCTCTCTCTCTCTATCTCTCTATCTATATTAGGTACCTTTTTAAAGAAAGTCGTGTAATTTACACCATTAATACCTTGAGAATGGCTTGTTAGCAGTTTTAATGATTATTTTTTATTTTATTTAATATAAAGTTAGTAAAAACTTCCCTAAATTCCCACGGGATGCGCTGTGAAACTGCAGGGCAAAGTATTTTAAAAACATAAGTTCTGTTTTCTCTCTACCTATCAATTAAACATGTTAGAAAGTGAAAGGTATTAAATTAGCCGAACGAAATAAATGTATTGAAAATTCACCGTTCGTAACCTTTTAAAGATTTCAATGAAAATTGCTAAATAGGTATCCAACAACATTCTAAAACTAAAAAATACAAACTCTTTGGAACACATGAAGAGCTCGCTTACTCAAAATAAATGAAGCTTTTAGTTGGATTGCCAAATGGGTACTAGATTAAAACATACTTCATTCATCTTAATAGTATTTACTCCAGTAGACCATCTTTGAGGCCTTTGGGCGGTCTAAAAACACTGACACCAGGATTGGTCACTAACCTTATCGAAATGCATGAATGACTCATATTAATTACGTTTGTCCAAAATTCGTAAACATAATTGGCAAATATGTTTGGGCAAGGTTGAATTTATCATTGGCAAACATATTTATTTGAATATAACGTATTCGTATGTCAGTACTGGACAGAAACCATCAATATTCGGTGGATGACGAGCTAGATATGGTTTTGCAAAGCTTTAATAACGAATGGTGATATAACTCAGTTGATACAAATGATACACGTCGATAATATGGCAAAGTCATCGCTGAACAGAATTAAAGATAATATCATCTTATAGTGGCCAATGGGTTCAACCACGAAACTTGCAGCGCCTCGCGATTTTACTCGCGTTGTACCCGTTCCCGTGGGAATTTCAGGATGAAAAGTATCCTATAACCTTTCCGTTGAATGTGGCTATTCATTACGAAAAGATTTTTTCAAATCGGACCAGTAGTTACTGAGATTAGCGCGTTCAAACAAAGAATCAAACTCTGCAGCTTTATAATATTTGTATAGATAGAGAAGTCAATTACAAATGCTGTTCTTTGTCAAAAAAAAACTTATGACTTAAATATTTAAACAGAGTACTCTGCCTACTGGTCATTTAATGCACGATAGTAGCGCCTCATAGTCTTATTCACGTTGTACCCATTCCCATAGGAAATTCGGGATGAAATGTATCCCATGTGTTGTTCTGATGTATAAACTATATAATATATAGTTTTTGGGTGAAAGGATAGCAAACATACATCCATCCTCACAAACTTTCGGCACATAATATTAGTATAGACTACGGTATTTTAAATTAGTGTAGCATTATTAATGTTTTTTCTTCTTTTTCATTTACATTACTAAAGACGACTTACCATGAAAGAAGCTTAAAAACCTTGGATACTTAGTACTAAGGTACTTAGCTCATTCGCGTGAAACAAACCGAAATATTTCACCAAATCCTCTCCACTCTACTGCTTAAAGATTAACGCACACTCACTGCAGTCTCGTCGAGTCTTTAATAAACCAAGACTGTCTTGAGATAAACTCCGAGAGACGTATGAAACGTTAATAAGAAACGTGTTAGTAATGTATTCCGTATTAGCAAACACGCTTAGATAACCTTTTGATTAAGGATTCGGGTATATCTACCTAATCTTTGAATCTGAATGGAAGATTTCAGATAAGTGCGAAAGTTCGTAATGATATAAGGATGTTTATTACTTAAAGCACAAGAGTCAAAGACAAAGTTAAATATTTTTATTCAGTTTTGACCCCAAAGAGGCTTTTTTGAACGTGCGATCCATTCGGAAGAACATCAGCAGAGAATAATGGGCAAGAAACTCTGCTGGTTTTTTTAAAATAATGGTATGGTACAATTTAACACTTATAAGTATAGATTACATGTCAAAATCAGATTGTGTTACTGTTGCAAGAATTTGACTCCAGACATGTTTGTCGTCAATGTAATCAGTAACGCTATAGTATGCTTTAGTCAATAAAATACATAGTGCGGTTGCGGGTGGTTGCGGGTCGCGTGACGTTGTATTCCTTGTATTTGTATGAAAGGTCTCACTGGCCCGCAGCGGGTCCGCAACCGGCTTGTACCCGCACTATGTGTGTCTTGCACTTTAAGAAGTTACATGCAGTTTCAGAATCTACCCTACTATCTTTCTTTAAATAAGCCGATTTGATTTGTGGCAACTTTTTAACAAAACTAAAAATAATTTGTCGACTGATTTCCGGCCGAAGTTGCCTGTTCAGTCCCAACAAGCGAACGATATTTTCAATAGCGCAATTTCCCTTTGGTTTGCGTAAAACGTCTTCTATCGATCCTTGAAATATTAGATTGAATTTTCCCGTTCCACTCTGTTGCTCAACTTTACAAGTTCCCCCGTCAAGGCAATTACTTTTTAAATTCTTTACTAATTAGATGTTTTAATTAAAACTGTGTTTCTGTGTTAACTTTTCTCAAGTGTCTTTTTGTCAAAAGTTTTTTGAATGAAGTTGGTTCTTTCATATTTTTCAGACTGGGGATTACGGAAATGTTTTTTGTTGAGTTGTATTTTAATAGATACCGACTGAAGTGGTATAATTTAGTCAAGGTAATTTACACAATAAAATTAATCAACGGTTAGGTAATAACAACCGAAATTTAGGGGAAGTTTGCACTAGAACTCTTAAATGTAATGAATGCCTAAATATGTTGCTGAAACAAACGCTGTTTGTTAAAATCTGTATTGCATGAATTATGCTTCTGCTATTCGCTCTAAAAGTTGATCATGTATGTAATCCTACTAACATTATAAATGTGAGGAAGCATACATGGATGTATGTATGTTTGTTACTCTTTCACCAAAAAACTACCGAACGGATTTGGATGAAACTTTACAGTAATATTGGTTATACATTAGAATAACACATGGGCTACATTTTATCCTAAAATCCCCTCAGGGACGAGTACAACGCGAGTAACACCGCGGTGTCCGGCTAGTCAATAATAATTTATTCTAGGTATACGAAAATGCATTGATTGTATATACTGTTCTGGTCTGTTCTAGTCCGATAACGAAACGGCTGACCGACCAGTAATCGTTTTGGTTAAAGTTATTTATCTCCTCTTTGTCATAAAGGGTTTGTCAATATTTAGAAGCTTTCAAACAATATTGACCCTGTCTCAGTGATTGATTACATTTACGTCTCTGAAAACGCAACGCCAGCCTTATGATTGATACGACCGGACGGATGTAAATATTTTGCTACTAAACATTATAAAGTAAGATATTGACTGTAGTAAGATTGTGATTATGACATTCACTATTTTGACCCTTAAAAACGATCACTCAGAAATTGACACATTTTTATTGGAACGAAGTTCCTTATCGCGCGTTGCGAAAGGGGGCTAGACGGAAAAAATCTTAACGACATTTTTTAGGCCAGAGAGGGACAGACAGAGAAACTTGCGCACGCCAGAGAGAGACAGACAGAGAAACATGCGCGAGAGAGATGAACTTCGTTCCATCCGGGTGTCCCTTGACACCTCTCAAGTTTTTAGGGTTCCGTAGCCAAATGGCAAAAACGGAACCCTTATAGATTCGTCATGTCTGTCTGTCTGTCTGTCTGTCTGTCCGTCCGTCTGTCCGTCTGTCTGTCCGTATGTCACAGCCTTTTTTCTCCGAAACTATAAGAGCTATGTTGTTGAAACTTAGTGTGTAGATGTATTCTGTGAACCGCATTAATATTTTCACACTAAAATAGAAAAAAAATAAAATTTTAGGGGGGTCTCCCATACATAGAAATGAAAAAAATATTTTTTTTTTTCATCAAACCCATACGTGTGGGGTATCTATGGGTAGGTCTTCAAAAATGGTATTGAGGTTTCTAATACCATTTTTTTCTAAACTGAATAGTTTGCGCGAGAGACTCTTCCAAAGTGGTAAAATGTGTGTCCCCCCCCCTGTAACTTCTAAAATAAGAGAATGATAAAACTAAAAAAAATATATGATGTACATAACAATGTAATCTAACACCGAAAATTGGTTTGAACGAGGTCTAGTTAGTAGTTTTTTTTTTACGACATAAATCGTAAACCGCAAAAAAATACTGATTATTCATTCAATAACTCAAATGTAAATAAAAAAACATTTATTTCAAGAACTTCTTTATTATGTTACTCGCTGCTACGGAACCCTTCATGGGCGAGTCCGACTCGCACTTGGCCGCTTTTTTTCATATCTTTATCACTGTTGCGGACGACGAACCCTCTCAATAAACCCCCTTGTAAATATTATAAAATTATTTGTAAATAACCCGTAGTCATTGTAGCTTAGATTCTCTCTCTTTTGTTTGTATAGCGCTGTCTCGCTTACTCGCGGTGTTAATTTAATCACTATCTGTATAGCAAGTTGCGGGCACTAATTTGATATATATTGTGGCGCATTTCGCCAGTCGTCGTCGATCAATTTTTGGGAGCTGACATTTTGGAAGACATTCAACGGTGCTCGCAGCTTGCTCATCAACCTTGGAAAAAGTACGCAGAAATCTGAATAAAGAAGTCTTATTTGTTATTGGAAAGTTGGTGTTATTATTCAAGCAAGAAACTCATCGTAGGCAGGAACCCTCACTCCACTACACACATACACCACCAACAATCACTGTCATACAAAGTTGTCAGTACGTTTAGTTTGACATATTGTGTAAACAGTATGTCTAACAAGAACGATGTCCACAGAGTACTTTGTAATATAATCAGACCATGTCGGAGGCCTTTAGGCGGTCTAAAAACTCAGAAACCAGGGTTGGCCACTATCCTACTCCAAATGAATTAATAAATAAACAGTTTGAATAATAAAACGATGTCTATTCAGATTCAATTTTTACATAATTTACATTCAGTTTACTGAGAAAGTTTGACATAAACAAGTCGTGTATAATATGTTACAGTTTCACTTTAATAAGCGTTTGTATATCTGTCCAAAACTTAACATTCGTTTCAAAAACAGCGTAGTCTTTTTATCAAGTGAAAAGTCTTAACATAGTACAATTAGTCAGTTCTATTTACAAACGAATCGTATATAAAAAAATTGCTTTAAAGCTTAAAAGCAGCTGAAAAATCTGACCAAAAATAAACAGTTTAGGTACAAACCCCGCAGCTTCACCATTTACCGTGTAATCTGTAGGATCCATCGATTGAAGCGCTGCAAGCGAGCTGACGTCAATCAATACCCCGGGGCTACATCAGCCTCTATCGGTTAACTAGCTCAAACATGCTTCTATATTATGTAAACACTTAAGCTCCTGGATACACGACGTCAAATATTAACAGTACTCTCTTGCATACGACGCTTAATATAATATTCAACGATATTGAGGCAGTTAAGTAGTTTTAGCAGTAAATCTGAAAAACAAAAGAAAAATGAATGGAACAATTTAATCAAAATGAATAAAAACAAAAAACGGTTTGTGGTTATCAAAAGTAGATAATTGGAATGTATGGGAATTTCACTTCATAGTCTCGTGGTCACATGATAAAGTAGACATCTATAGGTAATAAAAAAATTAATCGCTGAATCTGTTGGTAAGCGCATAACTTCAGAACGACTGCACCAAATTGGATAGTTCTTTTTTTAATGTGTTCCTTATTGTCAGGACAAGGTTTTTATATAAGAAAAATAAGGAATAAAAATCTCAAAATTCCCACGGGAACGGGGGCGCTGCGGGTGAAACCGCGGGGCACAGCTAGTGAAAAATATAATTAAAATCAAAATGAACCATTTATACAAAAACTAGCAGCGCCCCGCGGTTTTACTCAAATCGAAGTGATAGAATCTGAGATAAGCGCGTGAAAAAAAAAGACATGAAACTCTTCAGCTTCCGTTATCTATACTTCTGTACTAATATAATAAAGCTGAAGAGTTTGTTTGTTTGAACGCGCTAATCTCAGAAACTACCCATCCGATTCGAATAATTATTTTTGTATTGGATAGACACATTTATCGGAAAGGTTATGAGCTATTTTTCATCCCGAAATTCTTACGGGAACTCAGGTAAAACCGCTAGGCGCTGTTAGTATTTGTTTGTTAAGATTCGAACCCATAAAATTAATTCCAATTTTCAGCAAACATTTCATTCACCTCGAATAAACAGTTTTGTTGTTCATCTCATCTTTATATTAACTATTCACCATCTAGATGGCTCCGCAAAGCCTACAGTCGTTACTGAAGTCTAATGACTGCCTTAATTAAAACCAGTTACTTTAATTACTTTTTTAAGCTGGACTCAGATTGGTTTTTAATTGATGTTTTGCTTTAATTATGAAACTGTAGTTGGAAGTTTTTTTTTGTGGGCTTACGGAGGATTATTATAACTCTGGAAAGTCGGAGTTTTTTGACCGCCTAAAGGCCTCCGATATGGTCTATGACAATCGGGGCCTATAATTTAACGTGCCCTCTGAAGCACGGTAGCGCTCAGATAGAAATGTCAGTATCGGCCACCCATCCACATAGGGGCCGAGCTGCACGTTGCTTAACAGTCGCACTGCTCAGTCGAACTACGCTACGAGCGCTAGAAATCAATAACTACAGCACAGCTGCAATATGTCATACAAAGCACCATTAAATTCGTCTCATAGAGAGTATTCATAGTTTTCATCTATATATATAAAATTCAAAGTCCTGACTGACTGACTGATAATCAACGCACAGCCTCAACCGCTACACCTAGAAACATGAAATTTGGCAGGAAGGTTCTTCAAGTGACGTAAGTGCACACTAAGTAATGATTTTCGAAAATTCCTACGGGAACGGGCTCAACGCGGGCAAAGCCGCGGGACGCTGCTGGATTATTATACAATATGCAGATGAAAATTATGCAAACCGGTGCAATATGCTAATATTATTGATGCAGTTTCGGAACTTTACACCTGAACAATATCTGTTGGGGTCTCTTTGATGACAAGTTTAACGGACTCGTTCATTCATTCATTTCGTTGGTTAGTGGCTAACCTTGTTGTAGTTTTTAAGGCCTCCAATTGGTCTACCGCAATAGCCTCCGATTTCGTCTTTGTTGGTTTGGAAATTTTGGGATTTTTATTACTTACTAGCTGTGCCCCGCGGTTTCACCCGCAGCGCCCCCCTTCACTTGGGAATTTCGAGATCTTTATTACTTAAAAACCTTGCCCTGACAATAAGGAACACATAAAAAAGAAACATCTAATTTGGTGCAATCGTTCTGAAGGTATGCATTTCGGCGATTAATTTTTATTTACATAGATTATCCTAAAAATAACAAGAGAATCATTAAAATCGGTCCAGCCGATCCCGAGTTATAAATGTTGTAACTAACACGACTCTCTATTACATACGTATATCATTACATATGTAGTATAAAACAAAGTCGCGTCTGTTTGTCTTCTGTTTGTCTGTCTGTATGCTTAAATGTTTAAAATTACGCAACGGATTTTAATGCGGTTTTTTGTACTAGGTAGAGTGATTCAAGAGGAAGGTTTTTATGTAAAAAAATTCCCGAAATTCCCACGGGAACGGGCACAACGCGGGTAAAACCGCGGGGCGCTGCTAGTAGATATTAATATAAACATAACAAATCACGACTCATTGCAATTTACTTCCAGCTATCTTCCTCTTCATATGCCAATTACAGGAGCCCTATAATGATACCCTTCAATATAAAAACCAGTTATTTCCACTAAGGGTCGGTTCCTTTCGAAGAACAATTAAGGATAACGTGTTCTAATTATTGAACAGTAATATAACCAAAGAGCATTAAGTAATTGGATGTGGTAAGTGTGAATGAATTAATCAAGTAATTATATATTTAGTAGTTGACTTGGCAAAAGTTGTTTTGCCATATAAAAACTAAGGGGTGAACCACCCTTAACATTTAAGGGCATGAAAATAGATAGTAGCCGATTCTCAGACAGACACCAATATGCACACAAAATTATATAAAAACGGTCAAGCCGTTTCGGAGGCGTATGGTTATATATAAAATTCTCGTGTCACAATATAGCTAACATTTTATATAATAAAGAATTTTATCTACACTAATGTTGTAACATTCTACTTATGTTTCCAATACTTGACTTATAATTACTACTGTTATAGCGCAGACAACTAAAACACTCAATTTAAGCAATTGCACATGATGTTATAATATCCACATCGATATCGTAAAATCTCATTATAACATCGCGGCCTGCGCGGCGCGCGCCCTGCGGCCCTGCGCGCGCAGCTGCGCTCTCATTGGTTAGATTTTAATGGCGGCAAGTTCACTGTGACAATACACGTACGCGTGAATTTAATGTTTCGCAATGTGTTTTGTTTTTAAAATTTTGTTTGATTAATTGCATTAGTGAAGATAAAGTAGTGTATGCAACTGCATATAACACGGGTATTAAAACACTCGTTACTATTATGAAACTCGCTGCGCTCGTTTCATAAACTCACACTCGTGTTTTAATACCCTTCTTTATATGACAGTTGCATAAACTACTATTATATATAAGATAATAATTATTTGCATAATATGTATAGTTAGATTGTTTACAGATACACTTCGCTTTTATTTTGTACTAGCAGCGCCCCGCGGTTTTACCCGCGTTGTACCCGTTCGCGTGGGAATTTCGGGATGAAAAATAGCCTATAACCTTTCAGTTGAATGTGGCTATCTATTACAAAAATAATTAATCAAATCGGACGGATAATTTTTGAGATTACCTCCAACATACAAACAAACAAACAAACTTACAAATTTTAGCTCTTTACAATATTAATATATTTTACATTTCTTATCTTACGTTTTGGCCCCTTTACAGGAACCGTGCTCACACAAGACTATAATAGAATGATAGATGTAAAACATTGTATCAATTCAATTCGATTCTTAAACATTCTTCAAACTATATGTATAAATATTCGTAAGCACTTCTATTAATATCGACGTCCGTGGCCCAATAAAGGATCCTATACCTCGAATGGCACGTTATACAGGGTGTTCCAATCTGTTAATGGCTCCCTCGACGCGGCCACTGGCCACTGAACAATGAGTTCGCACTGTTTCACTAATTTGAGCTCATGTGATGCGGCCTTTTATACCATTGGCTGTGCGGGCATGTGGGTAATACAATGAGAGTATTGTCGGCGTTCTGGGACGATGTGAGACTTATTTCAGCTTGGGTATGCTTAGAAATATTTAGGAAGGTAGTATTTTAGTGGTATTTGGGATAGCGAAATATTTTAGATCAAATATGGAAACCTTCCATATTAACCACTTCAGTGGTATTTGGGAAAGCTGGGAGTTTTTTCACCATAAATTAGAAAAGGGCATGATTAGCTAATTCAGTCAAACGTCATAAAAAGTAAAGTATTAGGGGCTTATTAACCTTTTGTTTACCGGCATTAGAAACACAATAGAAAATCAATTGTGTCTGGCTTGAAATCGCGTCCGCGGGATATGAGGGGTTAAATAAGCCCCTAATACTTTACTTTACTTCTATAAATAATAGTATATTAAGTATAGATATGTTATGTTGTTAAAAGCTACTATTATTTATAGAGGTAAAATTTGTAAGTATAATTTGTTTGTATGTTCGAGTTCTGAGTTTACTCAGGAATTATCAGTCCGATTTGAATAATTATTTTTGTAATAGATAGCCACGCCACATTCAACGGGAAGGTTATAGACTATTTATCATCTCGAAAATTCCATGGGAACAGGTACAACGCGGGTAAAACCGCGGGGCGCTGCTAGTTAGCTATAAAATGGTTTGTAAGTTTCTGTTCGTCCATGTGCTAGACTTATGTATAGAACCAATGGTAATATTCTACCTCTATGTGAGCCACTTGGTTAATTAAGTGCTAATGGACCTCCCATTACTTCCAAATTATTGTTGGTAGATGTGAATCATGATAAACTTTGTAACATTATTACTGTTATTTAATATTAATGAAAAAAAATGACAAAATTGTAAACTTCTAATGAAAAACCAATAATGTACCGTTCGCACGAGCGCTTTTAATTTAGTAGTGATGAAAGAAAAAAGCGCTTCATTCTTTATTCTCACCACTTACCGTTCAAAATAAATACAAGAACACAATTTTTAAACGCTTATAAAGTTAAAGTATTACTTGTTTAGTCTTTACTTAGTAAGTAATTGCTTAGTTTACGTCTCACTGTATTGTTAAGTCTTATACACACTAAAACCGCCGGCCAGTTGGCTTTGTTCGGCGGGTTGGACCACCAGCCTTGTTAACCGTATTGGTATCCTAACCTATTGGTAATCGTATACTGGTAGCTTAACCTAACAACGGCACCAACCCACAAGGGGAAGTCAACGGGCCGGCTGGTCTGGTCTGTAAAGGCCTTTATCTTGAGTGAGGAAACCTAAGCTCAGTAAACATTTCAGGCTAATACTTTTTGCATTACTTTACTAAGTATATATTGGTCCATGCTTTCACTAACTTACCCAAGTTTCTAACATACGTCCTACTAATATTATAAATGCGGAAGTTTGTGAGGATGGATGTAAAGTATGTTTGTTACTCTTTCACGAAAAAACTACAAGACGAATTTGGATGAAACTTTACAGTAATATAGGCTATACATCAGAATAACACATGAGATATATTTTATCCCGAAATTCCCGCGGGTAACACCGCGGGGCGCGGTTAGTGTCCTAAATGTGCGTGTTAAGTTCGTTAGTTACACAATACGATAGGATTATCATGTTCAGTTAGATTACTGTTACTGTTACGGCTTCCGGCAATGCAGCAATACGATTATGACAATGTTGGATCATTAACATGAGTTATTCACAATGTACTGTTCAATTGTAGGAATAGTTATCATTTACACAATACTAGCAGTGCCCCGCGGTTTTACCCGCGTTGTGCCCATGGGAATTTCGGGATGAAAATTAGCTCCCGTTGAATGTGGCTATCCATTACAAAAAGAATTATTGAAATCGGACTGGTAATTCGCGAGATTAACTCGAACATTGCAAACAAACAAACTTACAAATTTTACCTCTTTATAATATTAGTATATAAATATATCATTTGACAAGCCCAGAGCGCTTACTGTGACAGGGGTTACGCGTTCGAATCCCGCCTGGAGTCAAGAATATGTGAAGACATAGTTGATGGCGACGACGTCTGGGTGTCAATTAAATATTTATTCGCTCGCTGTCCACACAACTTGCGGCTGGGCCCGTGGATGGGTGGTCACAAGTGAGCGCTTCCGTGCTTCGCATGGCCCGTAAACTATTATGTAGGTCCTGGTTGTTTAAGTTGTTAGACCTTGTCGGAAGCCTTTCGGCGGTCTAAAAACTCCAACACCAGGTTTGACCTACTCGGCCTTACTTTCTGAAATACTTATCTATTCGTCAGTAAATACTTTTATATAAAAATACGTCTTCTTAATATAATGGCTAACCAATCTTAATTGTTTCTCTATCAACTTATTTTGATTAATTTCCCTTCCTTATTTTTCGACTCTCTCTCTCTCTCTCTCTCTCTCTCTCTCTCTTCCTGGCTATGTGTCCCACATGATGGTGGGGTCAGCCTTCCTTATTTTTCTCCTCCACTTCGCTCTTTCGTCGACTCAACCACTTTTAATAAAATCTTTTAACAATAATCTCTCCAAAACTTGGTCTAATGATAGCTCAGTTTATTTCCGTTCTTAACGCCGTTTTAATGATTATATCAGTGATAAGCTTCCATTTGTCGCGATTCGGATATTTGGAGATATATTTTTCCTCTTTGAAGAAGATTTCGGTCGGCAAAATTCGATTTATTTCAATAAATGTTGTGTTTACCCAATGTTTATGTATATTTGCCGTATCTTTCTTTATTTGAGACCAAATTAAGTCAATGCCAAGCGGTAAAATTTATAGAGTGAAGCGTTTAAAATTACACCTAGTACTGAATCATATCTAGTGATGGCACTAGGTATGATTCAGTACTAGGTGAATTTTAAATGCTTCACTGTGTTTTTAGTTGAATGAATTTACATTTCTAACCAAATTACACCTCAGTGATTTCACACATTATTTACAAAACCAGCTTCATTTCAACATGAACGTTTTGTCCAAAGTTTTTGATAAGTCTGCGACCTATTTGTGTATTTTTGTGTTTATAAAAGTCTCAGGAAGACTAATCGTATTACGTTGGGAATGAAGAGTAAATATTTTATGTATACTGTTTGATACGCAGTCGGTTCGGCAGTGATTTGAACATCAAAAGTTGAAGGTTTTCACACTACGACTCTGCAAATATTAGTAGTTAGAGTAAAGGTATTTAGAGAGAGAGTATTTACCGGTTTAAAGAGGGGATATTCTTTTCATTTATTTACTGATTTCAGAAACTGAAGGGTTCTCAATTGGACTCTATGTTTTGAATTGAAACTACGTTTACGGATACATTTCGCTTTTATTTTCAATTTATATCTGACGTTTCGGCACCTTTACAGGAACCGTGGTCACAGAATACCACACAGAGAAAATGAGTAGAGTTCGCTTAATTCAAATTTAAAAACCAGTATGGACTGAATTTTTTCAATTAAATGTTTATCTATACTAATATTATAAAGCTGAAGAGTTTGTTTTGTTTGTTTGTTTGTTTGTTTGTTTGTTTGTTTAAACGCGCTAATCTCAGAAACTACTGAACCGATTTGAATAATTCTTTCACTGTTAGATAGTCTATTTATCGAGGAAGGCTATAGGCTACATTTTATCCCGAAATTCCCACGGGAACGGGCACAACGCGGGTAAAACCGCGGGGCGCTGCTAGTTACCTGATATTTCCGTTGTTATAATGAACCGATTTCGAATTTTTTGTATAAATGAAAAAATATGGCTACCGATTGTTTTTTTTGGTTTTTGATTGATTGGTCTCGTTTATAAACGATTCAAAAATAGGTGGTTGTTCTCTTAAAAATCTGGAGAAGTTATTTGCTTCTTTTGCGGTTTTCAAAGCGACCTTATTATTATATAAAAAAAGAATGTTATAGGCTATCTTTCATCCTAAAACATGATCCAATACAAACAAGCACAACGCGGGTAAAACCGCGAAGCGCTGCTAGTTCTAATAGACAATTAATGAAAATGTTTGCCATTTGTCTAGGGGACTGTACTTAACGTACGTTCAAATCAGTTGAAACGGTTATATAAGTCAATGCTTAATTAATTGGCGTGTCCCGGTTGTCTTGTTTGAATTTCACGATTCGGTCACTAATTGAAGTGGCCGGTCTGTGAATCCATTTTCTACTATTATGACGAAAATTATTTGACTTTTCAATTGGAAATTACTTTCGGTTTTGCTTGTTAAGCTTATTGTATTACTGATTTAGGGCTGACATTGCGTTAAGCGCGTGCACGCTGCGGTTCCATACAAAAGTGAACTGTCGCGGGCGCCCGCGGCGTGTGGCTTCATACAAAAGTGACACGTCGCGTGCGCCCGTCGCGTGCGGTGTCATACAAAAGTGAACCGACGCGTGCTCCCGCCGCTGTGTCGACCCTTACTGTTATTTGTGTTTTTATTTTATTTTATTAGACATCTCAACAATATCGGATAACAGATTTTTAGGTACTAGGAGTAAGACCATTACCACAGAATAATAAGTACTACACACAGTAGCCTACAATACTTATTAGGTACCTACACCACATATAGCTTACATTTACATAGTTAAGTAAAAAGGCTGTTTTAAAAACTTACTTGACCATAGACAGCACAGAGGTAACAAACAAAAGGACATTTTCCACTTCTATTTTAATACCAGATAATCTCTATTAACTTTTGAACCGTCTCAGTGCACTAACAGAATTAGAAGTTTACTAATTTGTTCATAGGTTGAAAACAAGCTGACTGGCTGCAGCCACAGTTGCGGTGAACAAATTTAATTTCCTAACCCTAGAAACCGAACCGAGCTACCTTTGACCCGTTCGTTTAACTAGGACTGCAGTATTTCAGAATTGCCTTTTGAGCGAAAAGCGCACTCTATTTCGTATGATAGTTTTATGCGGTATGCATATGATGAGACTGTTAGGTAAAAAAATGATATTTGAATTGGTTGGTGATCTCATCCGCATTGGGCAAGCGTGGTGATTACGCCTGAAACCTCCTCACTGTACTGATATCTTCAGTGAGACGAGAGGCCTTTGCCCAACAGTGGGACATTACAGGCTAATACTTTACTTTATACTTTACTTTACTTTGAATTGGTTATTGCGGTCTTTTTTGGCTATGTAAATAAGTTAGTTTGTGTAAGTTAGTGGGTATCCCTGGTGCTGGAGTTTTTAGACCGCCTAAAGGTCTACACTTGGTCTATCGATTGAAATAACCGGGACCGACAATTTAACGTGCGTTCTGAAGTACGGTAGAGCTCAGAGAGAAATACCGCTATCGGCCACCCATCCAAGCAGGAAAATGATAGCTATGAACTTACATCCTTTAGTCAACCTAAGCCACGTGCGCTACCAAAATAGTAGTATTTCACTACACAGTATAAAACAAAGTCGCTTTCCGGTGGCTGTCTGTCCCTATGTATGCTTAGATCTTTAAAACAACGCAACGGATTTTGATGAAGTTTTTTTATATAAATAGAGTGATTCAAGAGGAACATTTATATGTATAAAAATTCCCAAAATTTGTACGGGAACGGGCACAACGCGGGTAAAACCGCAGGGCTGCTAGTATTACTACAAAAGCTTGTAAGTATATCAGGTATGGCACGTGAAGTATGATAGGGGATCGATTATGGTGTTGATATAAAATTAACAGTCTATGCTATACCGTCTCACTGAAATACCATTTGTCCTGAAAACAAAGTTTACAGGCGAGTTAAAACCCTGACCCTCCTCTTGTACATTAATTGTTAAACAAGACACTTTTGTCAAGAAACGGAAAGACTTTACTTAGAGAATAGCAATTGATTAGCCGTCAAAGTGCAATAAAAGTACTTGTTCAAGAAAAAGGTGAAAGATTCTCAAAGAAAGTGTAACAAAGCCTCTTGAATGTATTGTTCTATTCCTTTTATTGAACCTCTTCTATCAAGTCTCAATTGGAAAGGAAACGTTCTCGGGTTTTTATTTTATAAACTTAAGAAAAAGTAATAGTAAGTGATAGTTGAATAATTATCTTTTCCACATGCGGTTTCGTTCGACTTTTAGGTTAGGATAGCTGTTTTCACTTTTGGATTAATATATAATACTAGCTGCGCCCCGCGGTTTCACCCGCGTTGTACCCGTTCCCGCGGGAATTTCGGGATGAAAAATAGACGTTGGCCGATTCTCAGACCTACTCAATATGCTCACAAAATTTCATGAGAATCGGTCGAGCCGTTTGTATGGAACCGCGGCGTGCGCACGCTTAACGCAGTGCCCTCTAAGGGTAGAGGGCGTATGAAATGAACCTTTTTGTTTACTCTTTAATAAACTATTTAGAACGTGTAAACCTCTACGGTCACAATACCTACGCTTCTTTACCTGAAAGCGTTGAACCCCGATTTCTTATTGAATAGAATAAAGTCAATTCCCAATTTTAAGAGCCATCCAGTCGAGACAATTCGTTCTCAATGCCCGGAATTTCCCAATATTGTGCTCGACAATAAATTTTCCATTAGTAAAAGTCCTCGCGGTTCCTTTATTAGGCCGTATATTGATCTATATGTTAATTTTATTACGTTATAATGCGAGGTATTAAAGGACATTTTGTGTTGGTTTTATTTATTAACTAGCAGCGCCCTGCGGTTTTCCCCGCGTTGTGCCCGTTCCCGTGGGAATTTCGGGCATCTTGGCAACAATGCGTGTTGCGAAGATCATCACTGTGTATATAAATATCAACGGCCAATAAGCGTAAAGCAATTGTTGGGCAACGAATGTTACAGTCAACATCTTGCTATACACATAACACTCTACATATAAATACATTATATTACTCCAGGAAGATGAGAACAAGAATGTGGTAACGACGTGATTATGATGATGGGTACCATTATCATAAATACTGAACATTCTCTAGGATCATTCTGCGTTGAAGGAAAGACATTACTTGGGACTAGTTTTATTTCCAGTTTGAAGTTTATGCACTGAAGTTGGTCGGAGTTTTGGTTTTGCTTTTTGACTCACGGCACAAAACAGGTGTGTAATTTGACCGTTGCTCTGAAATGGATGTTTCGATTTCGATGCGGTTTTTGTCATTTTAAAGCCAAGTTTCTTGCAGTGGTTGTTAATTTTGCTTGGTAAAAAATGGTCTAGCCATTTTGCACAGACGATTTTTAAATTAATTTGTTTTAGTAAAAGCCTACGCACCTAAATCTAACTAGTTAGATACCGAGTGCTTTGGGCCAATAGTTTTGAGAATATGCTTTGGACAAAATGTCTGACAATTGTTTATGCCACATTTTTTTCGACTTTTAAACTAAATAATGATGCAAACAACTTTTTAAACTCATACGATTTGAACTTATCTTAACAAATTATACTAAGAGGAAGATTTCCTGTTTAATATAAACAACCCCACATCCACATTGCAAGCGTGATCTACAAAATGTTCACGCTAGCACCATTGGATTGCGGGTGGAACCACCGCCCGGAACAGCTATAAAGATTCATTATAAAGACAATCGCTCTTGAAATCGACTTCTCATATCTTTATAACATTATCTTTATAGTAACGATATGAGCACTGAAAGCATTCAGGAATCTTCTTCAATATTTACAACTTATCTTAGATACTATGTGGTTTTATTAGAATCGGAACATTGTAGTGTTTCATTTAAACCGCTACACTGTGTAAAAGTGTTCAATGTTTGACTTGACTGTGTATCAGTAAACGTGGCATCAGAGCTTCGGAACCGCTGTGAGGTTTTGATTTTATTGTCTGATGAAAATCCGACTGAACTAGGAATTAAGCCAAAAAGCTCTTTCGTGGAAAATGCAGTTTAAATTATTTCTCTAATTTACACTGTAGTGGTGACTCTACGCTGTTTATAATGTGTAATTGATGAGTGATCATTTCTTTATCTATGACAAGCCCGTTGGCACAGTGGCAGTGAGAGCGCTTACTGTGTCGGGGGTTGCGGGTTCGATTCCCGCCCGGAGTCAACAATATGTGCAGACATAGTTGTTGGCGACGAACGTCTGGGTGTCAATTATATATTCTTATAAAATATTTGTGTATGTATATGTAGTAGTACCAGTTAATTAGATTCCATAACACAAGCTTAGTGCTTACTTTGGGTCTAATTAACCGTGTGTGAATTTGTCCAGGTATATTTATTTATATTTATCATAAAGACATGACTCATTATTTATGACTCGTGAGTCGTGACTAATGACTTCAAACCCATAACAAGAGTCATGACTAATTAATTGTGACTACATACTGTTTTCTTCTGTAAAACTCAAGCCTCACATGAAATTTTTTTAATGTATTAAATAGGCACAATTTTATATCTGGTATCTGTTCAACTTTAATATGTATATTAAAACTAATCAGTAATCAAATTTAATAAATTATTAAAGTAAGAGATAAAGAGATAACTTCGCATTTCAATGTAACTTCACTCACTCACTCCAAAATCAGTGCCGTAACATCTCATTAACCCTTTCACTATAACGTGGTCGGAAAAATTAAACTTATAACAAAAGTTTAATTCAAACCCACATTCATTTTGAAACCACACGAGCACGAAACCTTCAGGCCACACAAAAGCTCAAATTTCATAGACACACTTTTGACGTCGTAAAATTTTATATTAAGCACAAGTGTTTACATGTTTTGAATATAAATGACTTGCTATGTTTTCCTTAACTTTGTTTATATGATTTTATTGTTTTATTTAGTACGCAGATCATTTTTCAGTACATATGTTGGGATTGTAGTACCGCAGTATTCTACTTATCTGCCTTCTGTATCGTATTTAACTGTTTAACTCATTTGGAAAGGATTTTGTAGAATATTATAGTTGATTTGACATTGTCAGCAAGTTTTTAATTAGCTATAATGCTATTTACTTACTAGGGGGCGCCACTATGAACGATTCATTGAAAACAATTGATCCCATTTATCTCTAAGGGTGCTTTCAAATTAATGACCCATTAGGATACAATTTGTTCACATTAGCGATAGTGTTACTAGTAGTTTTTAATATCTTTATATATTTTTAATTGAAATTACGTTGACGGATACACTTCGCTTTTATTTTACATCTTTATCTGACATTTCGGCCCCTTTACAGGAACCGTGGTCACAGAAGTAGTACCATGAGTAGTGCTCGCTTAATATTACGAAACCAGTATGCTTTATATAGTTGTCTCATCAATTAATTAATAATAATAACATGTCAATTGGCTTGCACCATACCGTAACACATCATACCACCTTTCCAACCTTAGAAGAAGGATAACGACTATTCTCCTTGAGCTAACTGAAGCAAGTATTTCCTATTACACAAAGTACAACAAATGTTCGTACATTGTAGTCGTTTGTCCGTCCGTTTAAGTGGTCCCGTTGTGACAAGGGACAGAGTACCCATCAGACATCAGTTTAATATAAAGGACTGGAACGTAGCAATGTAAGACTTTTATTAGATCTCTTATGTAATGATACATTCTGCACCACTGAGTTTCTTGTTAGTTCTTCTCAGTAGGTAGAACTGACGTAAACTTAATTTGAAGGTGACGATTATAAATGACTAGCGGCATGCGGGATTACCCACGTTGTACCCATTCCTGAGAGAAATTCGGGATAAAATGTATCCTATGCGTTATTCTGATGTATAATCTATATTACTGTAAAGTTTCATCTTAATCCGCTCAGTAGTTTTTTCGTGAAAGAGTACCAAACATACATACATCCATCCTCACAAACTTAGTAGGATTGTAATGATCAAATATAATGAAGAGATTTGAATACATCTCCAAGTAATACACTTTAAGTTAAGCGATGTTTGCTCTTTGCGATTGTAAAGCAACTTGCAGTTCAGACTCTACTTGTATGGGTGGCCGATAGTGGCATTTCTATCTGAGCGCTACCATGCCTCGGAAAGCACATACAATTTTCAGTCCCAGCTGTTGCAATTGTCAGACCGTGTCATACAATTGGTTGACCACTCTTCGCACTTACTTATTTAAATTGAAGCCTTAGACTGGTTTCTTAATTCTGATTGGTTTCAGTCTTCTGTGACCACGGCTCCTGTAAAGGGACTGAACGTCAGATAAAAATGTAATTAAAAGCGAAGTGTATCCGTAAACGTATTTTCAATTCAAAATTGAAGCTTTATGTTAAGACTAGCTATTTCTCGTATTTTTACCCGCAGTGAGCTGGATACCTTCCCGATAAAAGGTAGGTTATATATATTAAATATTGAACAAAAAAGTTGTATTTTGCAATCGTAGCGTACCATAGAGAATCGTTATTAATTTACAAATCCGGATCTTTTATAGATGGTGCCCCGCAGTTCCTACAGCGTCTCTTGAATAAAGTGTATTGTTTATTAGTATAAGCCTGGTGAGCTTTCTAAGCACAAAGCTTCCAACTTGATTACATTTATTCAGTGACAATAGCGGGCCCCGAGGGTGGAACATGGATTGTAATTTTAAATAACCACAAATGATCTTAAATCTTAGACGAGTTCGTGTTTGGACTTTGAAGGAAAATATACTTTATTGTATATTAAGTTTAGAATAGAATGTATACTATGCTTTCTTAAATAGTTAATTAACTACTGTTACTGTTAGCCTGCATCATCTCATTAATGGGCAAAGAACTTCCCCATTCTCGCTACAAACATAATATTAAGTAGTTTTATTAATTTTAATTACTTTTTATGAATATGTATACATATAAATATGTATAATCTTTACTTAATGAATTTCCAATATGCTGTTTTGTAATCAGGCATCACAACATGTTTTTAAACAAAGTTATTTAATATCATTCTATCTCAATGTTGTTTTATTTAACAACAATATTAAACAATGTGTATAATAGACATATAATATGTTACTTAATCTGTACTCACTCTAAGATCGGAAAATAGTAAAAATCTCAACTCCATAAAATACCTATAAAGTTGAATAAAAAGCCATAACTAAGCTGTTAAAAGATAGCTATAACTAAGCTTACTATCATGACGTGGCTTGGTTTGAACCAGGTTAAACCTTCCACACCGCACTTTACACCCAACTACAAAGTACGAAATTAAGTGCATTTTTACAACCAACATAACGTCAAAGTGTTGTTCGGAAAGTTTAAAAAAAGCGGTTTTTAAAGCGTAAATAAAATGGAAATGAAGCAATTCACGAGACACCGCAAGAGTGGTCGCTTTGTTGTGCAAAACAGTGTTTAAAATAAATTGATGTTAACTATGAGACGTTCCATTTTTTTGTTATTTACTGGAGTTTAGTAGACGGGTAAAGACCTTTAAGCTGTCTTCTCTTTGTGGTTCCAACTACAGATGACTTGAAACCACTATGGAGCAAAAAGTTCGCATATATTAAATGTGACGGCTCGCTCATCCTACCTTAAGACACAAATAAGCTTTTTTATGGTTACGTAATCAAATGGCAAAAACTTTCTAGTTTCGTGTCACTTTTTAATTTGGAGTGGCATTTTTATCCTATGAGTGCTTGGGAAGGCACGTTTAGTAATCGGTCCCGGTTATTTCAATTGGAAGACGAGGGCCTTTAGGTGGTCTAGATACCAGTTGGCCATAAACCTACTCGACAGAAATGAATGAATGAATCCGAATAAATGAGACACACTGCACATGCAAAGTTTATTTGGTCCCACAGAACCCTACATCGGCGAGTCTAACTCGCTCTTGACGGTTGTTAGATATATAAATCGTTGGAAACAATATTAATGGTAGGCAAGAACAAAAACAGGTGGACACAGAAAAACAAATGCCGTATTTGCACAATGAAGTGTCCTTGTATTTCAATTTGCTTTTCAAACATGACTCGAGTTTAAGTTAACCCATTTACAAGCGTAGTGTACTTAAGTAGGTACTTCTTCTTCTTCATCGAGTGGATGGCCAACCAGACCAATCCTGGTGTCAGAGTTATTGAGCCGCCAAAGGCCTCTGATTTGGCTCATGTAACGACTACTATCCGTAGGAAGTAACCGGGACCGACGGCTTAACGTGCCCTCCGAAGCACGGAGGGCTGTGTTATTGTACTGACATTGACAGTTAGTTGTAAGGTTAGCCATATGGGCTGAAACTGCGTTAATCGCACGCGACGGGCGCATGCGACGGTTCACTTTTGTATGAAACCGCGCGGTAAGATATGCGGGTGCCCGCTTAACGCAGTTTCGGCCATAAAACATACAACTATACATTTTCTTTAATTAACAATTTTATATAACTAGCTTAACGAATATATCATACATAATATATCAATGTAACAACGGAACTCCATTATAAAAATTGGTGCATAAATATAGAGGATATTCTATTGCCTCTAATGAATACTGACAATAATAATAGTATTTGAGGTATTTATTACAAGACAACAACGGAAAGCTACGCTCATGCCTTCCTCGTAGGCCTCTATAGGGAACTAGTTATCTATATATAAAAGAAAGTCGTCTTAGTTACACCATTTATAACTCGAGAACGGTCGGACCGATTTTTTTTAACGGATGCGCTACGGTTGAAGCTGCATGGCACAGCTAGTCTTTAAATATATATATATAATTCTACTGTACGTGTGTATGTCACTGAACTCAAATGGCTGTACCGATTTGAATGATTTTTTTGTATGCGTTTGGGTGGCACCCTGGATGGTGTGATGTATTTTGTACATTATAGCAAATAAATAAATTTGGATTTGAATTCAATGGTTTAGTTAGATTCACACTAGCGACATCTATTGGGTCGCGGATGGAACCACCGCACGGAACAGTTTATTATTATAATGTGTACACAACGCGAGTGAAACCGCAGGGCGTTGGTGCTAGTCTTAAATAAATACCGCAGGATACGTATCAGTACTTAGTCTCTTAATGAATAATGTAACCACTATTTTTACCCCGAAAAGTAATTTATATTAAAGAGCGAGCGCCTCTGGGCGGCAATTACTCCGGTGTCAATTGATTTGATTAGTTTCACTCGATTTATCAGCTTTGGACAGCGCTTTCAGCGCTTAACGAGGTTACAAATTAAAAGGTACATTTTGTTACTTACTTTGGAATGTGTATTGGTTTCTCAGAGATAGATTAGAGTGTGGACTAACGCATAGGCTATTTTTTATCCCTCAATTCCCACAGACAAAGTCAAATGCGGGTAAAACCGCGGAGCGCGGCTTCTTTATTATATAATAAAAACTATTTTAATGGAAGTAAAGTAGCAGTTATATTGTGACACTTTCGCGGAAAATAAATTGCTTAGACTTTTATTTTATTTTGTAGTTCAAATGGTGTACGTACATATTGAATTATGTAAAACTATTAATGAGAAAGATCTTGGCACGTGGTAGTTGAAAACCCCTAAACTTTATTATCAATCAACTTCTTTTTAATAAGTTAATCGTATTTAAAAAACTTCCACGGTACGTACAACTAAAAGGAATATTAAATCAAGGTTTATTCAGTTACAAACAAACAAAAATACTAACGTCACAGAAGTAACACATTACTCATGGGATTGAAAAAATGCTTCTTTTCATGGTATATGCATCGTTTCAATTTTAAAACACTAAAACGCGGAATGCACTTTTAAAACATAACAAAATAATAATTAATCCCACTTATAGTAAAAATAATGTGCCTATTACATGAACATGTGGACATTTTAAATATAGAATACATGATGCTTGCATAACACTACTCATTTTGATTTTGATTTTTAATAATTATATCGGGACAAATTCACACACGGTTAATTAGACCCAAAGTAAGCTCTTTTATCTAACTAGCTCTAACTCACTGATACTACTACATATACATACACAAATATTTTATAAGAATATATAATTGACACCTAAACGTCATACTCAACAACTATGTCTTTACATATTGTTGGCGGGAATCGAACCCGCAACCCCCGACACAGTAAGCGTTCTCACTGCCACTGTGCCATTGTCAAAAAAAACTACTATATACTTTTACGGATACACTTCGTTTTTATGTTACATTGTTAGGATATGTCGTTTCGACTCCTTAACAGCAACCGTGGTCACAGCAGATTATATTAATTTAATTGCTTATAAAGGTTTCGTACAGTATACTCGATGTTCATAATATTTTCTGCTTTAAAAGAAAATAACTTCAAAGTCTTTACAGCTCACTTGATAGATATCGATGAAGTTCCGTCTTTGGTCTTTGGTGAAACTGTTTATAAATTCAAATTATTTTGCTCGTTACTCGTCTAGCCAGTAAAGGGCGAGCAACTGGATCGTTCAAACGCTTCTGTGTATTTAGCTTCATCCATCACGTTGCATTCACTTGACATTGCTTTACAAAAATGTTTTCTTTGCAAATGCTTTGTGGACTTTAAAACAGATGATGAGAAAAAGTTTACTCAAACTATTACGAACTGCATTACTGTTATTGATGTAGTTTTATCGCTGTCTGGGTTTGTAAGTTATATAAATGATGGTATGAATAATTTGTTTGTGTATGAATATTTTCTTTGCATTGTTTACTGAATTTGATGTCTTTATTCTGGACTAGCTGTACCGCGCGGTGTTTCCACCCGCGATCCAATAGATGGCGTTAGTATGAACATTTTGTAGATACATTTGTGGGGTCGCGCTCTTATCTATACTAATATTATAAAGAGGTAAAATTTGTAAGTTTGTTTGTTTGTATGTTCGGGGTAATCTCAGGAATTATCAGTCCGATTTGAATAATTCTTTTTGTAATGGATAGCCACATTCAACGGGAAGGTTATAGGCAATTTTTCATCCTGAAATTCCCACGAGAACGGTTACAGCGCGGGTGAAGCCGCGGGGCGCTGCTAGTATTTAGTAAAGAAGGAGAAAACCACTACATAGTTTTTAATCACCACATAGTATATAACAAAGTCGCCCCCCGCGAACCAAGCAACGGATTTAGATGCAATTTTCACTGGTTTTGTTTTTATGTAACAAATCATTCCAAAAACCGATATGGTTGTACGAGTACCTATTCACGGGGATGAATATGACTATTAATATAATACCCATAAGGTCATGCTTTATGTTTTCCCGAATTTCCCACATGATATCTTGGCTAACCGATGTGGAACGAGGGTGCGTCGCTAGTAATAATATGGGGACGAACTCCAAAACAATGTTAAAAATGTATAGTATGAATAGCCGAATATAAGAAATAAACAGTGAGGGTTATTAAAATAACTATAGTTAAAAGTTATTTTAAACACACTATACATCGAATCATAACTTCGAAAATCTATATTCTAGTGTGGTATAGTCGTTATTAAATGAGAAATATTACAATTTTCTACGAAATATTATTTCCACGATGTTCTAAAATTAATTTTCCTGAAAAGGAAAACCGATTGAAGATTGAATTTATTACCCGATAGAAATTTTGATTTAATAAAGGATTTGTCGTTTTTAATTAAAATGTCTATTCCGGATGTTCGGTGATTGTTGGGATCTGTTCACGGCTTTTCTTTTTCAGTTTTTGACTTAATTTCTTTGTTGTGTTTACTGATAAGTAAATCAATAAATTCGTTTTAAATGTCTTTTTGTTTTACCACAGCTGTTCATTTGGAGAAAAAAAGTCTCATAACTGAACTGACCGCCTAGGTGGTCTAGTGGTATGTGCGCTCGCCAGCCAAGACAGAGGTCTCGGGTTCAATTCCCGGGTCGAGCGAAAATATTTCCTACTTTTCAAACATGGCTCGAGTTTGAGATTACCAACCCGCATATGGCAAGCGTGGTGATTATGCCTTATCCTCCTCACTGTACTGATAACTTCAGTGAGATGAGAGGCTTTTCCCCAGCAGTGGAATATTACAGGTTAATAATACCAACTGAACTGAACTAATAAGTTGCGAATACATTAAAGAGTTGCTTCAGCTTACGCTTACGCACCAGTAAATGTTAACGCAAAATGTCAGTCCCATAGACGTAAGAAAATGGAAAATCTTGACTTTTTATTGGCAGCCCGATTCAGTTAAACAGACTGTCATAAGTTTCGTGATTTATTTAACGATCGTATGTTTCGATAGCTAACTGAAGGAGCCTATCCTAAATCATTCACCGTATGCGTAAATCATTCGCCGTTTGGGTTTATTATAAATCTTACATTCTGTTAACCCGGCGAGGATGTGGTGAAAATAGTTACATGGAGGTTGTCGAGGGTCTATTTGACCCTGTATGTTATTGGGTTCAAAATAGCTAGATTTTTAATTTTAAACTAAAGCTTTAATAGGTATTATGTAAATTACATATTATTTTTATGAATTGATAAATAAAACAGGCATATAATGATACAAAATATTATAATTAAATCAGTTTTGGCAAAGTACTACACAATTAAACTTTTTTGATATAGTGTTTTGTGTTTGAGGTTGGTAGCAATGGTTCTATTTTCAAAATATGTATACAATTTACTAGTATGTCCGTTTGCAGAAGACCGCATCGTAATTCAAATGCTTTTCGTAAACTAAATCTACATTTTGCAAATATGACACAGTTCTAAAAACACAGTCTTAAAAGTAGTACTAACTAGTAATAAAACTACTTATGTAACACTAAATCGTCTGCGATGGGCCTAAAACTACTTATGTAACACTAAAATAACAAAAATTGATAACTTCTTTTTTATCAATTAGCTCGTAATTAGGTACCTACAATTGTAGAGATCAATCAGTTTCCCCTACAGTCTTATAAACTACATGTCATTATTGTCTGTGGTTGCAGCACAATTCTGGCAGAACGAAATAGTGTGTTCGGGACAAATTTATTTATGGCATTCGTCACAAACATTTGCTCAAGCTCCGGGTTATTCATTTTGTAGAAGAAACACCTGAAAATATAATAATATTCGGTAAAAAACATTTTTGAAGCTTCACAAAAAATGTTACGCCGCGGTTGTGGCGGGGTCATATTCACCCTTCTCGACTTCGCGCACGTTTTACTCCCGTCGCAGGCGCCGGCCGACTGAATATCGGTGCGTGGCGCACTCGCCGGTTCCTTAGCAACAGCTACTAAGACGCCCAATACCCTACGGTCGCGGGAAAAAATACCACAGACGCTTAAAAATTGTCAGGGTCAAAATGACCCTACAACATCCTCGCCGGGTTAACTGTAGCCGTAAAAGCGGCTTGAATATTTACCTCCTATTAAAAAAATCATCACATCATAATTTTGTTATATCAAAGTACCTAAAGACTAATCAATCCTAGAATTAAATTACTCTTTACAGATATTCCAGTCCAGCAACTTCAATTTTTTTCTTTCTATCTCTCTAATCATTTCTCAAAGTACAAACGCGACCATTTCAGGATTAAGATATCTCCATGCATATTGCAAGAGTGATGTGACCCGTCACTCCAAATTGTTTCACAGACTGAATTATCTTCCCTACTCCATTTCTCATCATTCACTCCGAAGATGCTGCGGTTTTTACAAAAAAATGTCATCAGCCGCGTTTCAGCTGAATTGCCGTTTTCAGCAAAAACGTGTCTCAACAGTTTTTATTCTGGACGAAATAAATCTCAACTTAACTAACTTAGTGAAGGATTTTAGTTAATCCATGTTTTACAAAGTGAATTTTGGTTTAGCGATTTAATTGAAGGACAAATTAGAGGATTAATGTTAAGTACCGTTTAATTTTGTGCTGTGAAGTGAGATTAAGAGTATTTATTGAATACAGATTTTGTGGATGTAGATATTTCATGCTGTGTAGAAGGTTTACTTACTTAAGGCATATTTTATAGATGAAACTCTATGTCATATTATTTTATTGTTGACTAGCTGTGCCCCGCGGTTTCACCCGCAGCGCCCCCGTTCCCGTGGGAATTTTGAGATTTTTATTCCTTATTTTTCTTATTTATAAACCTTGTCCTGACAATAAGGAACACATTAAAAAAGAATCATCCAATTTGGTGCAGTCGTTCTGAAGTTATGCGCTAAGCAACAGATTCAGCGATTCATTTTTATACTCGTACCTATTATACATTATTTTATTAATATAATAAAGCTGAAGAGTTTGTTTTTTGTTTGTTTGAACATACTTATCTAAGGAACTTTAATCAGAATTCAGAAATTATTCTTGAAATGGATAGCGTTATTCAACAGAAAGTTTGTACATAACGTTATGAAGAGAACGGTCATAACGTTGGTAAAACCACTGGGTGCTAACTAGTACCTACAGTCAGCCAAAAATGTGGTCTACCACCCTACGGTTGAGATTCATTTGAACGTCATGAAACAACAAGGTCAATTTTCATTTAATAATAGAGGTCCAACTAAGTCACCCAATGATGTCAAATGTCAGGCATCTCAGATAACAGACAAAACGTCATAACATAATTGTGCATAGAAAAGTCAACCTTAGCGATCGTTACATCTCGCAGAAACTTTTGTCAAAAGTGGTAGACCACTTTCTTGGCCGACTGTACATGTTGATGAATTTAGATTTAGAGAGGCGAGTTTCCGAATCTTATTTTATCCTGTTCTTCCATTATTTTCACTCACTAGTAAAACTTCGGTTTTTCATATAAATATTTAATTCTATGTTTGTTTAGGGTTAAAGACAACAAACACAATTTGAATTGGAACTATGTTTACGGATACACTTTTGTTTTACATTTTATCTGACGTTTCGGCCCTTTTTACAGGAACCTTCAGGAACCTTGGTCTCAGAAAACGTGAGATAAAAATGTACAAAAGTATTTTATGTATATAAGCCTGTGTAGACCATACATGACGGTCCAGTTACAGTATTTAAACTTCTTCTTCTTCTCTTTTCGAAATGGTTATCTTAAATCTTAAGTTATTTATGTTTAGAATAGTATTTGGCTAGGTCTATCGCACTGTCATTTACCTTCCAAAGATCCTCCAAAGTGCAGGATACAGGGCTGTTGGGACACTGTAGCAAGTGAGATATAATTGTTTAATCTATTGATTAAATGTATCACATAAATACTTAAAGACAGGCGCAGCGTAGGACGGCCGCCAATAAGGTGGTCTGATGTTTTAGTGAAGGCTGCGGGATCGCGGTGGATGCAGTCCACTTCCAACCGAATTACTTGGAAATCAATGAGGGTCTATGTCCAGCAGTGGGCGTCCTACGGCTGGATTGATGATGAACCTTACGTTATTACTTATGCACAGTTACATTTGTAATATATATAAATAAATACAAGCAATTCAGATACTTTGGCAAATAACTAAATTGGTAGATACATATTTGAATATGCGTATAATATTTTCCTTCAATTTCTTTGTACCGTAAGTCAACAAGATATGACGAACACTGAAATGTCGTGTCAATAAATCATGTCTCCGTGTCTTTACCTTGAATAATTCATTTTTTTCATGCATCGCCAACTTGATTTGGGGTGTCGTAAACACAATTGGCAGTACCGTGATGATACAATGACGGTTTGAGGAAGAATAACACGAATTTGTTTACAAATGCCAACCCTCTTTTGTTTTCTAATCAAGGTATAGAGGTTTTTTTCCACGGGCACCCTTTTGCTGTACTTGTGTAGGTGAATGTACATGCACATTGTCTTAGTGTGTATCTTGGTTTGGGTCAACATTGTCTTTGAAGTAGCGACAGCAAGGAAGGTACGAGTAAACGGAGATAGTATTCGTACTGAGTTATGTCAACTGCACATTATTAAAATGACCTTCCTAACGGTACCAATAATACCGGTACCGAAATTCCTTTTCATACTAAATTTATCCAATCTGAAATTAATCAGTAAATTCTATTTTATTCCGTCTAAGCGCCATTGCGCTTTGGAGGACTTTAAATATTCTGTCTTGATATTTTAATCGTTACATCTTATCTAATAAGCGGCCAAAATCTCCAAAAGAATATAATAATTGACACCCAGACGTCGTCGCCAACAACTATGTCTGCACATATTGTTGACTCCCGGCGGGAATCGAACCCGCAACCCCCGAAACAGTAAGCGCTCTCACTGCCACTGTGCCAACAGGCTTGTCAAATGTATACAGCAAAGATTAAGTCAACATAGTGAAGTTTTAATTGGCAAACTCACTATCCACTCACGTTGCTACTACTCAATATGCTCTGTGTCCAATCGGGTTGCAACTTTGTCAGTGTAAAGTTATTTGAGACACTCGCTTACAAGTTCTTAGCAAATTGGTTTGTTAGTACGGTCTTTTATGATCTTGCGGAAGTGAAATAGAAGTGATTGAAGTATTGAAAATTAAATGTTTCTATCTTATCCTACTAATATTATAAATGCGAAAGTTTGTGAGGATGAATGTATGGGTGGATGTTTGTTACTCTTTCACGCAAAAACTGCTGAACGGATTGGATGAAACTGTACAGTAGTATAGGTTATACGATACATCAGAATAATACGAGTATATGCAATAATACGAGTATATAATACGAGTATATGCTATTATTTGCAATTGGTTACAAATGGGATCAATTTGTTATTAAACCTTTTTAAACTAAAATATTTTTCGAAATCAGTTCATTAACGACAAAGATGTATGGTGACTAGGTATGTATGGTGACTAGCATACAAAAACAATCACTCAAATTTATTCTTCATTTTTAGAAATCGGTTCAAAATTAAATACTTTAACGGCCTGTAAGATTGTACTTTACAGGACATAGACCTTTCCATTAACTAAAGGAATGTCTTTAAAGTAACTAATTCAACACTGACTGTCAATAAACATGGAACATTGTAATTTATCTCTCATTGTACGATCGAACGTAATTATTCATCGTTTATTTTGAGCCTTCAATAAACCAAGTGCTTTACAAGTACTCGGAATTCAATTAAGCGACAAACAGCGCAGAAGTAATTATTTTCTTGCATACTTCAGATAATTATTATTTGGGTTTATCCAAGTTTTAAGAAGACAAGCTTAGAGGTTTGTCTTGTGAAGAATGTATATAGATTAGATACTATTTTGTTTGACCACTGTTAATGAAATAGTTATCTGAGTTTAATTATCATCGTCATTACATAGTATAAAACAAAGTCGCTTTCCGCTGTCTGTCTGTCTGTCTGTCCCTATGTATGCTTAGTTCTTTAAAACTATGCAACGGATTTTCATGCAGTTTTTTTAATAGATAGCGTAATTCAAGAGAAGGTTTATAAGTATAAAAATTCCCGAAATTCCCACGGGAACGGGCACAATGCGGGCAAAATCGCGGGGCGCTGCTAGTGAATTAAAGAATCACAAGGTATGACGATAATTTTGACAATGTAAATTTATTGTTTGACAATTCCAATGCGCTGTGATTGGCGAATCATGCTTGTACGGAAACGCTCCCTTTGTTTTAGACAAATACAGGTTTAATGGGGTTGAGAATAGGCTTAGTTTAGATGGTCGCGCGGAGCCGCGTAGTAAGAGCATTCATGACGCGCGTGCGGGCCAAAGCGTGGCGCGCGGTATCGCGTGGATTCGCGCGGTACCCCGCGTTCATGTAGACGACACTAGGGTGTTTACTGTGATCTAGTACCGCGCGGTCAAATGTTCCGCGCGGCCATCTGAACTTGGCCTATAAAGCCTAGCGTCTACACTAATACTTGGTAGAATTACTTTTTACTTATTACCTTGAAATTGTTACCATCATATCTGCTGATAACAAGGTAAGTTTATGCGAATACTTTGCACGAAGAATTCTACTGAGACAAAATCTATACTAATATTATAAAGAGGAAAGGTTTGATTTTTTGTTTGTTTGTTTGTTTGTTTGTCTCGAATAGGCTCTGAAACTACTGCACCGAATTAAAAAATTCTTTCACCATTCGAAAGCTACACTATCCCTGAGTGACATAGGCTATATTTATTCCCGAAATTCCCACGGGAACGGGCACAACGCGGGTATATGTAACCCAAGGTATGAAAAACATGCCTAAAAAAATTGGTTATTGGCGTGCGCTACTAAATCTATTGATGATACACAAAAACAATGTTCGACACAATCAAAGTACATATCATTGCGAACAAATAAGTTCGCGAGGGCATATGTCTAACTATTATAGTTAAGACACAATAACCGTTTTAAGTTAAAATTAATTAGTTAAAAAAGGAGTGTAATTTTAAGTTGATGATATTCATATGATGATATGAATCTACATCAAAATAAATGGCTCTACAATCAAGGTTAATTATGTTTCTTTGTGTACCTCTTTAAATTATTAAAATCGGACAGTTAGTTTCAGAGTTATGATGAGAAATATCACTACATAGTATAAAATAAAGTCGTCTCTGTTTCGTGTCTGTTTGTCTGTATGCTTAAATCTTTAAAATTACGCAACGGATTTTGATGCGGTTTTTTGTAATAGGTAGAGTGATTCAAGAGGAAGGTTTTTATGTAAAAAAAATCCCGAAATTCCCACGGGAACGGGCACAACGCGGGTAAAACCGCGGGGCGCTGCTTACAAAATAGTAATGCTCGATGGCGGGTCTCTTATGGCTACTTACTGTTTCGTGCGGTCAAAGCGCGCGGGGATATACCTACCTACGAACTACGAACGACGAAGACGTGCTATGTAGGTATTATCCCGAATTCTTCCTCACATGAAATCTTGATTGTGTATACATATATACTCGCGCGAAACATGTAATATTTTATCCCCAATTTCCCACTTGAAATTTTGATTGTGTATATTCCTGCGGGAGACACGCAATGTTTTATCCCGATTTTCCTACATGAAATCTTGATTACCCGAAGCGAAGCGAGGGCGGGTCGCTAGTATATGATAAGATATAACTTTGGCAAAATAATTTCATACATCTTTTTCAATATTTCTCTTCACAAAACGATTTCCAATACTCCTACATATGCTTTTACCATGTTTATTATATTTATCATCTACCCACTTGAAAGAAGGCAATAATTTATGATTATACACCTTATTACTTAGGCAGTAGGATATCTTATTGGGTGATAAGTTTGGTAATGCGTTGGGGTGGAATGTCGGTGCTTTAATTATTTTTGTGTCGTATCTGATTATAAGTACAGGCGTACCCGTAATTTCTGTAAGATTTTTTATATCAAAAGTACAGAGAGTATCGTCATCGTCAAAATCGGTTGGCTGCAAAAACGTCAAAGATTGACAAAGCGAAATGGTTCTTTGAAATGATTCTTCTTAGTCGTAGGCTTGTTTGGATATTTTTAGATTAAATCAAATTGAATAGATAAGTACATACCTGCATAAAATCGATGGGTATGAATCACAGAAGCACCGCGCTGTAGGAGAGCGCGGTGCTTCTATGCTCTGTGGTATGAATGAATGAAAATACTTTTAAACGGAAGTATATTCAGTTCTGAACTTTATCCATTTCACGACTCTTTTAAAAAACAGGTCAACAAATTCAGAGGCTGAAATACTCACTCTTGGAAGCATTATTTATCATTCGATAAAATCTGACTGAAATTATATACTCACGATTTTATTCTTTATAATATATTAGTACATGAATAAACAAATACATCTTTGAACCAAAACTATCCTTTTTCTGTTCCAGGTAAGAGTTTGATTGAAGTTACATCAAGCTGGTCAAATGAATTTCAGTTTTATACCAAGGTAAGTAAGTACTATTATCCATAGGCAATGTTAACCATACTAAGAACCCTGTCATATTCAAACTTTTAAAATTACTGTTACAATGTGTTTAAGATTTTTTTAAGTTTAGTGTCAGACAAAGTTCTAACGTGCATAACTATATAAGTACACAAACTAAAAACCATGAAGTAAAATAATACTCAGATATGATATAAGAGAATTTTTAATTTACTATTCTTAGGTTACTGCAAAAACAATGAAATGTGTTATTTAAGTCTACTAAAGTAAAAATCCCCCTCACTGCGTACTGATATCTTCAGTGACAACAAAGCTTTTGGCCAGCAGTGGGGCAGGCTAATACTTTACTTTTTGTTACTAAAGAAGTAATGATTTTATTAACACTGCTTTTTATAAATATTAAAGGTATTAAAACTTACTACATAAATAAAATACAATTCCCGTAAAAAATCAAACATGACTTTTACAAACAAACATGAAATACAACAACTAAATAAACGGAAAATATCTCGAAAATCTCACGGTCTCTAACATCTTCTGTCTTATGACGTCGTCATTATTATTTACCACCCCGGAGCGAATTCTGACCCAATTTTACGAGAAACATACTTATGCTTTAAATTGTTGATATCTAAGAGATTGTACGAGATTTCATAAAACGAAATATGTACGTTGTAGTTCTACACTAATATTGTAAAGCGGTAAAATTTGTTTGTTTGTAAGTTTGAGCTTTTCTCAGGAATTACCAGTTCGATTTGAATAATTATTTTTGTAATAGATAGCGACTTTCAACGGAAAGGCTAAATAAAAATGGTTATACTAAGTACTAATGTTAATATAATAATAATATATACCCGGACAAATTCACACACGGTTAATGAGACCCAAAAAAGCTCTAAGCTTGTGTTATGTAATCTAACTAACTGATACTACTACATATACAAAGACTAATACTTTATAAGAATATATATAATTGACACCCAGACGTCGCCACACCACAACTATGGCTTCACATAATGTTGACTCCGGGTGGGAATCGAACCCGCTACCCCTGACACAGTAAGTGCTCTCACTGCCACTGTGCCAACGAGATTGTCTTGTAGATAATTCTATATTTTGTGGCTAAAGATGTTACCAACATTACAACTTTAATTTTATTTGAGTTCCAAAATTGCGATTAAAGAAAAGCAAAGTTTAAATTTCAAGTTTGACAAAGTAATATTATGTGACGAAACTTATTTAATTCCTCTTAGACAGATGTCAAACCACTACAATTTAACTCAAATTAAAGTATTAAGTAGACTAATAAAGCTTATAAAGGCTTATAAAGTAAGTATCTCAAAAATAACTGTAACCTCAAAAATTTCTTTTGACAGCGTAGCAAGTTAATTTAAAGACAAAACCTATACTAATTTAAAGATATATTGGCTCGAGGGGGTTGGTTTCGTAGCCGCCCCCTGGCTGATCGATGAAGGAGCTATGGCCAAGTTGGAATAAATTTAGAGGCAGGCAGTTGGAATAAATAAAAATATATTTGGACCACAGTTTGCCATAGATTTTTATAAAATTATCTAGCAGAAAAGCATTCCCTAGTTTCACAACCATTAAAACTTCTCGGGCGAAGTTCTTTGTAGGACAATTAGGATAAAAAAATTAGATCTTTGAACTACGGTTTCTCTCCACTTATCTTAGATACTAATATTATAAAGAGGTAAAATTTGTAAGTTTGTTTGTTTGTATGTTCGAGGTTATCTCGGGAATAATAATTTTTGTAATAAATAGCCACATTCAACGGGAAGGTTATAGACTATGTTTCATCCCGAAATTCCCACGGGAACAGGCACAACGCGGGTAAAACCGCGGGGCGCTACTAGTTATATAATATATTATACTCTTACATTAAAAAAGCATTCCCTAGTTTCACAGCCCTTAAAACTTCGTCTTCATTTAACAAAGCTGTGGAGTTCCATAAAATCCTCACCACGAAACATCCAACCATACTTATATGGAGATATAAACCTTATAAAGCAATGTACACACTTCAAAGTTAACACGTAAACGTTTAATGTATGTTTAAACTGGTTTATGAACGTAACCCTTTGTGTAAATTATCGTGGAGAATATTTGCTCGCTTTGTTTGACCTGTGGGTATTTAATTCGAGGTTTATTCAGCTTTACAAATAGATGTAGTGTAAATTAATAAACATGTCTCAGAGACGCCCATTAAATTGATAATGAACTATTTGACTTAATTCCTCATGCCAAAATTACTCACTACATCACTACATAGTATACAACTAAGTCGCTTTCCGCTCTCTATATGTCCCTATGTATGCATAGATCTTTAAAATTATGCAACGGATTTTGATAAGGTTTTTTAAATAAATAGAGTAATTCAAGAGAAAGGTTTATATGTATACAAATTCCCGAAATTCCTACGGGAACGCGCACAATGCGGGTAAAATCGCGGGGCGCGGCTAGTATCTACGCGGTAGTTTATGTAAGTTACTTAAATAGAGATATGAAATTTTGGCAACACAAAATAAGCACTGATGTATATTTTTCTGCAAACTATTGAAAAAATTTCATATTATTATTCTGTGTTGTAAACACAAGGTTCGAATACCCCACAAAAAATATATACTTGAAACATAGTATTCGCAATGTTTTTGTGATACTAGCGCCATCTCTTAGCTTTATAAGAAACCTGTAAATAAGAGCAACAAGTTGTGGTGAAAATAGAAAAGTCATAGAAAGCTTTCGTTGTAGTTCGACCTTCATACGACAGATGGCGCTTACATATGTTGTTCAAATTGAGAATATTTTGCAGTCGTTTGTTTCGAAATAAGAGATAGTTTGAATTAAGTTTAATAGCAATTATTAAAATTATTTGACTATCAGCAATATTTGGAATCATTAGATAATGTTTACAAAATAAATCAAACTCTAAACAGTAACTTAGATTGTTTTTGCGCATGCGGAAACATGCCACGCCTCTAAGAAGGGCGGTCTTATCTACCCCATCGAGTAAACTTGAACAAACTCCCGCCAACTTCTGTTCGCCTGGTACTCAGTAGACATTTTCCGCTCTAATCGGGATTTCCACAAATCCTATTTAGCCGATAGCTGAGAATTAGATTTCTGTCTATCCTTTCCCACAGTTTTCCGCTTTCCCCTCATCTTTTCCCAAGGGGCGTGTCTATGGCGATTACGTTTTCGTACAACTCTAATACATTTCTGCTTGCCTGGTACATTTCCCCGTAGCATCGAAGCCTTCCGCTACGTAATGTGCTACGAATTGTTCGTAGCGCAGTGCTACGGCTACGAACGGCTACGGGCGTAGCTTTTAAGAGTACTCATGGCACGTAGCAGGGACCGTGTAACTTTGAGCAAAGTTTTTATTAATTAAAATACTTAAATTGTAGTGATGATACATTCATTATTTTATTATCTAAAGAAATAAACTTTCGTATAAAATATTCAAACAAAAACAAAGAAAGTTTCATAATATATCGATTAGGTATTTCTCTTCAATTATTCCCACAATCGATGATTTTCCCTACAAATCCCCACAGAACCTCCATAGCCCTAAAAATAAATTAAAACCAACAAAACAAAACACCTTAACCCAACAAATAAAAACTCAATGTTACTTGTCTCAGGAGACCTTTTCAATTTCTGTCACCTCAATGAGCTTTATTTTTAGACATTCAATATGACAGCTTGCGATACTTATTTTTTGTATTTTAGGTCAACCCTTTTTACTCCCAAGAGTGATAACAGGATGTTTTCAGGTGAAGTTTTCTAATAATGCTTGTGTTATATTATGTTGGCGTGGTTTGGTTCCAATAATACCCTCTCCCGCCTGCTAACGACTTCAATATGGCTCCCCTTACTTATGCTACCCTGGTACCTTAACCCGCAGATTCGTAGCCTTTGCTACGTAATGTGCTACGAAACTACGAAACTTGCTACGTTGACAACTGAACTTTGGTGTGATATCTTGTTTGGAAACTTGGTTTTGTATTTAAAGTGAGTGGAATTTAATATTATTGATAGCTTTGTTCTTAATTAAATTGTATGCTGTGTAGAAACGCATATGAAATGTAGGTTTATTTTAATTTATTGATAATTTTTCAAATTTCTGATATAATAATAACAACACTCTCTTTCTCTCTCTCTCTCTCTCTCTCCCTCTCTATTTCTGTATCATTTCATTTATAAAAAAGAATTCAATTTTCAAATAAGACATAGTACATTATTGAATAGTGTTAATAGTGTAGTTTTAAACCTACAACCAAACTCGCAACATCTATGTTTAATACGATAGAGTTAGATCAAATACATCAAAACATAGAACTCTACTATCAGGATTGAGGCTTAACATAAAAATGTGATATGCCCAGTCTATCCTATACAAGTCCTTAGGGATCTTCGAGGCCTTCGCATGTCTACCGAAATAATAGTGGTTTAACGAGTTGCTATTGGTTGGCTGGTTTCATGATTTATATACAAAATTCTGGGAAAACAAAAGAATATTTGTGCTTGGTGTGTGAATTTTTAGAGGCAAAGGCACGGCTGTCTTCAGGTCTTAAGTCCAGGTTTCCTTGTTAAATGTAATGTAATGTTTTAAACAATAAAAGCATAACATTATATTATACGTTGATTTTTTCAGTTTCCTTTTCATTTAATAATTTACCTATTTTATACTGAAAAAGGTGTTGAAATGTAATTTTATGCTTATGTTTATACGTATCTTTAACATGCGAATCTTAATTAATATTTTTGCAAATAGTCAGAACCTAAGGGTGCTTTCAAATTATGCGTTTCGTGTCGGACCGCTGCGGTGCCGAAGCCGTGCGTTTGTCGTATTGTGAACGTACGATCGTGTGTTTTCATACAAAACGAGCAGTGCGGCAACAGTGCGTACTAAAATTATTTCGCGATACCGACGCCGCACTGTTGCCGCACTGCTCGTTTTGTATGAAAACACACGATCGTACGTTCACAATACGACAAACGCATGGCTTCGGCACCGCAGCGGTCCGACACGAAACGCATAATTTGAAAGCACCCTAATTATAAAAATCACTTCAGCTATTTCACCGAGCCAAGGAGTTTACTTTACTTACACACAATAATTCAGTAAAAGCTATAAACAAGTTTCCTTAAGAATATATCAACTCGTACTACTGCAGTGTATCTTCCATAAAATAGTATCACTGAAATAATATTCGACCTTCACGAACTCTTTTCCCCATGTAATTTGTTTATCAATATTAATAACATATTTTTTCTGCAGTGTTAATAAATATTTCGGTCCCGAATTTGGCACACAGCTTTATAATATTTCGGCATCAAGCCAAAGTCTTCTCAAGGATCCAATCAAGGATTTTGAAAGGTCAAGGACAATTGGGTTTTTTGGAAAAGAATCACATATAATATAATAAATTATGTCACTCTATTAACTGTACTGGAAAAGCATTATTAACTGTCTTACTCAGATAATTTATTTAAATGGAAAATTTACTAATTGATGTAATTTTTTTAATGTATGTCAATATATGTCAAAATCACTCATTACATCACTACTATGGAAGGATTTGAGGTCTCTAAGTATTGACGTAAGTGCGGCAGAACATTATGATATTTTTAAGTTCCGAAATAACGGCGCGTAAAGCTGTCAGTTCCGTTTGTTTCAATCGTTAGACTATGTCGGAGGTCTTTAGGCGGTTAAAAAGTCTGACACCAATTTTAGCCGCTTACCTACTCGAAATTAATGAATGAGTTTTGAAATAAGTACTTATCGACGGGTCCTACGTATACTGGTGCAACCAGCAAAATACCTAAACCATTTTTTTTGCATAATTTGTACATAAATAAGCCATACTTTTATATTCTGTAAAAAAATATTTAAAAAATCATATAGTTTCGGAGATAAAAAAATGTAAACTGGTGCAAGTAACACTATTTTTCGGTAAAGAACTGTGAACACAGGTGTAAGTCACTTGCACCAGTGTACGTAGTTGCGATCTGCGCGGCGCTCGAGCGCAAGTGATCGTTACACCAGTATGCGTGCGGCGAACGTCACCGCGCGCACGTACAATACTGGTGTAACTGCAAATAGTCATGTTGCTAAATACCTTGTATATCAATTTTAATTTTGTAAATACGGCTTTGGACAAGGTTTAGGGATAGTAGAAGGTCATCAAAGGGGAAAACATTCAATTCACCCAGTAAAGATACCCCAGTCTGCCAAAGAAAATGTTTGCTCTTATGTAAAGATGTTCCCACCCTTTAAGTCTCATTACAGTAGAAAAGAAACGAGCAAAATCTATTCAGATCGGTCATAGACTTTTGTCACTTTGTGCCTTTTGACAAATGTTTAATTTTTACCAGGGATTGAACGATTGCAGGGATAAAACGCTACGGCAATAAACAGGCATCGTCACAAAACATTTTAATCTCTCATTCCACATCCCACAAAAAGATAAGTGTGAATATTTTCACGCATTCGATTCTTACGAAATCGTACAGATGGCATTAAGAAAAAAATACAGCTTGGGAGCTAAAAAAAGCGGCCAAGTTCGAGCCGGAATCGCGCACGGAGGGTTTCGTACTTTAAAAAACGTTAAAAAAATCACGTTTCTCGTATGGGAGCCCCCCTTGAATATTTGTTTTATTTTATTTTTCGTATTTGTTGTTATAGCGGCAATAGAAATACATCATCTGTAAAAATTTAAACTGTCTAGCTATCACCGTTCGTGAGATACAGCCTGGTGATAGACGGACGGACGGACAGCGAAGTCTTAGTAATAGGGTCCCGTTTTTACCCTTTGGGTACGGAACCCTAAAAATGGACAAACGTCTAAGGATGATAAAACTATAGTTACTTTCAACCTTCAGAAAACAAAAAAATTACCTAATGGAAATGGAAATGGACTCTGCTTGGAAATTTAGTTAATATCACTCATAGATTTCTTGTCGTTGGCCACGCGCAGAGCGAGGGTGATAGCATTCACTCTGTGTGACAATTAGTTTTTTTTGTGACATAATCAAGTCACTAATTACTTTAAAAGTAAAGTAAAGTATTAGCCTGTAATGTCCCACTGCTGGACAAAAGCCTCTCGTCTTATTGATATTAGTATAGTGAGGAGGATTAGGCATAATCACCAAGCTTGCTCTCACTCGAGCCGTGTTTGATAAGTAGGAACATGTTTTCGCTCGACCCAGGAATTGAACCCGGGACCTCGGTCTTGGCAGGCGAGTGCACATACTTATTTTAAACACTACTTAAAATAAGCCTTTACTTAACTTATTGTGTAATAAATCTAACTGAATTTATGAATACTACCCAATACGAGTAGGTAATAAGATTAACTAGAGTTCTTATGAGACTCAAAAATAATATTGTTTTAGTTTTATACGATATTTATTCTTTGATTTGTACGTGAAAATTATTAGGAGCAATTTGATTTCTGAATATTTTTGATTAATTTAACTATGAAAATATGAGTATGAACATGGATAACTGGTACAAGTAGTCTGCAGAACTATGTAAACTGAAGCAAGTGTTAAAAGTTGAACAAAAAATAAAAATTGTGAATATTACTAGCTTCCGTATTAATCAATAAACAGCAAACAATATTTTCAGTAATGATTTATTATTTAATTAAGTTAAATTTAAATGAAAAAAAGAACGGTGTAAACTGGTATAAGTGCCACTTACACCAGTATACGCGTTGTAACATTTTAAGGAAAACATTCAACGTGAATGCAAGTGAAGCTATTTTCTAAAGTACGAAAAATATTTAAAAATTATGAATGCAGTCTTTTTCCAAAAATATTCAAGTATAACATTTTAAAATTTCAAATATGTATGTTTAGTAATGTTAAAGTTACAACCATTAGAACGTTTAGAACGCTCTCGTGTAAAGTTGCGCAAATGTAGTTGCACCAGTATACGTAGGACCCGTCGTTATATTGGTTGGGTTTGTCAGATTACTGTGCCCGATGTGTTAAGTATATCGTATTCTATGACAAGAGAAAGAAATAGTTCTTTTAATAAATGAATCGATCCAATTCCAAATTCGTTTTCGAAATCCCTAATGATAACAATTCAATATTATCTGCTTGTAGTCCAATCATATCCTTCGACACCATCAAGGGCAAGTCTACTTAATATTGTATTTACTTATTACGTTGTTAACACAATGACATGTGTGTGTGTCCACAGCTCTGTTGATTTAGTAGTAATGTGAAAAGAAAATAACGATGGATAGAGTAATCGTTTTATTGTATTTGCTTTATCGTATGTACAGTCAATGACAACAGTTGATGAACATATTCAATATTACAAAACACCTGAACATTTATTATTAAGTGTTGAAGTACTTTGTAATACGAGTATTGAAAGTGTACATCAACTTTTGTCAGTGACTGTATGAGTTAGGCTACGATAAAGCAAATAAAACAAAACAACTACTTTTGTAACGAGTAATCCTTTTATAAGAATACAAAAGATGTATTCCTTGTTTCTTTTCCAATTACACATGAACAGATCACAAACTACTTAGGAGTTTGTAAGGAAGTACAATTCACTGTTTCTTAATAATCTTCATTATATTTCACTTAACTACATACCATGCCACTATTCCTATCCCATGTCACTATTCCTATCCCATGTCACTATTCCTATACCAAGTCACTATATTTTAAGCCCACATTTAAATTGAGTTATAACACTTTCCAATCTTCCATTTACAATTAGAATACTCTGACCCAATTATAGAAAAACAATTAATTAGAACCAATTTCATAACTCCAATGACGTATTAAATAATTGATTAGGGTGTTATGTTCAATATTATTAAATATAATTTTACTGAAGTAATGCGAGAACATTTTGAAATTAGAATAACATGTTTATTTTATTACTAGCAGCGCCCCGCGGTTTTACCCGCGTTGTACCCGTTCCCGTAGGAATTTCGGGATGAAAAATAGCCTTTAACCTTCCCGTTGAATGTGGCTATCTATTACACAAAGAATTATTCAAATCGGTTCAGTAGTTTCTGAGATTAGCGCGTTTAAACAATCAAACAAACAAACAAACAAAACAAACTCTTCAGCTTTATAATATTAGTATAGATTGATCAATGCCATCAGCAACTAGCAAGTAAGTTCGAGTAGGTTCGTGGTCAACCCTTTTGTTGGAGTTCTTAGACCGTCTAAAGGCCTCCGACATGGTTTGACGATTGCAACAACCGTGACTGACAATTTTACGTCCCATCTAAGCACGGTAGCGCTCAAGTAGAAATGCCACTATCCTAGCCGCCCATCCAGAGCAGAGCTGTAAGTTTCTAATGAGGTAACATCGCATAGTCACACCACGCTTTACAATGAACTGGCACATATATATATGTATACTAGCTGTGCCCCGCGGTTTCACCCGCAGCGCCCCCGTGTCCGTGGAAATTTTGAGATTTTTATTCCCTATAAACCTCACGGAGCCCGAGACCTTTCCAACGAATGAAAAACCGTGGAAATCGGTCCAGCCATTCACGCGTGATGCCGTGACCAAGGAAAACGGGTTTCATTTTTATATATATAGATAGATATATTAGTTAATTCTTCTACGTATATATATATATATATATATATAATTTGGTATGAGTATTCCAATATTGAAATTCGGAGAGATTTATCAATAAAGACCATAATAATGATAGCTGTCGAAGATAAGTGTGTCACCCAATCTACTCGGGTTCCGGTAAAAAGATTTTCGATGAAACGTAAACGGAAACCAGGCATCGATTTATATTTCGACGAGTCCTGTAAATGAAGTTAGTTGAATTTACTTCGGTAAAAAACCTATTTAAATTCCTGATTAACTTTGGCAACACTAACATGATGAGAAAATTTCGGTATCTCACAATAGTTGTTGGCTAAACTCATATCCTTTGAAGCTTTGCAATAAAATGTTCAATAGCCTCTGCTTTAGGACACCACTTTGGATAAGACAATGGCGCACCCGCTCAATAAGTGCAGTATTATGAATAATTCATTTTGAGACGGAGTCGGCTGGAATTTAATGGGCATTTTATGAATGTTCCCTTATGAGAATCTAAGCTCGAGTTTAGTCTAGAGGTTACTATTTCATTTCCGATTGACATTGAAAAACAAAAGAATAAGCCCCTTCTCACATGGAGCTACTCAAAAATGACTGAACTAATCAGTAATTACGATTACAAATCAGTTACAAATTGTATCTCGCACACGACGCTACTCAAGTTGTAAGGTTTCAGTCACTTCTGTTATTTCTGTTTACAAAAGCACACGGTTAACAAGTGGTAAACATGTCAACTGAATCGAGCGAGGACGACGACGATATTGTATTATACTATTATTATAAAAGACGTCGAAGGAATATTCGCAGGTTTTGGGTTCATCCGTATATTCGAAATAATGTTAACTGCAGATTATCAGTTGCAGCACGAGAGCTGCGTGAAACAGATAAAAAAATTTGGATATGGGTATTTTTCCATCTCCTTCACAAATTGAATATTTAATGTTTGCTCGTTCATTTTTATCACAAAAAACAAAGAAACTTGGGAAACCAGTAGCGTGGAGACCGGTACGACGCGTCGCGCGTGATCGGTTGCTAACGCGTTACTGACCAGTTAGTAACTAGTCGCGTCGTGTGCGAACCTCCATAGAACATGTATGGGCTGTGACGCTCAGGCAACTCGTTAGTAATTTAAGTTTGTGACTAGTTCTTTTTGAGTAGCTCCATGTGAGAAGGGGCTAAGAGCTATATTGTTCCGTATTCAAAATGTTATATTCCTTTACGAATAAAATACTATTCGCTTAGTGCCTAGTCGTATTTGTGAAAACATAGGAAAGACATAGTTATTTGAGTGAGATCCGGTATCCATTTAGTAGCTAAATATGTTTAAGAAACACAAGCTGTTCGTTAATCATTGTATTTTATACTAGCTGTGCCCCGCGGTTTCACCCGCAGCGCCCCCGTTCCCGTGGGAATTTTGAGATTTTTATTCCTTATTTTTCTTATATAAAAACCTTGTCCTGATAATAAGGAACACATTAACAAAAGAATCATCCAATTTGGTGCAGTCGTTCTGAGGTTATGCGCTTACCAACACATTTTGCGATTCTTTTTTATATTATAGAAGATAGATTGCACGAAATAGAACATATTTGAAACGAACGTCATTTTGTTTATAGATTAAGTGTGCGGCCACAGTGAATGCGCGGTGGCTTACGCGGTGACTTACGCGGTGGCTTACGCGGCGGCGGCGGCGGAGGTGGCCACACTGAGGCGCGAGCTCTAGTAGCGATCAGACGTATATCAGGGGTTGCAAACAATTTTCGATCAACAATACACAACTAGATTTCGGGTCACGTACAAAATCAAAGCTAAAAAATGTCCTCGTGAATTACGTGTGACAGCTTATTTTGTTTACTACCGAACTGACCAAAAAGTTTTAAAACAGTTCGAAGTTCAACCTAATTACAACCATGACACCTAGCAAATCTTCAAATATTTAAAATTACTACTGTCACTTAGAAACGAAAAGACAACATTTAGTGTGAAATCAACCTTAACGACCTACAAATAAAGTATTTTATTCCCGTGTTTACCTTCCTTTCGTTTCGATTCTTTTAGAAGAACTACAGATGGAATGGAGTCGTGTTGAACACTTAAATAATTTGTAATATGCACGTAAAAGTTTACTTAAAATTATTTATGTTTTGGGCTATCTAGGTTTGATAGTATACATACTTGTTTTCATTACGATTTTTTTGATAAACTTGATAGTATAACTCTGCAAATATAGATCCTAGCGTATATATTAAATAATAATGATCAAACTTACTGTCATTTTTGCTCTAGAGTTGAAAATTAACGAGTTATTTCAGAAAAACTAAAAAAAAATGAACTTAAAACAAGATGGCGGCGAATACTCTACCGGGATTAGTTACAAAATCGAAATTTATAAGTCCAACCACCCCCCCACGACATAAAAAAAAAATCGCCCCCCGGATAAATAAATTATTACTACAAAACAAATCTACTCCATGTTTCTGCTGTTCTGTTTCACAAAATTTGCGCCAACGTTGGCCAAACATTTGTAGCGGTGACTTCAAATCAGTATTTTTTTTCAAAATTTGATATTATTTTGTTTAAAAGCTTAAAATATAACTTATTCTACATGTACTCACAGAAAGTAAGACACTCCGGCCGTTAAATTGTTTTTCCGGCCATTATTTTTGCAAATTTTTTGGCTGTGGTTCGAGGGAACTAAATAAAAGAGTGGCTCACTTTTCAAATGAGACCCTAAGCACCCAGACGTATTATTTGCGCTGACCCGAAATCTAGTGTGTATTGTTGATCGAAGCCATTTTACGTCAAAACGCCGAGCGGTAAGACCACTGGTTTGATACACCTGCCACCCGCTTGTTAAGTCGCTCGCCGCCTAGGCCCGCACTGTGGACACAACGCGCGGATCGGTGCGTTTGAAATCACCGCGCGCGGAGTCGCTCGGTCTTGTCGCGCTAGGCTTCCGCCTAGTCACTTCAGTATGGACACTTACACGCGTTTCATACGTTTGATATTTCGCGCCCGCCGTCGCCACCGCGCTAGGCCCGCAGTATGGACGCACACATAAGCGCTAAATAAAATTGAGAATGCTCGTGCAATCCGCTCTTAGTAAGTAAAACTACATATTAAAATAAATTATAATTATATAAGCACATCCGTTTCAACGTTTGTAACAATGAGCAAGTTTGAAAACTGCAAACTGATGAGATTAATAGACGTACCAAACCCACCACTTGTAAACTCAGTCAATATCAAAGATGTTTTATTATATTCTAAAAAATTACTCTAATTATTTCTGTAAAGATAACTTATGAAGCTAAAAGCGAATAAAAGTAAATTTCACAAGGGTACGGTCAATTTATGTCAGGATTACAACTTCAGGGAAATTTATGAGCAAAGTCTTACAAACGTGCTGACAACGCGATGTGTTTTTGGGGACATTCAAATGTTTTACAGTTATGATATTTAGCATTTGTTTGGAGTTGCCGAGTTTTATAGAACACAATCATTTACAAAATAGTTATGTCTGAACTAAATAAACCAAGAATAGAGTTCATTTAATTGGAGGCCCTTCGGTCTCACCGCTCGGGATATTGTGCGGTCGAATGGGAAACTGACGTGAAATTGGAATCGAAAACTATGCACAGTTTTGTACAAAGCTACATTTAATTTCAATTTACGATATTAAGGATCGTAGACTATAGTACGAATGGTCTTTGGACTGAACTGTTTGACGTAATAACTGTTTTTAGTCAGCATGACAACAGTTGATATTTTTCTTTACTAATCTAACATACAATAAAGTTTTATTAAAGATTACAGGAAAGTCTTAGGGTGGGTTGCTTCAAACGGTCGGTTATCGTAACTTTACGTTCGTTAAAATTTTCATCATTTTTATCTGTAAAATAGAAAGCATTGTTTCATAACTAAAATTATGAGTTAGTTTAAGTTATTCAGTCGACTATGTAGACTATAGTTCGACTAGACTCTAATTGTTGCGGAACCATACGGATTATTTAATGTTAAGCAACGGTTGTCGCGATCATGAATGTGATGGGTGGCCGACACTTTTTGCTATAGTAAGCTATTGTAAGCCGTGCGGCGTGCGCATGTTTCTCTGTCTGTCTCTCTCTCTCTTATAGAAAGCAAGCTAGATATTTTCGTTTCGTCTTTCTATTTCGCATTAAACAGTGTGGTGTCGCGACGATTATTTTTGTTGATAATAAATAAACTTCGTTCCATCCGGTTGTCCCTTGATACCTCTCAAGTTTTTTTTGGGCAAAGTATTAAGTACCTTTCACAATAGTCACGTACGAGTACGTATCTCAATATGAATTATCATAAAGTCCTAAATACGATTTTCATTGCAATTCGATCTTTATTACCACACTATAAAGATGTTAGGGAGTGCAATCATAAACGGGTATGGCAACCCCGTTCTTGATTCAAAAGCCATGAAATCTTTATGTCGTCATCAAATAGGATAAAACCACTCACCTAAAACGCTGTATAGACAACTGTGCGATGGTTTTAAGGTCGAAGAGAACAATTGCTTCCAGACTTTATGTGAAGGTACATTCCATTCACCATATGGTACAGAGTCCAGACGTTCTTATTTTAAATCTTGGAAACCATGATAAGTAAAGAATTGCACTTTAAGAAGAACATAATGCTATCTTCAGTTTTTTTAAGTACTTAAGCTTAAGCTTCTCCTAGGCCACTACATACATATTAATTTTGGAGGAGGTTATGTAAGATATATATTTGTGTGTTGTTTGGCAACATATTTGTATTCTGAGTTTTCCACTTTATTAGGTACTAGCAGCGCCCAGCGTTTTCACCCACGTTGTACCGGTTCCCGCGGGAATTTCGAGATAAAACGTATCCCATGTGTTATTCTGATGTATAACCTATATTACTGAAAAGTTCCATCCAAATTCGTTCAGTAGTTTTTGCGTGAAAGAGTAACAAACATACATCCATCCTCAAAAACTTTCTCATTTATAATATTAGTAGGAAGAGCCTCCAGACTTAGACTTGTCTAAAAAATATTTATTATTTACTTTACTTGTTAGTCTAACTTGTTTGACTTTAACATCATCTTACTTTTTCAACTCACATGATTTCCACTCAACATACTAAATGACATGGGACTGTATCGCGTTAGAATAATGTAGGATAGGATTGAGTCATCCCGTGACCACAAGTGGTGTAATCCGGTCGAAACGTCGGGTTCGTATTTTAATTAATACGTTATATATACTATCTCGTTCGATTTAGTATAATTTAATGACAGCTGTCATAATGGGAGTCTTGAAGTATAATTTCAGATTTTCGTATAAAATTTTGTAGTCGTTCTTCTTCGTCTTCATCGAATGGATGGTCAACCTGACCAATCCTGGTGTCAGAGTTTTTGAGCCGCCAAGGGCCTCTGACATGGATCATGTAACGACTACTATCCGTTAAAAGTTTGCAAAAGTGTTTCGGATAACCGTTGCTTAACAAATACCATCAAGTCCCGCATCACAACTTCAATCGAAAAAAGATAACTGTGTATTGAGACTCTTTCCCCATTTTTGAAGTCGGTTACTTACAAAACAACCTCGTAAAGTTTTTCAATATAGACGTGTTAATAGGTTTTGTGGAAGAAAGTTGAATACGTAATGTCTTTTCTCGAAACTAAAGTTAAAGTGTTCAATTAAGCCGTCTAACAATTTAGTTCTTAGATTTTAATATTACTAATTCACTGTACTAGACAATTTTCCGAACACGAACAGCCAATCAAATTCCTGGAAGTTAGTGTTCATATTTTAAAATTCCATATTAGAATGCATTTATTATATTTCAAAAATAGAATGATACAAAAATTAATCTCGATTTCATAGTCGTTGGAATAAAAATGGTTATAGTACTTACGTAATGCTTTGTTTCTTATCGAGTCGTTTGTTTTTTTCAAGTTACTTAAGGCTAGGTTCAGATGGCCGCACGGGACCGCGCAGAACTAGATCGCAGTAAGCACCTGGTCTTGCCTTGCCTGGTACCTTGGGTTACCGCGCGCCGGGCTTTGGCCCGCACGCGCGTCATATGAATGCTCCTACCGCGCGACGACGCGCAGCTCCGCGCGGTCATCTGAACTTAGCCTTTAACTAATTTATTTCAAATGAATCGAACAGAGTGTTATAAAAAAAGAAATGAACATCGCAATAAAATACACAATCCATATTTAAAAATGTTATATCCTTTTCCGTACATAAATCCACATTTTTCAGCGGACCGGTACCGTTTCAGTGACCCGTAAACCATTGACATACCTATGAAGGTATTCTGTGCGACATAACACAGTCAACTGACTGCATTGTTGAGATAAAATGCGGATTATTCCACAACGATTGTTTAGTGTTCATATGAAGGGATTTGGGTTTTTGGGTTAATTTTGTTTTGTTTCATATTTTGTGAGGATGCTGATGTTTTAAAGGTCGTTGGTAATTGATTTTGAGACAGATTTTGGATTAAATTGTTGATAATAGAGAATAACTTGCCAAATGCGGATAGGTGATCTAAATCCCGAGTATTTTTTGAAAAATAAAAAACATTATTTCACTCGATCTGGGAATCGAACCTAGGACCTCAGTCTTGGCACGTGTCTACACTAGATTACCGTGGCGGGAAATACAGATTAATAAAATTTTCTTTTCCACTCATCTTTTACTCACCTTGAGTCAATATCACAATACCAAGAACGCAAAAAATTCCATAAAACTATTTCCCACAGGAAAAGTCTCGAGCCCTCACCAAATGTGGCCGATGACATTTAACGTAGTAATACGCTATGACCACCATTATGAAAGATTTTATGATATTTTTATGGTGAAAGCAATAAAAGAGATGTTCGCGACACGCGCGTCCTATCTTATGAAAATGAAATGAATGCTAATAAATTATTAAGAGTAATTTTGATGACGGCTCGTGACTTTTATGGGAGGAACCGGTTTAGAGTTTTTGTTTGTTCCTTTTTGTTTTGATATTTCACAAAGGGTTCCGTTTTTAAAGTATTCCCTTCCCTACTTTATAAATGCGAAAGTTTGTGAGGATGGATGTATGTTTGTTTCACTTTCACGCAAAAACTACAGAACGGATTTGGATGAAATTTTACAGTAATATAGGTTATACATCAGAATAACACATGGGATACATTTTATCCCGAAATTCCCGCAAGAACGGGTACAAGGTAGGTGAAACCGCGGGCTACGGCTAGTAGGTTATACGAGTATAATGATCATAATTTGAACAGGATTTATTCTTTATAAATCGGAAATACGCATTCAAGATGAATATTACAGTTTATAATAAATAATCAATACACACTTAAATGTAACACACGCTGAATCTTCAAATTGTCATGGTTAAAAGAAAAAATGAGAACAATACTTATAAACAATTTACAACGGACAATGTACTTTCTTTAGAGTACATAATAATTCATTACCTTTATATAAAACGTTATCCTAATAGCTATTGTAATTGTGAAGAAAAGTACAAAAGGGAATAGAATACCTATAAGATTCGAAAAGAAATTGAACCCTCTGTAGCTTTACAATATTGACAGTTGTATCGAGTACTGGGGCGTAAAAAAGCTTTTTCAATCAAAAACGTTTTCTAAAGCCTCAAGTGGCCACAACGAGCCTCTTTATTTGCTCCTTTAACAGTCATATTTCAGTCAAAATTGGTTAAATAATAATGATTTTGTAATGTGGTGTATTGATGATATCTATATAGGGTAGGGTACCCCCTAATATCATAAATTGCCCCTAATTTGTAGTTAATCCGGCATTTTCTGATAGAAAATTTCAAAATGGTCTAGACTAGAATATCATACTGTATGGTCGTTTCTTAGTTGAATGACATTTTATAAGATGTTAAAGATATTTTCGCATCAGGTTTTTAAATGACAGATAATTCTCGATCTTTTTGCATATAAAAACCCCGAACAAAAGATCACTACTAAAAGTAAACAACTAAAATACGAGTAAACCAATTTCGTTAAACAAGACTTAATATTTCCACAATCGTGCCTTCTCTAGTATCGAATTTTGTATACACATTGTCTTTCAATTCAAAAGCCTGCCTTATCTACATATTGATAAAGTCCAAACCACGTTGTCGAGGGTTGTGTTTGGATATGAATTTGGCCTAACTACCGCGCTGTGCTCAACGGGTCGGAAGCGTTCTCATACAGTCAGATGACCCGTAGTCAATTGACGTTTAAGTGAAATATATTTAGGAGGAGAGATGTTCTATGCATTTGAATTTGACATTTGAGAGAGTCTCTATAGTTCGACGTTCGATTGCTTTTAAAAATAGAACAAAGCAAAACCTTAACCGCCTTAATAATAAACGCGGTGTAACTAAAAACACTGTTATAATTGTGTTTTGTCTCTTTTGCTCTTCGGGAAATTGCGTATTGCGCTTTTAATGTTCCTTGTCTTTTATTCTATTAAAACATAACATCTAAACCAAAACAATGCTCAATACTGTTCAATTAAAGTTGCGAACATTCGATTAGCGGTTTCCTCGTAAACCGAACGTAAGTCAGCTCCAGAATACGAGTATATCCCAGTAACAGAACATTTTCTAGTTAATAAATTTGAGGCAACCCTAATGCCTCGCAGATTAACTGGTAGTCGCCGCCGTATTCCCTATTTCCCACGGGCTCTTTTCATCTTTTTTGGCAGTATATTGCAGAATAGCGAAGCCTTTGTAGGCAGTTGATGTTTCGCTTTTATTGCTCCTATCGGTAGAAACTTGTGTAAGTAGTTAAATGATTTTGGGCGGACTCGAGCGCTGCGCTGGATAGGTTTTGTTCAGTGTTAAAGGTTGGTTGTAAAAACTTTCTAGGGTTTTTTGGTTTATGTTTGCTTACTGTATCGGGGGTTTAGGGTTCGATTCCCGCGCAGAGTCAACATGCATAGTTGTTGGCAACGATGTCTAGGTGTCAATCATAAGAATTATAATGTATTTGTGTTTATATGTGAAGTAGTATCAGTTAGTTAGATTTCATAACATAAGCTACATTATTGACCCAAACTAGGGTCAATAATGTACTGGGCTTACACAACACACAATCTAACTTATTGTACCACCGAGGAAATTGAAAAAGCACCTTAGCACATTCTACTTGAACTACTAAGCACCATTAGTTATAGGGTCTAGACAGACGGACTGCAATTCAACTGCAATTCTGATTGATTGCAGTCGTTGTAACTGCACTCAGACTGCAATCCAACTGCACGCCAACTGCCCGTCGACGTGCAGTTTGATTGCAGTCGAGCCAACTGCATTCAAACTGCATCTGAACTGCCATTTGGCAGTCGGATTGCAGTTGAATTGCAGTCCGTCTGTCTAGACCCTTAGTAGTATTTTTTTTTCTGTAAAATTACCCCATTACAACAAACATCGGATCATTTAATAATTGAGAACATTGTAACGAATGACAAGAACAGAGGTCTGATTACAGTCTCCAATTAACTGAGGAAGATTAAGGGTTGGTGGCCATTCAGTGCCTACGGCTATTACCTTGTTTGTACCAATGCCTTTTCATGTTTAAAAATGGCTCCAATTTAATTTCCTCCGCGCCGGATATTGGACTTTATTAGCAGTGCCCTAATGTCGGTTTCCGCTTATCCTTATTTTGCGTGTTTGAGGGAGATTGTTGATCGTTATGTACTTAGTTGCGTTTTTATGTACATTTAAGCTTTATGCGTAGAGTTTATATTCAGTTTCAAGGCAACAATACATGTCTATTCATACCTATAGGTAATCTACACTAATATTATAAAGAGGAAAACTTTGTTTGTTTGGTTGTAATGAATAGGCTCAAAAACTAATGGACCGTTTTTAAAAATTCTTTCACCATTCGAAAGCTACATTATAACATAGGCAATAACATAGGCAACATAGGCAATTTTTCATCCCAAAATTCCCACAGGAATGGATACACCGCGGGTAAAACCGCGGGGCGCTGCTAATAGGATATATTTTGACAATATTTTGTTTATAATGAGATCTATTAAAAACATCAAGATATATAGACGAAATGTTTATTTCAAATAACTTTCATATAACTACACCAAATCTATACTAATATAATAAAGGTGAAGATTTTTTTGAACGCGCTAATCTCAGAAACTAGAAATTGGAAGCGCTCGTGGCGTAGTTTGACTAACTAAGCGATGTTAACTCATTGCGACTTGTAAGCAACGACCTCGACTAACTAAACTCGACCCCTACTTGGATGGGTGGCTGATAGTGGCATTTCTATCTGAGCGCTACCGTGCTTCGGAGGGCACGTTAAATTGTTGGTCCCGGTTGTTGCAATCGTTAGACCATGTCGGAGGCCTTTAGACGGTCTATAAAATCTGACTCCAGGGTTGGCCACTACTCGAACTTATTTACTTTTTTTACTTAAATTCAGTTTTAAATGGTCAGGAACAAAGAATTTAAATACACTTCACTACAAAATTAAAATAATAATCATCTCTGTCAAGAAATAAACAGATATCATTCCCCCAAATCGTCGTTAGTAGTCCAAATATTATTTATATCCAATTAATGTGTTTTAAACAAACCTCAACCATACTATTCAAAAGGATATCTACCAGAGTATCAAACTCGACTTTCACTCGAAGTTTTCTCGTTAATAAAGACAATGAGCTGCTGAAATAAGCTTTAGACTGAATAACTTTGATTATGAAAACATTGCTTTAATGGATTTATAATCCAAAAGCTTGGTGAAGATAACCAATTAATATAGGTAACTAAGTTAAAGGGCTATTAAGGAAATTGGATGGTTACGTAATTATATATCTTTGACACCAAAAACAAGTCAGTAATCTGTAAATTCAATTAGAATTGTAATAGACCTAGAGCCCGTGAACCCCAGACCTTCGTTATTTTATAAAAGCTGAAAGTTTGTCAGCGCATGCTCCCAACACAGGTAAGAACGATGGACAATTATGAAGTTTGGGTTATCGTGGCTTTGGCAGGTAAACGGTACTAAAGGTGTGTAAAATACCGATCTAAATTCATGAAATAAAAAGTGTGATTTGTGTGACATGACATATGTCATTTGAAAGCTCTTGAAGAGTTGTACAAGTCACGCTTTGACGGTGATATCGAAATCGACGGCCAACTTGGTGTTTTCGACCATTGAAGATTGGAGTTGACCTATGCTATGGACGCTGATCCTAATGCTCAACAGTGACATGACCTATGTCATTTGAAAGCTCTTGACAAGTTGTACAAGTCACCCTTTGACGGTGATATCTAAATCGACGGCCAACTTGGTGTTTTCGACCATTGAAGATTGGAGTTGACCTATGCTATGGACGCTGATCCTAAGTGGCATGACCTATGTCATTTGAAAGCTCTTGACAAGTTGTACAAGTCACCCTTTGACGGTGACATCGAAATTGGCGGCCAACTTGGTGTTTTCGACCACCGAAGATTGGAGTTGGCCTATGCCATGGACGCTGATCCTACTGCTCAACAGTGACATGACCTATGTCATTTGAAAGCTCTTGAGGAGTTGTACAAGTCACCCTTTGACGGTGATATCGAAATCGATGGCCAACTTGGTGTTTTCGACCATTGACCTTTAGTACCGTTTACCTGCCAAAGCCACGATAACCCAAACTTCATAATGGTCCATCGTTCTTACCTGTGTTGGGAGCATGCGCTGACAAACTTTCAGCTTTTATAAAATGACGAAGGTCTGGGGTCCACGGGCTCTTGGTCCATAACGCAAAACGCGTAGGTGGCACTCATTAGGAACACAATTGTCCTAGAAAGTAGGTAATCATTATAAGCCTTGCATTAATTGATTGCTATTGCTCTTCATCTCTGACTTTTCTTACTGCAATACTCTCAGACGCCCATTAAATCAACTTTTAACTAATTGAAATATTATGTTATGTATTAGGTATATTATCAAAATAACTAATAAAATATTTATTTAGGAAGCATTTGGCGTCTCTGAGTCCGGCGGTTAAATAGGTGACCGTTTACGTAAATTTCATCAGCGCTACCGTGTTTGAGAGGAGTTGTTATGTCAAAGCGTCTATGGCGGTCTAAAACTCCGAAACTAGGATTCATCACCTAATCGTATTGAGATCATGTCATAGAGATCGTGATCGTCGCCCTTTGTGACAATAAACACTTTTCAATTAATCCGTGTCACTATCGACGGGTGAGTCATTTTTGTTTCAGTTTTTCAGCGGAAGCTTATTGCCTTGTACTTACTGTATTTCATCTTCAGTAAACGTAGAGATTTTTCCCGGCAGTAGGAATTTACGTAGTTGATCTTGTCTTGTTCTGAAATTGGTAGAAAAGGTAACATGACCCGAGGCTCGTCCCAAAAATGTAACAGGGCAATCAAAGTTAAAACAACAATGGAAGGTTATTGTTTTGGTTTCATTCGAAAAATGTTTAAATCGTAATGTCTATGATAATAACGGTGTCTGTTGTTATTTCAAATTATATTTTCTCTATGGTTTTTTGTTGTTAAAACTACGGTATTACCACAACATATGGTATATTAACAACATACATTAAGTATTATTACCGTCTATATACAATCCAGTTTTGTTCCTGATTTTCGAATTAAAAACGATCTTGATTCGATCGTTCTGTAATACGATACAAAACATAAACTATATGCTGGATGTTCATCTCAAAGATTCACTTTATTTTTGGTACTTAAATAAAACGATTTCAAATTTGATAACGGAAAATAATACAATGATACGAGGCACATAAAACAAACAAAGCGAATCACGAATTAAAACAAAGAAACTCCATAAAGTGGGTAATTCTCTACAAACACTACCTCACAATTTAATAGGCAAAACCAAGCAATCAAATAGCGAATAGACAAAGACGATATGCGTAACATAGTCATAGTCTTAGGGTGCGTCTCCATTGAAGCGGAGCGGAGCTGTGCGGAGCTCGACTGACCAATCACAATGCGTTACGAAAAGATTTTGACAATGTCAATGCGTTGTTTGACAATCTCAACGCGCTGTGATTGGTTAATCGGGCTCCGCACAGCTCCGCTCCGCTTCAATGGAGACGCACCCTTATAGTCAAACTTTTCATAAACGATATTTAACTTAAACAGTGTTTTAAAGTGCTTTGTCTCTTTCGCTCTTTCACAAATAGCATATGTCGGAAAGGGACAAACCATTTGATAGCTAAAATGCTGTTAATAAGTATTTTAGATTAAGGCCCAAAGAGTTAAAGACATATTCTTATGCGGATATCCGCATCTCGCCAACATCAAAAAGGTTCAATGTTGTGAGAACGCTGACTCAAGATCCTTGCGAATAGGTGACCCTGATCTTTGCCTACTATGCTCACATAAAGGTCCAATAATTACCTCAACAAGTGCTTCATAAGGACCCCATTATGTTAGATTAATAGAGGAAAATAGTTATAATTTAATAGCTGGAATAGCGTAGCAATTTTGGGACTGTTTTATTGTAATGAAATATGTGTAGGGAAGACTGTTTCCAATGTCTTCTTAGAAATATCCCAAAAATAACACTGTTTTGGGGTGCATGTAAAACATTGTTACCTAAATCTGTTCTTCAGGGAAATAAAAATAGCCTAAATTATACTTTTTGTTGGTAATAATATTTTGATCTATCCAAACCTGGTATGCTACGAACTAACTACGAACTAACTATCACATATTTTTAATCCAACTTAAATCTATTTAGAACATGAAAAGAATAAAAGCAAGCACCAAAATGATCATGATGATCAAATAAATTAATAAATAAATTTATTTTATTCTTATTCTTATTCTTATTCTTATTCTTATTCTTATTCTTAAATATAATTAAACAGTATAAAAGCCTATAATGTCCCACTGCTGGGCAAAGGTCTCCCGCCTCACTGAAGATATCAGTACTGTGAAGAGGATTAAGCGCTAATAATAATGATTACTTTCTATTCATGTTATCACATTTCAATAGAAACATAAAATAAAGTACACGGTATTGTATAAGTAACCACCCAGCCTTGTTTGTTTCGACTGTCAATATCCCTATTACCTCGTATGTCTGTTATTGGCATAAAAGAAAACCTGAATTTCAATCTGCGCTGAACGGTCGCTGAAGCAAAAATCTCATTCATCCGTGTAGTTTCTGCTTATATAAATAAACAGAAGGAAATATGTCCGTTTATTTATTTACTAGCAGCGCCCCGCGGTTTTACCCGCGTTGTGCCCGTTCCCGTGGGAATTTTGGTAAAATGTAGCCTATAGCCTTCCTCGATAAATAGACTATCTAACAGTGAAAGAATTATTCAAATCGGTTCAGTAGTTTCTGAGATTAGCGCGTTTAAACAAACAAACAAACAAACAAACAAACAAACAAACAAAACAAACTCTTCAGCTTTATAATATTAGTATAGATTAGAAGAAACTCTTGGACATTTTTGTGATTAGGTAGGTATTTTGTGTTTGACGGATTTGTTTGAGTATAATATGTTAGGAACTTACCTAATTGTTATTTGCCTTAATTTCGTTGAATTTTTAAATCGGGACCCGGGAAAAAGAATAAATATCACGTCATATATGCTTTTCTGCCTCTCAAACGTACGATTAAAATCCGGTCCCGACAACTGCCAAAAGGATTCGGGTTATAAATGCAATAATAAACCAAAATGGACCAAGAGCCCGTGAACCCCAGACCTTCGTCATTTTATAAAAGCTGAAAGTTTGTCAGCGCATGCTCCCAACACAGGTAAGAACGATGGACTATTATGAAGTTTGGGTTATCGTGGCTTTGGCAGGTATACGGTACTAAAGGTCAATGGTCGAAAACACCAAGTTGGCCATCGATTTCGATATCACCGTCAAAGGGTGACTTGTACAACTCCTCAAGAGCTTTCAAATGACATAGGTCATGTCACTGTTGAGCATTAGGATCATCGTCCATAGCATAGGTCAACTCCAATCTTCAATGGTCGAAAACACCAAGTTGGCCGTCGATTTCGATATCACCGTCAAAGGGTGACTTGTACAACTTGTCAAGAGCTTTCAAATGATATAGGTCATGTCACTGTTGAGCATTAGGATCAGCGTCTATAGCATAGGTCAACTCCAATCTTCAATGGTCGAAAACACCAAGTTGGCCGTCGATTTCGATATCACCGTCAAAGGGTGACTTGTACAACTCTTCAAGAGCTTTCAAATGGCATATGTCATGTCACAAATCACACTTTATTATTTGATGAATTTAGATCGGTATTTTACACACCTTTAGTACCGTTTACCTGCCAAAGCCACGATAACCCAAACTTCATAATAGTCCATCGTTCTTACCTGTATGTGGGAGCATGCGCTGACAAACTTTCAGCTTTTATAAAATAACGAAGGTCTGGGGTTCACGGGCTCTAGGTCTAAAAGTAATTGAAAGATACTTGTTGGTAATTCAAATGAACCACAAAAATATACCATAGCAATATGTAAATAAGTAAGTAAGCCTGTAATGTCCGACTGCTGGGCAAAGGCCTCTCATCTCACTGAAGATATCAGTACAGTGAGGAGGATTATGTAATAAACCAAAAACAATTGAAAAATACTTGTTCGTAATTCAAATAAACCCAAAAGCAAATACGATCTTAAGGCTGATTTACACGTATTAAGTTGCCAAGTCTTAACTTAATTTTAACTAAATTTCAAGCGACTTAATTTTAAGTAACCGTTTACACGTAAAAATACTAAATTACTAGTTAAACTCATTTATTCGCTCAAGATGGATGACCACAGTTACACAATTAAGTAGGAACTACGTTGCAATCACTCCGCCAGCTTATGCTTTTCACTTAAATTTAACTAAATTTTGCCTGTACAAACGTGTCAAGTGATTAGCCACGCCCACCAACTTAACCGAAAAATAGACAAAATTCTATTCTACCTTGTTTACTTGCAACTAAATTTTAATTTGCAACTTCTTACTAAATTCACTGTTTACACGGGTTAAGTCACTTAAAATTAAGTTAAAATTTAGTAAATTTTTAGTCAACTTGATACGTGTAAATCAGCCTTTAACAATATAAAACTTCAATAAAATCCTTTCTCTATTCAAAACTCGAACACTTTTTCTCTATTCGACTATGTTTCGTTTGTTCAGTTTGAAACGCTGCTCGTTCGTATTATGATTTCAAAATGTAAATTCGATTAATTTTGCACAAATGTTTTAACAATGGAATTAATATCGGTGCAATACTTAATATGGTTTTACCATTATTATTAGACATCTAGATAGGATAATTTTCCTTCTGACTTATTTAACAGCAATATAGTCCTATAGGTGATCTTAAAAGCTGGAGTTTGTTTTTTGGTTTGAACGCTCCTATCATTACAACTACCCGAAAGTTTCGGAAAAATGCAATATCCACATTAAGAGAAATACTGCCTTATTCATTAACGCTCTCTAACTAAAACACTGTTAGTGAGTGTTTTGTCTCTTTTGCTCTTTGGAAAATAGCGTATGTCAGAAAGGGACAAACCATTTGATAGCTTAAATGCTGCTAGTAAAGCGTTCATGAATAAGGCCCATAATGTTGCCAATGCGAGGTCACCGCAGGGCACACCTGGACATTGAAAGCAGATAAAATTTGGAAATTCATCTATACTAATATTATAAAGCTGAAGAGTTTGTTTTGTTTGTTTGTTTGTTTGTTTGTTTAAACGCGCTAATCTCAGAAACTACTGAACCGATTTGAATAATTCTTTCACTGTTAGATAGTCTATTTATCGAGGAAGGCTATAGGCTACATTTTATCCCGAAATTCCCACGGGAACGGGCACAACGCGGGTAAAACCGCGGGGCGCTGCTAGTACCTTATATGGCGTATTGTAAGATCGACATTTATAACTGTCTACACAATAGCTTTGAAATCAATACTCTCACTCAAACTCATTCAAAAGACACCCCTACGCCTCTTTATAGCATCAAGACTTAAAAAGAACACACCGATGAAAAATTTCAAGTATAGGCACATGTAGGTTTTATTACAAAGCCCGCTATTTATAGAAGGACCAATCAAATTAATTCGTTTCGAGTGACGAAACTCATGATTGTTAAAAGCATGACGTTTATTAACGTTGAGTGCAATTCACTTCACGCCATTTGAATTAGCGAATACCCTTTACAACAGTGTTAGTGCCAATCAGCGTGATTGGAATTATTGATGTGGTATACATGTTTAGGTTGTGTTATAAGTATGTGACGTCATTTGACTGAGCTTCAAAATTCGCCGACACCCAACTACATAGTATACTCTAGTTGGGTGTTGGCGAATTTTGAAGTTTTGTGGTCCGTTTTTTGACCTAAAAACGTTGACGCGGAGTTTTTTCAATATGGCGGCTGACGCTCTCAAAGTCTCACAGAGGAAAGTCTCACAAATAGATTTTTGTGAGATATCCCCACCGGGAATCGAACTCGGAACCTCCGGGTCGTGAGCCGGGCGCTCAAACCACAAGACCACGGAGGCTGTCGGCCCTAAATGATAAAGCATGTTTGTAGCAATTTACCTAAACATATATACCAGACCAATAATTAAAGTGAATGACAGTCAACCACAATCAATACCGGAAGTAATTACTACAATTCAGAAGCTAAATTAAGCTTACGGTTGTGTTAGGTATCCTGTATCGGGTGTTCTATTATGCATCATAGTTGGTTTGTATACTATATTAAAGCCATGCACTTTGGTAAAATGAATCGCTTCGAAAATTAAAAGGGGTAGTAGTAATCTATACTCTATTTACTAATACATAATGCTGAAGAATTCTTTCATTGTTTTTAAGCTATTGCATAGCTTCTATCGCGGGCCTTGAGCGCGGGGACCGAATCCAGAAATTCCGTAACGAAAAAACCTCACGCTCCCCACTAACGCCATCTAGTGATATAAAAAATAACTATGCAATAGCTTTACCGCGGCAGTCCCCGAGTGCCACACGTCTTTTTTTTGTTTGTTTGTTTGAATCGCTAATCTCAAAACTACCAATCCGATTTGAATAATTATTTTTGTTATGCATAGTCATATTCAATAGAAAGGATATAGGATTCTTTTCCCGAAATTCCTAGGGGTATGTACTATTTTAGTTTGCATAATGAAAATAATATGGTAGTTAAACAAAATTGTTGGAGTGTATTATTAAATAATATCAACAAGTCAACGGCCAATTTTTGTTACATCAAAGTGGTCTATGGCCAACTTTTCTTAGTATATCACTGCGCTCATGCGCTGTTCTGTCGACTCTAAATGCTTCGACAATTTGACACAGGCCTAGGGTTTGTTCCTCGTCAAATGAGCACACATAGTATAAACGTGTACGTAATGTCCGTTTGGATAGCCCTTTCGAATAGAGCTCTGTTTACTTGTTGTATAAGTAAACCTCTATTATGTAAAGTGTTATACTTCGCTAGTTTGAAGCTAAAATTAAGTTCGAATAGGTTAGTGGCAAATCCTGGCGTTTCAGTTTTTAGACCGCCCAGAGGCCTTCAAACATGGTCTAACGATTGCAACAACCGGAACCGACAATTTAACGTGCCATCTTACCATCTTATCCCTTTGACAAAGCAACATGGTCAATATGAATAATCTACGATTAATATCTTGGGCTGTTACATTTATATTTTTCAATTCTTGATAATATCTACATCCTATGAAATTACATATCACACGAATGTTCAAGTATAAATTGACAAACTTTAATCATTGAAACGACGGCTTCTATTTCATTAATGTCATTTGTTCTATTAATCTTTACATAATTATAAATGTACATTACATTGGATCTCACTCACACATACAGACAATATGTCACATGACTCGCGTAAATGATAATGACATTAAATGTGAATCCGGAGTATTCTGAAGCATTACTTAGGAATAAATGCTGCAACTATTTCTTAGTATTAATGCTACGAAACATTTAAACGTATGAAGTAAAATTAAGTAAGTATAAACCTGTGATGTCCCACTGCTGGGCAAAAGCCTCTCATCTCACTGAAGATATCAGTACAGCCAAATAAAAACCAGTTAGATAGTACCTATATTTATTAGAAACCTCCATATTGTCTTTGTATTTTTTCTCTTTCAAATAGTCTGTATCCAGTTGCAATCTTTTTATCTGTTTCCCGTTACGTTTCCCGTTCCGTTTCTCATTTCGTCTTTCGTTTCGTTTCTCGTTTCGTCTCGTGTTTTGCCTCGTGCCTCCTCGGAGTAGTCGCTTGAAAGTGTCATAATAACATCAAGAGCTGTCTGCAGCAGAGTCGCTCATTAAACTGTGTTCTATCATCATTTTATGCATCGTGAGATGGGCAAATTAAGCTTATATTTTAGTTTCCTTAATTGGATAGACTTTACTTAAAGAAACATTATCATTTATTTAAGGGAGCATTTATTTTTATACGAGAGCAGAAAAACATGAAAAAGCTTGTCGATTTTTTATATCATTAAGTTGAAAATTTCAGTAAGTTCATCATTGTGAAACCTACTTATAAATACGGGCATATAAATGACATTTTAATAAACAAATTCCCATATTAAATTTTACTGGCCAAGTTTCGTACATTATTCTATTAACTAAATACAGAAAAGATATCAAAACAAAACTTTTAAAAAGTATCCAAAAAACTCAAATATCATAAACTCGAAAATCTGACCCAGCTTCACAACACGAATTAATACTAACACCACTTGACCTAGTCAGAATAGCAGCCGTAAACTGCGGTTGTATTATGACGCCACTCAAATCTGGGCTGTTAAATGAAATGAGTCTATTAAGAATAAGATATCTAAAGGATGTAGTGATGGGCATCGGTTTGTCGGCGCAATGCAGTTACGTATCAGTGACGGGTAGAGCTTGCCAGACGCGGCGATTCCGTTTCAGCGTAAGCACGCTCGAAACGCTATCGTCCTCCGGTTACGTAAATCGCCGACACAACGCTTGTCGGCGTCCGTGCATCCGTGAATTTGTGAATACTTTCAACTGGATTTAAATTCGGTGATTGTGAACTGTGAAGGTTTGTGTTCGAAAGTTTGAAAAGTTTGAATATTCAAATTTTAGTTCGATTTCCGTTTGAGTTTCCATTTTCGAACATCATTTTTATTACCATTTTATTGGAAAGCATTGCATTCTAATTTTGAATTTTCTGGAATCATTAGAATATATTTTTAAAACAATTGAACAGAAAAGTTCGAAATATAAAAGTGATAGTTTTTAAAATTGTTGCAACTAATAAAAATCATTAGTCTCATATGATACATGATATTATGTAGTGTGTGTAATTATCCAGTTATTCTCACGTAGATAGATGTTTATAATCTGAATATTCCATCACGATGGTGTCAGGCGTTAATGGAATAAATTATGGTAATACACGGCTAATGGTTAACTTATTTGGGTTACCATATAGAAATTATTCAATCTCCCTAACTACTTCGTATGTATTATAAACTCCCTTTTTAAAATTTTGCGGTCTTAATTGGCAAAAGATTCATAGAAAAATAATGAATACAAATCTTCACAATAATGTTTTATTAGAAGGAAGTTAATTTAAGTTACGGAAACGTAATCAAAATTAATTGGATGAAATGAGTTCGTTCAAGTTATCGTTCTGAAATTAATGTTATTTTGTAAGTTTTCTTACTTATAGGAAGGTAATTAATTTATGTGCTGAAATTAATTATTTTATTGAATAAAAATAAATATTTGACCTTTTTGGGTGCCCACATTGTATGCAAACGAAATAATTATGTACGTTCGGAATTTTCGTTCCAGAATTTGACATCAATACCCGAAAAAAATCGAATGAAAAAATACCACGAATTTTATTTACTGCGTTCGAAGTTTAAATTCAATATTTCCGTACAGAGTTTTTCCGTTTGCATATAACCACCTTTTAGGTGTAAGTATAACATACATAATACTCAGAGTCAAATAATATCTAGATCAAACAAGTATAGTAAAAATGATAGATAGATACAAAGTTTCAAGTCATTCGCATTAATAGGTACTTACATATTACATGCGGTACACTTCCAACAGACAAAATTACATTACAAATGGTTCAAAGAAAATGTATTTTAATTCTCAATCCTTTACGTTTCATGAGCTTAGGATACCATTGACACGAACAACTGAAATAAATTAGCCAATCGCTATTCTTCGTTCGGTACATTCAATTTAAATCCCTAATTCTGATTGGTGGAGCCGCTTTTTTCTTTTCGGTTTTTAAATTTTCTTTCTTAAACTTAGGATGAGAAAATTAAGTCTTAAATCTACTACTGCTTAGGGTTGATAATCGTATGTGGCTGTTGTAGTGCGTAGCAGTATACATCGATCATTGATGCATGACAAGCGTAGAGATAAGGTGGATTGATTGTAGCCGCACTGTCTGATGTTCTTGTACTGTAATTAAATTTACCATGGTTTGATATGAAGAACATGGTTTGCGTTTTATTGTAAATATCTAGCCAGTTAACAGAGAAACTAACAGCAACTTTGTACAAAAAGGTATTATTAATGTTTTAGGATGATTTTATGTTTGTTCACGATAAATGGGTGGTCGGATTTTAATGATATTTTTCGACTATAATCTGATAGGAAACATATTCAAACGAGTTTTTTCGCGTTAGAAAGTTAATAAAGGTAGATAACTTGGTTTTTGTATTATAATCTGAGTTGATATGGATAGATATGGTCGAGACGTCATGCGCCTCGACATCTGAAGAGATAGTCAGCTAATTTTGTATATCCATACTTAGTCTATCTCAGTGGTCCTATCCATGTGTCAAACTTCATATTGGTAGAGTACAGATCTGTAAATCCGATACAAACGGTTCCAAATGAAGGCGATGAGCAAGATTTCACATTTAACTCATATTATGAGTAAAAAGCCACAACGCATATTGTATGAGCACTTACATATAAGTCATAATAACTATAAAAATCAATGCCACTTTTCGTTGTAATTTTATAACTCAAGAACGGGCTCACATATCCAAACCAAATGTTTAGGCTTTGTTCGTTTTTTATTTAATAGATGGTTTATGTGAAGTTTTCACAAAATCGGTCGAGCAGTTCTTAAATTAGCACAGGAACGGGCACAACGCGGGTAAAACCGCGGGGCGCAGCTAGTAAAGTCATAAAGGAAAACAATACTTGCGTTTCAAATATTTTAACGTAAATTCCTGAATTTCGTGATGCATAGTCCGGTTACGAATTCATAGGCATTTCTGTATTGCTACCTTCGCGCTCGGCACGTAGATCTAATCGCGAACAAAACTCACTATTTGGTTATTGATTTACAGGACGCTGTTTTTGTATACTGTTGGTATGAATTTAGTGTAATACTGGCAGGACTCGCGGATGACGTGCGTTGTACCCCTTCCTGTGGGAATTCGGATTAAGTTATAGTAACTCGACACCTTCACGAAGGATTGGCCCAGTCTAGCACTCAATAGAGAAAGGTGGAAAGAGGGTAGGGAGGCCTTTGCCCTGCAGTGGGACAAGTCAGGCTGAAAATAAATAAAAATAAATAGTAGTGTTTTACGAGACTCTAGTCTACTTTTGTGCCCATTTTTATTAAGATCTGATCATTATTTTTTCCGTGTAAGAGTTTCTTAATTTTAAGCGAACACAACTCATTTAAAATTTACACTATTTTACACTTTAATCACAGTTCCCGTAAAGGGGCCGAAACGTCAGATAAAAATGTAATATAAAAGCGAAGTGTCGAAAAACTTCCTTACATCGATCGCACTACTTTCGCATTAAAATATTAGTAGAAAGTAGGATAGGAAGCAGGACAGTAGAATGTAAATAGCCTTGGGCTTTTGTTAAATGAGGTTGATAAAACTGCGGGTTAACGAAATCGATAGAATGCAAGTGTCATATTTCCATCCACACAATTCCGTTTAAAATGTACACTCTTACATAGAATAAATACTAAACACAATGTAACAAAAGCCATAGAACACTAATCAATTGTTTACCCAAAACTAATAATAAAACGTATCTCAATCAATGAAAATAGTTTGTCAGCGAGTGTACACTCGAACTATTGCAATTTACGTCGAATACGTGACCACAACGGTGAATGTGAGGTGATTTTGATTGAACAACAAAACTGAACTATTCAGTGCTAAAGTAGCTATTTGAGTGGGTTAGAAGTAATATTCTATGTTTTATGAGACCGAAGCCATGTGGCAATAGTTGGCTATTGTTTATGTTGAGCTAGTTAACAAGCTGTGAGACGAATTCGTTACATCGCGAGTGATTTAAGGAATTAGCTGTACCCCGCGATGTTACCCACGTTGTACCCGTGCCCGCAGGAATTTCGGGATAAAATGTATCCCATATGTTATTCTGATGTATAACTTACATTACTGTAAAGATTCATCCAAATCCGTTCAGTAGTTTTATAGTTCAGAAGTCAGGGACTGTATTTAGTTTGTAATACTTTTATGTCAATAAAGATATTTATTATTATTATTTATTATAGTACAACATATTGCAAGTAAAATCAATCATACATCGACATACAGTCAAAGACTAAGCTCAAAGAACACAAAAGTTCCAACCAAGTTGCCAGACTTTGAAGCTTTTGAACTCTCCAACTTTTAAGTGGCAATTTAATATATCTATAAATATAAATAAATGTTCCTGTTAGCATCTCGTCACTCGGGCATCAAGCACTTTGATCCCTTGGGCATTCCCAAATCCTTTTTACGTGGATGCGAATACCTATACACGTTAAAGGTGTATTTCCAACTGTGGTTCGCGATATAGCTGAGCGATGGAGTAGCAAGAAATATAATTTATTTATTTATGGTTAAAAGTTAAGTAAGTTTTTTGTTCAATAATTAATCTAATAATTAAATTCAATAAGCTTTTATATGACCACAGTATAGGCTTTATTATGTAAAATTAGCAAATTCAAAACATTATACACGATTAAGTTCTGTCAATATTGTCAAGATCGAAGAAAAAAATCCTTTTTAACCCACTGGAAAGATGTGCATAATTACACCACTGTACAAGTATACCCATACTGATAACACTCATTTTATCAGTATACTAGCAGCACCCCGTGGTTTCACTCGCGTCGTGCACATTCCTGTGGAAATTTCGAGATTTTTTATACAGATAAACCTTCCTCTTGAACCACTCTATCTATTAAGAAGAACCGCGTCAAAATCCGTGCAGTAGTCCGAGTAGTATTTGAGTTTATCGCAAACAGACAGACGGACAGACAGACGCGGCCGGGGAGTTTGTTTTATTATATGTAGTGAAGCTTAGCCTACAATTATTATATACAATGATTCTCGTATCTTATTTAGCTTCTCTCAGCTATTACTGAGCTTATTTTACCACGTATAAAGCTTCAATATTTTACACATCTTAGTGGATACCCTTCCTTATGCTTGGATTTAGGAAACTAGGGAAAATACCTGTCAAAAATCACGTTAACGTCGAATAGTAGGGCAGCCAGGATGTTTAGGGATGTTGAATATAAGTATTTATATAGTTTTTGGACTAAAAGGCTTGGGTTAAAATGGACTGCCATATTTTGCGGAATATTTTAATAGTATCTACTATTTACATTAAATAAGATGATTATATAATCTATACTAATATTATAAAGCTGCAGTTTGTTAAAAATTCTTTTTGTATTGGATAGTCACATTCGACGGAAAGCTTATAGGCTATTTTTTCATCCTGAAATTCCTACGGTAACAAACACAACGCGGGTAAAACCGTTGGACACTAATATTTCAGCGCCCCGCGGTTTTACCCACGTTGGGGATGTCGTAGGAATTCCGGGATTAAAGATAGACTATAAACCTTTCCGTTGAATGTGGCTATCTATTACAAAAATAATTTTTTAAATCGGATTGGTAGTTTTTGAGATAAGCGTTCAAACAAACAAACTCTTCAGCTTTATTTTATTAGTATTAGTATATAATAGACAGGTGTACCTTTGTAAAGAATATGTCTACACTAATATTATAAAGAGGAAAACTTTGTTTGTTTGGTTGTAATGAATAGGCTCAAAAACTACTGGACCGTTTTTAAAAATTCTTTCACCATTCGAAAGCTACATTATCCACGAGTAACATAGGCTTTTTCATTTCGAAATTCCCACAGGAATGGACACAACGCGGGTAAAACCACGGGGCGCTGCTAGTTAATAATATAATACTGGATACAATGTTATTAACTTATCACTGCCGTAAAAGAAAGGAAGATTTTTTCTTTTATAGTACATATTTAAAACATTTACGTGCAAGAAACTACAAGACACTATTCGACCTATACATCTGACCTACATCTACAAAATTAAGTTACACGGTTAATTCTTAGCTTAACATTATAAAATGGAAGAAGTGCACGAATGAAGTTACAATTACGGAAAATGCACCATAAAATGTTATTAGATACAAAGGTATTAGATAGAAAGTAAAATGTTAACATCTTAAAACGTAAATTTAACTACCAGGTAAATAAAATAAATACACCCAGACAAATTCACACACGGATAATAAGACCCAAAGTAAACTTTAAGCTTGTATTATGGAATCTAATTCACTGATACTGCTACATATACATACACAAATATTTTATAAGAATATACATATAATTGACACCTAGACGTCGTCGCCAACAACTATGTCTTTACATATTGTTGACTCCGGCGGGAATCGAACCCGCAACCCCCGATACAGTAAGCACTCTCACTGCCACTGTGCCAACGGTATGTCACTTGTCAAAAGGTATATTGAGTGGCATACCTACCCGTAGTCGTAGATTAATGTCAAACCAATCGGATTTAGAGTTAAATTTAATGTAGGTACAGTATTAGGTCCTAATTGAATTCTAATGATCTACTAATGATATCTGAGGCATAAGGCCTCCACCCATTACACCGTATCATACCATGACCGTGCTATGAACGTGTCAGGCAAAAAAGTATTCTTTGTATTGAAAAGTATGAGACTATGCTCACTAGACCGTTCCGTCACCAACCAACAACGTCGACTATTCTCATACCTAATATTTTGCCGGTGCTGAAACGTCTCATTACATATTAATTATATTTTATATTAGCAGCGCCCTGCGGTTTTACCCGCGTTGTGCCCGTTCCCGTGAAAATTTGGGGAATTTTTATACTTAGTAACCTACCTCTTGAATCACTCTATTTAAAAAGTATATCAAAATCCGTTGCGTAGTTTTAAAGATCTAAGCATTCATATAGGGACAGACAGACTTTTGTTTTACACTATGTAGTGATTAAGTTTTATAAATGTATTTTCGCGGAGCTCTTACAAAGGCTTTGCGGAACCCCAGGGCTCCGCGGAGTACAGTTTGACTAGACTACAGAAGTCCTTAAGACCCGTCCTTATAGTAGGTACATTTCATTTCGAGCTTCAACCTTCACGTCACAGTTTAAACAATAGTAACTACTGGAATAGGACCCACATAAGCTCAGTTGATTAGTTCTACCCAAATAACTATTTGGTTACTAGATAATGAATAATTCTGTTTTGGGAGAAACCATTGGGTTAATAACTTTAATGTTTATCATTATGTTGTACATGAAATTTCACATCGTCGATATGAAAGTGAAGTAGATATATAGAAGTAGATAGCTTGGACGTTTTATCAAAAGTAAAAACGGGCACAATGAGGGTAAAGCCGTGAAGCACTGCTAGTCACAACATAGTATAAAACAAAGTCGCTTTCCGCTATGTATGCTTAGATTTTTAAAACTACGCAACGGATTTTTTTACTAGATAGAGATTTTTATTTATAAAAAATCTCGAAATTGCCACGGGACGTACACAACGCGGGTAAAACCGCGGAGCGCTTCTAGTATGATACACAAAGTGTTATGTATAATTTGTCTTCAAAATCACCAGAATCTCAGCCGTAATAAACTCTAACACATGTTCATACAATCTGTATACATCTTTTATTAGCAAGACGCTGCAAAGTGTCTTTTAAATTGAACAATTTGCATGCATACCGTGAAACATCTCATTAAAATTGTTATGATTTCGAATTTGGCGCTATATTTGTAGTACTTCATGAGAATAGCTGAATATTTAATGGTGGATGTGTCGTAAAAGGCTCGTATAAAGATGATCTTAACGTAGAGAAGCCATACAAGTGTGCTATGATTATGATTGTATGGGAAGTATACTTGTTCGCAAGAAATTGGAATATGATCCTCTTTGTAAGTAAAGTGAAACATATGAAAGTGAACTGTGGATGATACTTCTATAATAACTTTCTAAAGAAACCGTATTTTCTATCAAGTTTGAAATGAAGACCTGATCTTCACTGTACTTATATTGTCAGTGAGATGCCTTGTGAAAGCTGAAGGCACGCTCGTGGCGCTTGTTTCACTGAGATATGATATCTCATCCTGTTTGTTAAGCAACGTGCAACTCAGTCCCTACTTGGATGGGTAACCGTAAGCGGTATCTATCCGTTATCTGGAAGGTACGTTGAACTATCGGTCCTGCTTGTTTTAATGTGTGATTCGCCAGACCTTGATGGAGCCCTTAAGGCGGAAAAACATCTTGACTACAACGGGTTGGCTACAAACCTACACGAATTATCTATAACTAGCAGCGCCCCGCGGTTTTACCCGCGTTGTGCCCGTTCCCGTGGGAATTTCGGGATAAAATGTAGCCTATAGCCTTCCTCGATAAATAGACTATCTAACAGTGAAAGAATTATTCAAATCGGTTCAGTAGTTTCTGAGATTAGCGCGTTTAAACAAACAAACAAACAAACAAACAAACAAAACAAACTCTTCAGCTTTATAATATTAGTATAGATGGAAGGCACATTGTCAGATGCCAGTGACCTTTAGCCTGGAATGGTGCAGTTACAGGCTCAATACAAATTAGCCAAATAATTTTTATTTGAACCAAAAAAAAAAGAAAATTGTAATTAAAACTTTATGCTGTTATCATACCAAAGTTACTGAGCTCCAATTTAAAATGATTTATCAAAATACATTTCATTTGCCATGAAGCCGTAAATATCGACCAAACAGGCCATTAATCAAATAGGATACAACAGGAAACTGTTTCCGAGAGCTCTTTTCATCAAATCTGTATTGAATTTATAAAAGATAGCAAGATTTGTGTAAAATATTTCAAGGGTAATTTAGTTTATCGCTAATTATAGTGGTTCACTTGATGATAGTTGAGTGTAAGCAAAAGTAAGCGAAAGAATGACGTAATAGACATAAAAAGCATAATTAACATGGAACAATGCGATTCAGTAAGCTCAATAAAGCGAGCGTACACACATTTTGGGTATGAACGCAACGGCAGTCATCTTGCTTGGCGCCTAGAGCCTAATTAGTCATAGGAAAACGAACGTTCGCGAGTGTTCGCGACCGGCCGCACTTCATGCTTGGCTTATAACAAAATTATTACATGCCTCACTGACTACGCCCACAATAAATAACCATGAGAATCCAGGTCCTGCAAAAGTACCTAGGAAAGTAATAGAAAAAAAGCTTTCTTGCTTACGTAGAAGGCAAGCCACTAAGCCGTTCGTAGCCTTAAACTCTACCTTTAGAATGTACTAGCCGCGCCCCGCAGCGTTACCCGTGTTGTAACTTGTACCCGTTCCCGCGGGAATTTCGTAATAAAATGTATCCCATGTGTTATTCTGATGTATAACCTATATTACTGTAAATTTTCATCCGAATACCTTTAGTAGTTTTTTCGTGAAAGAGTAACAAACATACATTGTCACAAACTTTAGTATGTATAATATTAGTAGAAAGGATAAGCTCGAAAACTCGCTCTATGTCAAGGATGCTAACACAATTTCACCATGACGTAACTATCACGTTTCACGTACTTAGCGTGTTATCTATCGCTGCATATTTTTTGTATGAGTTCAACCCTACTGCGTACTACTCATTTCCATATTATGGCATAATGCTACGTTAGGCATTGGGTTTATTTACATACATAATATATTCCATGTGTATGTCTGATAATATTAATTGTTTAAATATATCTCTTGACCCTGCAAACTTTGTACCAAGACTAAAAGTTGTCTTAACTTATGTTTTCTCACCTCACGTTTTCTTATCTTATGTTTCAACTTTCCTAAACTTTAACAAATATTTCAAGATCAAAAATAGCCAAATCGGTCCAGCCAAGTTGAGTTTTAGGGAGACAAACAGCAGGTAACTAATTAAATCTATACTAATATTATAAAGCTGAAGAGTTTGTTTTGTTTGTTTGTTTGTTTGTTTAAACGCGCTAATCTCAGAAACTACTGAACCGATTTGAATATTTCTTTTTGTAATAGATAGTCACATTCAACGGGAAGGTTATAGGCTATTTTTCATCCCGAAATTCCCACGGGAACGGGTACAACGCGGGTAAAACCGCGGGGCGCTGCTAGTTTTATATATGACTAGCCGCAGCCCATGGTTTTACCCACGTTGTGCCCATTCCCGTAAGAATTTCGGGATAAAAAAATAGCCTGTAACCTTTCCGTTGAATGTGGCTATTCATTACAAAAAAAAATATATTCAAATCGGGCTAATAAGTCCCGAGATTAGCTCTAACATAGAAACAAACTTACTACCTTAATATTAGTAGAGATAAGATATACTTATGATCGTTACAATTACTTATGGAAGTTGGGCACCAATCTATTCGGGTTACAAAGATAATTGAGAATAAACCGAAAATACTCCTTTATAGATATACTCGCCAGATTTTCCTGCGTCGGTCGGACCAGACATTTGATCAAAGGCAAGCGTTCTCTGTTTAGGATGTGTTACTGATTGTAATGTACCGACCTACTTCCTCTAACAACGTATCTTACTTCACTACATAGTATAAAACAAAGTCGCGTCTGTTTGTCTGTTTGTCTGTATGCTTAAATCTTTAAAATTACGCAACGGATTTTGATGCGGTTTTTTGTAATAGGTAGAGTGATTCAAGAAGAAGGTTTTTATGTAAAAAAATTCCTGAAATTCCCACGGGAACGGGCACAACGCGGGTAAAACCGCGGGGCGCTGCTAGTAGAAACTAAACATGAATATAGTAGTAAGTAAGTACGAGTAGGTCAATGGCCAACCCTGGTGTCGGAGTGTTTAGACCGCCTAAAGGCCTCCGATATGGTCTAACGATTGAAACAACCGGGACCGACAATTTAACGTGCACTCCGAAGCACGGTAGCGCTCAGATAGAATACCACTATTGGCCACCCATCCAAATAGGGGTCGAGCTGCACGTTGCTTAACAATCGCAATGAACTAACATCGCTTAGTCAAACTACGCCACGCTACATGAATATAGTAAAAAGTATTTTCATTCAACAATGATCAAGTATAAGAGTATATAATAGTCTTTTTTAAATTTAATGTCTTTGTCTTGTCTATGGACTCTTTCAATTAAGCCCTTTCATTTCGTCTTTTATACGCCCCAGTCGTAATAATCAGCAGTACGGACGTTCTTTTGTTATTCATACAGGATGAATTAATGTTTCCATTATACAAGGTAGATTATACAGTATCATAAGACTTATATAAGAAAGCTGAACAATTTGTTTGTTTGAACGCGCTAATCTCAGTAACTACCAATCCGATTCGAATAATTCTTTTTGAATTGGATAGCCATATTCAACGCGAAGGTTATAAGCTATTTCTCATCCCGAAATTCCTAAGGGAACGGGTACAAGGTGGATATAACCGCGGCGTAGTCATCAGATAGAGAATTTAAAGTTACTCTAGAAAATTGAATTGTTTACTCTATGACCAGTCTTTCGTTTTCAATTTTATTGATAAAGGAGAATGGGTGAAATATAAAAGCTTACCCAGTAAATAAACTTTATAATCCGATAGAAAGGCTTTGCTGTTTCGTATTTTCAAAGCACACATACTTTATTAAACATACAATCGAGAGTTTATTACCTCACCTTACTAGAGGAAAGTCTAAATCGATTCTTTAGAACGTTAAACTCGATTGTTCAAATAAAAAGTTACTTTCTTTGAATGCCTGAGGACTAAGATTTGCCTTCACAACTTTTAAATTAAATCTACGTTTCATTACACACTGCCTTAAAGGTAATTAGTTTTCTCAGAGAAATGGCAAAGGGAATCAATATTTGAACATCAATTTTAAATGTCGTTTTTCTTTGAACTATTTATAATTAATTCGGGTATTGAATGGGAGAAGCGATTGAGAGTGAAATTAAAACCGATAATCGTCCGTTGAATTGGTGATTTTATTCAGTGAATGTTTTCGAGAGAAAACATGTTCTGCCTTAATTGTATTGGTTTCGGAATAAATGTCCTTCAAAAATAACTTGCGCTCTTGGATCAATGCTGACGTGCTCTCATGCTCCAAGGCTCTAAGGTCAATTTAAAAGAACCAGCTCGGAAGAAGCATTTACCTCTGTGACATGGTCACACGATTGAACCAACCTGAATCGACTGCTTAACGTACCCTTCAAAATACGGTAACGCCCAGTTAGAAATACCACTAGTGTCCACCCATCCAAGAAGAGGCCGAGCACCACGTTGCTTAACAATCGCAATGAACTATGCTAATCGAATGTTTCGCTATTCATAATCTGACTGTTTCACAGTAAACTTAAAACAGTATTATTAGTCCTTATAATCTCATATTAGCCAAGGGACCGAATCTACGATCTAAAGGTCACTCCGAATCGACTGTTAACCTCCTTCAAGATCGTATCCCCTACTTTTTGTTAATATCCCAAGAGAGAACTTCTATTCTCGCATATTTTCCTTTCGAGTTATTTCTTTGTGATTATTAGTATTCAGTGCGCGTTCGGTGTTTGTGAAGTTGTGTGAGAAATATGGGTTGTTATTAAATATCGCTTAGTAGTGGTGTATGATGGGTATTTTTTTCTTAAAGTTTGGTATTATTTAATACTAGCATTATTATTCAGTACTAGCAATCATTTTACTCATGTTGTGCCCGTTTCTTTGGGAATTTCGGGATGGAAAATCACCTTAAATCTATGTAATATATAAAAGAAAGTCGTGTTAGTTACACTATTTATAAGTCGAGAACGGTGGGACCGATTATAATGATCCTTTTTGTTATTTTATATTCCACGGGAACGGGTGCGCTATGAGTAAAACCGCGGGGCACTGCTAGTGTTGCAATAAAACAATGTTTCCTATTTACAAATTACCATTTTTTTATTCTTTACTTTTATTTCGCTTAATCTATCTATTAAGTATTTTCAGTCAAGGAATTTGCTTCTAAATAGTATACAACTTTTTAATTGGCTTATAATACTGGTAGGAGAAATTACATTAAACTTTCCATCTGTTGCCTTCAAAGTAATTAAGTTTTCAAATGTACTGGATTTAGTTTTAAACTGATTTCAAAGTCTTCAGGACTTTCCGTTTAAGGAAAATTAGAAAACTGTATTTTGATTTAAATGTACTTGAACGTAATTGAAGTTATTTAAATAGGGAGAGTTGTACAAACGATATTATTATTTGGTTAAAGCCAAAATATGTGCCTTTCTTTTTGTCTTTAACTATATATTTCGCGTATCTTACGCGACTGGTTTCCGCCAAGTGTAGCCTTAAATTTCCTTCGTCATTTGCTTAGACTAAGTGAGTTTATATGCTGCGATTCTGCGAGTGTCAGTTTCACACTATCCTAAACTACTCGCTCGTTCGCTCGCGTTCTAACCAACTCGTCTATCAACTTGTTTACAGTTACACGCTAAAGCTAAAAATGACTTAAATATTATATTATACTAACGCCTCGGTGGTCTAGTGGTATGTGCACTCGCCTGCCAAGACTGAGGTCCCGGGTTCAATTCCCAGGTCGAGCGAAAACATGTTTCCTACTTTTCAAACATGGCTCGGGTTTGAGATCACCAACCCGCACTAGGCAAGCGTGGTGATTACGCCTGAAACCTCCTCACTGTACTGATATCTTCAGTGAGACGAGAGGCCCTTGCCCAACAAATGGGACATTACAGGCTAATACTTACTTATTACTATATATTATACTAGCTGTGCCCCGCGGTTTTACCCGCAGCGCCCCCTTTCCCGTGGTAATTTTGAGATTTTTATTCCTTATTTTTTATTTAATGTTACTTTTCGTTCGTGTTTATTGAAGGAAAGGGTCACGCCCTTTCCTACCATAAATTCTAAATAATACTATAATGATAAAGTTAGTTGGAAATGTGCTTTATTCACGGAACAATAGATCAATATTTTGGTTATAAATCATGGTTAGTTCAAGAGTGACAGGGCTTTTATTGTAAAAACACACGATTTCTACATACAAGAAATTGTTTCTAATGATATCCTACTAAATAAATGCGAAGTATGTGAGGATGGATGTGCGAGGTGTGTTTGTTACTCTTTCACGAAAAACTACAAAACGGATTGGGATGAAACTTGACTATAATATAGATTATACATCAGAATAACACATGGGATACACATTAAGAAACTAACCAAGTTATAGTTATATACATTAAGCAGTTACCTTTTAAGTGTAGGTATTTCTTTTTCCCTCAATGCTAAAATGAGGTGTTATACGTTCGCACATACATACGTCAAACTATGATTGACTAGATTGATTGATTCGTATGAACCACGAGAGCAGTGAGATAGCAAGCCCTACTCTACATTTTAATGTATTGTTGAGCCACGTTGCTCAACATTCACAATACATTACTATCGTTCAAACTATTATTCATTCATGCTAAGTGGAAAGAAAAGTTCAACACATTTTCAATTTAGCAAAACAGTAAAGTCATTGACCTCTTAACAAAACAATAACAAAATGGCGAGCTCTAACCGTTTAATTTAAAAATGGAATTGCTAATTTCATTCTTTTCAAAGCCTTTACTAATTGGAGGATGAGGAAAACCAAAGAGAACCGTTGGAGGAAATTCGAATTCCGAAGGCCATTTGAGTTTCGAACGCTTTTAACAGTGAATATTATCTCTTATTCAGAGAATACTAATGTGTATTTATATTCTTTTTTGATGTATTTCAAAAATAGAACATTTAAAATATCGAAATTGAGTTTTCCACATTCAAGATTGAATAGTGTGAACTGTTGTAATGGTTTTTAAGTGTAATTTAAGTATTTACGTTATACATTGATGTGTTTCTCATTAAGTATTATATAATATATAAAATATAAATACTGAATTTATCAAAATTTCCGAGATATCAAAACGTATTTTATATTTTAAACTTTGTTAACCAAAGTATGCATTCGACTTTCTCATAATATAATGCGATTTGAGTTTCAAAGAGTCCATACAAAATGCTCGCGTCCTGAATATGAAACCGGCGACCAAACTAAGAATATTATGTGCACTACAAAACTTATGCATAAAAGTTGAGACTACTTGTATCAACGTTTATAGAGCTTCGGCTTATAAACTGTGAAATTACTTCCATACCTAGTAATTTTTTTAATGTTCTGAAGAATTGGATATTTTGATTTTGTTTAAAAGACGATGGTTTTCACATAGGATCAGATTTTTTAATACTTGTTTAAAGCCCTCGCAGGTTTGTGGAACTACAGCTAACAACACAAATACATAGGTTCACATTTATATTTTTGGTAACTAACAAGCATAATAAAAATACAAAATAAAATAATAAATAAATAAGAAATAAAAATAAAACTAGCAGCGCCCCGCGGTTTTACCCGCGTTGTGGGCATTTCAAGATAAATTTTCTGATGAATGTGACTATCCATTACAAGAAGAATTATTAAAATCGGATTGGCAGTTCTTGAGATTAGTCCTTACAAAAACAAAATTAGAAACATTAGCTCTTTATAATATTAGAATAGATTAAATTGAGAACTACTTTTGAAATCACACAAAGCATTCTCTTTTATTTAGCGCATTCAATACAAATCTTCGTTGCCAAATACGAGTAGTTTTTTAATATAAAATTCTTAACATATAAATCTAAAAATAACAAAAGACAGCAAAATACGAATATCTTTCGGAAACAGACATAAACATTGAGATTGAGTGTTAGTCGATTTTGTTTTATTTAGTTAACGCACTACGTAGCATGACTTTGAAATTAATACTGAAACAGACAAGGAAAAAATCTGAAAACATAAGATGGATACTGGTTTCTTAAGTTTAAACAAACACTGCTCATTTTGAATTGAGACTACGTTTACGGATCCACTTCGCTTTTATTTACATTTTTATCTGACGTTTAGGCTCCTTTACAGGAACCATGGTCAACAGAAGATTAGTTCAAATTTAATACGTTAGGTGGATTTAATAAACGGGCAACATAGTTGCGCAGTTTTAAGCAAAAGTTGCCTGTAGTCATTTATGATGTCACCGCCATATCTAGCAAATATAGGTCAATAGACTTAAATTTTTGAAGGGTCTAAAGTGGCTCAAAATGGTCCGTGAATATACGACGTGCCCTTTCATTTTCTTTAAACTTGATCGAATACGAAATCTAGGTAAATAAATATTAGTTAAAGATCTTTGATTAAGGCATACATAGATACTATGGAAACAGGAAATATAACAACTAACAATAAAGGACACAATTTCGTAGCAAATATTTCATATTAATCCACTTATGTTGGAAAGCAATAAAATTGCTTATACAACTTCAAAGAAGAGAAAAATCGCTAGACTTAAACAATGATAAATGGAACAGTTTGTGGTCAGTTTTTGCTGCAGAAAAGGCGAAGACTACGGGTTTTTATTTCTACTGTAAAAACGGTACCTTTTCTCTTCATGAAATATCATGTTGTATTTTTAAACTTATTCCGCTAGAACAACAGTTTGAGGAAGAGCAAGTTTTTTAATATTTTATAGCAATTTTATTTTTATTTTAAAAACAATGAAGTAAGTTCGCGTAGGTTAGCTAGTGGCCTACCCTGATTTAGTAGATGATATATAAATACAATACGAGTAGATGCTCTAAGAAGAAGAATAGATGCTCTTTAGATGCTCTTTCTCATGCTCGCGGATTAAAGTGGAAATGGGCGGGGCACGTAGCCAGACTAAAAGACCAAAGATGGACGAACATAGTCACTACCTACCTGGAAGGGCCCTCAGGGCAAGCGCTACAGAGGTAGACCGCACGCACGATGGGAAGATGATATTAAAAAAATTGCTGGGCCAAAATGGTATCAAATAGCTCAAGACCGCGAGAAATGGAACTCTTTGGAAGAGGCCTTCACCTGAAGGGGGTTCCTTGATGTTGTTAGAAAATAAAAATAATTAAATATTAAGAAATGTAAATACTATATAACAACAGTAAATAAAATATTAAATATACATGTAAATAATGGAATAAAGATTTAAGTAAAGTTAAGTAAAAGAAAACTGTTAAACTACGTTTAATTTTGGTTGTTTTGGTAGTGACATTGACAAGTAAAGCTTCGTCCTTTACAGGCAAAGGTCTTCAAAAGTTGGGAAAATGAGAGAGATTAATTTTTATAGTTTTTTTTCACCAATCCGCATTTGGCAAGCGTGGTGATTACGCCTAATCCTCACTGTACGGATATCTTCAGTGAGATGAAAGGCCTTTGCCCAGCAGTCGAACATTACAGGCCTACTACCACATAATACTTTACTTTTGTAGGATTTTGACAGCAACCATGGTAAAACGCCAATAGTTTCCAGTATAAAGTATAAAATACTCTATAACCGGTCTTACCAGGCTGCAATAATATCTAATGCTCTATTTGCTTCATTTGGATAACACAAAGTTAAATCTAGTATGTCCTTGGACACACATACGTAGTTCAAAGATATATTCACCACATGTCTATAATATTTTATATTGTCCGAACCCGAACAAAAGGGATACCCACATCCATATCTCAACATATGATACAATGACATACGTTATATATCTAAATCTATGGCACAATACACACACAATATATCCACAGACTATAAAACCGATGTCTTGGAAACATCTTGTCGTCAAAGATTCGGTCCCAATTCTGAGGACGTCATTTATTTCGTCGTTCGTTCATTTTTTGAACGACGGAAGGAATGGTTTGTATCTGAGAAATGAAATCTATTCGTCACTATTCGGACTTCCTCCGTCTATCTCAAGAGCTCTCAATCTGCGATGGCCTTTTCTATTTATTTTTTGTTTATTCGTTATTGGAAAGGGTGACGAGCAATGGGCTATGAAATAGGACCGATAATTGATTGGTGTTATTCTGTTTTTTGTTTGAAAGGTTTGTTTAGGGAAAAATTTGTGGGTTTTGTAGTCCATAATAAATTAAAGAAATCTCTGTAATGTCTTCCAATCTTTGAGACAAACATTGCCTTGAATTGAGACATTTAAAATACGTATATAATGTAAACTTTGCCCATCAGTGGGACAGCAATAGCTGAAATAAATAATGTAAACTAAAAACCTTAAACTGAATATATGAGACTCTATATTTCAAACCACAAGTTAAATAAAAGTAGTCTCTCCGGTCTCTAAATTATCTGAACAAATTGTGGAACCCGTTAAAAGTTCTTAGTTTTAATCTGCGGAGTCGAATTGAGCTTGAAATGTAGACATACGTTTTAGTTGAGCTCTGAATTATTACTCAAGTTTGCTCTTTAAATGGCTCAGATTATTCTTTTACTCAAGTTGAGTTTTTTGGGTCTATTTATAAAGCTTTCAGTACTTTTTTGAAGCTACGTACGGCTGTCACTACTTGGATAGGTAGCCGATAGTGATAAGTGATATCTTGTTCTGGTCACATAAGCGATGGGACGAAATCAAATATTTTATTTATTATACGTTTTGAAAATATTAATATTATTGTTAAAGTATTGCTAAGCAATGCAATTTGCAGTATGCGAAGGCTTCAGTAACAGCCATTTCAAGAACTCAAAATGGCGTAAGAGCATTCAATGAACTTTTCTCGAAAAAAAAAAATCTCGTCGGTACCACCACTGCCCGTTATTTTATAATTTTCTATGATAGAAAATTATAAAATAACGGGCAGTGGTGGTACCGACGAGATTTTTTTTTTTCTATGATAGAAAATTATAAAATAACGGGCAGTGGTGGTACCGACGAGATTTTTTTTTTCGAGAAAAGTTCATTGAATGCTCTTACGCCATTTTGAGTTCTTGAAATGGCTGTTACTGAAGACATGTGTGCGTAGACAGCGCCCCTGAAAGGGTCGCACTACAGACGCGGACTTTTGACGTGCGACCCGTTGCGGGGTTGGCCACAGTTGAGGGGATGGAAATAAAGGGCTTTTTTATTTTTTTTATTTTTATTTATTTATTTATATAAATACAAATATTTAAGTTCGTGAAGGTTTGAGGCCAACCCTGATGTAGTGTGTAATCACCAGGGTTTTGATGTTTTACAAGCGCTCTGCTCGTGAGCACTTTTCTGGAAAAAATCCGGTTAAAACAAACCTTTAACCTTTCTCTTTAATTCTGATGCAGCTAATTTTCTTTAAAAACTGAAAAAACCTTATAGTTATAAACAAATTAATATCCCAAATATTTTTACCAAGCACTTATAAATACTTTTTCCTCTTAAAGCACATTTTTGCGCTGAAAATATTAAATAATATTACTCGAAAGTCGCTTATCAGTGAAACACTTGCCCGAGGCTGCCATCAGAAACATGCCACGACACGTTTCACTGTAGATGTATTTGAATTAGCTTGCTAATAATATGGGCTGCTTATGAAATAGAAGCTTTGAGGAGCTTTGAAATGATATTAGAAGATATGATGTCGATATTAAGTATACTTGATAGAAAATTATAAAATAACGGGCAGTGGTGGTACCGACGAGATTTTTTTTTTTCGAGAAAAGTTCATTGAATGCTCTTACGCCATTTTGAGTTCTTGAAATGGCTGTTACTGAAGCCTTCGCATACTGCAAATTGCATTGCTTAGCAATACTTTAACAATAATATTAATATTTTCAAAACGTATAATAAATAAAATATTTGATTTCGTCCCATCGCTTATGTGACCAGAACAAGATATCACTTATCACTATCGGCTACCTATCCAAGTAGTGACAGCCGTACGTAGCTTCAAAAAAGTACTGAAAGCTTTATAAATAGACCCAAAAAACTCAACTTGAGTAAAAGAATAATCTGAGCCATTTAAAGAGCAAACTTGAGTAATAATTCAGAGCTCAACTAAAACGTATGTCTACATTTCAAGCTCAATTCGACTCCGCAGATTAAAACTAAGAACTTTTAACGGGTTCCACAATTTGTTCAGATAATTTAGAGACCGGAGAGACTACTTTTATTTAACTTGTGGTTTGAAATATAGAGTCTCATATATTCAGTTTAAGGTTTTTAGTTTACATTATTTATTTCAGCTATTGCTGTCCCACTGATGGGCAAAGTTTACATTATATACGTATTTTAAATGTCTCAATTCAAGGCAATGTTTGTCTCAAAGATTGGAAGACATTACAGAGATTTCTTTAATTTATTATGGACTACAAAACCCACAAATTTTTCCCTAAACAAACCTTTCAAACAAAAAACAGAATAACACCAATCAATTATCGGTCCTATTTCATAGCCCATTGCTCGTCACCCTTTCCAATAACGAATAAACAAAAAATAAATAGAAAAGGCCATCGCAGATTGAGAGCTCTTGAGATAGACGGAGGAAGTCCGAATAGTGACGAATAGATTTCATTTCTCAGATACAAACCATTCCTTCCGTCGTTCAAAAAATGAACGAACGACGAAATAAATGACGTCCTCAGAATTGGGACCGAATCTTTGACGACAAGATGTTTCCAAGACATCGGTTTTATAGTCTGTGGATATATTGTGTGTGTATTGTGCCATAGATTTAGATATATAACGTATGTCATTGTATCATATGTTGAGATATGGATGTGGGTATCCCTTTTGTTCGCCTATGTGAAGTTGAAAACTGAGTTTGCGATATTGTAATTTAATTAGTACCGTTCGATTGTACCCCGAATGTACCTAAATGTACCGTATTTGAAATCGTTTGTACCCTGACAGAAAATAAAAAAAAAGCAAAAATAAAAAATAAAAATAAAAAATTTACAAAATCAATTTTACCATCAGTGAAACTGGATGTATCAACTAAAAAATCGTTTGTACCTCGAGATAAATAATATGGTAAGGGGTACAAACGGGTACGAACCATCTCCTGACCAGAACGAGCGGGTACAAACGCCCTGAATCCAACCCAACTCGCCAAACAGTTATAAAAAATCATTTTTGTTTCAATCGATTGTACCAAAGAGGAAACCGATTGTACCAACTTAAAAATCTATTGTACCTCGAGATAAATAATATGGTAAGAGGTACAAATGGGCACAAACCATCTCCTGACCAGAACGAGCGGGTACAAACGCCCTGAATCCAACCCAACTCGCCAAAGAGTTAAAAAATAAACATTTTTGTTTCAATCGATTGTACCATAGAGGAAACCGATTGTACCAACTTAAAAATCGTTTGTACCTCGAGATAAATAATATGGTAAGGGGTACAAACGGGTACGAACCATCTCCTGACCAGAACGAGCGGGTACAAACACCCTGAATTCAACCCATTTCGCCAAACAGTTTAAAAAAAATCATTTTTGTTTCAATCGATTGTACCATAAAAGAAACCGATTGTACCAACTTAAAAATCGTTTGTACCTCGAGATAAATAATATAGTAAGAGGTACAAACGGGTACAAACCATCTCCTGAACAGAACGAGCGGGTACAAACGCCCTGAATCCAACCCAACTCGCCAAAGAGTTAAAAAATAAACATTTTTGTTTCAATCGATTGTACCATAAAGGAAACCGATTGTACAAACTTAAAAATCGTTTGTACCTCGAGATAAATAATATGGTAAGAGGTACAAACGGGTACGAACCATCTCCTGACCAGAACGAGCGGGTACAAACGCCCTGAATCCAACCCAACTCGCCAAACAGTTATAAAAAATCATTTTTGTTTCAATCGATTGTACCATAGAGGAAACCGATTGTACCAACTTAAAAATCATTTGTACCTCGAGATAAATAATATAGTAAGAGGTACAAACGGGTACGAACCATCTCCTGAACAGAACGAACGGGTACAAACGCCCTGAATCCAACCCAACTCGCCAAACAGTTATAAAAAATCATTTTTGTTTCAATCGATTGTACCAAAGAGGAAACCGATTGTACCAACTTAAAAATCATTTGTACCTCGAGATAAATAATATGGTAAGAGGTACAAATGGGCGCGAACCATCTCCTGACCAGAACGAGCGGGTACAAACGTCCTGAATCCAACCCAACTCGCCAAAGAGTTAAAAAATAAACATTTTTGTTTCAATCGATTGAACCATAAAGGAAACCGATTGTACCAACTTAAAAATCGTTTGTACCTCAAGATAAATAATATGGTAAGGGGTACAAACGGGTACGAACCATCTCCTGACCAGAACGAGCGGGTACAAACACCCTGAATTCAACCCATTTCGCCAAACAGTTAAAAAAAATCATTTTTGTTTCAATCGATTGTACCATAAAAGAAACCGATTGTACCAACTTAAAAATCGTTTGTACCTCGAGATAAATAATATAGTAAGAGGTACAAACGGGTACAAACCATCTCCTGAACAGAACGAGCGGGTACAAACGCCCTGAATCCAACCCAACTCGCCAAACAGTTATAAAAAATCATTTTTGTTTCAATCGATTGTACCAAAGAGGAAACCGATTGTACCAACTTAAAAATCATTTGTACCTCGAGATAAATAATATGGTAAGAGGTACAAATGGGCGCGAACCATCTCCTGACCCGAACGAGCGGGTACAAACGCCCTGAATCCAACCCAACTCGCCAAAGAGTTAAAAAATAAACATTTTTGTTTCAATCGATTGAACCATAAAGGAAACCGATTGTACCAACTTAAAAATCGTTTGTACCTCGAGATAAATAATATGGTAAGGGGTACAAACGGGTACGAACCATCTCCTGACCAGAACGAGCGGGTACAAACACCCTGAATTCAACCCATTTCGCCAAACAGTTAAAAAAAATCATTTTTGTTTCAATCGATTGTACCAAAGAGGAAACCGATTGTACCAACTTAAAAATCGTTTGTACCTCGAGATAAATAATATGGTAAGAGGTACATATGGGCGCGAACCATCTCCTGACCAGAACGAGCGGGTACAAACGCCCTAAATCCAACCCAACTCGCCAAAGAGTTGAAAAATAAACATTTTTGTTTCAATCGATTGTACCATAAAGGAAACCGATTGTACAAACTTAAAAATCGTTTGTACCTCGAGATAAATAATATGGTAAGAGGTACAAACGGGTACGAACCATCTCCTGACCAGAACGAGCGGGTACAAACGCCCTGAATCCAACCCAACTCGCCAAACAGTTATAAAAAATCATTTTTGTTTCAATCGATTGTACCATAGAGGAAACCGATTGTACAAACTTAAAAATCGTTTGCACCTCGAGATAAATAATATAGTAAGAGGTACAAACGGGTACAAACCATCTCCTGAACAGAACGAGCGGGTACAAACGCCCTAAATCCAACCCAACTCGCCAAACAGTTAAAAAAAAATCATTTTTGTTTCAATCGATTGTACCAAAGAGGAAACCGATTGTACAAACTTAAAAATCGTTTGCACCTCGAGATAAATAATATAGTAAGAGGTACAAACGGGTACAAACCATCTCCTGAACAGAACGAGCGGGTACAAACGCCCTGAATCCAACCCAACTCGCCAAACAGTTATAAAAAATCATTTTTGTTTCAATCGATTGTACCAAAGAGGAAACCGATTGTACCAACTTAAAAATCGTTTGTACCTCGAGATAAATAATATGGTAAGGGGTACAAACGGGTACGAACCATCTCCTGACCAGAACGAGCGGGTACAAACGCCCTGAATCCAACCCAACTCGCCAAAGAGTTAAAAAATAAACATTTTTGTTTCAATCGATTGAACCATAAAGGAAACCGATTGTACCAACTTAAAAATCGTTTGTACCTCGAGATAAATAATATGGTAAGGGGTACAAACGGGTACGAACCATCTCCTGACCAGAACGAGCGGGTACAAACGATGATTTTTAAGTTGGTACAATCGGTTTCCTCTTTGGTACAATCGATTGAAACAAAAATGATTTTTTATAACTGTTTGGCGAGTTGGGTTGGATTCAGGGCGTTTGTACCCGCTCGTTCTGTTCAGGAGATGGTTTGTACCCGTTTGTACCTCTTACTTTATTATTTATCTCGAGGTACATACAATTTTTAAGTTGGTACAATCGGTTTCCTCTTTGGTACAATCGATTGAAACAAAAATGATTTTTTATAACTGTTTGGCGAGTTGGGTTGGATTCAGGGCGTTTGTACCCGCTCGTTCTGTTCAGGAGATGGTTTGTACCCGTTTGTACCTCTTACTATATTATTTATCTCGAGGTACAAACGATTTTTAAGTTGGTACAATCGGTTTCTTTTATGGTACAATCGATTGAAACAAAAATGATTTTTTATAACTGTTTGGCGAGTTGGGTTGGATTCAGGGCGTTTGTACCCGCTCGTTCTGGTCAGGAGATGGTTCGTACCCGTTTGTACCTCTTACTATATTATTTATCTCGAGGTACAAACGATTTTTAAGTTGGTACAATCGGTTTCCTCTTTGGTACAATCGATTGAAACAAAAATGATTTTTTATAACTGTTTGGCGAGTTGGGTTGGATTCAGGGCGTTTGTACCCGCTCGTTCTGGTCAGGAGATGGTTCGTACCCGTTTGTACCTCTTACCATATTATTTATCTCGAGGTACAAACGATTTTTAAGTTGGTACAATCGGTTTCCTCTTTGGTACAATCGATTGAAACAAAAATGATTTTTTATAACTGTTTGGCGAGTTGGGTTGGATTCAGGGCGTTTGTACCCGCTCGTTCTGTTCAGGAGATGGTTCGTACCCGTTTGTACCTCTTACTTTATTATTTATCTCGAGGTACAAACGATTTTTAAGTTGGTACAATCGGTTTCCTCTTTGGTACAATCGATTGAAACAAAAATGATTTTTTATAACTGTTTGGCGAGTTGGGTTGGATTCAGGGCGTTTGTACCCGCTCGTTCTGTTCAGGAGATGGTTTGTACCCGTTTGTACCTCTTACTTTATTATTTATCTCGAGGTACATACAATTTTTAAGTTGGTACAATCGGTTTCCTCTTTGGTACAATCGATTGAAACAAAAATGATTTTTTATAACTGTTTGGCGAGTTGGGTTGGATTCAGGGCGTTTGTACCCGCTCGTTCTGTTCAGGAGATGGTTTGTACCCGTTTGTACCTCTTACTATATTATTTATCTCGAGGTACAAACGATTTTTAAGTTGGTACAATCGGTTTCTTTTATGGTACAATCGATTGAAACAAAAATGATTTTTTATAACTGTTTGGCGAGTTGGGTTGGATTCAGGGCGTTTGTACCCGCTCGTTCTGGTCAGGAGATGGTTCGTACCCGTTTGTACCTCTTACTATATTATTTATCTCGAGGTACAAACGATTTTTAAGTTGGTACAATCGGTTTCCTCTTTGGTACAATCGATTGAAACAAAAATGATTTTTTATAACTGTTTGGCGAGTTGGGTTGGATTCAGGGCGTTTGTACCCGCTCGTTCTGGTCAGGAGATGGTTCGTACCCGTTTGTACCTCTTACCATATTATTTATCTCGAGGTACAAACGATTTTTAAGTTGGTACAATCGGTTTCCTCTTTGGTACAATCGATTGAAACAAAAATGATTTTTTATAACTGTTTGGCGAGTTGGGTTGGATTCAGGGCGTTTGTACCCGCTCGTTCTGTTCAGGAGATGGTTCGTACCCGTTTGTACCTCTTACTTTATTATTTATCTCGAGGTACAAACGATTTTTAAGTTGGTACAATCGGTTTCCTCTTTGGTACAATCGATTGAAACAAAAATGATTTTTTATAACTGTTTGGCGAGTTGGGTTGGATTCAGGGCGTTTGTACCCGCTCGTTCTGGTCAGGAGATGGTTCGTACCCGTTTGTACCCCTTACCATATTATTTATCTCGAGGTACAAACGATTTTTTAGTTGATACATCCAGTTTTACTAATGGTAAAATTGATTTTTTAAATTTTTTATTTTTATTTTTTATTTTTGTTTTTTTTTTATTTTCTGTCAGGGTACAAACGATTTCAAATACGGTACATTTAGGTACATTCGGGGTACAATCGAACGGTACTAATTAAATTACAATATCGCAAACTCAGTTTTCAACTTCACATAGGCCTTTTGTTCGGGTTCGGACAATATAAAATATTATAGACATGTGGTGAATATATCTTTGAACTACGTATGTGTGTCCAAGGACATACTAGATTTAACTTTGTGTTATCCAAATGAAGCAAATAGAGCATTAGATATTATTGCAGCCTGGTAAGACCGGTTATAGAGTATTTTATACTTTATACTGGAAACTATTGGCGTTTTACCATGGTTGCTGTCAAAATCCTACAAAAGTAAAGTATTATGTGGTAGTAGGCCTGTAATGTTCGACTGCTGGGCAAAGGCCTTTCATCTCACTGAAGATATCCGTACAGTGAGGATTAGGCGTAATCACCACGCTTGCCAAATGCGGATTGGTGAAAAAAAACTATAAAAATTAATCTCTCTCATTTTCCCAACTTTTGATAGAGACCTTTGCCTGTAAAGGACGAAGCTTTACTTGTCAATGTCACTACCAAAACAACCAAAATTAAACGTCAAGAACATTATTTTTCGTTTACACAAAATTCAGACGCCGTCAGGGCAATTTGTATTACACCGTTAAATATCAAAAACATATACTTATAACAGCTCAGACAGCACTTCGCACGTGTAACATAAGCTTATATGACAGCACACTTATCACTGCTTGACACTATTCTCAAAACGGGTAATCAGTTTGAGAATTACTCCGCGAAGTGACATTGATGTTCTCAGCTCTGTGTAGTAGGCATCGTGATACCTACTCGTATTTCAATTAATTTGTAAGAACTGTTTCAATTTCAGCGCTTTAGTCGTCCGGTTATGCGCTGTCGTCCGCGTGTACAAATGTTCTTTTGTTTTTTGGACGCTCGTAGCAGGCCGACTGAAAGCGCTTTATTTGAAAGAGCTCTAACATTTGTAAGTTCAGTGAACATTCTTTTTTTAAACTTCGTCCATTTAAAAGTTTAGAAGCAGTTTTTATTTGACTTTAATTGGACGGATTAAGAAAAATCTTGGCTTAATTTTCTTAGTGACTTGGAGTCTGTCTACCTGTGACATTTTTATTGATAATGTCACTCAAAAACTTAGTTCGTGCACGGGATTTATTATTAATTATTAAAGTAGGAGTTCTTATAATAATGGATTTCACGACGACATGAATGGGAGGATATACATCTATAGGTCTACATACAACCTGAGTATCATCTATAGAATTAACAGATACGTACGTTTCAATTTCCGAACGGAATTCCTGAATCAGTGGACAGAATTCAATAGAAGCCCATAACTATCACACTCATATGGATTATGGTTAATTGAACGTAAATACGCAGCCAGAGCTTCGATCTTAATTAACTGGATATGCATCTTAAAAGTTTGTTTGGCATAATACTGTCATACGAGTATAAGTGAATGATGACCCTGAATGACATTAACCACATTGACGGTGATTTTAAATGGAAAAGTTTCATTTACTCAACGTTTAACTAATCATTTAAATATTTTATTTTAATTAAGGTATTAAATTTTGAATTTAAACTACGTTTACGGATACAGGAACGGAGTCTTCTGTGCCCACGGTTCCTATAAAGGAGCCGAAGTGTCATTATTGTTTGTTCAAACGGGAACTTACGTACGGCGGAGGTTACTGTTGAGTGTTCTTCAACGTTTCATAAGAAACTATTTTACTATTTATTGAAACGTACGTTAATGTCATTATTAATTGTTAGTCGTTACATGAGCCATGTCAGAGGCCTTTGGCAGCTCTATAACTCTAACGGATTGGTCAGGTTGACCATCCACTCGATGAAGAAGAAGAAGAAGAATTATTTGTTTAAACGGGAACGCTGTAGCGAGCGGTTAACCCACCTCCTGATGAAGGTCACCGAATGTGACCGAAACGTGTTGAGGAACTCTCAACAGTAGCCTTAAGAAACTAGTAAGGTATTGAGATTAGAAATGCTATTGTAGGGAAGGTTCAACGGATCCTGAACATTTTCAGGAAGCTTACTAATCCTTTAATATTTGCAAAACCATCTTAACTAAGCATTATAATGTTGCTTAGCTGTTAACATCCATGAATAACTTAACTAAACCCGTAGTTTCAAGATATTCAAGTAAATTGTAGCACAATGTTATAATTACGTAAATAATTAAGCTTTCAGGCGATATTACGTTTTAAGATGCTATTAAACATTTTACTCATTGCGCTGGCCATAACTTTAAGATTTTAATCAGCCCGAAACGGTTCTGAGTGAGTATTTGGTAAGAGAAATAAAATATGATTATTATTTTCTTACTTCCTTTTGGTAGAAGTATTTACATTGTATCTGAAGTGTTTCTAAAACGTACTTAGGGGTGAAGAATAGGTATAAATAAGAAATTTAAAAGCTTTGTTTGCAAGATCGAGTAGGGTACTGGCCAACACTGGTGTCGGAATTTTATGGCAGCTTAAAGGTCTTTGTCAAGGTTCAATAATTGAAACAATCAGCAAGTACAATTTAAAAAGCCCTTCAAATCACTATAGCGCGGCAATATTTCTAAAATCTTACTTTATGAACATAGGGTACGTTTTCATAGAAGCGAAGCGGAGATGAGTGGAGTTCAATTGACCAATGATATTGCAATTCGAATAGATTTTGTAAATTCAACGCGCTGTGATTGGTCAATGAGGCTCCGCACCATTCCGCTTATACAAAACCGCCCTTACTGTAAAATAGTTAGTAATATAAAAATGTTGAGGTGCTGTCTGTCCGTAACGATCACTTAACGAAAATGACAACGTGGAACCCTGATAGTCGTACATAGTGATAGTTATACCTACATTGATGTCCCAAACGTAGACTTATCACTCCCTATTTTTCATAGAACATCACTAATGACATCTTCAATAAAATGTGAGGCGCCTTCATCACTATACTGGTATTTTCAATAAGATAAGAAGCCTTGACAAGCTGAGTGATTTTTTTTTCCTAATATTTTACTTTAAGGTATAAATGATGAAAATAAAAATTCTATTCAAATAAAATGGACGTTACACGTGAATACTTTCCTTTCTACCTCCATCATTTCAACCAGCCTCAGGTACGATTATATATCCACCGCATGAAACTAACAGCCTCGATACCCAGATCAATCACCAACAGCAACAATTAATTTACGTCACGCCTTCATTACATTCTCTACTCATCCGTCACTGATCATATCAGATACAGAATGTGGCTCTTTTATATTCCTCTTAATTAAATACTCTGTAATATCAACCTTATTACGTTATAATAAGAACGTTAGTAATATTAGGGACTTGGCATTGTCGAAGATATGTTTTTGAACTTTTGCCAAACTTCGATCTGGTGTAAGTAGGTTTTTAAGGCGCTAAGTCTTGGTAACTGTAATATGGTTTCTTATTGTGGAAGCAGTGCTAAAGTGTGGTTAGTATAGCTGTTATTATCATATTATTGGGTATCACAAATGTTACGGAACAGTCAATTGGATACAATGCGAGTATAACGTAGTTTTTTTTACTTTTCTGATTTTATAAAAGCTTTTATGACGTTAAACGTACTTTTTTTGTATGTGTGGCGCTTTCTTACTTTCTTTGAGTTTGCAAACTGTCTGAAATCGATCATTTTAAATTAATATTTGACATGACTACGAGTCGGCACCCATTTCAGTATATTATCACTTGTACGACGTTTAAAACTGTATGTTGCCAGTGTAACTAAAGTTGTTTTTATTTAAAAAAAAAGACGTGTGGCACTCGGGGACTGCCGCGGTAAAGCTATTGCATTTATATTGGCGAGTTGGCACAATCGACAATCGCCAACTCGCCAGCTCGCCAGCTCGCCAGCTCGCCAGCTCGCCAGCTCGCCAACTCGCCAGATCGCCAACTCGCCAGCTCGCCAGCTCACAAACTCGCCAACTCGACAATTCGCCAGCCAAATGCACGGCCTTCAAGCCACACCTCCTTGCCCGTCGGAGTGGGGAGCGTGAGGTTTTTTCGTTACGGAATTTCTGGATTCGGTCCCCGCGCTCAAGGCCCGCGATAGAAGCTATGCAATAGCTTAAAAAAATTAAGGAAAGTAAATTTACACATTGAACTGTAATATTTGCCATGACTTAGATTCAGCACCCATTTCGGTATATTAACACATGTACGACGCTTAAAACTGTCTCTTGCCAGTCTAACTAAAGTGGTTTTTACACCATACATTTTTTTGTAGGAAAAAAAATTATGCAGTTCATTTATGTCTAAAATCGATGACATTATTCGTAAGAAAAACCTTCGTATTTCTTATAGTCAGAGTTGACCTATTCAAAATAGCAATCATGTATCCTACTAATATTATAAATGCAAAAGTTTGTAAGGACACAAAAACCACTCAACTTTACAGTAATATAAGTTATACATCAAAATAACACATGGAATACATTTTATCCTGAAATTCCCGCAGAAACGTGTACAACGCGGGTAACACCACGGGGTGCTAACACTGTATACTATTCTACGTATTTCAACCGAACTCATATACAAATACCCTATTATTAATAGCGGTAATAGCTCTTGCATCGTCTTGAAATCTTTAGGGCTGTTTTTGTTTACGATATGTTTGTCTGTCCGTCCGGCGGAAACTATTTATTGGTCAATTTCATTCACTTATCCTGCATTTGGCGAACTCGTAAACACTCTGGCGCATAATAAATACAGTCGAGAATATTTTTGATAACAAAGTTTTTATGAGGAAAAGAGTGCCATGTAGTGAATATATCCTCTACGATTTATTATAGTAGAAAACAGGCTCCGTGGTCTTGTAGTTTGAGCGCTCGGCTCACGATCCGGAGGTTACGGGTTCGATACCCGGTGGGGATAATATCTCACAAAAATCACTTTGTGAGACTGCCCTCAGTTTGGTTAGGGCATTGCAGTCTGAATCACCTGATTGCCCGAAAAGTAAGATGATTCCGTGCTTCGGAGGGCACGTTAAGCCGTCGCGGTCGGTCCCGGTTACTTGAGCCATGTCAGAGGCCTTTGGCGGCTCAATAACTCTGACACCAGGGTTGGTCAGGTTGACCATCCACTCGATGAAGAAGAAGATAGTAGAAAAGAAAAATACGTCGTTACCAAGTAAGCGAATCACCATTTAATAGTAAGCGAGCGTCATACACGTCTTTCGAATGGAATAGCTTAACTTGGACATCTCCTTCCAAACAAAAAAAGAATCATCAAAATGGGTTCATAAACAACGAAATTGTCCGCGAAAACACACATACGGTCGAATTGAGAAACCTCCTCCTTTTTTGAAGTCGGTTAAAACTCGGTCACTACGACGCTCACTAGAAACGTTGAAACATTGAAAAATGAGTTTGATCTCATACAGTTTTCCTTTATTGACCTTTAAACCATCAAGTAAGACTTTTAAACAGTCGTAAAATACATACCATTTTCTACAAAGTAGTTTACAATGCTTCAGTTAAACGCTAATTAAAATTTAACTGCCCATGTTAAAGCAATTAGTCGCTTGTAACTGGGTAGTTAAAGTTCAATTTCCGTTGGATATCTGGTCGATGTTTTGTTACAACATTGTTTTGACAAACGAACCTTCTTTAGCCGAAGGGTATTAGCTTATTGATCTATGATGGAGGTAAATACAAGGGTTAATAGTGGCGGAGTTATTTTACGTCAACAAATTCAAAATTATTGACAAGTTGAAATGTTTCTAGAGAAATACAAATCAAAAAGTAATAGTATTGATATTTGTATTAAACTGAGAATATTTACTTAAGTCATAGATCATGCCGTACCAGAAACTACTCGGCCACCAGAATCGTGTCATATCATACCAGGTATAACCTTCTGAAATTCATATATTCATTTTGAGTATTGAACAAACTTTTCGAAAATCAAAATTAATTCAGCCATCTACTCTAGCAAATCAGATTAAGAAAAGGAAGTTACCTTGCATCATCTAAATCTGACCATTTACATCGAGGAGTAGCCGTACTGACAACTAAAAAACATTATCACGCAAGCCTATAGTATACCTATAACAGTATCCCTATAACAGCACCTATGACTAGGATACTTCAGTGACAAACAGATACAACATACACGTAGAACAGCAATTTATTGTTAGTTTTAAAAATACTTATTCTTTCATATAAAATTCTTTAAATCTGTCTTTGCTACAGTTGTATTCTCCTTCTACAATAGTGAACGAGACAAGTTCACTATTCACATGCAGTCCACATACAATGCACCTTCGAAGATTTTATCTTAGGTGATGTTTTTAAGTTCTTTACGAACTAGAACGTTTGTATCTCTAAGAATACGTATTACATTATATTATCTTATAAAGAGGTAAAATTTGTAAGTTTGTTTGTTTATATGTTAGCTTATCTCGGGAATTACCTGTCCGATTTGAATAATTCTTATTGTAATAGGTAGCTACATTGAAAGTGAAGGTTATAGGCTATTTGTCATCCCAAAATTCCCACAGGCACGGGCACAAAGCAAGTAAAACCGCGGGGCGTTGCTAGTGTGAGAAAAATATATGCATTTTCTTTATAAAAGGATGTCTTACAAAAAGTAAGCACCATCGCAGACCGACTGTCTATATCTTCGTCCGTTATCTTCTCCGTCTGTCTATGTCTATAGCTTTTTAGATGAGAATGAACATTATTGGTTAGTAGCCGTGACCCGCGTTGTACCCGTTCTCGCGGGGATTTCGGGATACAATATATCCTATGTGTTATTTTGATGTGTAACCTATATTACAGTAAAGTTTTATTCAAATCCGTCTCGTAGTTTTTTCGTGAAAGAGCAACAAACATACATCCATATATCCATACATACATCCATCCTCACAAAGTTTTGCCTTTAATATTAGTAGGATTTTTGTGATCTGTGGATATAACACTCAGAAGTTATAATATAATGCCATTAAAGGATTCTGATTTATAACATAACGTATCTTGTTAACCTATAAATATACAAGGTTATTCATTTGGATTTTTTTTTCTGGAATTTGACGGATGCCCGCTGTCGGGAAGTTTTTTCTTACTCTCAGAGTGATTAGGGAACGTCTGACTTTTCCTCGTTATCTAGTTGGCTTAGGAATGGAAATAATTATTTTCATGTATTTGGTCAAAGGTTTTTATGGTATCCAAATTTTTGGCCAGTATTTCATTCTACTTCATGATGTATTGAAATATTTAAAATTAATTTATCTTTTACATATTGGCTTTCCCAAACCAAACTAAATTCCGAGGTTATATCCGATATTAACCAATAATTTTCCTCATGTATGTAGGTCTAATATATTAGGCTTTGTTCTTAGCAGGTAGATAGCAGCTCTCACTTAAAATTACTATCAAAATAGTTCAGATTTCATATATTTAACTACGTTCTATAATTTTGTTAGGACATGTTACGGTAAATGTGCAAACAAGTTGAGCATACAAGTAAAATAAAGTATCTAGTAGCTTGTAATATTTCAATGCAGGGCAAAGGCATCCATCTTGAAAGTACTCAGTTATCAGTAGGTTTATAATAATGTTTTCTAACATAAATATCTCATACATCCTCAACATTTACAAAAGTAATCACATTAAACGAGTTTGAAAATGTATATACTGAGAAATAATTCTTTTACTGAAGAAGCGAGACTACATCATAAAGATTTTTCCAATAACGTTATCTCTTAAGTGACATAAACGTATATACCTACAGTATTCCTATCGCTATAGATATATGTTTTACTAGCAGCGCCCCGCGGTTTTACCCGCGTTGTGCCCGTTCCCGTGGGAATTTCGGGATAAAATGTAGCCTATAGCCTTCCTCGATAAATAGACTATCTAACAGTGAAAGAATTATTCAAATCGGTTCAGTAGTTTCTGAGATTAGCGCGTTTAAACAAACAAACAAACAAACAAACAAAACAAACTCTTCAGCTTTATAATATTAGTATAGATGACCCGCGTTATTCATCAAGTATTCACCGATGTTACATCTCGTATGTTATGTTTATACTGCTTTGAATATATCGGTTGTTCTATCATGAATTAGGTGACATCCGTGAGTTAGGTTATAACAGCCAATCACAGACACTTATGTTAGTGTTAGATAAGTTGTACCGAGATAATTTAGTCTTTCGAAATTCGAACTCCCTAGCTAGCTGCAGGTAAACTCAATTAAAGTGTACGACACCCACGGAAGAACGAAGTACTCACTTCTCTATTTAGTGACGACAAGGAATATCATATTCTTACTAAACGCAAGTTAATTTGTGGGATGTCGAACTTAATGGGAAATGACTGCAGCTGTCGAATAGGTGTTAGCACTCAACGGACATCCTAGTGTGAAGATAACGTTTAGCGACCGAAGTAGATTGAATAAAACCGGTGAACGTAGAAGTATATTTGGGGCATAACGTGATAAAACATATTGAACCGCCTTTAGAAATTGAATTGTTTGAACGGCAACGTGATTATCAAAGGCTTTGTTTCTCACGTTAGAAGAGAGCTGTTACAAGCGCTTGTATTGAACAGAAATAATTTAATGGTTCTTTATTGTGAGTGGAGCATTCCATCTCTTCAATAGAACATTAATAACTATGGGAGTGTATTGTGAGGATAATTGTGAAGGCGCAATGGAATGGCATGGAAAGATAATTGCGCGTTGAAAAGTGATGGCATATTTTGAAATGCTTTATATTGATAACTGTATGACAGTATATAATCTATATTAATATGGTAAAGATGAAGAGTTTGATTTTTTGTTTGTTTGAACGCGTTTATCTCAAAAACTACCAATCCCATTTTAATAATTCTTTTTGTAATGGATAGCCACTTTCAACGGAAATGATATAGGCTAATTTTTATCCCAAAATTCCCATGAGAATGAGAACAACATGGTTATCACTACGGGGCGATAGTTTACTATACATAGTTGTTGGGTATCTTTAGATAAAACAAGTTTATAAGCTCGGGTTTGGCGAAATCGAAAGAAATAAGTATTATAATGTACTAATGTGTGATATACATAGCTGGCGAGTTTTGAAAGCGTGAACTTCTCAAATCGCAGCTTGTAAAACTCAATCTACAATGACCATAATGATATAAAATTTAAATCAACCTTTTGTTCGAAATATTATTTTAATTAGCATAAAACCCACTATATATTAATGCAAACACCAAAATTTTTAAAGTAAAGCCCAAAATTTAAACGTTAATAAAAACAATGACTCGTTAGAGCTCCCTCACCGGAATTAAACTGAAATTGAAAACGTTGACTGAAAATTACGTTCAGGAATATTCAGATCCTGAAAGTCTATTAGTCCACTGTTTTTTAAATGGCCAATAAAGGTAACTGTGTTATAGTTGTACGGTAGTTTTTGAGCTTATTTAAGCCCACATTTTTGAGCATTTCGAAAGAAGTTACTGTTTTTAACCAACTTTAAAAGAGGAGGATCTTCAATTCGACCTTATGTGTTTTTTATATGTTTTTTGACATCATAGGTAGAAATCAATTTTGATATACACAAGTAGCAATTGCTCTGTATACGCTTAATCACAGTAAGTCACGCGTTCTTCAAATATACACGTATTTTAATAGTTTATCCAAGTTTTTTTGTTAGTACATAATCTAAAACATATATGATTCCCAATTGCAAGATGGCAACGGAGAAACATATGTTTGGAAACAATCTTAACTTTACACTCTCTTCTTTTTTATTTGTTTTCAAATATATCAAGCCCAAAGTAAGTAAAGGCGGGCTAATTTATTAAAAAATATTAAACAAGTAATATAATTATGCAGGTTAACTACGTTAATAAATTCTAGTCTTCGCCACTAGCTCTTCGATTTACTAATAGTTATAATGGTTATTTTTTATCTATTCCATCTTCTTCTTCTTCATATCGTGTCAATGGCCTCATATTATAGTACCAGCAGCACCTCGCGGTTTTACCAGCGTTGTACCCGTTACCGTGGGAATTTCGGGTTAAATAGCCTTCCTGTTGAATGTGGCTATCGAGTACAAAAATAATTATTCAAATCGGATTGGTAATTCCCGAGATTAGCTCGAACATACAAACAAACAAACTTTTAAAAAAATCCTCTTTATAATATTTGTATGGATACCTATTTCATACTTTCCTACGCTATTGTTTGCAGCCAAAATCACGACCCCAATTCCCAATTGAACTGAGTAAAAGAACAATGCATCGCGATTCGAACTTAGTTTTATGAACAACTTCAAGTGAATTGCAAATCCGATCGCATGAAAGAACTTCCCTGTATTGACTTTGTCGAACTTTCAAGGATTTCTAGTTCTACCGATGAGTGAAGGAGATGAAATGATGTCGAGGATTGTGGTCGACCGCTTTAAGAGCATGCCTGAGGTCTTTAGGCGGTCTAAATTATAATGTAATGTAGTATAGAGATAGATAATAGACCTTGCGATGGGTAACTTTTTATCCCGGAATTCCCACGGGTTTGCTGTGGGTGAAACCACAATTAATCGTGTCCCAAATCTATATAATAAAAATGAATTGCTGTTCGTTAGTCTGCATAAAACTCGAGAACGGCTGTACCGATTCAGCTGACTTTGGTTTTGAAATGTTTGTCGTAGGTAGGGAAGGTTTAAACGGTAAGCAGTCACTGAATAAATGCGGGTGAAACCGCAGAGCACAGCTAGTTAGAAATAAATATGCTAAAATGCCGCTCAGTTCATGAGACTGAAATGTGTACCATGTGTGTACTATGTTCGATCGATGGACGTATACAGCAGAATATATATTGAAGGGCTAGGATGCATCATGCAAGTGGTTCCCGGTTCGATTTCCGGATGGGCACGAGCGGGATTCACAAGCGTTTGTGATTTGAAGCTATTGTGAAGGTCTATCTATATCTATGCTATGTGTATGTTTTATATCGAAAGCTTACATTGGAACATTGCGTTCTATTCTAAAACCTGTATTTATATTAGTCATTAAATTTGATTTTCAAACTTACGATTTTTTTAATTCGTTTGGATCAGTGAAACTTATATAAAACTAGCAGCGCTTCGTGGTGTCACCCGCGTTGTGCTTATTTTTGTAAAAATTTCAGGATGAAAAATAGCCTATAACTTTCCCGTTGAATGTGGGTAACTATTAAAAAAAGAATTATTCGAATCGGATTGGTAGTTTCTGAGATTAGCGCGTTCAAACAAACAAACTCTTCAACTTTAGTTTAGATACATATAAAAAACACATAGCAAACGCTATAAATTAGAACTATATTTTCCGTTAATATACAAACAGGCCTATCATTTTCGGTAAAAGACAAATTAAACAGTATAAATTATTAAATAAGGCAATTTTTTACTAAAGAATTTGTAATCAACTGAAGCAAATACCAAATTGCTAGTTTAATTATGTACGTACGAGTACAATTATGTACATGTACATAAATTATACTTGTAACAAAATAATAGTACCTAATTTATCAAATTAGTATGTGATTCACCTTCTCAAAGAATTCGTAAGGAATAAGAACCGTGTTTACCAACCCAGGTAATGATTCCCAAGAAATTTGAACTCAAAGAGACAAAGTTTAATGCGGGCTGGGTTTTAAGTCGAAAATACTTCCGGTTTGGAAACGGTATTTAAAGTGGCTTCAATGAGGGCTACGGGTGTCTTCATTGAAGTAACCTGTGTGTTATTATTATAAATATTATAAGGAAAAAAATTAAAAAAATATTATAAGGAAAAAAATATCTTTTAGCTTGACACATTAATAAACGCCCATTAAATCGACACTTAACTAATTTATGTAATCCTAATGCGAAAGTTTGTGAGGATGTATGTTTCTTACTCTTTCACGAAAAAAATACTGGACAGATTTGGCTAAAACTTTTCAAGTTTAATTAAATATAGTTTACACATCAAAATATCATATGGAATACTATCCCGAAATTCTCGTGGGAACGGGTACAACGCATGTAACACTGCGAGGCGCGGCTATTTTTTGATAAATCATAAATTATGTCAAAATCAACTCATATAACCTCTACTGAGAAAGCATTTGACCTCTCTGAGTAAGGACGTTAACTATTTAAAAACAAAAACCGATAAACTTTTAATATACTTTTATATACGTTACTGAAATTGGCTGTAACGATTTCGATTCTTCATTTAACAACTAAGATATTCAGCCATAAAACAATACACTACCCAAATACTAACCACCACTGAAACCGCCATTCATGAAACTTCAGTACCTTCACTCTTCAGTTCGAATCCATTATACACGATGTATGATACTCGGCTGTGTATTGTACTGATGCCAACTCGAGCAAAATTATTAACATAAACAAACAGTCGTGGTTCATATCCTATGTCAGTTGCTTGCCAGATTTAGACTAAGTACCCACTGGGTAAGGTTGCGATAGTGTGCTTGTTTTCATAGACTACTAGTCACGCCCCGCGGTGTTACCCGCGTTCTATCGGTTCCCGCGGGATAAAATGTATCCCATGTGTTATTCTGATGTATAACCTATATTACTGTAAAGTTTCATCCAAATCCGTCCAGTAGTTTTTTCGTGAAAGCAACAAACATCCAAACATCCATACATACATCTTCCACAAACTTTCGCATTTATAATATTAGTAGGAAGTAGGATTTTGTTGTTTAACTGTGTACCTTATAGCCATACCGTACAGCGCTCGTGGCGTAGTTTGACCAAGGTATTGGTAGATTGGTAAGCAACGTGGAGCTCGACCCCTACTTGGATGGGAGGCCGATAGTGGCATTACTATCTGAGCGTTACGTAAAATTTTCGGTCCTAGTAGTTGACCATGTCGGAGGCCTTTGGGCGGTCTAAAAACTCCAACACCAATGTTGGTCGCTAACCTACTCGAATTGAAGGTATGATTAAGTGTTCCAATCGCATAGGTAAAACAAGTCTTTTTTTTTCTTTTACATAAAATTTAAACCGAAACTTGTCAAAGCGGGATTATAAACGCTGAATGACGCGCGTGCCGAAGGTACTCGAACTCGAACTTACTCGAACTTACTTAAATGGTATAAATAAATGGAACCACCTTCCATCTCAGCTTCAAATAGCCAGAACAATGAAATGCTCAAATTACTCTTGCAGTATCGCTATAAATCTAACAAGCTTCTATCGGAGGATTAAGGGCTGTTTCATACGAAATCGAAAAATTCCGGAAAAATCCACGTTTCAAAGACTTTTTCGTCCATTTATTGACAAAATAAATCTTCTGGTACCGAATTTTCCAATTTTTTACCTCAAACTCGTTAGGATTTTTCGAACTTGAAATGATCAAAGCATGTTTTCGAATTTTGATAAATCAACCAACACCTTGTTAAAAACATGAAAGTTTTATATTAAAAGTTTTCGGAAAACATCGATAAAGCGATATGAGAATACTAATATAAATTTTGAAGACATTAATATACAAAGATAGACAGACATTAATATACTAAAGGACCTTGGGCAGGTTACTACGCAACCTGGCTCAAATGCTCAACAGATAAATTACCTCAGTCATTTGAAAGCTCCTAAGGAGTTGTACAAGTCACTCTTTGACAGTCCTCCTTAGGTTTTTGATATCACCGCCAGTCGAGTAAATACAATAGTACGTCGAATTGTCTTAACTATTATATTTCAAGCTACGTAGGCTTAATTAGGGTTCCGTAGCCAAATGGCAAAAACGGAACCCTTATAGATTCGTCATGTCTGTCTGTCTGTCCGTCCGTCTGTCCGTCTGTCTGTCCGTATGTCACAGCCTTTTTTCTCCGAAACTATAAGAGCTATGTTGTTGAAACTTAGTGTGTAGATGTATTCTGTGAACCGCATTAATATTTTCACACTAAAATAGAAAAAAAATAAAATTTTAGGGGCGTCTCCCATACTTAGAAATGAAAAAATTTTTTTTTTTTTTCATCAAACCCATACGTGTGGGGTATCTATGGATAGGTCTTCAAAAATGGTATTGAGGTTTCTAATATCATTTTTTTCTAAACTGAATAGTTTGCGCGAGAGACTCTTCCAAAGTGGTAAAATGTGTGTCCCCCCCCCTGTAACTTCTAAAATAAGAGAATGATAAAACTAAAAAAAATATATGATGTACATAACAATGTAATCTAACACCGAAAATTGGTTTGAACGAGGTCTAGTTAGTAGTTTTTTTTTTACGACATAAATCGTAAACCGCAAAAAAATACTGATTATTCATTCAATAACTCAAATGTAAATAAAAAAACATTTATTTCAAGAACTTCTTTATTATGTTACTCGCTGCTACGGAACCCTTCATGGGCGAGTCCGACTCGCACTTGGCCGCTTTTTTTTGAATAGTATAAGCCGAAACTGATGTCCTAAATAAACGGAATTAGTATAGAAACTCATGCTAATGCCTAGGAAAAGTTTGTTACCGATATTTAAATCCGATCGGCCTTTTCATATTAAAATATGTTTTCATAGTGAAAAGCCAATTATACGCTAATTTTAATCGGTTTTCTCTCGTCGAGTGGGGGCAGACTCCGTTTAAATTAGTATGAATTTCTTTTGAGTGTCCGTCTTAGTTCATTGTGAAACACATAATATAATATTGGTTGATCTAAATGAAGTCTATTCAAATTATTCAGACTTCAATATATTATGGCGTTGAATGTCTTCAATCGAGAGTTAAATAAATTAGGGTGCTTTCAAATTATGCGTTTCGTGTCGGACCGCTGCGGTGCCGAAGCGGTGCGTTTGTCGTATTGTGAACGTACGACCGACACGAAACGCATAATTTGAAAGCACCCTAAAACAGTTTCGGTAGAGGCCTTTAGGCGGTCTAAAAACACCGACACCACCGTCGGCCACTAACCTACTCGAACTCTTAATCGTAATATAGTAGTAGACTAGCAGCGCCCCGCGGTTTTACCCGCGTTGTGCCCGTTCCCGTGGGAATTTCGGGAATTTTTTACATTAAAACCTTCCTCTTGAATCACTCTACCTATTACAAAAAACCGCATTAAAATCCGTTGCGTAATTTTAAAGATTTAAGCATACAGACAAACAGACAAACAGAAGACAAAGAGACGCGACTTTGTTTTATACTATGTAGTGATAAACAGAGACATACGTAAATTGAAACGGCCACACAAATTTGACCGATCCCAATTCAATTTCAGGTCGTTCCGTCACCAGTGATCTAGTTCAGACTCATCAGAATGCAAGGCACATTGCTTTGAAGCTGTGATTACAATAGTTACTGCCGTGTACACTGGAGATTCGGTTCTAATTACTGTTTTAAACTGTTCTGTTAAACTGTTACTGTGTTCTTAACTGTGCAATTAAGCTTTTGAATAAATTAAAGTATTTACGTGATGGTGTTAGGCGGTTTACTTTGTTTTAAAATGGTTGTGCAAAGCAGAAAGGACTTATTGTGGTATAAAACATGCTCTACTGTTTAAGACCTATAGTGTGGTGATTACTTATAATTTTAATCCCTGTACTGATATCTTCAGTGAGGTTAAAGACGTTTGCTTATGACTGAGATATCAAAAGGTTTGGTTTAATTAAGTAACATGGTGGTCCTTGTGTATATTAGATCTCCCGCGACAACGAGTGCAGCAATCAACTCGAAACGGTCGGGAAATAAAAAATAAGTAGTTTACTTGCTTTATAAACTTTACACCGCGATAAAATCCGTAGTACGTTTAAGTACTAAGTTTTGGTACGTTTATGGTCACTTAGACCATGTCAGAGGCCTTTAGGCGGTCTAAAGACTCCAACACCAAGGCCACTAACCTACTCGAAATTAAAGTATGATTAAGTGTTCCAATCGCAATAGGTTAAAAAAGGCAATTTTTTTCTTTTTACATAAAATTTAAACCGAAACTTGTCAAAGCGGGATTATAAACGCTGAATGACGCGCGTGCCGAAGGTATATTTTGAATTGAAGCCGAGCGACACTAACAAAGTGGATTAAAGCGAAATAGTTGATCAACGTCTGCTTCATAAAGTTTTGCTTTAGCTTGTGACGGTATGGTAGTATAGTTTTCATGTGATCCAGGCCTTCTATGAAAATCTAATGTAGAGATAAGATGTATTAGACTTTTTTGTATGTTTGCACTAAACTATTGTTAGACTTATCATAAACAAAATTGCGTGTAAGTCAGTCTAGACTGTAATAAGGTTTGCATTGGTTTTAAGCTGCCAAGTCATACTTTTATCTAATGTATTTAACAAATTCCTAATAGCCTTTAAAAAATACTATTTTACACATATATTACAACATTCCTAACACGTGTCAAACTTCATGAATCATAAGTAAAGTATCAATGTCCCACTGCTGGGCAAAGACCTCTCATCTCACTGAAGATATCAGTACAGTGAGGATAGATTTAAGTCAAAGCTATTCAAAATAATTCTGCTAGTCTAGTCATCTTTAAAAAATATCCTAACTTACGGCCTAGGCTATTATTTTATAATAAGATGATATTTTTCATACCAGTTTAGTCAATACTGTTAACGAGGCCTGTCTTTGTGCTCTATCGGCTATTGTCAAGTACAATGGAAGTTCTGACACCTAGACTTGTAATGTAAGTAGGTCAGTTTCTCACAATCTCTGATTGGCGATATGAAATGACGTGGACAGCGTTTAATAGATATTATTTATGTCATTTTTAAGATGGGAATGGTTCTGATTTTGTTTTATACATTTTATTTCCATTTTCCACCTACCTAAAGTTGATGTTAAGAAAGTTAGAATCTTAAACAGCATCCCATTTATAAACTTAAGTAGAATGACTGAATTGAAACTACTTTTACGTATCTACTTCGCTTATATTTACTGGAATAACTAAAGCCAAATACATTTTTTGAGTTAATATTATTAATTCACGATTTTTGTAACAAATACTTTAATTAGTACTCTACCTCACGACAGCAAAAAATCACTCTTTTTATTTCTGTCACTGGTTTGGATAACGAAAATAGAACGAAATTATTTAGCCCTTCATAGGAATCGTAGCGCTCGTGGCGTAGTTCGACCAAGCGATGTTAGTTCATTGCGATTGTTAGTTCATTGCGATTGCGATTGTTAAGCAACGTGCAGCTCGACCCCTACTTGGATGGGTGGCCGATAGTAGCATTTCTATCTGAGCGTTACCGTGCTTCGGAGAGCACATTAAATTGTCGGTCTCGGTTGTTTCATCGTAAGACCATGTCGGAGGCCTTTAGGCGGTCTAAAAACTCCGAGACCAGGGTGGCCACGGACCTACTCGAACTTACATATTTACTTTAGGGATCGGCACCTGATGCCTACAAACTGTCATCTATTATTATACAAAAAATATAAAAGATCTCCAAAACTGGAATTTACAAGTTTGTTTAAAAGAGCTTGAATAAACGAGTCGTGTTCTTTCGAAGCACCTTTACATTTAAATTCTGAATTACGAAGTTAGTTCTCGAAACTTGGTCGAAGTTTGAGTCTTGGTAAGAAAATTATGGCAGATAAGTATGGGACTTTTGAAATGATTTTAATGAATGTCATTGTGGGAGAATGTATTTTTAACTGACTTTGAAAAGCAGGGAGTTGATAGACTGAAAGTCATGGTTACTTCACATCTCCAACTTTTTCGTCGTTAATGAATTGATTTTTTAAATATGTTGCGGTATATAAAAGCTTATGCTGCTGAAAGTTCATATATTACTTATCATAATTTCATTATTCTACTCGTTATCCCATGTGTTATTGTGATATATAACCTATATTAGGGTCAACTACAACTGCGTTAAGCGTGCGCACGCGGTGGGCGCACGCGTAGGTTCACTTTTGTATGACACCGTACGCGACAGGCGCACGCGATGGGTCACTTTTGCATGAAGCCACACGCGGCGGTCGCACGCCGCGGGCGCCCGCAGCGGTTCACTGTTGTATGGAACCGTGGCGTGCGGACGCTTAACGCAGTGTCGGCCCTTACTGTAAAGTTTCATCCAAATCCGTTCAGCAGTTTTTTCTTGAAAGAGTAACAAACATACATAAATATACATCCTCACAAACTTTCGCATTTACATATAATATTAGTAGGATTACACCTTGTAACTCGGTCGCTCGGTCAGTCGGGTACACTTGTCGCTCGGTCAGTTCTTCCCTTTACAAGAGAGCCGGGTTTCATAGAACGCGAGTGAGTAACCAAGTTATGTCATATGGTATTCTATTTAAACCGCTGTAGCTTAAAACCCTTTCTCTTAATCTACACAGTGCCTTATAACTTATAAATTTCCTCCAGTTTTTGTTCTTAGACTAGTCACATCTTTTACACCAAACGATCCATATTTGTCTCGTAACTTTTAATACAACACGTCTGAATAACATTACCTTCAACCGACGAAAAAATGTTGCCAGAATTGTCTTTGTCCTAAACATTGTAGAATATTCATGTTTAAGGCAATAGGATTAGGGCAGGTAATACTGCGGTGTGGCAACCCCGACTCTGTAGGATTATCTGGGTTGGTTGTTGAACAAAAAATGAGTTTTCGTTGTTTTTTGTTTTTATATTGTTTCAAAGAGGCGTTGTATAAAACGGTATGGGTGTTTTTAAGTTATTAGGTACTAGCATGTGTAGTATTTCACTTATCAATTGGTCGGATGTATCAAAGGTTATTATCATTATCCCTATAACTTAATATGTAAGTTACTTTGACTTTGGATGGCAATCCAAATTATAAATAACTGTTATAAAGCATGTCACTTTCAGTAAATCCTAAAGGTCTGCTATAGGTCGCCACCGGCAGGCATTTCAAAGTAATTTATATTTTTAATTTTATTCTTATAAAGAGGGAAAAGTGTCGCTGACGGCAGATTACTTTATAATCTCTATCTCGTTATGAAGGTGACTCGGATCGAATAAAATACAGTGAATTGAAGCTAGTTTTGTAAACGTGTGTATACTTTTTTTTCGAGTAGGCTTAGTGGCCATCCCTGTGTATACTATTCTTCAATAACGTCCGAAGTCAAACTAATCAAAATTAGGTGTAATTTGACCGTATATGAAAAAAACCTTTGGGTAACTCTAGATGATGCTTTTGTAACAAGTTATATTGACATATTGTATTGATAGTACGTAGGGTGTAATTTTGTATGCTTCACTGTTAATACCTACCAAATACAATTCACCAAAGGATCTAAATAACCAGGATAATAATAATCAATGACAAAGTTTGTGTCAACTATGCCAAGAATCCCTTGAATACAAAATGCAGCCCTCTACTGATAAATCAAAGCTCGTTTGTTTGAGTTCATGAATCGTACACAAATGTGACTCGCCATGCAACGCTTGGCAACGGGTTCAAACCAGTTGTTAGGGACCTACTTCAGTGGTTAAGGAAATGTTCAGTTTGAGTTGATATGGATATTATGAATTTTAAGTATAAACTTTGTGAAGGTAAAGCCTGTGATGATTCATTCATTTATTCAAATCAAATCAAATCAAATCTTTATTGCACACATATTACATATTACATAATAAATTACAATGTAATTTGTGACACCCCGTAGGGGCACTGCAATTATGAGATATATTAAATTATATAAAACATAACATATATATTATCTATACTAATATTATAAAGAGGAAAGGTTTGATTTTTTGTTTGTTTGTTTGTTTGTTTGTTTGTTTCGAATAGGCTCTGAAACTACTGCACCGAATTAAAAAATTCTTTCACCATTCGAAAGCTACACTATCCCTGAGTGACATAGGCTATATTTATTCCCGAAATTCCCACGGGAACGGGCACAACGCGGGTATATGTAACCCAAGGTATGAAAAACATGCCTAAAAAAATTGGTTATTGGCGTGCGCTACTAAATCTATTGATGATACACAAAAACAATGTTCTACACAATCAAAGTACATATCATTGCGAACAAATAAGTTCGCGAGGGCATATGTCTAACTATTATAGTTAAGACACAATAACCGTTTTAAGTTAAAATTAATTAGTTAAAAAAGGAGTGTAATTTTAAGTTGATGATATTCATATGATGATATGAATCTACATCAAAATAAATGGCTCTACAATCAAGGTTAATTATGTTTCTTTGTGTACCTCTTTAAATTATTAAAATCGGACAGTTAGTTTCAGAGTTATGATGAGAAATATCACTACATAGTATAAAATAAAGTCGTCTCTGTTTCGTGTCTGTTTGTCTGTATGCTTAAATCTTTAAAATTACGCAACCGATTTTGATGCGGTTTTTTTGTAATAGGTAGAGTGATTCAAGAGGAAGGTTTTTATGTAAAAAAAATCCCAAAATTCCCACGGGAACGGCCACAACGCGGGTAAAACCGCGGGGCGCTGCTTACAAAATAGTAATGCTCGATGGCGGGTCTCTTATGGCTACTTACTGTTTCGTGCGGTCAAAGCGCGCGGGGATATAGGTACCTACCTACGAACTACGAACGACGAAGACGTGCTATGTAGGTATTATCCCGAATTCTTCCTCACATGAAATCTTGATTGTGTATACATATATACTCGCGCGAGACATGTAATATTTTATCCCCAATTTCCCACTTGAAATTTTGATTGTGTATATTCCTGCGGGAGACACGCAATGTTTTATCCCGATTTCATGTTTCTTTGTGTACCTCTTTAAATTATTAAAATCGGACAGTTAGTTTCAGAGTTATGATGAGAAATATCACTACATAGTATAAAATAAAGTCGTCTCTGTTTCGTGTCTGTTTGTCTGTATGCTTAAATCTTTAAAATTACGCAACGGATTCTGATGCGGTTTTTTGTAATAGGTAGAGTGATTCAAGAGGAAGGTTTTTATGTAAAAAAATTCCCGAAATTCCCACGGGAACGGCCACAACGCGGGTAAAACCGCGGGGCGCTGCTTACAAAATAGTAATGCTCGATGGCGGGTCTCTTATGGCTACTTACTGTTTCGTACGGTCAAAGCGCGCGGGGATATAGGTACCTACCTACGAACTACGAACGACGAAGACGTGCTATGTAGGTATTATCCCGAATTCTTCCTCACATGAAACCTTGATTGTGTATACATATATACTCGCGGGAGACATGTAATATTTTATCCCCAATTTCCCACTTGAAAATTTTGATTGTGTATATTCCTGCGGGAGACACGCAATGTTTTATCCCGATTTTCCTACATGAAATCTTGATTACCCGAAGCGAAGCGAGGGCGGGTCGCTAGTCATAATATAATTCCAATCAACGCCAAAGTTAAATGTATGCTAAATTCTACGCAAATGAGATATGAACTTGTGAATTCAATTTGATGAATTCCCTGAATAACAAAATTCTATTGAAATGCGAAGTTCGTAAAGCGAGTTTTCCTACCGTATCGAAAGGAATGGGAATGTTATACAAATAAGTACTTGCAATGCCCTGCGTTCTTTCATTCTACTTATATCTTCTTTCCATAGATGTATGGGACATACAGTATCTAATTTACTTTAATAATTTGGGACATAAAGTATGTTGTTCATTTACGTTTAAAATAAAGTTAATTAAAAACTCGATCAGATGATTCAGATATAAAATTTGAACAGTCACAGATCACATGTATTAAATTAACATAGTTATCATAAATTGATATACCTACTCGTAAATGTGCGGAGTTCAGTGGTAGAAAAGCAAAAAATGTGAAATGTATTTTGATGGTTTATTTAAAGAAGGATTCTAATAATAATCAGTTGTCCGGTCTAACAGCGAGAGGAATCACGCAAGTTTTTAAACGTTCAAGACGTAACGGATTATACGTGCCGAACAGCAAAAGCAAAGAGGCAAATGGTACGTTCACAGTCATTTTTATTCGTCGTGGTATCTCCAACAAAATAATAAAAACCATAGTTTAATTTCTTGAAATTGGAAACGTCCAAGAAAATAAAAAAGTGGAAGACAGATACAAATGGATAAGTGATTTTAAAAGGATTCAATGGAACGCTGCACGATCAGACCGTACTATCCATCAAGTAGGTTTATTTAACAGTCTAGAATGACTGGATTTACGTAAAACGAATAGAAATATAATGTTCTCTCTTCTGGGTGGATTTGAGAACAGCAGCATAAGAGTCAGTGTATATCTGGCCAAAAATATGCTGCGTATTGTCGATTGCGTAACGTTAGAACAGACAAATCTATATAAAATTCTTTGTCCTGAATGACGGATGGATCAAAGCACATCCCAAGCTGATCATAAAGACCTGGGAGGGTGAGTTCTTTGTATGATGTAGGCATCGACAAGAAAGGATTTTCCAAAATTCTATCCCTAAAGGGGTGAAAAAGGGAGATTATGTTTGTATGGGACAGTAATTCTTCAGTCGAATATACTACAAATTTAAACAAATATTCTTACATACGATTTATGGAAGACGTTTTTTTATTGAAATTAACTCCCAAACGGGGGTAAAAATAGCAAAACAATAACGTAAAAAATAAATTTAAAACCCTTTTCAGATCATTTTTGACTTCTACGTGGAAGTCGCGGGCAAAAAGGTACAAACGTTTGCACTCTACCGATTGTCGTCGGCCATTACTTGATTACGTCCGACGTCAGTTACAGCAATATGCACTGATCTAAGACTGCGCTACACTTGACGGATCTTTTGTCGATCTTCCACGATGGAACGGCAATACATGTTATTGCATATAATTTACAAATAGCAGCCACACTACGCGGGCGATCGATTGTAAAAAAAATACGATTTTCTGTGCAATACGCCCGTTCTATATTCGATTTTCAAAAAAGTCACCGTTATTATTGCTAGTCGCCATCGCAGTAGCTAACACTGGGGCATCCTTGTTGAAGAAAGTCGGTGTTTATTTTAGCTTTAGAAGCAAAGTTGTATGACCACAAAGATCTTCATCAAATCCAAAATTCACCAGAACAAAGCATTCAATATCCAAAACTGGATCATCTCCTTTGTTACTGTTAAAGTTTCTTTACAATACTCCTGTTATCAAACTTGGTAGTTCCATTATCACGGAATATGTACGTGGAGTTACTATGAAAGGGTTCTGTTACAACTTCTTGTAACTATAATTAAATTGGACCCTCTCTGTTACAGTATTAGAACCTTATCGTATTAATTCTTCTCGGAGTTGTGTGTATCCCTTTAATCATGTTTAATGATTAAAGGGTTTAATGATAAAAGGGGTTAATCCTAACAATGAAGTGTTAAGATCGCAAAGCCTTCGGAATAGTGGTATAGAGAGAATATATCTATAACATGACATGTATGTGTTCTGTACGTCCGTACATGCTCACTTCAATTGAAGGAGTTAGTATGGAATTTATGTGGAGAGCAAATTCGGGGTCGAATCGATATACGTTGAGAAGTTTGGAATCGATTTGAATTTGAAATCGAACGTAGATGATATGGTTATGGCTTTTAATATTGAAACCTGATGGTTCAATTTAATCTTGATTTGTTAAAATTGAGATGAAAATAATCTTATTATGAGTTGTACAATTGTCAGTAATTCAGTTTTTAAAACTATGTCCTCCTAGTTATACGAATGAGTTCTTTTTTTATTTGAGCGGATCGGACAGGTCAAAACCAAAATCAAATAATAATAAATTATCTTTTATAAATAAATACTTGTAAGACACTAGCAACGCCCCACGGTTTTACCCGCATTATCCCATTTCTATTCCGTAGATATTTTGGGAAGAAAAATAGCCATAACATTGAATGGGGTTATACTAATAGTATAAAACAAAGTCACATTCCGCCGTCTGTCCCTATGTATGCTTAGATCTTTAAAACTATGCTACGGATTTTGATGCGGTTTTTTTAATAGATAGAGTGATTCCCGAAATTCCCACGGGAACGGGCACAATGACAAGCGCTGCTAGTCCATTATACAAAACAAAAATTCAAATCGGAATGATAGTTCCTAGGATTAGCGCTTTCAAACAAATAAAAAACAAACCTGTCATCTTTACGAGTATTACATTAGTATAGATTTTTCGATAGCATAAATATTTGTTGTACATCATCATATATTATTTGCTGCTAAGTACGTGTCGTCACGTCCGTGAAGATTTTCTTAATGTAACTTAGAATTACAGATTACGTGAGGTTTTCTCGTTGGTAGAGATACTCGTATCATATGATATGTGACAGTAACTGTGTGTTCCGACTATTGATATGAGAGAGATAGTAAAAATGTCTATAAGATTTGTTGATTTTTTATGTCAGGTATTGAAAGGGAGACGAGTTAATAGCGTTGATGCTATTACTTTGATGTCCCGCAAGGATTAGAGTGAATTAAAGAACCAGTAAAATTAAAAAAAATAATATTTTCATTTGTTAAACATGAGTTGTATGTTAAGGTGGTAAATAACAAATATAGGTATCATCAAAATAAGAACTCATGTTATACTAAATTAAATACCAACCGGGCTTCTTGGGAATTTTTAATTAGCTACCGTGCTCTTTACCTTGCCTTACCTTGTGTCTGCTATTATGATTATTCTTTAAAAATTACATAAATATAAAATTTTGATGAGGTGATATAACTAATGACTTTCTTTTCACACGCCAACAATTCCTAGCCTCACATTTTTTTCATAGAATCCACCGCATTTAAAGATTAACGCGCAAACTTCAGCGTTCTACTCGTAAACCTGGTTCAAACCAAAGCTGTGACGCATAATTACAAACATAGGTGTTTTAAAAATCGTTCATTGATAATATAAACCAGTGCGTAAACACTATAAAAGTCGCACAACTTTCAAAATAACGTGTAACCAAAAATATCCACGGATTTAGTGAGGGCTCCTTTCAAGAATGTATCGCTATAAATTATAATCAAACTGTTTTATGTTATGTCAAAACGGAATAGTGATGGGGCGTGATGATGACGTCATTGTCTTCAAATCGTGTCTTGGTAATGTTTTGATAACAATAAGTTGTAGAATTTTGAAAGTAAGGGTACTTACGATCGTGTAGTTATATCCGATGATACCCAGATATAAAAATGAAACTATACTAAGCATTCTGGGCGTAAACGAAACTGAACGAAAGCATGGAACCGAAGCTGTAGTAGGTATCCATTGCTCAATTATGAAAGCCTAATCTCAATATTACGAACTATACGGAAATATACGAACTAAATAATATTATATAATATCATCCTCATCAAAAACAAGATTTTAACAAAGTGATTACTTATTTTAAAGCGTGTTATTTTTTAATTACTTCACCAAATTGTTTCAACTTTCATGTATATAATGAAAAAGTTTTATATTTCACATCCCATTCATTAAATATGAACCGTAATACAATTTTGATGGGCATGGGAAGCCACAACATCCGTTACTGTATTTCCGAGGCATATTCAACCTGCTTGGTTGATGCGGTTAGTGCGTTTGACCTTCTTTCTAAAAATTGTGTTGGTTCTAATACGTCGAACTTGGGTAAGTTAAATTTGGAATATGATAAAACAAGAGAATGTGAGATGACGAAGACTTAAAAATTAAAAAATGTGACCTTCTTCTTTCATGTCAATGGCCATGAATTAATGCGGGTTTCCTAAGATTAAGCGAATACATTTTGAATTGAAACTACGTTTATAGACGTAACAACTCAGGTTTCTGTGACCATGGTGCCTGTAAAGGGGAAACGTCAGCCAGAAATTATTTTTTTTTGCAGTCCAGTATTTAGTTAAAAGCAGGGCAATATCTGAGACTTTCATTAAGTTTTCCTTAGTGAGAGTAGGGCATAGAGGGCAGGACAACAGAAGAGCTATTTCCTTGTTTGAAGCACCACAGTTACACTCCGGCACTGAAGAATATTTCGTTAGATTTAAGGACATATTTCATTTTAACCACGCTCTTAGGAAAATACTAAAACAATACTCTTTTGTAAAACATGTAAATAAACATACTTCGCTAGGTATGTTTTAAATGGAATGAAATGCATCATTTAATGATTTATACTTTATGTAAGTACTTAAGTATTCACCATAAACATAAGTTCATCTCCCATTCGGAGTTCGAAATCTTGAAATACGCATAATAAATTCGCATAAAAGTAAGAACGCATTGGCCCGTAAGTTTCGGGCAAGCTGCCAAGAATATGGCTCATTTTTTATTTTCCACTCATCGAGAGTAAATTGCTTCTACGCAATAATATTCAAGACGTAATAAGAAAGCGAGACCAGTCTTGTTTTATTGTCCCTTCCCTATACATCAAATTAAAGAGTGCAGTGTGTTCGTGTCGTTCCGTTTTCCACAAATATCGTGACTGTGGGGCACACGTGCGTTCTCTTTTCAATTGCCTCCTATTTCCATAATGTTACGTGAGACGGAATGTTTTTGTTACTTGAAAAGTTTTGATGAGATATAAAATGAAAAAGAAACTTGTCAAAAGCAGTAATTGTATTTGAGTTCTCGGAAATAAATATACCCTGGTTGGAATACTGTATTCGATTCTGTTATGCGATTCGTGGTTAAATGGTAAAGTCCTTCTAATATTATAAATGCGAAAGTTTGTGAGGATGGATGTATGTATGTTTGTAACTCTTTCACGAAAAAACTACTGGACGGATTGGATGAAACTTTACAGTAATATAGGTTATACATCAGAATAACACATGGGATACATTTTATCCCGAAATTCCCTCGGCAACTGGCACAAAGCAGGTAACACCAGGACGCAGCTAGTATTCTACAAAATGGCTAGTAGGTAAAATTAATGTTCAACGTTATTTCCGATTTGGAACTTAAAAAATAAACTTTAACCCTCAAAATTTGAATAAGGGTACAATCAAGAATTTATGGGTGGAAAAAATTCAATTTTTATAAAGTTACGCGTACCGAAACTAAGTTTGTGAGTTATGAGGGGTTCGACGTTACAAAATGTAAAAATATTCGAATATTGAATACAAATTATTTACATTTCTTTTATGACTAAAAACCCTACAGTTTAACTTTAAAAAGCAACGTCAGCGGTAATCAGTTCCATTAGTAAAACTTATAGTGCGTTTCCACTGAAGCGTACCGGAGCTGTGCGGAACTCAACTGACCAATCACAACGCATGACGAAAAGATTTTGACAACTTCAATGCGTTGTGACGGAGATGAGCTCCGCACAGCTCCGCTTACCTCCAATGGAAACGCATCCTAATTGATGATAATATACTTTTTAAATATGAAATTGATTCAAGATAGTTTGTTATTAAAAGCTGTTAGCAAGTTTGAAATCATCACTCAAAGTTCGCAGGCAAGCTTTCTTTGTCAAAAAGGTCAAATATTTATGTTCTCAAAGAAACATGACTACTTAATCAATTACCTTACAAAGTAAATATGGGAAATGGATTAGTCTGCGCCATTAGTAAATTGATGAATTTTGTTCGTCATTGCCATCGGCGATAGAGTATGTCTTTAGTAAATAAAAGCTGGTACTTTGTAAATAGAAATAGATCCTTTTCTATTACCTAAAATTGGTACATCTTACACGAAGTTTAAATTAAAAGTGACTAGGTATATTTAGGGTGGATTGCAAAGGCATTCTCATTGTAGCGCCTAAGAATATGGTTAATAAACAAATAACGTTCGTTTTAAATAATGTTCTATTTCGTGCCAAATAAAACACAATTTTGAACGATCAGCTTTTCTTTAACACATTTAGGTACTCAATAGATTTAAAACTTCTTCTGCAAGCCGACCTTAGTTCTTATTAGGTACAATTTTATTTTACCACATTCATTTTAGAAACAAGTCACTTAATCACCCATTCATTAATAAAACCACATTCTATATTCAAACAGTGCAGTGTAACATTAAACAATGACATCAAGTGACAATTAAAGTGACAGTGTTGTGACAAAATGGACAAAAACGGGGCTGAGTGTAGTAAGGGCAAGGTAGGGCAAGTGCGGAAGGCGGACCGATCGCCCGATCTGTCGTTTGAGGAGTTGAGGAATCGATTCGACACTAGCGCCATCGCTAGCCACGTGGTCAGGAGGGAAATCTCTTCGAACCCAGCGACGCATGGCAGCGCAACTCGACAAGTGGTTAGCGGGAAAGTCTTCAAGAAGTGCAAAAGCGCCACTTTTCAGATAGATGGCGCCACTTACACCATTGGTGAGTTTGGTTTTTGTTGTATGTACTTACTACAATGTTTTGTTGTATAGTTTGGTTAATGTTTTAATATGTTTTTACATCGTATAGGTATTATAGAAAAGCTATTATGTCTATATAATTCTTGATTAGTTTATATAGGTTAACTGTACCATCTATCTATACAATGTGGACTATTCAATGGTTTTTCCGTTCAATAAAGCTTTGTTAACATTCGTTTGTAGGTTATCGTTATTGATAACTAGGTACTCAACTGTAATTGTTATCTTTTTCCGCCAACATGTATTAAGCATCGTGATTACGCTTCATTCATATTTCGAAGTCTACGGAAAAAAATCTATACTAATATTATAAAGCTGAAGAGTTTGTTTTGTTTGTTTGTTTGTTTGTTTGTTTGTTTAAACGCGCTAATCTCAGAAACTACTGAACCGATTTGAATAATTCTTTTTGTAATGGATAGCCGCATTCAACGGGAAGGTTATAGGCTATTTTTCATCCCGAAATTCCCACGGGAACGGGTATAACGCGGGCAAACAAAATGCAATTGATTTTCCATTTTCTACAAATAAAAAATATTTTCACTATTAAAACGATACATATAGTCACTATCTTTTATTTACTTATCTTCATATAACACAGACTAACATCGGTATTTTTCCACAGCCCCTATTTTATCAGAACAATAAAACAAATTGTAGTCGCACTTCCCAGCGAATTGTAGGCATTTTAAACGTGTCTACGTCACGCAAACTTTGGCTTACCAACAACGTTCATCCAATTACTGGGATAGACTATTGGAAAAGTGTAGACAGATAGCTCTATTTTAATAACAAATATGTGGATGTGAATTTCTCTGGTTTGTCGAGGGCGACCTCATATAAAGCGACTGCGGGATTTATTGCAGGAATATGTCAAAACGTGGGTTGTAAATTGATACCAACAATTATTATGTAATTGATATCTTTAAATGGCTCTACTTTACCTATAATTGCCATTTTCATGTGCGTAATTTTTGATTATTTTTGACATGATTAATCTACTACTAGGATGGGCAGCCGATAGTAGAATTTCTACGTGCTTTGGGGACATGTAAATTGTCAGTCCCGGTAGTTCCAATCGCTAGAATATGTTGGAGGTCTTAAGGTGGTCTAATAACTCCGTTACCAGCGTTGTCCAATGACCACTACTAGCAATCGAAGTTGTTTGATGGAGAGATGCTTTTTCTGCTTAACTATTAAGCCTCATCAGAAATGCCTGACTGCCATCAAAATAATATGTGTGTGATAACCTATTTAAGTTTCATCTGTCCTTTTCATTTGATCTACGATCCACTAATGTCATAGGATATTACAGACAGACATTTGCAGAACGTTACTGTTTCTATCTATTTCTATATTATAGTTATGTCGAGTGATTCCCTTCGTAATGTTGTTTTGATGCTATAATTCTGACGTCTAATTAGAATACTATATTACCGTGAGTGTGTTTTGTTTACCTATAATACCGTAAGTATTTGGTTGTATGTGATTTGTGAGAGTACAATTGCCAATAAGATTCAATTATGTTCAGTATTGAATATAGTTGGTAAGTAGGTTATAGCCTGCAGTGTCCCACTCCTGGGCTAAGGCATCTCTGATCTCCCTGAATATATCAGTGCAGTGAGGAGGAAATAGTATTATTAAGGCCTTTTGTGTTGTTTTTGTTAGCTTGCATTTAAACAATTTCGGATTTTTGTTTATTGGTTTTTAATTAATAAGTTTAAATGTTATCAAGGTAAAATTAGTTTAACAGTGGACGCTGGGGTTGAAACCGATGTCAAAATTAGTAAACCAAATTAAAGTAAAGAATCAGCCTGTAATGTCTCACTGCTGGGCAAAGGCATCTCTCGTCTCACTGAAAATATCAGTAACATAGGATTATTACTAGTATTATGAACTAAATATTGATTTTTTTTATCGTTTCAATTTCTAAAACTAAATAGAATGAACAGTAGGAAATTAATTTTGTGTTCTACTTTTATGAGAGAAAAGCTTTTCTTTGAGCTTTGTGTTGTGACGTTTGTATTTGCTTTTGACGTCCCATACGAAGTGACATTGTGTTGTCAACTACATTGTCCGTTAGTTGCACTCATTTCAGAGTTGAATACGACTTTAACATTAATTTGTGTCTTAATCATTCTCTCTTTCTTTGAGAGAGTTGGACTTTATATTAATGGCAGTTGAGATGACACTCATTTATATGAAGTACTGTAAGGTAATGGTAGGTTTATTTTTTAATGGCGAAGTAGTAGTAGTAGTACTTGTAATGTATCTGCCTGCCTGCTGGGCCTGCTGGGCAAAAGCCTCTCATCCCACTGAAATTATCAGTACAGTGAGGAGATATAGGCATACTCCACGCTTGCCAAATGCGGGTTGGTGATCTAAAAATGGAGCCTTCTTTGAAATGTAGACATTTAAAGTAATAAGAGAGTAAAGTGTAAAAAAAGTATATGAAATAATTAAGTAGGAAATCAAAATGGCATACTTGTTTGTGTGTGTGGGTTTAACCCCAATTTCAGTAGCTGGTTCCTAATTTGCAGTTTAAGATGTATGTGTTACAGTCAAGGTGATAACTGCGATTCTGTATATAAACTAAGAAAATATATAATAACCTAAGCGATGATGTATAATGACTGATCTTTACTGGTCTTGCATTTTATCCAAATAACCACTTTGGCTGTAACATTATGCAGTATGCACCTTATACAATTGGCTTTAACGCGATTACACTATTAGTCACTCGATGACAAAATGACAATTGTAGAACTACATGTGAGTTAACAACTTCGTTCCTTCACCAGTCCTTCATCCTCCACTAATTTAATATTTATCTCCTATATATCCTCCACAAACACCTTCATTAACAGTCAAAAACAAGCCCATAACTTCTAAACTAACAGAAGATAGTTAACTTTTAATCCGGCTGTAATTACATGGCCTTTCCACTGTTTGCTCGGGATAAATTTAAACCGACCACGCTTAATGAAATAGCCGATCATAAGAGCTCTTTGCTCAATTAACTATGTTGACATTCGTGACGTCAGTACGTGCGATGGACTTTGTTAGATCATCGTTATCATCAGTGCTAGTGATAGTGGCACTCCTTTGTAAAAAAGTATCAGCCTGCAATGTTACTGGAAGTATCTGAATGCAGGCCAATGGTATCTTAAATGAAACCCCGCACAAACTACCCTAGTTTGTGCGGGTAATTGGGAAAAAACAATATTGTGTACGCAGTGAACATTCGCCTCTCCAGCCAGTTGTCCCGTGACCACGAGCTGTGTAATTCGCTCGAAACGTCGGGTACGTATTATTTAGTAAAATACGTTAAATTATCTAACGCGATACAGACCCGTTTCATTTAGTATAATGAGTGCAAATCGTGTGAGTTTAAAAAGTATATCAAAGGTATCTTATTACAAGCTTAGAACTTACTTAGGGTCTAATAAATCGTGTGTAAAATACGGGTACATTACATTACATTATTTCATAACAAATTATTTCACGCAAGATATCAGTATAGTGGAGAGGCTATTCACTAAGAACGCAATGCTTATTTACTTCTTCTTTATAGATAGGTGGCCGATAGTAGGATTTCTATCGGAGCACTATCGTGCTTCAAATTCAAATTTTTCGGAAGGCAAAGTAAAATCGTTTCCTGGTCGGTCGGGTGGTCAAAGGCCTTTAGGCGGTCTAAAACTCAGACACCATGGTTGTTCACCAACCTACTTACTTCCTCTTAATATTGTCTTAGTATACGAAGAGATACTGTAATATTGTTATATAATTGCTGCCTAGGAACATCAATGTGAAAAAACAGTGGAAAATATTGTCAGAACAAATAATCATAATTTAAAAGCGACATTAAATATTTAATTGTTAATTAAAATGATTAATTGGCATCATTAATCTGGTTTCAAAATTGGGTTAATATTGTAGTATAAACGGGAATGTTTATTACTTTTCACAATTGTTGGATTTTATGTGCAAGGCGACGAAGGAGGGATGAAAATATGAGTCCCTAATGCAATCTACACTAATATTATAAAGAGGAAAACTTTGTTTGGTTGTAATGAATAGGCTTAAAAACTACTGGACCGTTTTTAAAAATTCTTTCATCATTCGAAAGATACATTATCCACGAGTAACATATAGGCTATTTTTCATCCCGAAATTCCGACAGGAATGGACACAACGCGGGTAAAACCGCGGGGCGCTGCTAGTATGTAATATAGAGGAGACATCGTAGATGGGTGGCCGAAAGTATCATTTCTATCTGAGCGCTATCATGCTTCGGAAGGCCGTTAAGCAGTCGATTCCGGTTGTTTCAATCGTTAGACCATGTCGGAGGCCTTTAGGTGGTCTAAATACTCCAAAACTAAGGTTGGCCATTGTCCATCTTGAAATGAATTATTTAATGAATTCGTGATATCTCTATATTTGTCACTGATGATCGGAAAAGATCCTTGGTCTAATTTGCTTTGCGTTAGATCGACAGTACTAGTTGTTTCAATAGTGAGACCATGTCGGAGGTCTTAAAGGCATATTTACGAGTAGGTAAGTTGAAAGAACAAGGCCGAATATTTTTCAGGATTGTAGAATGTACCAAGAACTTGAAAAATAATTGTCCAATAAAGCCCTTTTCCCCAATAAACAATCGTTTTATGCTCCCAAATCGTTTAGTCTACAAATTCTCCATAATACGAGTACCAATCAGTGATTTTTCTACTACCCTTAAACAAGTACTAACTTATTATGACACTAGCAGCGCCCTGCGGTTTTACCCGCGTTATGCCCGTTCCCATGGGAATTTCGGGATATAAAATAGTCTATAACCTTCCCGTTGAATGAGACTATCTATTATAAAAATAATTATTCAAATCGGACTGGTAATTCTCGAGATTAGCTAGAACATACAAACAAACAAACTTACAAATTTTACCTCTTCATAATATTAGTATAGATTATTAAGTCCTCTTGAAAAGTTGAACGACTAAGCCAATTAGTATCTTTTCCCAATCAATACTTTCTATCTTGAGAAGTTGCCCAATTATCTGTAACTACAGATCTGTGTGAATTGAGAATAAAGTTTACATAAACTCGACAGCAGTACATTTAAAAACGATTTCGTATTTATTATTTATGTTAAACGTGTTTAGGATTAAATATAGATTGTTTGTATAAAATCTTCAGTTGGACTTGGCACAAATAAATTTCTTAGGGATTCTGCTCTTATCTTATACGAGTAACTAACTTCGTTGAGTTGAATGCGATATTCGGCCGCATACGGTAAACGATAGCAGCTGTAAGTAGAAGTAACAACATAGAAGATAGTGTCATGGCGCCACGCAGTAATGGCAAAATGTCAAAAAGGTAAAGGCCTCTCATTTCACTGAAGATGATCATCAGCATCACACTACAGTGAAGAGGATTAGGCGATAAATTCTGAGGATTAATTCCTACGCTAGTAGTAGCTATTACTACTGTCGGTGATCTCAAATCATGGCTAAAAAATATATACTAATACACCTAATAAAGCTGAAGAATTTATTTTTTGTTTCTTTGACCCTTAATCTCAAAAACTATCAATCCGATTTCAATAATTCTTTTTGTAATAGATAGCCACATTCAATGGGAAGGTTGTTAGCTATTTTTCATCCCGATATTCGCACAAGAACGGGCACAGCGCGGGTAAAACTGCGGGGAGATAGTAATAGTAGCAACAAAATCAAAACATTACTCGTAATTAATAAGTTTGATTCTTGTTATAAATTAATCTCTGTGACAGCAAAGACTCAAGTTAATACCGTCTCAAGGTCTGAGATTAGTTAAAGACAAATTTGTCAAGAGAAAATGCGTAATTGATTTTAAATTACGTTAAATAAGAGTGTTTTAAGCAATTATAATGAAGTAAGGCAATATTATTTTGTAATTTTAATAGCGCTTTTTGTAACAACATGTTATTTTATTTTTTCTTATGAATATTTATTATATTGTATTGCGTTTTTAGTTTTATGTACGTATTTTTGTTATGGTTTAAACTACATAATATGAGTATTATTATATTATTTATTCCAGCCTCGGTGGTCTAGTGGTATGTGCAATCGCCTGCCAAGACTGAGGTCCCGGGTTCAATACCCGGGTCGAGCGAAAACATGTTTCCTACTTTTCAAACATGGCTCGGGATTGAGATCACCAACCCGCATTAGGCAAGCGTGGTGATTACGCCTAAAACCTCCTCACTGTACTGATACCTTCAGTGAGACGAGAGGCCTTTGCCCAGCAGTGGGACATTACAGGACATTACACTTTACTTTTTTATCCCAGCACTACATTATTACCCGCTTTGTACCCGTTCCCGCGGGCATTTTGGGATAAAATGTATCCTATGATGTATTAATTTTTTTCCTGTAAAGTTTTTAAAATATTCGAATTGTATTCGAAACAATATTCGAATACACAACTAAGGACTTAAAGTGTCAAACGTATTCCAAAAGTAACTAATACGTAAACGTTAATGTAAACGTAAACGTACTCAAAGATATTTTATTATTTAGAATGTTTTTGTGTATTCTATAATATTTAAAACATCAAAGAATTATTACAACAACATAACATTTTATGATTACTTATATTTTACATTATGTGTAAACATTTTTATGACAATGTTAGTTTACAAGTTGTCATGTCGAATGTTTGAAGTTATTATTGTTATTTATTATAAAAAAATACGGGCTATTCATTTAAACCTTGAGCTTTTTGTATTATGTTAAAATACAGATATGTAAATACAACGAATTAGTCAAGAATATATATTTTAATTTTCGTAATTATACTGAAGTAAAAAAGTAGGCCGAACTTTTCTACCCTTCCTAATTAAACAAAAAATCCCGCTCAAAATTCCTTTGATTATTTCATCGAGGTTAAGTCAAAACATTTTTAATTGAATAAACTTCTTTACAATTAAAATGTCCTTTCAATTAAAATTTACTAAAACGGATCTAATTAAAATATTACTGGCCGAGTGTGACATTCAAATGCCGTATTTAGAAAAAGAAATTGCTCAATATCCCGGGGATTTCGAATTTGGAACTTGGTAGAGCAATCAGCGGCTACCTGTAGCGGGTAGGTAGAGCCATGTGGAAGTATGGGCAGTCGCGCGCAGGCTTCCACGCGGTGTGGTGGCGTCAGACAATGTCCCGGTCGCTCTGACTCGAGAACAAACCTCCGTCCGAACACCATTTCGGTATAACAACATAAAAAAAGCATAAAAATTTCAACCAATTTTTTAAAATATTTTTGTTCCTCTGCCGTTCTAATCGCGTTCAAATTTGGCCATCGGGACCACCTGTTGGCCACGATTTGACATAGGCCAGCGTCACAATCTGTTTACAAGGGGGAACATCCACCCCCGACCGTGAGCAGTGACGCAACGTTTATAGGCGCCCCGTGCGTTACTATGGTGGAAAAACAACAATCGTCTGTTCAAAATAGATTTCCGTGATCTCGCCTGCGTAAAGTCAAACAATCATTACGGTTCTGCGGCAGTCGGTTAAATTACGACCTGTAAAAGCTAACATGCCAGTCATGTTTTTCTGCCGGCCTGATGGTATGAAATTAATGTGTTTGCAAGTAATTTTCAAGGTACTCTTAGGGTAACGAACGCGAGTTATTTTTAATTCACATGTGGTATATTCACGCCAAATTAAAAGAAAACAATGATCTGTTTATCGGTATTGATGCGGAGTAAATATACCGGAGAATGAACAATGAATGACTTGTTCGAATGTGATCACCAAGTTTGTATTTTAATGTTAATTCTCTAGCATATGAATAGTAATTAGATTCTAACACGTAGAACATTAATCCTTTACAGATACAAGAGATTAATTATTCCATCTTTGTACGAATATAATACGATAATATTAGCTAGAAAATACTGTTACTATTCATATAAATGCTTCTACAATTACCTCATTTATAATTCACTAAAGACACACTATCTCTCTAATAATGATCGATGAGCATTCAGAATCTCCTCCATGCTTTATAAAGCTCACGATAGATTAATTTTATCTACATCAAAATAAGAAGACCGCCAATATTATTTACAATTTATTAGTTCAAGACCGGCAGAGCAATGAAAATGCCTAAAACGCACTGATGATTTACGATTTCACCTCGAAGCATATCAAAACAGTGTGTTGAAAAATAAACATATCCAAATTTTTTCCGAGTATTTTTATATCTTCACGTGACCGTTCTTTCATCTCTATAAAGTGTTTTGTAACAGTGACGTCGTGTTAAATAAGTTGTGACGTGGTGGATGCAGCTGTGACGTATGGAGGACATTATCAAAAACACTGGATGATTTTGTGTGTTGCCTCTGGATAAAATTGTGATTCGAATTTGGAAGTGACTTTGAATTTGGAAGTGTTTTTGTGAAAACGGAGATATCGTATGATGTGATGATGCGACGGGGCAAAGCTCTGCTTGAGGGCAGTAGGCAAGGGTCTGTTGACGGTAAGGCAGTGGGTAGTGATAAGGAGCTGGTACACAAGTGTCATAGTGATCCGGGAGGGGGCAGGGCGTTGGGGGCCGCACCGAGAACGCACAGACATCGATCAGCATCGGGGGCACCTAGGAAATGTGTGCTTACCCTTGATGGATACTCGTACGTTATTGGTGAGTTATGTTTTAAAGTGCAGGAAAACTTTACCTTAGAAACGTTACTATAGCATCTACCTTCAACTTAACGTTGGAAATGTTGCTAAGGCATCGTCAGTATCATAACTCCTTTTAGAATTAAGGCGTCGCGTTAAAATTGATCAAGCTGACCCGCAACCAGCGAGTTGACGATTTTAATTGGCACTTGGTTTGAAGTTCATGTGTGAAGTAAACAGCGAGTTCAATCGATCGTGACTTGTATTGTACTATCAAACTCGCAGCCTTATAGATTTGCTCAAACTTGAAGGCCCTTTAAGCTATCTACTGCTACTATTCGTTTAGCTTTTGAGCAACCTATTTGGAACCACTCGTATCTTTAGCAGACTTTTCTAACCAATGTTACGTTCCACTACTGGCCTAAGATCTTTCTCCAACACTTTATATTTCATTTAGAAGAAGTCTTATTATTTCTGTTTACCTTTTACCTAAGAAACCAGACCAGTGCTTCCAATTTCCTAATGTAAGTAAATGTCTTGTCCTAATGAACGCCCTAAATCTAAATACCAAGGTTTCCTCTAACTTCTAATAACGTTTCTTTTGAGAATTCTATACCTAAGTACTTGAAGCTTGATGTTTTTATCGAATATTTCGTGTGCAAATATACTGAACAAAAAAAAGTTGATTTACGTATATTATGTAATACCTACCTAGTACGAGTATTATGTATACCTATGTATATGTTCGTTAAGATTGAATGAATTTACAACCCTGTGAGGCAGCCAAAGTCAAAGTCAAATATTTTTATTCAGTTTTGGCCCCATAGAGGCTCTTTTGAACGTACCACCTATTCAGAAGAACATAGAAGCAGAGAACAGCAGAGAATAATGGGCAAGAAACTCTGCTGGTGCAACAATTTGACATTTGTTGATAATGGCGTTCTAATATATCGTTTACTTAGATCGAGCGAGTTTGCAAGCTGCTAGCCGGTGAATACAAATATTAATCAACCCTAAATTCCCACGGGAACGGGACAACGCTCGTGAGACTGCTGAATTCAACTAATAAACAATATTTATAACAGAGCCACTACACAATAACAGTTTTATTCACAATACAATAAAAAAATGGGCTGTTAATCTCTTTTTGATGGATTGTGAAGCACACACTATAAATAAAAAAAACATCAATTACTATCCATTCGATTAGAGCTAAACGTAGTTCATTGAATATTTATCATTGTTATTCCACTAGTTTAAAGTTGGGTAAAAGTAATGGTGATAAGAGTCCGAGTACACTATAATTAGACAGTCTTCTTTCTGGTCTTTGAAAATACATATATGAAGGAGGGCACACTAAAGACACGATGACTAACAGGACTCATTGATAGTATTTTCAAACTTACGCGATTTGTACACGTTATTAACGTATTACTATGGATTTTGAATGGAAGGTACGTTAATGAATATACTTCGCAGTTATTTAACAGTCATTTAGCCCCATTATAGAAGACTGGGGTGTAATGCGTCTAAACAAGAAAAAATATAAATAATAGTGTTCGCTTGAACTTGAAAAACCAGTATGTATTGCTACGGGTTTTTTCGCGCACTAGAAGGTTGTTTTCGTTGGACTAATAAACACACGGTTAGTTAGACCAAAACTAAGTTCTATGCTTCTATGCTTGTACTGACTAACTGACTAGTTGGTCTGTCAAAGCTTTTCTGTCTTATCAATAATAATGTTTCGAAGAAAAAAAACTGTCTTCTGTTAGTCTATGTATGACTAAAAAATATACGTATACCGAAAACGACTTTTAGAGTCTTATGAATTAAAAATATTAAAAAAACTAGAAATAAGATGTCGTTATAATTTGTCTGTGATTATAGTTAGAAGACTGCCGTAAGATTAACAAAAGACAGTTCTTTTTCTTTAAGACGCAGTCAATCTAAAGACTGAAACTATGGATAGAATAGGCATGCATAGAATAGCATGGATAGAACAGGCTCTTTATACGCAACATATTAAAACCAAAAAAAATCATCACGTTACTCACACAAGAGGTAATCCTAAAAGTGTCATATTTTCCCTCTAAGGCGAAGGAACCCTAAAAATTAATATTTCATTCGTGTTGTACTTAACATTTATATTGCTTCGTGAAAGCTACGCATACTATCCAATCCAAGCGCTTACAAGACTTACAATTTGTAATATAATTGTAATATGGCTTCAAATTTTATTGTGAGTAACACTGAAAAGATTACTCGTACGAGTATGTTGAAGAATATAAAGCTATATATATTTTCTTTATGGATAACTGTTTCAGGCGGGTTTACTCGTAACTCTCCCTTGATTTCTTCAAACCCGTTGGCACAGTAACAGTGAGAGTGCTTACTGTATCGGGGGTTCTGGATTTGTTTCCCGCCCGGAGTCAATATGTGAAGACATACTTAGTTGTTGGCGATGACGTGTGAAGTCATAGTTGTTGACGATGACGTTTGGGTGTTTTTGTGCTTATATGTAGTAGTATCAGTTAGTTAGATTCCATATTACAAGTTCAAAGTTAAGGTTGGATGGTAGTGAATTTCTTCGGGTATGTTTATTTTTTTTGTATTTAATTTGAAGTAGATTGGAGTATCAATTTCCTTTTAAATTTTGATAAAGAGACTGATGTCAACTATCAATCTCTTTATGATTCGATATGGATATATAATCCCATCCGGTTTTCTGTAAAACTGCTAACTTCATCAAGTTCATAAAGATTTCAGCATATTTACAAAAACCCAACCAACGAACATAACAATGTATTCAAAATCTTCACACTAAGTTTTAGTAAGAACATAACATAACACACCGCAACATAAACCTTTAATTAATTTATTCAAATTAATGTAACGTTCCTATGAAAATCTCAAAATATACGGAACATTTAAATATGTAATCCCACTTTGAAACCATTACCCTGAGTATAAACCCTGCTGAAACATTATTGGATTACAATACTTCGGATCTCTGAAGGATGGCGTAATTGGGTTCTTAATTTTTTGAAACATCTTAGGAGATTACACGACACAGCCTTTGGAAAATGTTATGCAAAAATATTTTGTTGCCGCCAAGGTCTTTGTTCTATTATAACGTAGATACATATTTGGTATTATATTATGTATGTTCATTAAAATATTTGACTTTGTATTTTACTTAGAATTACTTATTAAAGCCGAAAGATTAACCAATAAGTATAGTAAGTTCGAGTAGGTAAGTGGAACCTGGTGTCGAAGTTGTATACCGTCTTGAGTAAAGTAAGTGAATTCAAGTAGTTTCGTAGTTTAGTAGTTATAGGCCGCCGAAAGGCCTCCGACATGGTCTGACGATTGAAACCACCGGGACCGACAATAATTCTACGTGCCTAATGAAACCGGTACAGTTTTAGTGATAACTGTTTAATTTGGGTTGGTGTTATTAAATCAAAATCAAAATCAAAATCAAAATTATTTATTTGTTCGAATAGGGGTTACATTGTTTTTTTTTAAACTCATATTCCGCCTTTTGGCATACAAATATAGAAAAGAAACTTATAACGTAAACATAAAGTAATTATGTAATAATATTATTAAATAAAAATAAAAAACATAAACATAACTAACCATAAACAACTATAAAATATACAAACAACTATGAAATAACTATAAACAGGAATCATTTAGGAAATCTGAGACAGAATAATAACATTTTTCTAATAATAGTTTACTTAAATGAGATCTAAATTGAGTGAATTATTCATGTCATATCACTATTGTCATTCGTTGTGTCAGTACGACAAACTTTACATCGTTAGCGCGTGCCAGGGATAGCGCTGTTAAAACTGAAACTAGTAAAAATATAAATATATCCAAACAAATTCAGACGCAGTTAGTCAGACCCAAACTAAGCTCTGTATTATGGTATCTATCCAACTGATACTATTACATATAAGTACATATTACAATAAAGTTACAAAGCAAGCAAAACCCAATAATTTCGTCATATTTTGCACTAATAGAAAAATAATCTAAGCCCAAAAATCCTATAAAAATCATAAACCTAGACCCTAATAATTTGCACTACCAGAAAAAACTCTCCCATATTTCTCAACACATCACCAAAGCAAGCGCAAAAATCCCCGTGGCCGTGTTAACAAAATCTGAATAATGTTACACGTACAACATATGACGTCACCCCTGATAATGATACCCGTTATCGGATACCTCTGATGGATCATTAATCGAAGCAGTTTGTTTTGTTACACTACCTCGTTGGAAGTACATTCGTGTTATGCTCGTTTACGTTTTTATCGTGATGTTTAGTTTTATGGAGTGTTATCGAATTATTTTGGAATTGGGTCAGTTTTACCCACACGTTGTGTGAAGCAGGTATCGGATTAGGGTGAGAGTTGGTTTGTGTTAGTCAGAAAATGGAAGAGAAAATCATTCTGCGTGTTACAGTGCTAGCGATGGTTTAAAAAATGAATGGTTACATATTACTTTAAGCGACATATGTAAAGTTACTGTTGAGCATTTGAGCCAGGCTTCATAGCAATCTGCCCAAGATCCTTATGATGTATGTTTCATGTTCTCTTTTCAAAATTATTGCTAGTTACAACCATCAGCGTTATTTATAACTTAATACGTTTTAATTCAATATAGATTTTAATGTATGTACTTATCTCAAATAAACATTATTTATTTAAGCACAAGACACACATAGTGCGTTTACAGGCATGATACGGGTTGTCTCAGGCCCGTTGCAGACTTTTGCAGGCCAGTGTGAGGCCTTTTATACAAATACAAGGAAGAAAACGTCATGCGACTCGCATCCGGCCCGCAGCCGCACTATGTGTGTCTTGTGCTTTAAGTATGTCTAGAAGCCGTTAAATAAACTATAACATCGTGTAAATAAAACCATTTCAAATTCCTGCACTCAGAATTGCGGACTAACTATTAAATTCACACCTTCGAACCTTACTTTACTGATTATTGATTTTATTAACATAAAATTATTACGACCATTAACCTCAATCGATATTGCTACCAATTCAATTTATAAATCGATTTAAATATCCGAATAACCAATCATTACTTGTTCTATGTTGTAATATTGTAGATAATGAAGTGTCGTAATACATAATTTACTGTTTCTCATTGTTGGTTTAAATTGTAAATTGCGTTATTGATATTTATGATGGTCATTATTATTATTGGATAATCTTGTGTTGAATTTATGTATAACTAGCAGCGCCCCGCGGTTTTACCCGCGTTGTGCCCGTTCCCGTGGGAATTTCGGGATAAAATGTAGCCTATAGCCTTCCTCGATAAATAGACTATCTAACAGTGAAAGAATTATTCAAATCGGTTCAGTAGTTTCTGAGATTAGCGCGTTTAAACAAACAAACAAACAAACAAAACAAACTCTTCAGCTTTATAATATTAGTATAGATATACAATTGCATTGTAAAATTAAATTAACTGGAAATAATATAAGAAAATATATGTTTCTTTATGTACACGTTTCCTTTGTAAATAATACATTTTTTTATTGACTCTAATACCACTTTAGTCAAATTTTTATTGATTGTAAACTTCCTATTATACATAAGCAGCGCCCCGCGGTTTTACCCGCGCTTTGCCTTTTCCCGTAGGAATTTCGGGATTAAAAATAGCCTATAACCTTCCCGTTGAATGTCTAATCTATTACAATCTATTACAAAAAGAATTATTCAAATCGGACTGGTAATTCACGAGATTAGCTCGAGCATACAAACAAACAAACATCCAAATTTTACCTCTTTATAATATTAGTATAGATAAAGAATCATTATTAACGAAAGTAGGCACTGCACTGTTCCATTATTAGGCCATATGGCTATCAAGCTTTAATCATTAATTGACTACTTTAAATTCTAATTTAATCTAAATTAAATCTTTGAACAAAACAGTTACAGATTAACTCATTTACTTTAGACACACCAACAGATTACATTTAGATAACATTCATAAACTAAGTGAAGCCGATGTTATCAAAACATCTAAAATCATAATAATTATTAGAATCCTATTCCAAACCTTTTGCAACCAACACTAATCACATCGATTTTAATGTTGCGTACACACTACCCACTTTATATATACGTATAAGGTTTTTGCAAAAAATTAAAAGCATTTCCATGAACGTTCACGTTTCACAGAATGCACGTGCTGTTTTCGGCTTACGGCGATTTTTCTAGTCCTGAATTTGTTCTGAAAAATGCTACGTTAATATCATTGTTTCTCGGGCCATGTATACTATATTAACCGTCCCATACAGCACCAGCTGAGCTGTAGTCTATTGCCTTGTAATATCTGTTTTTGTTTTTAAAATGTTTAATTGTGGTCTTTTTTGTGGCATTAAATTATTTTTTATTTTATTTTATTTTTATTTATTACTAACTGTGCCCCGCGGTTTCACCCGCAGCGCCCCGGTTCCCGTGGGAATTTTGAGATTTTTATTCCCTATAAACCTCACGGAGCCCGAGACCTTTCCAACGAATGCAAAACCGTGGAAATCGGTCCAGCCATTCACGCGTGATGCCTTGACCAAGGAAAACGGGTTTCATTTATATATATATAGATATACTTATACAATAAAGCTGAAGAGTTTGAAGTTTTGTTTTTTGCTTGTTTGAATGCGCTAATCTCAGAAACTATTTGTCCGATTTGAATAATTACTTTTGTATAATAGAAATATTTTCAATCCAAAATTCTCACGAGAACGAGCACGACGCGAGTAAAACAGCGGGGCGCTGTTACTTCAAATATAAAGCGAATGCTCGGTCACATTTGAATGCTCGGTACCATGTTAAATGCTGTAGTCTGTACTCGCCATAATACGCACCCAGCTAAAACCAAAACTAGTTTTATTCAGAGCTCATTAAATGCACATTACGTATGGCGCAATACTAAACATGTATAGATTAGGTTAGGTTCGCCGTATAGGGATTACTGGTATGCAGTATATTGAATACAATACAACCTGTTTTGGTACTATTGTTGTACTCTATTTGTGATTTCGAATATTTTATGCTCCTTTACTTGGAGCATGTTTTGCATAGATAAGATTTTTTGTTATTGTATTTAAAAAAGCCTGTGAGTGCATAATATAATAGCTGTTCCGCGCGGTGGTTCCATTCGCAATCAAATAGATGGTGCTAGTATGAAAATTTTGTAGATTACGCTTCCGTCTTTAATGATGTGGTGCGCATACATTTTGTTGATCAGGAAAAAGATCGTCTTTATAGATGTGATATTATTTTTAAATTGTTTGTGCAAGAGTTTTGTTACATCTGTGACTTCGTTGAGATTGATCTTATTTACAAGCCTTGGTCGTATTTACAAGCAATTTTGGACAGTTAATTCTAAAAATAACAGTTCAATAAAATGCAAATTCGCTCACAGGTACGTTAATACCTATTATAAAAATACGATTCTAATCTCATAACACTACGAACAGGCATCAAAACGACACTTTAGATCGGAAGGCGTACCCGTTAACCTCCAGCCACCAATGCTTGAACATTGTTCAACATATTTTGACAAGCTACATTACATGTTTGACACGCACGAAGTGACACGAGATGATTAAGTCACGATGACAATACTATGATTTGACATGACATGTGTGAACCGTAAAGCCCGTTCCACACTAATCGGCAATGTTAGATTTTTTTTTATTTATATTAGTGATTAAATTATCAAGTTTAAAATAATGGTTCTCCTCACGGTATTGATGTCCTTAGAAAGGCTTGAGATGCTTATAAAGATAAAAAAGAAAGTATACGCCTGTAATGTCCCACTACTGAGCAAAGGCCTCTCATCTCATTGAAGATATCAGTACAGTGAGGAGGAGGAGGAGGGCCTCTACGAATTAGAAATGAACTTTGGAGATAGTTATTTGACTGATGATACTGTAGGGACACATTTTCATGTTTACATGATAGTTTAAATATAATAACCTAATACGTATTTGACAAGACCGCCCGGCTAAAGTGGGAGTGGGCTGGGCACGTGAGTCGGATGAACCCGGAAAAGTGGGCCCACATCGCATCTCAATGGGTCCCCGAAGGAGGGCGACGTCGAGGTCGACCGAGGAAGCGTTGGCGGGACGATCTCATCGCCTTAAAAAGCGATTAGTGGGTGCTCGCAAAGGACAGGGAGGGTTGGCGATGCTTGGGGGAGACCTTTGCCCAGCAGTGGGACAATATAGGTTAAATAAAAAAAATAAAAAAATACCTATTTACATTTATTGTTAATCAGTTTCCAGATTATTAGTAATTGAATATATCTTACATATTAAAGTAATGTAACTGTGTGCGTACACTTTTATTTCCACGTCTAAACCTAACTTCTTCACTGAAAAACTATTTTAGTATTCTGACTTTCAAAAGACAAATGTATACACAATGGATGCCACATTCGTAACATATAATAAAAACGAAGTAAACATAGGGACCTATGTAAATAGCGCTTTGAAATAATACCACAAGACTTGTTACAACTCAAATGTTTGAAACTCGTTAAATTCGCATTAAACTTGTATGTTATTTGCGTGTTACGTGTTGTTTATACTTATGTTATTGAATTTCAAATTCATGAACATCTCATACATATTACATAAAGAAAATTTCATTTCAAGACAAGGAATTTTCTTTTATAACAAGATAAACATTGTTCGTACAATTTAGAAATGTTTTGTAGAGAAGAGAAAATATTTTCACAACAAAACTACTAAATGTATGAAAACATTCTAAACCAACGCTACAAACGGGTTCATGCTTCAGTAATACAAACCATTTTTCTTTGTTTTCATTATAATTAAAACCATATCAGTGAGCGAGAGGTCTTCACCCTACAGTGCACTGGGGTACCTATACGAGCTGAGAGTCGTCAAATGCAAATAAAAATAATAAAATCATTTATTCCTTATCCTTATGAAGAATTACGATTACTTAAGTGTCGATTATAAGGACGTCTCTGCGAGCGGCAGTAACTCGCTAAGTAGTAAGTTCGTGTAGGCTAGTGGTGAATCTTAGTGTCGGAATTTTTGGACCACCTTAAGGCCTGCGACTTGGTCTATCGATCGTAATTTCGAATATGTATACACTAGCAGCGCCCCGCGGTTTTACCCGCGTTGTACCCGTTCCCGTAGGAATTTCGGGATGAAAAATAGCCTATAACCTTCCCGTTGAATGTGGCTATCTATTACAAAAAGAATTATTCAAATCGGTTCAGTAGTTTCTGAGATTAGCGCGTTTAAACAAACAAACAAACAAACAAACAAACAAACAAACAAACAAAACAAACTCTTCAGCTTTATAATATTAGTATAGATAAGGAACAAGACGACGTCGTATTTAGACAGCAACCCCGCAGGACTGTTACTTTAAAAGCCTGAAGCACATAAGTACACAAGAGTTTGTACTAGCTTAGACCTAGAACTATATTGACACGACGAAGAAGAAGATTTCAATAAACGTTAAATTATTGGTCTAATTATTGAAGTCTTTTAACAAATTGTGCAACAGTCCAATCAGATACTAATCAAGTAACCTTCATCATCAAATCATCACTGGTTTAGGCTAACCACGCTAATACTATTAACAGCAGCATAAAGTAATACCAGTATCATACATATTATACATTACAAAGCGGATGTCGGATGACCTTTCGTTGACATTATCCACATGATTTTAGGTCACAAACTGCCGGCTATATCGTGAATCCTAACCTCTGTTTTGTTTGGAACAAGCAGTATTGAGTTTCGGTAAACGATGCTTGGTTGGGGTAATTTTGTTATTGTATTCGAGAGAGAGAATTGAACTAGGCAATTTAAGTACCGATTTCTAGATAATTTGTAATCTTATAGTTCATTTTTCATTTTTATTATTTTTTTAGTAAGAGTTTATATTTCCATTTCTGTTTAACTTGTTTATCATATTAATATTCGTTAACATATTATCTGAAAATGTTATTGCTTAAAGTTCATATTTTTATTGAAAGTATTTTAAGATACCTATGCATGTTGTGGCACCTATAGAAAGTGCATCTAATTCATTAATTTGGTCGTAATAAAAGGCGTCTTATCCCATCGAAGATATCGGTACAATGAAGCCTTTTCACAGCATTGGACATTACAGGCTAATTAGTAGTAGTATTAGCCTGTAATGTCCCACTTGTTGGGCAAAGGCCTCTCGTCTCACTGAAGATATCAGTACAGTGAGGAGGTTTCAGGCGGTGATAACGGATTCCTGTGGTGGACCCGGCTTATTGCAATGAATATAATCTATACTTTTATATTATAAAGCTGCAGAGTTTGTTTGTTTGAACGCGCTAATCTCAGAAACTACTGGTCCGATTCAAAAATTCTTTTTGTAATGGATAGCTACATTCAAAGGAAAGGTTATAGGCTATTTTTCATCCTGAAATTCTAACGGGAACGGGTACAATGCGGGTAAAACCGCGAGGCGCTGCTAGTATGAAAGAAGTTTAAAGGGCCGAATTCATAGATTTCATTCATTTCACATTATATCAAAGATTGTGCCCGTTCCCGTAGGAATTTCGGGATAAAATGTAGCCTATAGCCTTCCTCGATAAATAGACTATCTAACAGTGAAAGAATTATTCAAATCGGTTCAGTAGTTTCTGAGATTAGCGCGTTTAAACAAACAAACAAAACAAACTCTTCAGCTTTATAATATTAGTATAGATTACCATGTGTAAAACTTTACCTAATTAAGCAATTTGTTACTTCGAGCGAACATATCGGGAAAATAATATATCGATAAAATAATTCGTCGGTCATCTGATAGGTGAATCGAGTACAGTATAGTGAGCTGCGGTCAAATGTATTTTTGGTAAAATAACGAACCAGGTTATGTGTTGTCAGCATACGCACACGCACCAGTAACCGTTAACCCAAATATGTCAGTCTCGAAATGAAAAATCGTAGCGTTTGCTGACTGTCCGAATAATGTAAACAGACCAACAAAGCTTCACATCTAACAGCGTAAGTAATAAAAAACTTTTTAACGAACGTCTATGTTATGGTCTTCTTCATCGAGTGGATGGTCAACTTGACCAATCCTGGTTTCAGAGTTATTGAGCCGCCAAAATCCTCTGACATGGCTCATGTAATGACTACTATCTGTAGAAAGTAACCGGGACCGACGGCATAACGTGCCCTCCGAAGCACGGATGGTACCGTTGAAATAACGCGCCCTTCATTGCAAAAAACAGTACTTACATGTAAATTTAACTAAAAATATGTACAAAATTGCAAGCAAAACCGATCGTTTTCATACATTATGAACTCTAAGAATAGCACTTGAAACTTTAATGTAGTGGATAGGTTGATTACACGGTATTAGAGAGGGTTACAGTTTAATAGATGCACTGTCGCGTGTAGCAACAGTGGTTACTATACAATGTTCGTATCTAAGTATACTCCTAGTGCGGGGAAGACGGGTTGGTTAAAGGATAATATGTATGCACTGTCTGAAAATACAAAGCAGAAGGTAGCAACAGGAAACTAGTTCTAGTTAGATTTTCTGTATCAACATTATTTACACGGTTTGTTATTTTTTTGTCAAAATTATCTAAATGAATTGATGGTACTAACAAAAAAATTAAATGATTTCGACTTATACTGTTTTGGTACTGTTATAAACCCTACATGTTACCAATCGCGCTTACCTATTCCTACTTATCCCGCACCGTCAGCATTTCTTATCCTCTGGTAACTCCCACATCCATCCATCACCTCAGTCTACATTTACTCTCCAAACAGAGCGGTTGTCTGAGGGAAAAACCTAAGTTATTAATTCTAATTCTAATTCTAATTCTAATTAATAAATTCCTTTTTTAAAAAGTGAATTTGATTTCGCGTGGTAACATTTGGTGGCAGCGGTGGGATACGGAAGCCCCAGTGCCCGACACCGTTCAGTAGACTCGCCGTATCCTACATTTCTAAAGTGCTATATCCTTATTATCAAATTCGTATCCTTACGAGGATCAGTGCGGCAAAGTGAAAGTGCCTGTGTACAAACTCTTCAGCCCTAATTGTTTGGGGGCGACTTCGTGCTCCTATAAAGGAGACCTGCATCATCTCGACACATACCAACGTCCTGCGTGTCCTGGGGCCCGTGGTCCCAGTGGTTTCGTCCTTCCTGCAGAGATCATCTACACATCCATCTCATCGAGTCGAGCCATCGCGCATCAATCTACAAGCCCGAGTCATCCCGTCGGAATGTTCCTGCCAAGGCCAAGCGTCGCCTTGCTCTTATCGGTCGCCCACGCGTTTATGCAGTAAGTCTTTGGCCATTGTTTTGACTAGCGAATTGAATTCTTTGTGTTCATTAATTCTAGTTGTTCGTATAGTGCATGAATAAATAAAGTGGTACTTTACCTATTGTGTGGATATAATTATGCCAAAGGTGCCAAAATCGGAGGACGGCAAACTTCACTTAGATATTCCCGAGTTAGAGCAGGGTGCTAGCGAAATTTCTGTCAAATCCCCGTCAAATTCTCCTCGCGTCACAAGGCGAACCGCCGCCAACATTACCATGGCAGAATTAGATCTAAACATTTTGTTCAAATTTGTAAAATCATACGATGGCAACAGAGAAACCCTGAATTCCTTTCTTGTGAATTGCGACAACGCATTCGACCTCGCGTCGGATAATCAAAAACCGATCTTATTCAAATTCATCCTTGCGCAACTGAACGGTAAAGCGGAGGTTGCCTGCTCCATCAAGGAATTCACGAACTGGGAGCAACTTAAGGAATTCCTTAAGACCCAGTTCAGTGAACGGAAACACTATTCACATCTGTTGATGGAACTCCAAGAGAGCAGGCAGGGCCCGCAAGAAAATGTTAGTCAGTATGCGTTAAGGATGGAGACTTACCTCTCAAAATTACTTACCGAAATCTCACTCTCGACTTCTAAGCAGAAGGAACTCCCTGGCCGAACAGCGGCCATGGAAGACCTTGCTTTACACCACTTTCTTATGGGTCTTCAACCCCGAATCTCGAATATTGTTCGGTGCAAATCACCGAAAACTTTGAACGAAGCCATTAACTTTGCGGTTTCAGAGGAACGAATCCAACAAACTCTATACAGACGACCATTAACTGAGCCTAAATTTGAAAACAGGCCTAAAAACAATTCACAATCACAAAGATCTAATAATTACAGACCTTTCACTAATAACACTTTCCAACGACCCTCTTCCTTCCAATCGCCGCATCCCAATATGTCTAGGCCCAATTATAATCCTAATAACAACTCATCTCCGGTATGCAGCTACTGTAAGTTCTCAGGGCATACCATAGATCAATGCCGAAAACGCCAATTCAACAATAACAGATTTAGAACAGATCAAAACCCCTCGAGGACGCCACAGCGCGTCCACTTCGCATCCAATGTCCCCGAATCCGAATACCCAGCCGAGGCTGAGGGCTACGACACTGTGGACTTTGAAACAAAAAACGAATAAACGTCTCGTCCCGGTGTCGTACGGGACCGAACTCCTCGAAAACCGACACCTCTTCTAATTCCTTGAGCCACGAACAGGGTAACCAGCCCCAAACTCTCGCTCATTCAAAACCCAATTCATTGAGCCACGAACAGGGTAACCAGCCCCAAACTCTCGCTCATTCAAAACCCAATTCATCGAGCCACGAACAGGGTAACCAGCCCCAAACTCTCGCTCATTCAAAACCCAATTCATTGAGCCACGAACAGGGTAACCAGCCCCAAACTCTCGCTCATTCAAAACCCAATTCATTGAGCCACGAACAGGGTAACCAGCCCCAAACTCTCGCTCATTCAAAATCCAATTCAATTTCCGCTGCATCTTATTCATTGAGCCACGAACAGGGTAGCCAGCCCCAAACTCTCGCTCATTCTAATTCAAATAATTTACAGACTAACCAACAGGGTAACCAGCCCCAAACTGACAGTCAATCCATTTCCAACTCTAAAGAAGTATACGAAATACACATCGATACGACTAAACGACTCTTACCTCATGTTCTGTTAGAATCTCAAGTATCGGATATTCCTCTGTCTCTGCTAGTTGATTCAGGTTCTGCCATATGCCTCCTCAAAGAATCAAGTGTCCGAGCTAATCAGAAATTAGTTAAAGAAGTAATTAAACTCAAAGGTATAGATCCTGGTGATGAGCCAACCACCACCATCGGACATTTTCAGTTAAAACTAAAGACAGGAAATAATCAATCCATGTCATATAAGTTCCACGTCGTTAGAGACATTAACTTACCATATGATGGAATTATTGGAACCGATTTCCTGACCAAATTCGGGTGTAAAATAGATTACACTCATGATACTCTAAATATAGGAAAACAAGAAATTAAGTTATTCTTCTCTGAACCATTTTTCGTTATTCCACCTCGAACTGAAGCAGTAATAGAATGTTCTGTTCGGAAAACTGATCTGAAAGAAGGAATAATTACAGATCAACACCTCTCTGAAGATCTTCTTATTTCCAATTGTATCGTTAAAGTCAAAGACAATAAGCGCGTAAACATTACCGTAGCCAACACATCTGAGCGCTTTGTGAATGTTAAAACTAATTTAAATCTAAAAATAGAACCTTTACCTTCAGCTTCATATCCAGTAAACATGTCTAATTTTGATACATCTAAACGCACCGATGAAGTTATCAATTCATTAAGAATGGAACATTTGAATAAAGAAGAGAGAGATGCCCTTGTAGAACTTTGTTCCCAATTTTCAGATATCTTTTGCTTACCCGATGAACAACTTACTTACACGTCTGCTATCCGACACGATATTAAGACTAGTAGTGACACTCCCATTCATACCAAATCATATAGATTTCCGGAGTGTCACAAAAAAGAAGTAGAGACACAAATTAATAAAATGCTTGATCAAAATATAATAGAACCTTCCTCTTCCCCCTGGAGCTCGCCAATTTGGGTCGTTCCCAAAAAGGCAGACTCTCAAGGCAAACGCAAATGGCGCATTGTCATTGACTACCGCAAATTGAATGATATAACAATAGGCGAAACTTATCCGATTCCACAAATTTCAGAAATTCTTGATCAATTGGGCAAAAGCAAATATTTTAGTACCTTAGACCTCACTTCCGGTTTTCATCAAATCTTAATTTCACCAGAGGACGCACCCAAGACTGCGTTCTCAGTGCCTCAAGGACATTACCAATTCACTCGTATGCCCTTTGGGCTTAAAAACGCACCGTCAACATTCCAAAAATTGATGAATTTATGTCTTTCCGGGTTACAAGGCATCCGATGTTTTGTCTATTTAGATGACATAGTCATTTATTCAGAAGACCTTCCTTCCCACATCGATAATCTTAAAGCAGTTTTCAGCAGAATCCGTAATTTCAACTTGAAACTCCAACCAGAGAAATGTGAGTTTCTCCGTAGGGAAGTAGGTTATTTAGGACATGTAGTTAGCGAGGAAGGAGTAAAGCCGAATCCTGAAAAAACGAAATCCGTATCCGAATTTCCAATTCCTCAGTCTCCCAAAGATATAAAATCCTTCTTAGGATTAGTCTCGTATTATAGAAGGTTCATACCCGAATTCGCGAAACTTGCCAAACCTTTAACTTCTCTCCTGAAAAAGGACATTCCATTTATTTGGCAAAATGAACAACAACTAGCTTTTGAGAGTCTAAAGAATAAACTTGTGACAGCTCCGATCCTAGCATATCCTGATTTCACACAACCATTTAACCTAACATGTGACGCTTCTAACTTTGCCATATCAGCAATTCTATCTCAAGGCCCTATAGGACAAGATCGGCCTATTGCCTTCGCCTCTCGCACTCTCAATCGTGCCGAATGCAATTACAGTGTCACTGAAAAAGAATGCCTCGCTGTAATCTTCGGCACTAAAACATTCAGGCCCTACTTGTATGGGCGCCGTTTCTCCGTCCTAACGGATCACAAACCACTCGAGTGGTTATTCAAATGCAAAGATCCAGGCTCACGTCTAATTCGGTGGCGTCTGAAGTTAGAGGAATTTGAATACGAAATAAAATATAAAAAGGGCAAAATAAACACCAACGCCGATGCTCTTTCTCGATTCCCGGTAAATCCTATTCAACCGGAAAACGCACCCGAATTAGACAAAGACCTAATGGACTTACTGATATCACCACCCTCTTTTAATCCCGATGAGGTAATGGCAGATCCACAAATTCAAGATTCAGTAGTGAATCCCCAGACTCCCGAGGATCTAGTAACAGATTCACAAATCCCTGATGAATTAGTAGATCAAATCCCCGACGAAATCCTTAATTTTCCAGTTCCTGAAAACCAAAATACAGAAGCACAATTGCCCGATCCCGTAGAGTCTATTCCACCTGAAAATGCTTCTCCAAGTTTAAACTTACCTGATGACGATTACTCTTCATTCCTGAAAGTAATGACCAATAATAATACAGTATTAAATACTAAAATTCTCGAATATAACGAAGATATAACTAAATCAAAGTGCAAAATAATCGTCTTACCTACTTCTATTGATCTTGATGAGTCCAATCCTTTCATTCAGAACATCCTCGATACCTTACCTGACAGCTCTGAAATCGTAAATAAAGAAAGAACCCTAAATTCTTTCATATCATTTGAACACGCTGGCAAAAAGTATTACTTTTTGTTTTTCAAGGTCTATCACTTTGATAAATCCTCCTACGTAGATATCTACAATTGCCTTAAGAATATTAGGAATGAATTAGTCATAAGTTTAGCTGGCGATTCAAATTCCGACATTGCAATAACCGAATTCAAAAATCCTTTTGATACACATCAATTTGTCAAAATATACAACATGATACTTTTCTTATTTAATAATTCAGATATTAATATCCATATATATAAAGATAAGATAATTTACCCTTCTCTGTCTGAAATTCCTAAAATATTGAGAGAAAACCACGATATCCCAATTGCCGGACATCTTGGTAGTAGTCGAATGCTCAAAAGAATTCAAGAAGTATTCTATTGGAAAAACATGCGTAGTGATATCGAGAACTTTATTAAGAAATGTCCCCAATGTCAACTCAATAAATCTCTTAGGCAGATTAACCGCGCGCCGATGCAGATAACTAGTACCTCAACGGAACCTTGTCAAAGAATTGCGTTAGACATCGTTGGACCTTTACCCGAATCTGGTCCAGCGAAACTCAAGTACATACTTACAATCCAAGACGACCTCACCAAGTTCTCGTCCGCATATCCAATTCGTAGCACGACAGCCGAAGAGACTAGTGAATGCTTACTTCACTATATTTCAATATTTGGTATACCTAAAACTATCCTCACTGATCAGGGTACCAATTTCACTTCAGAATTATTTAAGGAAACTTGCAAATTCTTAAAAATCAAGAATCTCTGGTCTTCTCCATATCATCCCCAAACCCAGGGTGCTCTGGAGCGAAGCCATTCAACTCTTAAAGAATATCTGCGATCTTTTGTAGACGAAGGTCAAACGAATTGGCCTCGTTATGTTTATACCGCTATGCTTACATACAATACATCGGTCCACTCTACAACTCATTACACTCCTTACGAACTTATGTTCGGAAGCAAACCTTTAATTCCAAATTCTGTATATGAAGAAACCCCCGGAGCTACTTACCCTGATTACGTCCGAATGCTTCAGAATAGACTGAAACATTCAAGAGATAAAGCATTAGGTTACATAAGGAAATCTAAGGAATCCTCCAAAGCCTATTACGATAATCATAGTCGCCCAATAAAATATAAAACTGGAGACTATGTTTACCTAAGAAATCACTTGAGAATGCGTAAAGCACTCTCACCGGTTTGGAAAGGTCCCTATAAAGTCATTAAAATCAATGGCAACAACACACTTACCCTTCTTATTAATAGGCGTCATGTTACGCATCACTTCGACCAGGTAAAGCTGGCTGAAGTCACCGGAAGTAACCTGTAAATAAATAAATATTAATTAGTAGTAAACAAATGTAGTATATAGTCTTTCCTCAGAAAATCCATGCGAACCTGAAACATAAAATAAGATTGATTAAAATAAAATAAAATACAAAAATATAAAAAATAATTATTTAAGAATAAAATAGAATAAGACAAAGTAGTTACTTACCTTAGCCTTCACAATCATTGTTTTCAGTCTGACACGGGGCGAACCCCAGCGGAACTTCGTCCAGCCGATTACTTCAAGTTCAGGACTCTATTACGATTACTTAGGAAAACTTAAGATTAGTAATGCTCAGTTACAAATAGTTATACCAATAAATATTGCACATTTCAAACCACACATTAGTAATATTGAAACCACCTTAGTAACTTTAAAACAACTTTGTAAAGAAACTAGGATTGTAGAAATTGAAATAGAATGCCACAACTTAATTCAACCTATAACAGCGCGATTCCAAGATATGAATAAAGAGTTCTCTGCCATTTCACATCTCCTTGACAACAGAACCAAACGTAGTGCCTGGGTAGGTGTCATAGGAACAGCCATGAAACAATTATTTGGTTCATTGGACGAGAATGATGGCATGAGATATGACGAAGCTATAACATCTTTACAAGATAATGAAAAACAGCTAGCCTCTCTAATGAAGGAAAATATCTTAGTGACTACTTCTATATTAAGATCGTATAATGATAGTTTATATAAGATTAGGGAAAACGAGGAAAATCTCGGTGTAGCTATCGACAAGCTCTCGCTGAATATTAAAAATATTAGTAAAGTAACTAACGGTCTACAGATCCTTGCGAAATTTAACGAAGTATTTAACGTTCTAGAAACTGCTATACTTACCCTGTCCTTCCAATTGGAAGACGTCATTAATGCTATTATGTTTAGCAGTCAAGATATTCTTCACCCTGCAATAATGACCCCCGCACAGTTGTACAAAGAGCTTGCCGATAATTACAGACATTTGTCTAGTGATTTAGAATTACCTGTAACTTTAAGTATTAATTCTATACATTTAATTCTAAGTACATCTAAAATAGTTAGTTTTTACATTAGAGATAAAGTAGTTTTCGTCTTACAAGTACCACTAGTTAATGTAAAAGAATATGTATTGTTTCACAACATTGCTATTCCAGTACCACATGAACCCAAAGAACCCAATTCGTTTACGCTAATTATTCCAGATAATAGATACATAGCAATGACCATAGACAAGTCGCACTACTGCACCTTTAATGACCTAGGAATATGTAGATCCGTCAACCCAGGAAATTTCATCTGTGACCTCGAAAGTGTATATTCCACCGACGCAAAACCAATATGTGAAAGTGAGCTATTAGCTAAAGTGATAAGTGAAAAACCGTCACAGTGTAATACAAAGATTATATACGGAAAATTAGATATATGGAAATCATTGACAAACAATAGTTGGTTGTATGTACAGTCCAAACCCAAAAAGTTATCTGTAGATTGTTTAAACTCAAGATTGTATGAAATTAACATTCTGGGTACAGGAATTCTCAATATTCCTAAAGACTGTATTGGATATTGTAACAGCGCCACTTTTGTACCAAAACGTAATGTTATACAGATTACTTCACCAATTAATCATATTCCAGATTTTAACTTAATTAATGATACTTGTTGTAATCTAGACAAAGTAAATGTTATAAACAGTAATGTGTCTCCTATTCGTTTATACAATATAGATCTAGACGAACTTCATTCAGAAAATGGACTTAAATATAAATCCATCTTAAACGATCTAGATAAAATCAAGGACCAACCTCATATTGTTCAATATGGGACACAGTACTCCATACTTATTAATGTAATATTAATTTTAATTGCTTTGTTTCTTTTTTACCTAGCTATTAAGAAAATTTGTAAGAAATTCAACAACCGCTCATTTAAGTCTAATCCATCTATAAATCAACCAGTAACCAAAACCAATCCTGAAGATATAGAAATGACAGACAGACCAGACACTAGCATTGAAATAACCCGTACAATTGCCCCACTAAGAACTAGAGTCTAACACGAGACTTTGGGAAAACCCCAAAGCCTCTTCCTAAAGGGGGAGGTGTTATAAACCCTACATGTTACCAATCGCGCTTACCTATTCCTACTTATCCCGCACCGTCAGCATTTCTTATCCTCTGGTAACTCCCACATCCATCCATCACCTCAGTCTACATTTACTCTCCAAACAGAGCGGTTGTCTGAGGGAAAAACCTAAGTTATTAATTCTAATTCTAATTCTAATTCTAATTAATAAATTCCTTTTTTAAAAAGTGAATTTGATTTCGCGTGGTAACAGTACGTAGACTTGAAAAACAACTTGTAGACTTCAGACACTTTCGCCATTTTGAATTGAAATTGCCGGGGCTTTTGTGAATCAGTAGTACTTTTATATACCGATTATAATATATTATTTCCCGGCTATAAACTACATCTGCTAAGCATTATAGCGTGATAGAGTAACAGACATACTCGTATATCAACTTATACTTTTGCAGGCAGGGTATTTTACGACTTCGAGAAGTGATAAACCATAATCATAGATAATAGACGCATGAAACAAGTGGATACTTTATCTTCATACATTTAACAGCTCCAATCATTCCAATCTCAACACACCCTTACGTTGGTATTTCTCCGTATATACGTACTTTTTTCGGACATCGATGAAATAAACCCTTTCGTTTGGTATTTTTCCGTACATCAATTGACAAGCCCGTTGGCACAGTGGCAGTGAGAGAACTTACTATATCGGGGGTTACGGGTTCGATTCCAGCCCGGAGTCAACAATATTTAAAGGCATAACTGTTAGCGACGACGTCTGGGTGTCAATTATATATTCTTATAAAGTATATAATTATGTATGTATATGTAGTAGTATCATCATAATACAAGCTTAGAGCTTAGTTTGGGTGTAACTAACCGTGTGTGAATTTGTCCGGGTATATTATTATAATATTATTGTTCGTGCATACTTTTCGCAAACATCGATAAATAAGCGTAACTCAAGACACGCCTAACAAAAATTTCCATCAATATCCATAAAATTCAATTTCATCAGCACACGTCCAATTACTCAATCTACATAAATAAATGAAAGAAGCATCAATAACATTTTACATTTAATGAGTAGTAATTAAAGTGGTTCACTTCAATCGTTTCACAACGCAATAGGTGCGGCAAATTGACTGATAACCCGGCAAAATTACATTGTACACCGCAGCATACGTCATTTTGTAGCCGTATAACGTTTTAAATAGTTTGGTTAACATGGGTGAAAGGTAAATAAAGCGTGGCATACACATGAACTTCGTGTTGCTTAGGCCGGTTGTACATTGAACATGTTACGAGTGTTGTCAGCGGTTAGAAGCTAAATAAGTTTTTGTGACCCAGATAAGTGGTTGAGTCAGATTTAATCAAATCTCGTTCAATGTTTTTAGTTTCTTTACAATATCGATACAATGTATACGCTTTTTAAACTTATACAATTTGCACTCATTATGATAAGGAGTTTATCGCGTTCAATCTTTATTATATAGCAATTCATTCCAAATATCGCGTATTTGCAAAATACGTGCCTGACGTTCCGAGCGGAATACACCACTGATGGTCACGGGAAGACTCTTCCCAGCAAGTTTTTAATACGTTATAGTTTGACCGATAGTCCCGATTCGTTTATTCATAACTTATGCTTTTAACCTATTTCAAGAACCGAAGGACCCTTTCTCAATTGGGTCGTTTTTAAGCTAACCTATGGAGTTTATCAACTTTACTACACATAATTATTTTGTAGACTTCTTCATTCATTGATGAAGAACAGCTAAAGTTTGTGCTTTAACAGAACTTCTAGCGAATACATGTGACAAAGTTGATGTGGACGTTGGATGCTACTACTGAAACTTGATCTGTATTTGGTACTTTGAACTTTCTGGGTTGGTTCGGTCTAATCTATACTATTATAAAGAGGTAAAATTCGTAAGTTTGTTTGTTTGTATGTTCGAGGTAATTTCAGGAATTACCTATCAGTCCGATTTGAATAATTCTTTTTGTAATAGATAGCCGCATACAACGGGAAGGTTATAGGCTATTTTTCGCCCCGAAATTCCCACGGGAACGGGTACAACGCGGGTAAAACCGCGGGGCGCTGCTAGTTAATAAATACATAGAATTCAAGTATTTTACCCTACATTACTAACCTTCGTCGATCCGACGACGCGGCGCGGGTTTGAAAATAACTCTTTATTTTTATATTACTTTAATTATGTACAATTTTTAATGTTGCATGTAAACTGTATCTGATAGTGAAAAGAGTTTTTTACAAATTTTCAACCAATACATTTTTTTCTGATACTAAAATTGCCTTGCCATTGCACTCAAGTTCAGTCTGTTTCAGCGAGTATTTTGGGATAAAATAACTACACAAATGTTGACATTTCAATGAAAGCCGTCCAACCGTTTTATACATTTAGCATGATACAACAACAAATATGTTGACTATACATACTTCTACATTTTTATATGAGTATCTTTTTTTTGTATGTACGCATAACACCTCCGTTTTCTATGAGGACGATTACAGTAAAGGGGCCGAAACGTCAGATAAAAATGTAAACTATAAGCGAAGTGTATCCGTAAACGTAGTTTCAATTCAAATGAGTTGAATAACTTAGCAATGAAAACAATTTAGGATAATGTTAAAAATTTATTGCGGTACTAAGTATTAGTGGTATTGACTTTAATTTCAAACTGCTAGGAACAAAAACCTCTCATCTTACTAAAGATGATAAACACAGTTAGTAGGATGAAATCACAGCGCTTACCTACTGCGTTTTGGTATCGATACCTAAAAATAATTGAGACTTTTTCCACCCCATTAGCGACTTCGAAAATCATAAACGAAAACACTTAATATTCAGCATTAAGGAAAATCGTAAAAGGTTTATCCAAAACACGTTATTTTATAAAACGTGGCTTACCCATGGAAGCTATGCAGTAAACAAGCGATCTAAAAAACAATGTCCTTACGGACAAAAGCGTTGAAATGTTACTCTATTTTGCGGCGTAATTTTAAGGAATAAAGTTCAAAGTCCATTGAAAACTGTTTGAGAAATATGAGACCGGAGAGTGACAGGCTATTAGAGGAGTACTTAAAAGGTCATAAAAGAAAAGATTTTTTGGATTATGACGTCAAGTGAAGGAATTGTTTTGTTGGAACTATGGAATACTCGAATAATAACAAGTTCATGAACAGCTCTCCACAAATTGTACTTATAGTATGGGTAATTAGGATACAATTAAATATTTTCATGTTTTCTAAGCTTAACGATGGTTCCTGAATTTTTAAATACATCACGTTAAATTTACTCTACTTAAAGGCGGAAAGCTCAAACTTCAAAGTCATAAGTTTAAACTAACGGAAAATAATTACCAGTTATACCAAATATGGTTATTTCTAACACATTATTTACCAGTAAAAAGTATTTTATGCGTTTAAAACATGAGCCCTCCTTATATGTAGCGAAAGAAACGCTGCCATTATACACCTCGTTAAAACTTTCGCTCACGACTTTGCTCGTTTAGCTTCCCCTTTATGGGCCCTATCTATAAAGCGTCGTTAAGTTAATGTATCGATTTTATTGGATTTTGTTAATATTTTTAAAGACTCATTATTTTTGTGCGGAAGAAATCAGTAAAGAGATGAGAGGCCTTTGCTGTGCAGTGGGAAATTACAGGCTAATGGTTTTTCTTCTTTTGTACGCGATGCCACTGATCTAATCGAACTTACTTACTTTTTCTTTTATACATCCTTTTCTTTCATTTTATACTACAGGCACTCAAATCTCAAGTGTTAACCGTACAATGGAAAGTACGAGTACCAGCTGATACTTGCAGGCTGAATCACCTGATTGCCCGAAAAGTAAGACGATTCCGTGCTTCGGAAGGCACGTTACGCCGTCAGTCCCGGTTACTTTCTACGGATAGTAGTCCTTACATGAGCCATGTCAGAGGCCTTTGGCGGCTCATTAACTCTGACACCAGGATTGGTCAGGTTGACCATCCACTCGATGAAGAAGAAGAAGCTGATATTTCAATTTATATTACATTAAAAAGATTGTATGAGCCGAATTTTGTTACCTTACTAAATTTCATTCGCACGAAGTTACTAAATATACTCAACCATATACTTGCTTAAGTTTTTAATGTATTTAGTTTCAACAATGTAAAGTAAAGCAATAGCCTGTAATGTCCCACTGCTGGGCAAAGGCCCCTCATCTCACTGAAGATATCAGTACAGTGAGGAGGCGTTATCACCACGCTTGCCTAATGAGGGTTGGTGATCTCCAACCCAAGCCATGTTTGGAAGGTAAGAAACATGTTTCGCTCGACCCGGGAATTGAACCCTGTCACCTCAGGCAGGCGTGTGCACATGCCATCGAGGCGTTTTGAATGTTACATCGAAATTACGTAAACCACATCAAATATACAGGTAATTTCAAATTGACAAGCTCAATATCATTTCCTCTTCATATTTAAAAAGTTTTCCAATATTTTGTATTTCCGAAAATAATGTGAAAGTTACAGAAGTTTTATGTAATTTGTCTTTTGAATATGAAAAAACTTTTTATGTATGTATGTTGTTGAGGGGTGGAGAAGGACTGGTCAAATAGATTACATTATAATATAATAATATGTAATATACCCGGACAAATTCACTCACGGTTAATTAGACCCAAAGTAAGCTCTAAGCTTGTATTATGGAATCTAACTCACTGATACTACTACATATACATACACAAATACTTTAATAGAATATATAATTGGCACCCAGACGACCTTGGCAACAACAATGTCTTCACATAATGTTGACTCCGACCGGGAATCGAACACGCAACCCCCGACACAGTTAGAGCTCTCAAATGCCACTGTGCACAGGCTTGGTGAAATAGTTGCCACTTTGATCGTCAGACTAGGAAACCAGTTTTCGCTTGACCCGGGAATTGAACCCGTGACTTCAGTCTTGAAAGGCGAGTGCACAAGCCTCTACCACCGAGGTGTTGGAGTAATGAGTGGGACAATAGAGACTGATAACACTACATATTATAAAACAAAGTCCCCGGCCGCGTCTGTCTGTCTGTCTGTTCGCGTTAACCTCAAATACTACGGCACGAATTATGACGCGGTTTTTTTAAATAAATAGAGTGATTCAAGAGGAAAATTTATATATATAAAAAATCCCACGGGAACGGTCACAACGCGGGTAAACCCGCGGGACGCTCTTTTAATATTTGAATTAAATTTCTTAAGTGACAGTTTATTTACCTAGAAAAATATTCTTAAACACACATCAAAACCTACTTACATCTAAACTAACATAATCTATAAAAACACATTAAAATGATCCTTTACAGAGGAACAAAGCTACGGCAAAGGTAAGGCTATGTTTACATTCAGCGTTTAATTTGCAAATGGACTGACCTCTCAGATCCCTTTGTTAATATATAATTATGTAAATGTTTTTGAATAGAATACGAGATGGTCATTTTAAATAATTAGTGTCTATTATTACAGAGAAAATTAATATATAATTTTCCGCTCGCCTCGGTGGTCTAGTGGTATGTGCACTCGCCTGCCAAGACTGAGGTCCCGGGTTCAATTCACAAGTCGAGCAAATACGTTTCCTACTTTTCTAACATGGCTCGGGTTTGAGATCACCAACCCGCAGTAGGCAAGCGTGGTGATTACGCCTAATCCTCCTCACTGTACTGATACCTTCAGTGAGATGAGAGGCCTTGGCCCAGCAGTAGGACATTACAGGCTAATACTTACTTTATACTTAAGTGCAAAACACGTATAGTGCGGGTGCGGACCGGTTGCGGGTCACGTGACGTTATATTCCTTGTATTTATATATAAGGTGTCACACTGTCCCGCAACCGGCACGAGGCCCGCAACCGCACCACGTCTGTCTTAAGCTTTAGGAATTGGAAATAATAACTCAGAAAAGCCATTTTTAAAGTGCAATAAATTCTTGTACAAAAGCTTCTTACTTGATTAACTTAAGCTCAAGTTTGCGGTAGTTTTAACTTGAAGTATAGCGTATTTTTCCCCTCACTATTTTATCTATTTTCCTCTTTATTTTATTATCCTTGCTGTTCTGATATTATTAGTAAAATGAGAAGCCCTTGCTCTGCAGTGGAGCATTAAAGGATAACCTTGCTACGGTGCAGTGGAAACGATGGTGAGCAAATTCTTTTTTAAAATAGATCGTAAAATAATAGTACAAGAGCCAATCTATAGTATTCTTTTTCCCCAAAAAAATCAATATACCGCCACATTTGTTGTACTACCCCTGAATACTAACGTATTTTTAATATATACCTCCCTTAAAATAGGTATATTTACATTAACTGAATCTGATATGACAAAGTCTAAAACAAGTTTGAAATAACGAAAAGTACTTGACATTAATCCAGCAGTTTACAAAGTAAATCAAACACCATTACATTTAAAACGAAACTCTTTATTCAAATACAAATTCCGAATAAAGAACCATTTCAAAAAAAGAATAAATAAAAACTCCTTGTTCTTGATTCCGACGATCCATTACCGTAAAAGCATAAAACCGTAAAACAAATGAAAACAAATCATTATTTTTGTCTTAGTTGACTAAACTTTTAGTACTAAAGATTCGTAGGCAGCCACGTCCAGTTTCGAGCTAACACCTCTCTGAAATACAAACAGTTATTTAGCAAGGACGTTGACAGCTGAATTTATGCATGTTTTAATCGCGCTTCCGTCAACAAATTTAAAGCTCTTCATTGTCCTTTGTCTAGTTTTATGCAGAGTTGTTTCAGCGTGTTTTAAAAGAATATGTAATGTGTTAAATTTTTGGTGGGCTTATTAATGCTTTTGTTTTTTTTGTTAAAATAACAAATGGGCGCTTTTCTTTTATTTCGTTTGGTCATTTTTAACTGGACTACGTTGGTTATTTGTTTCAAAAAAATTGTTTCAAGTAATCTATTGAGTATTTGTGGGCAGTCTCTTTAGTTTCAGTAGGGGACATTCCTTATGTTTTATGTTGGAAAAAAAATCTTATTCAATACGGAAGAGATGCCATGCCCTCAAGTAGATGAGTGAAGTTGTTCAAGTCTTATCAGGGGGGTCGGCAACACACGATCATTTTGAAGAACCCAAAATTATAGTGTAAGAGCCAATGTGTGTTGATGTGTACTTTGTCTACTGATATGAAATGAACTATTTGGTTTTCATAGTTCGTCAGTTTGTCAGTTGCCGCTAGAAGTGGCATCCCCATATTTAATACTAATATTATCATGTCCTATATTGGGCCAAGGTAACCGTAAAAATGTCAAATTCAATTACGCTGAATTTTGGCCCAAATCATATTAAAATTCTTTCCATAAATATAGTCCTGATCTTCCCTGGGGAATATTATTTGATTAAACATTCTTTACTTGAGTTCCAAAATATAGCGTACCCTGAATTCTTTGGAGATTGGATGCTTTTGATGACGACTTCCACTTCAGCTCCGACATACTTGAAGTATCTCAATAGTGTAACTCATTGAAATTTACTATCACTGTGTAACCTTCGCTGTTGTACCATCTGTAGAACAAAAGAGAACTTAGTGTAAGCTTTCAATTGTTTTCTACATTAATTATGATGGTTTGTAGAATTACCACATACTAATATTAAGAATACGAAAGTTTGTGAGGATGGATGTATGTATGTATGTATGTATTTTTATTACTCTTTCACGCAAAAACTACAAAACGAATTTGGATGAAACTTTACAGTAATATAGGTTGTACATCAGGATAACACATGGGATACATTTTATCCCGAAATTTACGTGGGACATATAACTCCTATAATGACATTATAACTCCTATACGTGGGACATATAACTCCATATAAATCCTCACAAACTTAAGCATTTATAATTTTAGTAGGATAAGTAGCAAAAGTTTTATTTAAACTAACACACAGTGGGTGCCTATATTAACCCAAAAAAATCCTTCACGTTATCAGATAAGGACATTGACCACCATCGAATCATTCGAGAGATTACTGTTACAGAGATCAAAGTATATTCCTATCTTATCAGATCAATGAATGTTTTGCAATGGAAGATTACTATAAGTACTATAAAAATAACAACCACAAAACATCAGTTGCTAATGCCCCTAGTATTATTTTGTTGAATCTACTATTGTTACTACTGAAGTTTTAAAATGTTGCTATTACATCGTTTCGATATTCTTTGTCTGCATTAACGCAGTTCATCTTTTGTGAACCCATCGCAAATTATAATACTGAAGGTCATAATAGACAAAGCACATTATAATTCACCGTTTTTATCTTAAACTTCGATCCTTTAGGGTCTAGACAGACGGACTGCAATTCAACTGCAATCCGACTGCCAAATGGCAGTTCAGATGCAGTTTGAATGCAGTTGGCTCGACTGCAATCAAACTGCACGTCGACGGGCAGTTGGCGTGCAGTTGGATTGCAGTCTGAGTGCAGTTAGTCGTTGTAACTGCACTCAGACTGCAATCCAACTGCACGCCAACTGCCCGTCGACGTGCAGTTTGATTGCAGTCGAGCCAACTGCATTCAAACTGCATCTGAACTGCCATTTGGCAGTCGGATTGCAGTTGAATTGCAGTCCGTCTGTCTAGACCCTTAGTGAATGAAATTTGAAGTATTGAACTCGGTTCAGCTCATGAACTAAGACTAAGTTGAACTCATCGATTTCAGTGTAACGTTGAAATTAGGGCTTAATTGCACATTATTAGTATAGAATAATATAGTATAATTGAGAAGCAAAGTTCTCAAAAAAGTGCCAAGAATACAAATTTATAAGAATGTAAGTCTTGAGATTCATTGTGTACCTTTCACCTTACAGACATCTTTCATAGTAAAACCTTCGTACTTTACAATAACGATATTCTACCTGAATCTCTTATCATTCTCCAAACTGGCGTCATTGTGCACGTAAAAGCGAAATAGCGTTAACAATTTTCTCTAACACATGTCCTATGTTTTATCTGGCTCACTAAGTTAGACAAATGTTCGAGACATAAATCTCTGACAATATAATAAGAGAAACCTTTAAGTGATGGCAGTTTCTAGCGCATGAGCGCTTAAAAGCGCTTGCATGCTTTCTTCCCATTAGTGATAGTCAGCAGAAATAAATGGTCACTAAAACATACCGTAATAAAAAGCGTGAAATAGCTTACCGGCGTTCTATTGGAACGGAGTCCGTTCTGGGTCTCTAGAGACTTCAGTAGTTTATGGGTTCATCAATGAAGCAACCGCTTGGATCCACTGTGTCTTCTCAAGTCACGTAACGGGTCACCAGTCCATCATACCTATTTTTTCTCCCTAAATATACATCATGTTTTATCGCTCATGTTTTATTTCTTCACAAAGGGTAAGAAAAAAAAAGTCTGCGATTGAAAAGAAATATATGATTGATGTATATGTTAATTACAAGTAAAATAAGAGAATCAGATATTATTTGAAATGCCATATATTCACAACAAACAATATTTAAAAATAATGTAGCTAAACTTCGGCAATCTTCGGAAAAAATCCATTTACGTAGTAAGTTCGTGTAGGTTTTCCCTGGTATGAAAATATGAGTAATGGCCAATATTTTCTTTTATGACTAAACTTGTTTCAATACTAAAGATTCATAGCCATCTATTTCAATTTTCTTTGATTTCAAATTGTCTCTGAAATGGAAATGGATATACATATTTAAAAGCTCTCTCATAGAAATCTACGTACATACAAACTATCTCACTTTATTTACATACCCAATTTTTTTAGAAGATTGAATGCTTTTTGTTACGACCTCGAGTTCATCAGTGACATTTTCGAAATACGCCAAATCAATTTTGTAAGATTCGTCTCTGAAGTTCACTAACACTATGTAGACTTCGTCACTGTACCATCTGAAAGTAACAGAAGTAAATAGAGTTATAATGTACTTCTTCTTTTTTTTCAAGAGTTGGGCTCTTATCGATGGAGTTCTTTCCATTTTTCTCTTTTTTCTGCCATCCTCTTCAGCTGCTCGTACGACACGATTAACCCTTTGCTCTTTCTTTCAGTTGGTCTATATTCTTGGCCTACCTCTTCCTCTCTTTGCCTCTATATATCCTTCTGCTAAGTTACGCTAATGTACTTATAAACCAATGCAGAAAGTACAGAAATTGAATCTGAACTAGTAGCCGACAACATCTTGAAATCGATCATTCTTTGGAATTTCCTTACTGAGTTATCTCGCATTATCTAATTGATAAATCGATCCAAACAAATAACATGAACTTATGGTCCAAAGCGCTCGATAGTTTTAAACTAGATCCTGGTTAGATGATGACCCTGATGACTCAAATACAGTACCTTTTAAAAGCCAAAACTCCTTCGTTGAAAGCTACTGATTCGTATCTCCCCATCTGGAACGCAGCATCTCCTCTTAGTTTCGCCAGCGCTCGGTACACACTCAAATGCGAGTTCTCTGCCTGCATCTGTGCCTCAACGTTGAGGGTTTCGTAACCATCAGCTACTGGGAGCCAAGTGCTTGCTCCAGAGGAAAATCCTAAAAATAGAAAGACACACTTTTTTAAACTCATTTTGTAAGAAATTCAAGATATACCCATACTTTGTTAGGTTAGTGGAGAATACGTATTGTTACTTGATACATAAAAATATGTTTAAGGCTAAGGACTCACGAAGCGGTTTTCACCCGTGCCCGCCGCGGTTGCGGGCCCGCAGCCTTTGTAGAATACAGATATATATGTAAAAAATTAAAGCACATTTCACGACGCGTTTTACGCCCGCGGCGTGTGCGATTGTTTGCGGGTCCCGCTGCTCCAGCGGTCATCTTGTACCGGCGGGCGCGGGTCGCGGTCCCGCAGCCGCGGCGGGTTGCACCCGCGCGCTCTGCGGTCGGTTGGCGGTTTAAGTCATTAATAATATAATAACCGCCCGTCTTGCGATTATCAACCGCCAAGTTTGCGGGCGATAATCGCAACCGCGACGGCTGCGTAACCGCACAAAACTCCGGTCTCGTGAGTTTTGGAAATAAAACTCCATTCCGCCACCGCGGCGGGCACGGGTAAAAACCGCTTCGTGAGTCCTTACTCTAAGTTGTACTCATACTAACCAACATTAGTGCCCAAGCCAAGACAAGAGACGAGACAAGACGTATTTCAAAGAAGAAACAAATGAATAATATATTCTCTAAATAAGACAGAGATAACGCAAGAAAATTATATTCTATTATCATTTTGAAATCAATTTGACGGACCTGCAAACAACGAATGAGCATTCGTCTATTAATCTAAGCACCCATTGCATGATATTAATATCGAACTACACTCCCAAAAACTGTTTCTATCACAATATCGGTAGGATATTGTAATATGAAGATCAATTCGTATTATTAAACTAAGCATTTCTCATGATGACATTTTTATGAGTGTGTTACTGGGAACATAGCTTTAATAATTCTTTCAACGCTTGTTATAATGTGACTGTTTTATTCATCCCACTATGTAGAATGATGTTCAACGGTTAAATTCCAGCATTACTTTTTTATGTATGGTACCTACGTACTTAACTTCTAGTTGTAAAAGTGCACACTCATAAAAGTTAACACTCTCAGAAAAAATGCCTTATATTTGAAATACACAAGAGAGACTATCGGCATTCTTATGTCGTTCTTCTTCTTCATCGAGTGGATGGTCAACCTGACCAATCCTGGTGTCAGGGTTATTGAGCCGCCAAAGGCCTCTGACAGTCATGGTTCTTGTCATCAAAGTATATGACTAAAGACCAAGAACTTGATTGCGCTACTAAATTCACAACCTGACAAGTCTTATATAAAGCGTTGCTCACCGGCATGTTTATCAGCGTTCCATTGGAAGGGAGTCCGTTCTGGGTCTCTAGAAGCCTGCCAGTAGTTTATTGGGTCATCAGTGTTGCAACCACTTGGATCCACTGTATCTTCCCAACTCACATAACCATCCACCATGCCAATTTCTTCTCCCTAAAAAAACATTACTTCCTTTTTTAATTGTCCGTGGTACAGCTAGATATTATTTATTTTTATTTCTTTTTTACGGAGCGGAGCCGTACGGAGCTAAATCGACCAATCACAACGCATTAACACTGTCAAAATATTTTCGTCATGCGTTGTGATTGGTTAGTTGAGCTCCGCACAGTTTCATTTTGCTTCAATGTACTGATATCTTCGGCGAGATGAGAGGCGTTTGCCCAGCTGTAGGATATTACAGACTCACATTTTATTTTACTTTTTTTTATTTATTTTTAGTGATTTTGTTTTCACTTCTTACCATATAAGTGACAGCAACACCAGGCATTAGCAAGATGATCATGTTAATTCCATCAACTAGTTCTGGGCGAAACCGTGAGGCGACTCTGCTGTTGTCATGGTTACCAGCCTGAATATCAAATAAAAAAACCTAGTTTATTGGTCGCTAATGACCTTAAATATTTAATCGAACTCAAATCAATATTGTTTTTAAACAATTGGATAAAAACTTACCACCCAGTTCGCTTTCCTGTCAATTGGTTTGAAAGTTAAAAACTTATCCAGAGCATACTTAATCTCAGGAGCTGAAGATTCACCATTAACATCAGATATTAGAACAAAATTGAAAGGCATGTGTGCTCCTTCCCTATCACCTTCACCAAAATACCTCATAGTAAGTTGAGGACTGGAATAAGCCTCCGTCATCATAACCCTGGGAAAGCCATCTTTTCCTTCGAACTCGTCAAATACTTCCCGCCACTGGTATACCATATCGAAAGTCTCGTCCAGATCTTTGGTATAGATATGATCCAAATAGTCATAGTTATCAGGATCGGTTTCCAAGTTTGCAGCACGAGGTTCATCAGGATACTTGCCACCAAAATCAGCTTTGTTTACTTCAAAAAGATGAGCAATAGCATCAACTCTGAAACCTGCTACTCCTTTCTCCAGCCAGAATCTGATGACGTTCTTCATTTCTTCTACTACATTAGGATTCCTATAATCCAAATCAGGCTGACCAATCACAAATTGATGGAGGTAATATTTACCAACTTCCTCACGATATTCCCATGCGCTTTTCCTGAAGACACTGACCTAAAAGAAATAGATGTCATTAAATGTTTCAATCAAATAACTGCCCACCGATTGAATCAACTCATCAGAGCCGTCCATTAAATCGACAATTAACTAATTTTTATACATGTCAAAATCACTCATTAAATCTCTACAAAGGAAGCAATTAATTTTGACGTCTCTGGGTGCGGGAATAAGAATATAAAATAAGATTCTATAGTTAGAGTATTTATTTACCCAATTATTGGGTGGATGCTGAACACCGTTTTCATCGATAACAGGGTCTTCCCACACGAAATAATCAAAATACTTCTCGTGGCCTTTCAACGCCTCTTCAAACCAAACGCTCTCATTACTTGTGTGATTCGGAACAAAATCCAATACGATTTTAATATCTGCAAAAATAATTTTATTTATCGACAAGCTTATTAACATAAATATTTATTGAAATTGTAATCATCAAACATACCTAATTCTTTGGCTTTCTCCATTAACTTTTCAAAGTCTTCCATAGTTCCATACTCAGGTTGTATGTTGTAAAAGTCAGCGATATCGTAACCGAAATCATACATCGGTGATTTGAAAATAGGTGACAGCCATGTTGCTCCAACACCGATCTCCTTCAAGTACTCAAGGCTTTCCGTAATACCTTGAAAAATACATAAAGTTAGTCATTATATCTGAAAAGTAACTCATGTGCAAGACCTTACTGTCCTAAGGCTAAATGAAGACTCCATTTTAGATGTCCCATTTAGATCCCAATGTTTAAAACTTAATTTTATATTAAGTTTGCAGTTCAGTTTGTTTATTTGAAATATCATAATTACAAGACTCCTTACAATATAAACACGGTGAATAATGAATGTAACACCAAATATAAATGCAGATTAGTAAAACTGAACTAAGTACATAAGTAAGTAAGTTCGTCTAAAGGCCTCCTAGTGACCTGAGCTTTATATCAAACAACAAAAATTTACTTCGTCGCAACACTAGTCGTCACTACGTCATTTATTCAAATCTACAATCATATTTTAAAAATTCAAACTCACCATTTAAATCACCGATGCCATCACCATCACTGTCCTTGAACGACCGAGGATATATCTGGTAGAAGATGGTGGTTTCCCACCAATCTGGACATGACTCCCCATTCGCTGGAGCCAAGAGTAACAAGACAGGTATGATAGCTAGAAGCTTTAAGTGCCTGTTGAAATATAAACTTATTTAATTATATGGAAATGTGTAATGTATGTAATGTAGAAGTTTGCTGATTGCTCTCGCCGCGTTGCAACGGTTACTTCTAAGATGCAGCGTGACATTTGTAAAAATAAATATACCTGCATAAATATACCTGGACAAATTCACACACGGTTAATTAGACCCAAAGTAAGCTCTAAGCTTGTGTTATGGAATCTTATTAACTGGTACTACTACATAAACATATACAAATACTTAAGAATATATCATTGACACCCAGACGTCGTCGCCAACAACTATGTCTGCACATATTGTTGACACCGG